>CM043703.1:16125879-16758379 GCA_023935145.1 Bretschneidera sinensis
AAGTGAGAATGGGGTTATTTGTAAGATTGACTTGGAAAAACCCTATATGATTGAACCAATTGGAACTTTATTTTTTATGTGATGGAGAAATGGGTTTTGAGGCTAGATGGAGGGGTTGGATCAAGAAGTGCATCTCTTCAACTTCTTTCTCTATCATTGTTAACGGTACCTCAACCGAGCACTTTCATGCTTCTAGAGGGTTTCACCAAGGAGACCCGTTTTCTTCTCTTCTTTTCATCTTGGGTATGGAAGCTTTTAGCAGGATGATGAGCAAGGCTATGGATGAGGAAAGTGAGTGGTAATGGGGGAGAGATTGATGTTTCCCACAAATTTTTTGCCAATGACTCTTATCTTTTGTAGTGCGAAGGTTGAGTAAGTGTTAAATCTTAGATGCCTTATCCCTTTCTTTGAGGCGGTATTCGGCCTAAAGGTGAATTAGGCAAAAGTGAGTTGATTTTCGTTGAAGGAGGAGTTGACGAGAATATTTTAGCTAGCATTTTGGGGTGTAAGGTGGGTTTTCTACCAACGACTTACTTGGGGTTACCGTTTGGAGCATTGTTTAAAGACAAGAGTGTCTAGAGCCTATTGTGGACTTCAATACTAGCTAGTGAAGTGGAATATGGTGAAATAACCTTTTGAAAGGGGAGGATTGGGGCTTAAGTCTCCTTGGTGAGTGGCATTCGAGATTCATGGTTGAGAGAAATCAATTGTGGCAGAAGGTTGGCGAGCTGAAGCTTGGCTTGGAGCATAATGCGTGGTCCTCTAAGGAAGGTAGAGGTTCCTATTGGGCGGGGCTTTGGAAGGGACTAGGAAAGGTTGGAAGGACTTTTATCCTTTTATCACCTTTGATGTGGGTAGTGGTGGTTCCACTTGGCTTTGGCATGACTCTTGGTGTGGGGATACCTCTTTGTGCACACGGTTCTTGGATCTTTTTTCTATTGCGATAGACAATGATGTCTTGGTGGGCTCTTGTATGACTCCTAGTGACAGGAGTTTGTTTGAATATGGAGTTCACCCTGAACTTCCATGATTGAAAACTTAGAAATCTTGATGTGTTCTTCGATTTACTCTATGGGTGCGGATGGATCATAGTAGGGATGACAAGCCCATATGTGATACTAAGAAAAAAGGATATTTGAGATGAAATCTTCTACAAAGGGATTTCGGGTTACTACTTGGGCATCATTGATATCTTATTTTGGAAAATGATTTCGGGTTACCACTTTGTTGTGTTCCAATAAAGTTGTTGTTTTTGTGTGCGAAGTCACTTGGGGAAGGATCTTAACTTTTGGAAAATCTTCAAAAGTCTGGGGAAAATTATTGTAAATAGATGCTTCCTTTCCAAAGAGAATGCCAAAACGGCGAATCATCTTTTGTTGAATTTTATATAGAATGAGAGGATGTACTTGGCTCTTTCGGTGGTTGGTATTTTGTGGGTTCATGCCGGTTCGGTGATGAACTATGGGCTTGGTCATGTATTCTAGCTTGCAAGGAAATGAAGTTGATTATGGTGGTTCCCCACACAATTTTTTGGTTGATTTGGAATGAAAGAAATAAGCAAGCCTTTGAAGATGTAGAAGGTTCAATAGAAGATATCGACTGTAAATGGTTAAACACTTTGAATTTTTGGTTTAATGACATTTTTTTAAATGAATATGAACTTCTTGAGTTCTTCGACTTTGTACTCAAGAAGATAGTTGTATAGGGCTTGGCACTTGGCACTCCCTTGGTGCCCATATTTATGAATTTCATACTTCTACTGATAAAAAGAAATAACTCAGTTTCTTGGAGTTGCCTGTGTAATTTATTCTGTGCCAATTAGGTAGTTCAGGCTCATCTTCTCTCAGCCAGAGCTCCACCTTTGATTTTCTTTTCTGTGCTTTAGAGAGAAGAGAGGGGGGGGGGGGGGGGGAGGGCGTGGGGGTTGTTATGCTCTCTAAGCTCTACCTTTGACTAATCATACCTTCTCTTTCTTCTTCTCTGGCTCTAATACAAGTTTTTCTCTTTATTTCTGATGTTACCATTTCGTTCTTTGAAAGAATAATTATCAAACAACTACTTAATCAAAAAAAACTATTTCATTCTATTTCTGAATAACCTCTAAGACATGTTTGATATGTTCTGCACTTTTTCAATATATTAGCTAGAATATTTGTAACTCACTCCTGTCTATAACGTATAGAATTGTATATGTGAATTTAAGTAATGCCAGCTTTCCAAGTAATGCTTCTGTTATTTGACAAATACTATAGAAGAGGACTTTTTGAGACTGAAAATTAAAAAGAAGAGCTGTTACAGACTACCTCTTCCTTTCATGGTCATAAAAAAATATTGAAAATTCCAGTGGTTGGTTCCTGCTTTTTTTTTCTGATTCTGTGGTTGAATATAAGATCATTATTCCGATAATTATAATGAATAATAAATATGAAGTCAGCACTTACATATTTTCGAGGGATACAAAATAGTTCATATTTTCGAGGGATACAAAATAGTTCAGTTTGGAACTTGCTTAATGCTTTGGCTGTTCTCTTTCTTTTGGAATCCTGAAATCCGTAGCCTCTCTGCGTTAATGAGTAAACTAATGCTCATTTGTCCTTGCACATGATCTGACTTCTTTAATACTTACAAAAAATTTATCTGACTTCTTTAATGACTTTCTCTTACTAGCCAATGCTTGGGAGGAGGAAGATGAAGTTGTTTTGATCACTTGTCGCCTTGAGAATCCAGATTTAGATATGGTCAATGGGACTGTCAAAGAAAAGCTTGAAAATTTCTGCAACGAACTGTAAGGGAACTCTGACCATATTTTTGAATTTGTTACTGTTTTTTATACTGAATGGTGTTTCTGATTGTTATTTTAATCAGGTACGAGATGAGATTCAACATGAAAACTGGTCTAGCTTCGCAAAAGAAATTATCTGCATCTGCTGTAGGTTTTCCCAGGGTGAATGAGTGCTACACTGGCAGGTTTGCATTGTTAACTACAGAGAATTAGGGATTAAATTTTGCAGAGAAATTTTTAAAGTGCATAATTAACTGAGTTCAAGTTCATGTTTCTTATATCATTTTCTTGTTTTTTTTTTTCATTTTCTCTTTGGTGTTAAATCACGTGGATGAAAATCTTGTCTTTCCAATAGCCTTTTTTCTCTCTGATTATTATTATGAATTTAGAAAACAAAGATATGTGTATGGAACCATACTGGACAGCATTGCCAAGGTCACAGGGATTATCAAATTTGATCTGCATGCTGAACCCGAGGCAGGAAAACAAAGCTTGAAGTCGGAGGAAACATTAAAGGCATCTTTGACCTGGGGCCTGGTAGATTTGGTTCGAGGCTATCTTTGTCCCTCGTGAGCCTGGTTATACATATGAAGAAGATGATGGCTACTTGATATTCTTTGAACATGATGAGAATACTGGGTATTTCTCCCCTTCTCTCATTACTTATAATGTTGATCACTTGATGAAATAAATCCATTCTGGACTTAATTCTTCATTTTTGACCATGCAGGAAATCTTCAGTGAATGTAATTGATGCAAAAACAATGTCAGCTGATCCTGTTGCAGTTGTTGAATTGCCTCATAGGGTTCCATATGGGTTCCATGCCTTCTTTGTGACAGAGGTAATATATGACCTTAAATGGGAAAAAAAAGTAGTGGAAGTTTTTAGGAGGCTGAAATGATTATCTATGCTAATTGAATAGGAAAAAAAAGGAAGAAAATTTTTAGGAGGCTGAAATGATCCAAGTAGTGATTCATTAATTCTTAAACATGGCAAATACGATCATGGAATGTGTACAAAGTTGGGGAGGTTGAATAGATGATTCGTTACAGGACAAATGACATGATATGGCATCACATGCAACCAAGACCCGCTGCAGCAGCACAGTGATGAATGTTCTTACTATAGTTGCATGCATCATTAGGACAACAAGAAGAAGAGAACAAAAATAAGAAGGGGTTGAGGCATACAAATATGACAGGCTGTCTTATGATTTGAGGGGAAATGGCCCTTAATTGAATGTTGAGAGAAAAATTTGTCTTACAAGTTCCTACCAATTACGTTGCAAGTTTGACAGGTTACCAAGAATATTTGAAGTTTTTTAAGTGTACAGGAAGCCTTACAAACTTAGAATTAAGAGAAATAATGGTAGAACCAAACTCTGATAAGGTATGAGGAATTTTTGTTCTAAAATGCTAATGGTTGGACAATCTATTCATGCCTTCACCAGGATTGCAGAGTTGATGGGTGGATGACAGCTACCCAGTACTATATAGCCCTTGTCACGTGTTATGGGTAACTAACAACAATAAGAAGATGAACTACTCTTGAACCAAGATTACAAAGACATGAAAGGAAGGAAGAAAAGGCACCCAAAAAAATGAAAAAAGAAATCAGATGAGGATGAGGATGAAGATGAAGATGCCACGTAATTTTGGCTAGAACCACTGAATTAGTGCCCTTTAATGCATACTCAGGAATACCTGTGACAGGATTCACATGATTTCTATTCATTGCAGATGTTCATTGGATTTTGCTTCTTCTTGACCTTGGGAACTTGGGTGTGTGTGCGTGTATAGAATTCATAGAGGTCTGCAATTTAACTTTAACTAGGGCAGGCTATAAGTTCATGAAGAAAATTGATTTAAGTTGCTTCCTATATTATTCTTGTGATATTGACTCCAGTGTAGTAAAGTCGTTATTGACAACTTGCTGGAGAGGCAGAAGACTTGGTGTCGTCCGCCAGAAAATAGCTTGATTGATCAAGTCACTAGTCTGAGATATTGGCCTTTCTGAAAAGTAGAACCAAAAATGATTTTGGTCATCCCACTAGTCCTACTCTGGAGCACATCGGGGTATGAAGAACTCATTCGGAACCAGTTCTCCAAATTATAGAGAAATGGTTTCCTTTGTGACGCCAGGCAGGCTAGTCGAACAGATCGTTCACAGGGAGTAACACAAGAAAAACCCTAAAAAACAATACAGAGAAACAGCTCTGATGTTTTATTTAAAATTATGCAAATTCAATAATAATAATGTTTACGAAACCCTGACGACACTGAGGGCAAAGTCTTTAGTTTTGTTCGTTGGCCCGTTTCCAATCAGACTAAGGTCTTCCGGGCCTGATCTAAGCCCGTGGCCCGTTCTAGGTAGTCCAGTTCTGCGCTGATCTGCCAACTCTGCATCATCTGACTTGGATCCTCCTGCATCACTTTGATTCTTTTCCAATATTTTCAAGAAACTGTGATTGACTGTCTTTATATTTTTAATTCAAAAATCGTGGCATGTTTCGCTGCCATTATAGAAGGTATATGATAATATAGTTTCATCCAACTGGACTGGACTGGACTGTTACTTGATTTGGTTTTTTCTGCTTTTTGTATTGTTAATATGCCTCTTGGAAGCTCATATCCCTGCAATTATTCCCTCCGCACTAGAGTTCGGTGCTTTATTTTCTATTTTCCAGCAAAATATGTCGTTGCGATTTAATCTAAGTTTATGGAATATTGAACAGGAACAACTTAAAGAGCAAGTAAAACTGTAACGTTGTGGAGTAGCTATGCATCTTTGATTATTGAACGATTCAAGACCTGTCAATCACACGAATTATAAACAGAAAGAAAATAAGACACAATATACTCAGGTTCACCTTAGAACAGGGCTACATCCTACCATAAGTTTCACTATTATCAACATCATAAATCTCTCGTTACAATGTGTGCTCAGTACATAGAAAGTATTTATAAACAACTTAACACACTCTAATTAGGATTTCCGTCCTGCCACAAAACCACAGCTATTCATTGGCCCAAGCCTAAACTATCAAGCAAAAAACCAGACCCAAAATATGTACAGAGCCTGAAATTTTCGGAGGCGCTACTCCCTAACCCCCGCCCACTCACCGGGGAGCAAGACCCTGTGGTTGTCGGGGGTTTTACAGATCTGACCCCGTGAAGTATGCACCAACTTTAACAATCTCTCACTTGGTAAATACTTCACACACATAGAAAACTTCTCAGAATTCTGTTTCTTTAAGCCCATCTTAGTAGCACACAACTCAAACTTTGCTAGACTAACTGCTTTAGTCAAGAAATCTGCGTTGTTCACTATTGTATCAACTTTCTCCAAATTATCACCTTTTTTCAATCTTTTCCCGGATGAATTGATATTGGATATCAATGTGCTTCGTCCGTGAATGAAATGTAGGATTCTTTGCTAAGAAGATAGCACCTTGATTGTCACATTTCACCTTCACTGCTATTTGTTTAAACCCAAGCTCAGCATAAAACCTTTGAAGCCAAACCGCTTCCTTTCCAACATGAGTTATCGCCATATACTCTGCTTCTGTGAATGAAAGAGAAACAACACTTTTCCTTTTTCTCATCCAACTTATTGCCCACCAAACAAATTGAACACATATCCGCTTGTAGACCCCTTACTATCAATGTCTCCTCCCCAATCACCATCAACCGATCCTACAATATCAAGATTCTTCTTACCTTCCATACCTGCATAACACAATGCAAACTCTGACGTGCCACGAAGATATCTAAGAACTCTCTTGATTGCAATCCAATACTCTTTCCTAATATTAGACATATATCTGCTCAATACTCCCACTGCTTGGGCAATATTTGGTCTCGTACACACCGTGGTGTACATCAAGCTTTCAACTGCACTAGCACAAGGTACGTGCGCCATCTCTTCAGCTTCTTCCTTCATCTTCTGACATTGTTCTGTAGATAACTTAGTTCCCAAAGACATGGGAGTCCCTACTGGCTTGCTGTCAGGCGTGTTAAATTTCTTCAACACTTCTTTTGACTTAGCCACAGTTTTCGATTTTCACGATCCCTTTTTATCTGCATGCCCAAGATAAAGTTTTTTGGTCCTAGGTCTTTCATATCAAACTGCCTTGCCAACGATGCCTTCACAGTGTTAATCATCTTCCTATTATTTCCAATCAACAATATATAATCAACATACAAGGTTAAAATGACAAAATCAACCTCTAACCTTTTCACATAGACGCAGTGATCAACATAGCTGCGAGTGAACCCAAGTTGAATGGCATATGTGTCAAACTTCTGGTACCACATCCGTAGTGACTGCTTTAGTCCGTACAAAGACTTCTTCAATTTATAAACCAGTTTATCCTTGCCTTTGCTCACAAAGCTTTCAGGCTGTTTCATGTAAATTTCCTCCTCTAAGTCCCAGTGAAGAAAAGTTTTCTTCACATCTAATTACTTGACCTCTAGATCATAAGCAGCTGTCATGGATAAGACAAATATGATATATGTCAACTTTGCTACCGGAGAATATATCTCACCATAGTCAATTCCCTCTATTTGTGAGTACCTCTTTGTAACCAAACGTTCCTTGTACTTTTCTACTATTCCATCTGTATTTGTTTTCTTCTTGAAAACCCATTTACACCTAATTGTCTTCCTATCTCTAGGCAATTTCAAAAGGCTCCATGTTTCATTCTTATCCAGTGCATGCATCTCCTCATTCATAGCATCCTTCCACAGATTTACATCCTCTGAGGTCCTCGCCTCTTTCATTGTGCTAGCATCATCACTGGTAATATTTAAAGCATATAATTCACTATAAGCACTAGGGGATTACCTGATGGGTGGCCTCTTAACCCGTGTGGATCTCCTCATGACAGGCATGGTTTCTACCCTCGAGCCAGCGTCTGAATCCTCATCCTCTACATCAAAAACACGAATATCGTGACCCAAGTGACTCAGAATCTAAAGTATCTGATGCAGTCTGTGGGATAGTCTCCCACTCTTTATCTCTCGGGCTAATATCAATCTGAACTTGTTGTTCCCGTACACCTTGGATAACCGTCATATCCCTTTTGTGTTTCTTTGAACACAACATCTCTGCTGAAAACTGTACTCTTGTTTTCTGGATTCCTTAACTTGTACCCCTTGATCCCATCCTTATAACCAATGAAAATACATTTCACTGATTTGCTGTCAAGTTTGTTCTTCATTTCTTTTGGTACATGCATATAAGCATCACACCCAAACACCCTAACATGAGCCAAACTCAGCTTCTTCCCGAATAGTGCCTCAAATGGTGTATGGTTCTACAAAGCTGATGTAGGTGACATGTTCTTCAGATAACATGCCATAACCACTGCCTCTGCCCAGAACTCTGGCTCCAAGCCTATTTGTTATCTTGCAATGCCGCTTGCCACACATAATTGCTCAAACTTGTCTGAGCAAAATTCCCCTCCATTATATGTTCTCAATACCTTTATCTTTCTTTCGATATGATTTTCTACCAATACTTTAAACTCACGGAACTTATCAAATACTTCAGCTTTACTCTTAATGAAGTAAATCCATGCATACCTTGAAAAATCATCAATGAAAGAGACGTAATACTTTGATTTTCCTATAGATTGGACCTAAACTGACCCAAACACATCACTATGTATCAAATCCAGAATACATTTTGTCATCGTGCCAATGAACTTAAAACTCACATGGTTCTGTTTGTCATGTAGACAATACTCACAGAAACCGAATCCCATGGAGCAATCTGGGACTCCCTTCACCATCTACTTCGACGACAAAGTAGATGGACCAGGTTGGTCCAAAATATACTATGGCAATACCCAAGAGGGGGGTGAATTGGGTATTAACTTTTTTTGAAATTCTTTTTGCAATCTCAAATATCAAAATATATGCGAACTTAAATCAAATCAAACTTTCTAAATTACTAGCACAAAGATGAGAGAGTTTATTGCTTAATATAGAAAAGATAATTGAATTATAAAATAATTAAGCAATCAATCTCATTTACTTGAATAATAAATAATTATAAGCAAGTAATTGTGCAAGTAATTAAGGAGATAGAGTTAGAGATATGCAAACTCAATTTATAGTTGTTTGGCAATATTGGAATCCTTTTGACCCTACGCCCACTCTATTCAATGATCCTCCTTGAAGCCTTTCACTAAAACAAGCAACTTCACGGGTGTTGCTCAAACCGAATACAAACAAGCAACTTTAAGGGACCTTCAACATTTTTTACAATAATCCTAAGTTTGCTACCCAAGTGTAAATACCCAACACTCACTAGCTCACTTACAAACTCTCACAAGAGTTACACCAACTTCTAACAAGATAATGAAAGGAAATTTTGAAACAAGCTAACAAACAAGAGAGAGATTTCTCAATGAAGATTACACCTCAATATTTTCTCTCTCAAAAGCTTATGGCTTGACAATGGAGTTTTTGACTCAAGAAGAAGAGAATAAAGATTTTACTTTAATCCTTTGTTGTAGAATGTTTCTCTTTTCTTCCAAATGACCTTCAAGGCTCTATTTATAGTATCTTGAAGTCTTTTAGCCGCTGGAGATAAAATATAACCGTTAGAGACAAGTTTAAAGCCTTTTAAATTCAAAAATATAGCTGCTGTAACTTACCCAGTTGACTATCCACTTATGGTAGTCGATTGTCCTTCATAACTGATGCAAAAAAAATGATTTTTCGAGCACCCAGTCGACTAGGTCAGTTTTTGTGCACTTCTACAGTGTTTTTATGATGAACAGTGTTTTCAACATCATATTTATTCATTCTTTTTGGATTTTTGAGTTACGAAAAATCTCCCAATTGAATCAAACTTTCTTGCACATTAAACACACGAGTTAAACACTTCAAAAGTGTTTTGTTATCATCAAAATTAATATAATTAATTTCTTCATTGAAGCATTTTTTATGATGACAAAACATATTACAAATTTAAGCATAATGTATGTGCAAGATATATGATGAATGATATATTACAAATGCTCAAATAATTTTCTATGTCAACATAAATTCTTCTTAAGTTCAATTAAAGAGTTTTAAGTATTGAGCCCAAAGAATTTATTTGCATTTAATTAAGGCTATATAATAAAATTCAATGCAAATTTTATTAGCTCCTAAAAATTAAAATGCTTATAAAGTGTGTCTTAGGATTCAAACCTATAATTTAGTCATTTTGTCTTTGAAGTTGCATTTCAATTATTCTCCTTTACTTTGATCTTTTGAAGAGCTTCTTGACTTTTGAGATTATCACTTTAATTCACCAATTTCTACAATCTTGATCTCCTTTGATGTATAAGCACTATTAACAATTTGTATCACCTAAGTAATATTCATTAGTGCTTAATTAAGATTTTTGTCACTGTCAAAATCATTCAGGATCAATAGACACTTGATCAACAGTCCCGTTTCACCAATATACCCAAGTCTCTGATGCCACAACATAAAGGACTTAGCTTCATCACCAGTCGCCTCCTCAGAGATAAAACCTTCACTGCACTGACTTTGTACTGTACTTCTCAGCAACTTGTACAACGTATCATACCGAACACCTTGTGCGATTACTAGCGATCCACGAGTCATCTTGCACAAATTTTTGTCACATCTGAAATTCACTCCCCCATCTGTCATCTTACTGACTGACATCAGGTTCCTGCTGAGACCCGAAATATGCATCACACCTAGAAATGTCCTGACCGTCCCATCATTCATCTTCAAATTCACCTTCCACGAGTCTTCTTGCACGAATTTTTGTCGCAGCTGAAATTCACTCTCTCATCTGTCATCGTGCGATTACTAGCGATCCACAAGTCACCTTGCACGAATTTTTGTCACAGCTGAAATTCACTCCCCCATCTGTCATCTTGCTAATTAACATCATGTTCTTACTGAGGCCCGGAATATGCATCACACCCGAAAGTGTCCTGACCGTCCCATCATTCATCTTCAACCTCACCTTTCTACGATCAATAATTTTCACCGGAGAGTTATCTCCCAATAAAACATGTCGCCTATCAAAGGTTTCATACTCACGAAACCAGTCCCTATGAAAGGATGCTACTGTGTCAATTATCCAAACACTTCGATCTGATTGAGCCAAACAAGACGCCATATTTAAGTCACCAGCATCATCATACTGGTTCTTGTTTCCTGAAGCTGATCTCTCGCATGTCCGCTTTTCAGGGTTCACACGCTTACTTCTGCGATCCTTCTTCAGATATCCGGGCTTCCTACACTTCCAACACTTCAACCTAGATTTATCTCTACTTTTCGATCTTCCCCTGAACTTGGGTTTATCACCAGACCACTTGTAGTCTCTATCATAGGTTCGCCCTCTCACATATTAGAATCTTATTATTGCACTTTATTCATCACTATTTTTTTAAAAAATTCAAATGAATACTTATTTTTAACAAAGAGAATGTATATAACTTTTTCTTTCTGTTAACGTAGTTTTAGTTAGAATATTAATTTCTGTATACATGGGTTGATTTTCTGAATCTGTATAATCAAAAATTTTATGAGATTTGATTTAACAATGTTTCACATCCAACTTGGACGTGCAAATTGGTCAATAATCAGACTAAAAGTTTTGGTTATCGAATTTTACATAAAAGTAAATTAATTTATAAAAAAGTTATTAGATATTTTTCTTAAATTTTTAGTGATTCGCTATTATCAACATATAATTTGATAATTTGGTATTACTGAAATATTAAAGAAAAATTTCATTACAATTTAAATTTATAAATAAAAAAATCAGTAATTTGGTATTTCCAGAATATAAAAAAAAAAATCGAACCAATATCAAACCAAATTACTGACGTTTATAAAATTAAGAATAAGGTGTAAAATATTCAATAGACAAAATACATGTGTTTAATAATTATTTTTTTATTTTCCTCTTAAAATTAGGCTTCTCTATAAAAAAAAAATTGTTTGACAAAATATTTACGACTTTATATAAACAAGTTTATTTCAAAAAAAATAAATTATTACGTAGCTAATCAATTAAATTGATTTTTTAGTTTACCATATATAAGCAAGTTATTTACATAAAGAAAAAATCTTTACTTCATATGAACAAATTTTTTCACAAACAATTAACAAATTTATAATTAAATTAAATCTATTAAATTAATAATAAAAAAATAAAGATTGATAAGATTAAATGTATGGTATTTTTTATCTATTTAAATCAAATTATATTTGTAGCTCGAGGTTTCAACCCAAGAGGGGGGGTGAATTGGGTTTTTAAAAACTTTTGCGGAATTTATACAAGTTTATAAAAACTGATAAGCAACAAATAATTAATACAAGTAAAAAGCTGTAAATAAAGAGTTTAAGGAAAGAGGATGCAAACACAGTTATAGTGGCTCGGCAATATCGGATTCGTTCCGACCCTACGTCCACTCTCTTCAAGGAACTCCTTGAAGTAATCCACTAAGAAAACTTAGTCGCACAACTTAGCCGGGTGTTGCACAAACCGTACACAAGCAATTTACAAGAATTGCTTAAACCGAAAAATCCCCTTCCTTTCGGAAGTTTCCCCTTCCTCTCGGAAGTAATCCCTTTACAAAGATGGTGTAAAGTAAAAGGTAGAGAGACAACAAATGAAAGCTTATTACAACAGAAATGTCTCTCTTTCAAAGTAAAGCTTGAAGAAATGGCTCAATAAGATTATTTCAAAGCTTTTTGTGTTTCAAGAGTATAAAAACTTGATTATATGAGATCAACTCTTTTTGAATATGTGCTTCTTGTTTTTGAATGCTTTGCTGAATGGGTTTATATAGCAATCAATTAATATGGCCGTTTTGGACTTTAATTTGAAAAAGATTTACTTTAAAACGTTCAGATTTGGAGTCCAACGGTCATATTTTTGAACTACCAGTCGACTGGGTCGAGATACCAGTCGACTGGGTTCACTTGAAAAATACACGTTTTCAGACCTTCTGGGTATCCAGTCGACTGGTATATATCATCCAGTCGACTGGGGACTTTCTGTCCATTTTCCCAGTCGACTGGGTTGATTCATCCAGTCGACTGGGAAATTACTGGTCAAAGTACCAGTCGACTGGGTTGTTTGATCCAGTCGACTGGGTTCCTTCTGACCTTTATACCAGTCGACTGGTATATGTACCCAGTCGACTGGGTTGTCTTCCAACCCAGTTTTTCTTCTGTTTTTCATTAAAAACATTTTAAAATTAATGGTTTTAGAAAAACCATTTGTGTTTGAGCCATTGAACAAGCTAATACAATGTATGAGTGAGACTTACATTGGTTCTAAACCTTAAGACCTATACTAGATCTTCAGTCTTCACTTGATACTTGATTTGGTTCGAGTTTTTGCACTTTGATCCTTGGTTGAATGTGTTTGCTCCTTAACACAACTTAGTTTAAACATGTTAGTTAAATAACAGTTGTGTTTTGCCATCATTAAAATACGGGCGGGGGTCAACAATCTCCCCCTTTTTGATGATGACAAAACTAATAATGTAAAAACAGTTTTAAAAACTAAGTGTTAAGATTTTACGGAAATTTGGACAGAGTCTCCTCTGTTTTTCGAGTAAAACCACCCTGTAAACAAGCAAACACAGTTTATATTTCTTTCAACCAATCTAAAATTAAACTCAACCAATCAATAAACATTTTTACACAGATATGGAGCAATGCTCCCCCTAAATCTATGCATTGGTTGCGTTTTACTTAGATTTTTTCGTTTTTCTCATTTTTCTCCCCCGTTTTGACAACAGCAACCAAAGGGGGCATTACATAAAAAATAAGCTACTTAGCCAATACAGTCAAATAGGTTATAAGAATACAAATATGTACGCGAAGATGTGGCTTCTTTTGAATTTCATAAGCCTTCCCGGGAAGAACCGGAAGTTTTTCAAGCATATAAGTATTTTATATCAGATTTAGTGACTAAACAGATATTTAAAACAGTTCTAACATATCACAAATAGCGTAAATAAATGCAATAAATATGGTTAATAGTATTACATCATCATAGAGAAAAAGTCAATACAAGTAGGGCCTCATAGAGCCATAGCTAAGAAAAACAAACATGAGATGTCCGTGCTATGTGATAAAAACTGGAAAAGTACTAAGAACTGATAAAAGAAAGAGACTCAGGGTGCGGGAGAGTCCGAGCTGTCACGAAGAAGTTCCCTAATCTCAGCTAGGGAACCCTCGGTGTGCTCTCGATGTAACTCGAAGTCATCCCGTAGGTGGTCTATGGAGGAGCTCAGCCTCTGATAATCGGACTGCATGGACTGAAAACCGGACTCCATCGTCATCTGAAGACTCGTGATAGCTCGTAGGATGTCACCATATCCAGTCTGACCAGTACTCGAGTCACCAATGGGAGGTGCTCGGGTATCTGTCTCCATCTCAGCAGCCGTATCAGCATCCTCATCACTGTCACTCGCATCCTCTCGAATCCTTAGGCGCTTTCCGGCCTTAGGATAGAGAAACCCTTCACGAACAGTACATCCCATCTTCTTCAGAGATGAGATGTTGATGATATCCGTCAATCCGATATCCTGAGCCTCGGAGGCAGGCAAAGGTACCCGGAAGTGCTGGAGGATGAGCGTAATGAGCATCCCATAAGGAAGACACCCGGAGTCGTTTGCTTCGCCATTTATCATGTTGGCGAGTAGCAGAGGATATATATTGAAGTGGTGCCCAGATTTTAGGCACCAAATCAATACCGTATCTATTTTAGATAGATACCCTCGACTCCCGAGTCTCGGGTGGATGGTCCAACTGACAATCAATTGATACATTTTTGAGTCGAGGAGCAAGTTACTACATGTGTGAAATGTAGTGGGTCTGTACACATAGTTGGGGTCGCCCCTGACTATCCGAGAGGCCTCCTCAACTTCAAAGTTGTCTGGCCATCCATCCAGACTCCATTGAACCCCCCTTATAGGGATTCTCAGAATGCTCATTAAGAGGTCAGTGTTGACCTCAAACTCCACACCGCTAACTCTGGTTCTGAATCTCAGAGCCAGAGGACTGGGTTTCACCAAGTTCGCATAGAACTGGTGAATCAGTCGCGGGTAATATTTTTCATGAATTCTGACCAGTGGGGTCAGATTTATTGCCTCAAAGGCTGGTAGAATATCGAAATTACCATGACGAATGGAGTCGAAATCAACGACTCTACCCGTCATGATTTTCTTGTGACGGATTATAGAGTTATACCTCTTATGAGCAGCTGGGCTGAAAAACAGAGCCTGCTCCAACTCTGTTCTGGGCTCCTTGCTGGATGACCCTGCTACTCCCTTCCCTTTTGATTCCGAAGCCGAAGGTTTTGAAGATCTAGGCTTTTTGGGCGCATTAGGTCCACTTGTTGTGAGTTTTATACGGATTTTGTCACTCATTTTCGAGAAATTTGAAGTTTTTGGAAAAAGGAAATTTGGTAAAAATGAGAGATTTTAACCGTAGAAAGTTAAAAATCTCTTTAGGAATGAGTAGATCGGTGTGTTTAGAAGGGATTTGGATGGTTTTTAGATCAAAAAGATGAATTTTTCTAGAGAGAGAAAGCTTGGGCTCTTTGAAAATGGCGTAAAAATGGCGAAAATGAACAGTCCCTTTTATAGAATCGCGATACCAGTCGACTGGGGTCGATATACTAGTCGACTGGGTCCCTTTGAAAAGAAGAACAGTTTCTTTACCAGTCGACTGGGTAAACGTACCAGTCGACTGGGTAAACTGGCAGTGAGTTACCAGTCGATTGGGCTATTTTTACCAGTCGACTGGAGGACACGGATTTTTCAAAAAAAAATGGCTCCAAGCAGGATTTGATCTTATAGACGACTGGAGAAGACTTAACAGTCGTCTGGAAGTTTTGACAGAGAGTTACCAGTCGACTGGGTCAAAATTACCAGTCGACTGGAAACACAGGCAGAGACTTACCAGTCGACTGGAGAACATTTACCAGTCGACTGGAAACATGGATTAATACTCTATCACTCAATGTCAAACTTACAAATGATGAAATGAGATGCAATCAAACATTCAATTTATCAAAATCAAGCAATCCCATTAACTTTCTAATCTTACAAAAACTAGCTTCACTTAAGGGTTTTGTAAGAATATCAGCTATTTGATCTTCTGAAGGTATAAATTCTAATCTTATATCACCTTTTTGAGCATGGTCTCTTAAGAAATGATGTCTAATCTCTATATGCTTGGTTCTAGAGTGTTGAATAGGATTTTTGGTTAGGTTGATGGCACTAGTATTATCACAAAATATAGGAATATTTTTGAGACTCATGCCATAGTCTTCTAGTTGTTGTTTCATCCATAGTACTTGGGCACAACAACTGCCAACTGCTACATATTCCGCCTCAGCGGTTGATAGTGCAACTGAATTCTGTTTCTTGGAGAACCAAGAAGTTAACATAGCACCTAAGAATTGGCATGTTCCACTTGTGCTTTTTCTATCTAACCTACATCCAGCAAAATCAGCATCTGAATATCCTACTAGCTCAAAAGATGATTCTCTAGAATACCATAATCCTATGGTCTGAGTCCCTTGTAGATATCTAAGGACTCTTTTTACTGCAACTACATGTGATTCCTTAGGATTAGATTGAAATCTAGCACACATGCATACACTGAACATTATATCAGGTCTACTTGCAGTCAAGTACAGTAAAGCACCTATCATGCTTCTATAATATTTAGAATCTACAGTTTTACCTCCTTCATCAAGATCAAGTTTGGTGGTTGTGCTCATAGGCGTTCCAATTGGCTTTGAGCTTTCCATCCCGAACCTCTTTAGTAGATCTTTGATGTACTTTTGTTGATTGATGAAGATACCTCCTTTTAATTGCTTGATTTGCAGTCCAAGGAAGTAGGTAAGTTCTCCCATCATGCTCATTTCAAATTCACCTTGCATGCACTTTGCAAACTCTTGACACATAGATTCATTAGTAGCACCAAATATAATATCATCAACATATATTTGAACTATCAAAGTGTCATTTTTGTGAGTTTTTGTGAAGAGAGTTGTATCTATTCTTCCTCTTACAAAATCATTATCAATCAAAAATTTGCTTAGTCTTTCGTACCATGCCCTTGGAGCTTGCTTCAGCCCATATAAAGCCTTAGAAAGCTTGTAGACATGATTTGGAAGACTAGGGTTTTCAAAACCAAGAGGTTGTTCAACACAAACCTCTTCTTCTATAAAGCCATTTAAAAAGGCACTTTTCACATCCATTTGAAATAGCTTGAATTTATTAAAGCATGCAAAGGCTAATAACATTCGAATAGCTTCTAATCTAGCTACGGGAGCATAGGTTTCATCAAAATCTATTCCTTCCTCTTGGTTATATCCCTTAGCAACTAGCCTAGCCTTATTTCTAGTTACTATACCATTTTCATCCATTTTATTTCTATATACCCATTTAGTTCCAATAATTGAATGATCTTTAGGTCTTGGAACTAGTTCCCAAACATTGTTTCTCTCAAATTGATTTATCTCTTCCTGCATTGCAATTATCCAATCATTATCTTTTTCAGCTTCTATAAATGTCTTAGGTTCTACTTGAGACAAATATGCTACAAAATTGCAAATATTTCTAATGGAAGAGCGAGTTCTTACCCCTTGTGAAGGATCACCAATTACTTGATCAATTGGATGATGATTTACATATCTCCAATCCTTGGGTAGATTTTCCTCTTGATGACTTGAGGATGGTTGGTCCAAATTAGGAGTTGCCATCCCTTCATTTGTTTGAGTAGAACTCTCTTTTAGGTCAACAATGGGAGTAGGAGTTTCCATTCTTGGAATAAAATCTGCATCATCTTTAAAGGAAACTTCTCCACTACTCATTGGGTTAGATTCATCAATAGTTACATGCACAGATTCTTCTACTACTAGAGTTCTTTTATTGAAAACTCTATAAGCCTTACTAGTAGTAGAATATCCTAAAAATATCCCTTCATCGGTCTTGGAATCAAATTTACCCAAGTTAGTTTTATTGTTATTTAAGATGAAGCACTTACTACCAAAGGCACGAAAATAGGAAATATTGGGCTTTCTCCCTTTCCATAGTTCATAAGGAGTTTTATCAAGCAGGGGCCTTATCAAAATTCTATTTAAAATATAGCAAGAAGTATTCACGGCTTCAGCCCAAAAATATTTTGGTAAATTATTTTCACAAAGCATTGTTCTTGAAAATTCTTCTAGAACTCTATTTTTCCTCTCAACAACTCCATTTTGTTGAGGAGTTCTAGGAGCTGAAAAGTTGTGATTAATTCCATTTTCATCACAAAATTTTGAAAAGCTTTGATTTTCAAATTCTTTGCCATGATCACTTCTTATGCTTGAAATACAAATTCCTTTTTCATTTTGTACCTTTTTGCAAAACTTTTCAAATCCTTTGAAAGCTTCATCCTTATAAGCAATAAAAATAACAAAGGTATATCTTGAATAGTCGTCAACAATAACAAGAGCATATTGATGGCCACCTAGACTAATGGTACTAATTGGACCAAATAAGTCCATATGCAAAAGTTCCAAAGGTCTAGTAGTTGAGACAACATTTTTTGCTTTGAAAGATATCCTAGATTGTTTTCCCATTTGACAAGCATTGCAAATTTTGTTTTTCTCAAAATTGATTTTAGGAAGACCAATAACTAAATCTTTTCTTGAAACAATTTTTAGCAAGTTCATGTTTACATGACCAAGCCTTCTATGCCATAGCCATTGATTTTCACTAAAAGCAGGAAAACATTTTTCATTATTGGAATGTAAGGATTTCAAATCAACTATATAGACATTTTCATGTCTATGGCCAATGAATTTGATCTTGTTGCTCTTGATGTCTATAACTAGACAATGAGAGGTTTCAAATGTGACTTTATATCCTTTGTCACATAATTGACTAATGCTAAGTAAATTTGGCTTTAAGCCTTGTACTAGCAATACATTATCTAAAGTTGAGAAATCATTACCGACTTTTCCATGCCCGATGATCTTTATTTTAGTATTGTCTCCAATGGTCACAAGTCCACCATCTCTTAGAGTTAGCTCCTTGAATACGCTTTTATCACCGGTCATATGCTTCGAGCAACCGCTATCAAGGTACCAACAGTTACCTTTCTCCTTGGTGTGAAGGCAAATCTACATCACACAAGGATATACGATAGCATTTTTAGGTACCCAAAATTTCTTGAGTCCTTTGGGGTTAGTCCTTGAAAATACGGTTCCTTTTGGGACCCATACTTTCTTAACAATATATGGTGCTCTATGAACATGTTGATGATGCACAGACCTATCATTATAGTCATAGAAATTTCTAGGAAATTTTACATGTGCATTCCTATAATCCTTAGGATGATAGTTCCTAGGATACATGATTCTATGGTAAGGGGTATGAAAATGCATGTCATTTCCAGAAAATGAACGATGATGCATTCTAGGATACATGCTAGCATATGTATGCAAGTTATTCTTAAAATAGCTATGATGGTGATTCCTAGGTTGAGCATGAGCAGAATGCATTCTTTGATTATACACATTGTTCCTAGAATGAGCATGATGATTATTTCTAGGATGTGTATGAGCATTTCTAGAATGAGCATACAAATAAGCATGAGTATTTTTAGGATGCTTCAATTTAGTATGATCATTTAAGTTTCTAGAGTTCCTCGGATTTATTAAGGGAGTGCTTTTAACAAGGTTAGGAGCTTTCGAAGTAGAAGCTCCATCTACACAAGAGGCTTTCATGAATAAGCTCTCTTTTGTTTTTTGTTTTCCCAATGGAGAATATCCTACACCAGATTTTCCTCCACTTAATCTTTGGGAAGAAAGCACTTCATCAAGTTTTTCTTTACCAAGCATAAGTCTAGATACAGTGCTGTTTAATTCAGAAATTTTATTTTTCAAATTCTCATTTTCATCTTTAAGAAAATCTTGAGACGAATTATACAGTAAAGATGATAATTTTTCTTTTTCTTCTCTAAGAACTATCATTTCCTTAGAAAGAGATGATACTTCTTTCTTAAGAACAGAATTTCTAGAATCAAATTTCTTTAATTCTTCATGCATTTCATTTATGACTTCTAGTAATTCTTCACTACTAGTAACAATATTATTTTTTGAAGAGGGAGAAGATGTTACCTCACTTTCATCATCGATTGCCATTAACCAGAGGTTGGCAATCTCTTCGTATCCAATTTCTTTGTCTGATGACTCATCTTCTTCGTCATCGCTCCAGGTAGTTGCTACCATAGCTTTCTTCTTGAAGCCCTTGTATGGTTTGCTTGAAACCGGACAGTCAGCTTTTATATGTCCTGGCTTCTTGCAGCCATAGCACATAAGTGGTTCCCTTTTTGAGGTGGGATCCTTTGAGTAAGGTTTCTTGCTTTTCTTCAAGAACCTATGGAATCGTCTGGTGATTAAAGCCATTTCACCATCCTCTTCACTGCTCTCTGCTTCTTGTTCTAATTCCTTTTCTTTGTTGCTCGTAGAAGCTTTGAGAGCAATTTGCTTCTTCTTCTTCTCATCATCATTGACGATGGGAGTCATTTCTTCCATCTCGTATGTCAATAATGACCCAAGCAGCGTCTCAACATCAAGCTTGTCAAGATTTTTGGCCTCTTGAATGGTTGTCCTCTTTGGTTTCCATTCTGGAGGTAGAGATCTTAAGATTTTTCTGGTTAGTTCAACTTCCTCAATATTCTTGCCAAGCAATTTTAAACTATTTATAATAGTAGTAAATCGTGAGTGCATTTCAGAAATGGTTTCATTAGGAGACATCTTAAAAGATTCATATTCAGAAATTAGCATGTAAATTTTAGACTTTTTTACTTCACTTGTTCCTTCATATGTGACTTGCAATTTGTCCCATATTTCTTTAGCAGAAACGCATGCAGATATTTTGTTATATTCAGAAATATCTAATGCACAATGTAGCATGCTTGTTGCTCTGCTATTGAGAGACATCGTTCTACAATCCTCGTCAGTAAACTCAGTTTTGAGTTTAGGCATTGTATGAAGAGTCTCTCCAATAACAATTTCTTTTGAGGGAATTTTAGGTCCCTCTTCTATAATTCTCCATAGATTGTAATCTTGTCCTTCGACGAAGATTTTCATTCTATTTTTCCAGTAGTTATAATTTGATCCATTGAACAATGGTGGTCTAGTATAAGAGTGTCCCTCAGAGTAGTTATTTGCTGACATTGGATCAACTCTAGGAATTTAAGCCTTATAAAGAGAACGAGGCTCTGATACCAATTGTAGCTCGAGGTTTCAACCCAAGAGGGGGGGGTGAATTGGGTTTTTAAAAACTTTTGCGGAATTTATACAAGTTTATAAAAACTGATAAGCAACAAATAATTAATACAAGTAAAAAGCTGTAAATAAAGAGTTTAAGGAAAGAGGATGCAAACACAGTTATAGTGGTTCGGCAATATCGGATTCGTTCCGACCCTACGTCCACTCTCTTCAAGGAACTCCTTGAAGTAATCCACTAAGAAAACTTAGTCGCACAACTTAGCCGGGTGTTGCACAAACCGTACACAAGCAATTTACAGGAATTGCTTAAACCGAAAAATCCCCTTCCTTTCGAAAGTTTCCCCTTCCTCTCGGAAGTAATCCCTTTACAAAGATGGTGTAAAGTAAAAGGTAGAGAGACAACAAATGAAAGCTTATTACAACAGAAATGTCTCTCTTTCAAAGTAAAGCTTGAAGAAATGGCTCAATAAGATTATTTCAAAGCTTTTTGTGTTTCAAGAGTATAAAAACTTGATTATATGAGATCAACTCTTTTTGAATATGTGCTTCTTGTTTTTGAATGCTTTGCTGAATGGGTTTATATAGCAATCAATTAATATGGCCGTTTTGGACTTTAATTTGAAAAAGATTTACTTTAAAACGTTCAGATTTGGAGTCCAACGGTCATATTTTTGAACTACCAGTCGACTGGGTCGAGATACCAGTCGACTGGGTTCACTTGAAAAATACACGTTTTCAGACCTTCTGGGTATCCAGTCGACTGGTATATATCATCCAGTCGACTGGGGACTTTCTGTCCATTTTCCCAGTCGACTGGGTTGATTCATCCAGTCGACTGGGAAATTACTGGTCAAAGTACCAGTCGACTGGGTTGTTTGATCCAGTCGACTGGGTTCCTTCTGACCTTTATACCAGTCGACTGGTATATGTACCCAGTCGACTGGGTTGTCTTCCAACCCAGTTTTTCTTCTGTTTTTCATTAAAAACATTTTAAAATTAATGGTTTTAGAAAAACCATTTGTGTTTGAGCCATTGAACAAGCTAATACAATGTATGAGTGAGACTTACATTGGTTCTAAACCTTAAGACCTATACTAGATCTTCAGTCTTCACTTGATACTTGATTTGGTTCGAGTTTTTGCACTTTGATCCTTGGTTGAATGTGTTTGCTCCTTAACACAACTTAGTTTAAACATGTTAGTTAAATAACAGTTGTGTTTTGCCATCATTAAAATACGGGCGGGGGTCAACAATATTATTCCACTCTGATGAAAAAAAATACGCTCTTTCACTTTGAAAATTCTATTACGAAAAAAATTAAAAGATAAATCACCTTTAACAATTAAAACCAAGACATGCTTTTTTCTTTAAAAAAAGTAAACATTATAGTAAACAAAGTGATTAAAATTATATTTAATATAAATTTGTATTATTAACCGTTGAAATAAAACATGTCTACTAGATGTTGAGTGATTACCTATGACTATTGTAAGTTTGAATTTTCTTTTGTGACTAACATAGTTAATATCCTATTCAGATATGTTACAGATTTTATTATAATCATACGGTCTAATCTACCTAGGATAGCTAATAACTCTCTTTATTCAAGAGCAAGTAGTTGATTTGGAAATTCAATACCAAAACTTTAAAGTGCACAATCACTTATAACTTGAGTTAATAATCACAAGTCATAGCTATTGATTTTAAAACCTCCTAATAACAAATATTTATCTTATTCAATTGTTAAAATATTACGGTATATTAAATCTTTTCAAAAAAAATTTATTGAATGAAAATAAAAAATATTAAAAAAATTAAAATAAAATGAAATTCAATAAAATTCTTACTTTACAATCAATTTTGTGTTTGTTCTCTTGAAAAATAAAACATTGCAAAAAAAACATGTTTGTTTAATTAAAATATTTAACACATGGAAATTTTGTTATCTGAATTCCATAATTCATTATTTGGTGATTGAATTTACCTAAAAGCTACATTGCATTGACAATATTTCTCTAGAAATCATATGTAATATTTTTATAAAAAAAAAATTGTCGATACTTTTTAAGACAATGAATTCAATCAACTTTCACCTAATTTTATGTAATCCTTATATAAATATACAAATGTAGTGTAAAACATTAATGGTACAAAATTATCTTCACATAAAAAATGTTTTTATGTTAAATATTTTTTTCATCAAATTAAGATTCTTTATATAAAGAATTATTTTACAAATAATTCAAAAATTACTATATATAAGCAAGCACACCACAAACAACAAATTATTAGGTTGCTAGGATGATTGCCACGCATGAGATGTTAAGTTAGCCTCATTATGTGCCACAGCAAACCAGCTGCTCGAAGCTTTTCAAGGTAAACATCTATGGTATGTTTTGTAGACCATATGAGGGGAAGATATTTTTATCCTATAAATATGTTTATGAGAAGATGAGAAAGATGATGGAATGTTTCATATGGTGATGATCAAATAAAACCATGTTTGGAAGGTGAAATAAGACATTATATCATTCTACTTGTATATCCCATTTTATCTTACTTATCAAAAAAAATATATATCCCCTTTTATCCTCCCATCTTTCTGTTCAAAACACCGTGTTTGGTGCTTAAAACCATGTTCAACTGATGAGATCCAAATTACAACTGACACATTGATTTAAACAAACTTAAAGCTCAATCAAACGTCTCCTATACATGATTTTTAGTTGCTGAAAACAATTTTGATAACAAACAATGCAGGGGCTGTCAAAGGATTCCATGATTTCACTTTGATAAATCAAATCACCATGTGTATAATAACAACTCCCAGAAAAATAACCATACTAGTTAAGGTGGAAGTCAATAGCATCACAAGAGGCTCCCTTATAATAAGCTGAATCACCTGCAAAACGTGAAAACAGGACCAAATTTTGAATCAAACCAGTGATGAAAAAAACTGTAACAAGGGCTCCCTTATAAGCTGAGCTACCATGAGCCTCTGCAAAAAAGAATCTTGAGAAATAATAATTGTTCTTCTGGCCATGAGGGTACACTATTTAATGATAATAAAATAAATAAATAATTCATCTACCCGCAAGAGATTTTGAAAACTTGTCCAATTGCAGCATGACTGAGATGGGCAGAAATTTCTATATATGGTAAAATTAGTTAACATTGAACTAAAAATGCATGATATGAGAGTTTCGGAGTTGGTAATTCCTTAGCTGCTAAAACTAACAAGCAAAAGGGGCTTTAATTTTCCACTAACTTCACAACTTGAAATCACTAAGGGTCCGTTTGGTTCACGGACAAGTTTGCAATGGGATATAATTTGGATTTATAATGGAATAGGATTATGAAGGATTAAAGTGAGACTATTTTAATATGTTAATTCTATATTTGGTTCATAAAATTTCAGAATTGGGATTAAAGTGAGATAACAAATATACAGACAAAAATACCCTTCTCATTTTTTTCATAAATCCTTTATATATATATAACCTTAATTTTTTTCTTCCTCCTCTGTCGATTTAAACGGTATTTTTTCCTTCTTCTTTCTCTTCCTCTCCAACTTCCTTCAAGGGTTATGGTCGTCGGTTCAAAGCAAGTTCAATGAAAGCAACAGCTCAAACTAAATGTCACCGGTAAAGTAGATCGACCATGGTGAAGGTCACAGTGGTTTGATGGTTTTCAGTGAAATCTAGGCGAATGAACACCGGATTCGAATAGATCGAGGAACTCCAAACCGGACAGTGCGATCAGATTCTGGTGGCGTGAGATCAGATTCTGGTGGCGTGAGATCAGATACTGGTGGCGTGACTTTTCGACGAAGGCGACGACAATAGCAGATCTTGATGGAACTTGGTGGGTTTCAATCGAGAGATCCTCCTGATGTTGGTGCCGCCTGAAATTCATCAGAAAATGAGGGAGAGGAAGAAGAGAAGGGTGTGAAATTCACCAGAAAAATAGGAGAGGAAGAAGAAGCATGAAATGGAGAGGGCATAAAAGGAAGAAAAATTGTGGGATAAGTTCTGTCACAGGGGTGGGACAAATTTCAAGGGCTGTTTGGTTTGGGATACAAAAGTGAGATAGGACTAAATTAGTCCCACATGAACAGTTAATTCCATATTTGGTTGGAAGAATTGACTGTTCACACGGGACTAGGGTGAGACAAAGTTAGTCCTAATCCCATGAATTTTGTCCCACCCTCCCTCGGGACAGAACTTATCCCACTAAAAAAAATTCTTCCTTTCATACCATGCACCAGTTCATGATTCTTTTCCCTCTCCTCTTTTCTAGAAAGTTTTCGACAAAATTCCGACGAATTTCATACCTTCTTTTCTTCCTCTCCCTTATTTTCTGACGAATTTCATGTAGCACCACCCACACCATCAACATCAGGAGGATCTCGCGATCGAAACCCACCAAGTTCTGTCAAGATCCACCACTGCCGCAGCCAGAAAGTTACGCCACCAAAATCCAACCGCGCCATCGGGTTAGGAATTCCTCAATATATTCAGATCTGTTGTTCGATCATCTAGATTCCACTGAAAAATAATCAAAAACCATCAAACAACCGCTACCTTCACCATTGCCGATCTACTTTTAGGTTGAGCCGCTGCCACCATTGAACTCGCCTTGAACCGATGACTATAACCCTTGAAGGAAGATGGAAAATGAAGTGAAGATGAAGGAGGAAGTAGGAAAAAAATTGTATCTGTCATGAAACAACGGTGGAAGAAAAAGAAAAAATGAAAGAAAGAAATTATGGTGTTATATATATATATATATATATATATATATATATAAAAGATTTATGAAAATATGAGAAGGGTATTTTAGTCTTTATATTTGTTATCCCACTTTAATCTCAATCCTAAAATTTTATAAACCAAACATAGGACTAAAATAGTCCCACTTTAATCCCTCGTAATTCTATCCCCCTATAATCCTAATCCTATCCCACTACAATCATGTTTGTGAACCAAACGAACACTCATGAGAGTAGGACTAAGTTTATCCCACCCTAATCCCATGTGAACAATCAATCCATCCAACCAAACATGGGATTAATTGTTCATGTGAAACTAATTTAGTACTATCCCACTTTTGTACCCTATACCAAACAACCTGTAAAGGTAGATTCTATGGTGCCATTAAAAAAAGACAATTTGACTTATGTGGTAAACACATAATTGGTGGTAAATTCATACCTCTAGTGGTAAAAAAATATTGATGGTAAAAGCCAAAAAAAAAAAACAATTTTACCATCAAATGTATATGTTTTATCATCATAAGTATAAATTTTACCACCAAATTTACCAAATAAGGCAAATTACGTTTTTTTTAATGGCAACAGAGTAGCCACCATCACTGAATACTTCACAAGTGTACTTAAAAGCTAGGGGAGTACAATAAAATTGGCATCAGAAGAACCATTAAACTAGAGGATGTATATCTGATGCTTCATCCCCATGATGTATAGAGAACTTGAGACTAAACATATAATAATAAGTACAGAGCCCGGAACACCATCACAAATGTGTATACTGATTAATGATAATATCTAAGCCAAGGTGCCTCCTCCACCCCAAATACTCTACCCAAGACTCCTGAACTCAAGAATTACTGCCATGGATAAAACAAATGATCTTATGATCTACCAATATGTACCGAAACACAGAAATTGAAAATCCCTCAGCATGCCTAGTATCTACCTAGCATGAAAACCATGGTTCCTCAACCTCTACAACAAGTTGCAAAAGGGAGCACCATTTTAACATATTTCATGCACATATTCAGATTACTAAAATTTTCATCATCGGGATTGAGTAAAATAAAATAGGTGTCACATGATCATAAAGGCAGAGAATGGAAAGAAATATAAAAAAAGGCAGAGGATGGAAAGGGGAATAAATTCCATACATAAGAATACACAAAACAATCAATCACCCAAATGAACATGGAACCAATAAAATTAACCTCTCATAAGTAATGGAGTAGTACTACTCATTATTTTCAATTTTCAATTTCCCCAAAATTAAAGTCCTTCTAAGAGAATCAGCTCTCATGAACATTTCAACAAACACCATTAAATCCATTATGGATCAAGTTTCTTCAAACTACTAAGTGCTGCATTTGAAAATAGTTTCCATCTCCAAAAATTGGTTTTTCAGATAATGCAAAATCTTCTTCAAACTACTAAGTGTTGCATTTGAAAACAGTTTCGATCTCCAAAAATCGATCTTTTCAGATAATGCAAAATCTAAAGAGTAATGTAGGCTCTTGGTCTATTCCAGCTAACAATTCTACAATAGAGGAATCTTCATTAGGAAAACGAGTGAACAATAAAATGAAAATCATAAACATAACATAGAAAATGTATTCGGAAGAAGAGAGAACAAATTGACAGAAAAGAATACCCCGAGTTCTAAAAATGATTTATTTATCCAAAAGAATTATTCTTTTGAGATTTTATCTACAAATCTAGCCATTTTTCCATCAATAACACACCACACTGAACAGTTATCCAGATGAGCACAAACGAAAATGAATAAAATACATTACCTTGCATATATGCATAAAGAGCGAGGAGAGAGAGAATACAGAAGAATATGAGATTTTCAGTCTCATCAACTCGACCAGAATCGGAGAACGTATATAGGAAACGTCAAGTCCCACAGCTATGTGTGTCGTTGTGTGCGTGAGAGTTGAGAAAGAGAGAGGGAGAGGGAGAGAGACGGGGAAACATCATTTTAAGGAGAATGGCATAAAACCCTAGGGCTTCGTAAGGTTCATAAAGAGGTGGCAGTGGCCCGTGTCCAAGGCCACCACGAGTGCCGTGTCTTTTTTTTTTTTTTTTTTTTTTTTACCATGCCGATTTATGGTCCGGCTTATTTTGATTTTTTGCTTTTTTAATTGAAAATAGTAAAAAAATTATAAATATTAAATTAAATACTTATAATTGTATAGAAAAACAATCATTTTATTAATGAAGTTAAATATTACAAATAATTTAAAAATTAAAAAAAATAACATAAATAAATAACTTAAAAATTACAACTTTTAAAAATCTTTTAAATAAATAACTTACAAAAACAAAATATAAAATAAAGAAAAAAGATGAAATGACTTAAAAATGGATGAAATACAAAAAAACAACGTAGAAATTTTAAAAATTAGAAAGACATTAAATATTATCAATAATTAAAAAAAATAATTTTTATAACCTTTTTGACATTTAAATAATAAAAAAAGTAAATTTATCCAATTCCTAGACAAACGACTTTAGAAATTGAATAATGAGCTGTTTAATCAAGCTATGCAGCGAAGTTTCATTCGGTGGATTAAAAAAATAATATTATATGATTTCCTCTTAGTGTTTTAGTTGATTGAATCAAATGTTATTATGTTAAAATCAAACAATTATAATTTTAATATTTAATTAAAAATTCATAAAAGACAGTTTTTATGTTTAAATATTTGTATATGTTTGATTTAATTTATATTAATGTGTGATTTTAGGTGAATTTGCTTAATTTATAAATTAGTAGATAACGTGTTATTATGTTAAGAATAGGGTCATAATTTTCATTTTTTTTTCACCATTCTAAAACATCAAATTTATCATCATCTAATTCTTCTTAACTCATTATTATAGTGACATAAAATTATATGTAATTTTAAATTTATTAAATATTATGATTGTATCTCGTATCGTATTTTGTGTCGTATTTCATGTCAGGCCTCACGACATGTTGCGTCGTATCTTTTTTTTCGTATCGTGAGCCTAAAAAACTAAGCCCAATACATGAGCCTAAAAAACTAAGCCCAATACGACATGAAAAATAGTACTCTACCAAACACCGCACGACCCTTATAAGTGCAAGTGCGAGCCGTTTCACGCCGCGCCAAATTTGCATCTTTAATCCTTGTCATTGGGCTTTATAGAGAATTAATTAATTAATTAACAAAGTATTGCTAGTATTCCTATGGGTCTGGGCCGGTGCCAGCCCAAGTACCAATCTTCTGTCACTTATCTTTCTTTTTTTGGCAAATTACATTGTAATTTTCTTTCAATTTGTTAAAATGACATTAACATATTAAATATCTTTAAAACTCACGATTCACTTCAAAATACTAATTTTTACCATCAAACAGTCATAAAATGAATTTTTTTAAAAAATCAAAATTTTAAATGAACATTACTTTTTATAATGACAAAAATACCCTTAGATATGATAAATGTTACTTGCTAAGAAAAAAGAAGTAATAGGAATGTAACATATTTAACAAGAATTTTTTAAAATTCTTTTTAAAAAAAAAATTATCGTCATTTTTTTTTTCAAAAATTGTTAAAAATATATTTTAAATTGATTTATATTCTATTATATGGTATATAACAAGCTTTACTTTATATATTTTATATTTTTAAAAATATTATGATATCATTTTCTATCGTATTTTCAAATAAATGAAAGTCAAAAGTCATCATAAAAAAATTAAATATTTTTAATGAAAAATTTGTTAAAATTTGTTGATATATTTTTTTATAAAATTAAACAGCTTAACATATCAAAGACCATCATAAAATAAAAATTAAAAAAATCTATTTTAAAAGTTAAAATAATACTATATGTTTTTATTTTTTTTAAATATGAATTTAAAGAAATTAAAATTTTATATTATAAATAATTTAAAAATAAATAATTATTAAATAAAATTATTAAACTCATCATACGTGAAAATATTTTAACATGTATTTGATTCATCAGAAGTGCAATTGAGAAATAAGTGATCAAAAGTGCCAGTCCAACCGTAAAGCAGAGAACAATGTCAAAGAACAAGCTGGTTTTACTCTGTAAAATGTTAAGCACATCCCTTGCTATCAGACAAAGCATGAGCAGCACCCGCAAGACGACCACAAAGGAAAGCAAACCTAAAAAGATGATTGCAGACAAATGAGAGCAGGAGTCTGAACAGAAGAGAAAGATAGTCTCTCCTGAAATTATTAACATGAACACCGATAGAAATGTTAAACCTTTCTGTCAACCAAAAAGAGTAATCACACTTCTTGAAACATTCCACATCCACAACTAATTCCTACAGGGTAGATACAGAACTTTTAGCAACTTTTTACAAAGCGGGCGAATGGAAGAGACATGGAACTAAAGGCAAAGCGGAGGCAGAATAAAAAGTCCACATGTGCTCCTTCCTTCTCTCACCCCAATAGTCACAAGTAGAGCAAAGCCAAGAATGAATTGCCTGGGAACACCATAAGGAGGGATTCTCCCACCCTCAAGTTGAAGGGGGTTAACGCCTCCAGCTTAGCCTGCACCAGAGAAGCCTCCCATCAGACACAAGGACAACAGAGTAAATCACTATAACAAAAGAGTATATTGGAGTCAACAGAAACCAAACCGGCAGAGCAATGCTGAAGGCGCCCCCCAACTTGAAGACGAGTTTCATTTAATGGGGAGGGGCCCTTTGCGGCACCCCATTCCCCTGCATACTTTTCCTCTGCTGACTTAAAAAGTCACTCTCTGCATCATGGTAGACTGATGACAGGCCATGGCCATTACCATTACCATTAATGGAATTGTGTGCTTTGTGCATGTCTTGAACCATCGAGCCATTTCCTTCTCCCTGATTACTAGAGGAATCCAAATTTCCAGTTCCATTGGCGGGCAAGCATTCAGAGTCAGATTGTGTTGAAATGTTTGCACCCGAGCTTCTTCCGGATATGGGATTGGCAGCATTGCTATCAAGCTTCTTTGTATTAAGAAAACGGCCTCCACAACCCCTCACCCTTCTCATAGCATGTTGGTGTCGAGACTCATGAAGATATGGCTGTGTTAAATAACAAAAAAAATTAAGATTTAACCTCCCTAATTATATTATACAAACCATAACTCATTCCAGAGGATTAAAATGTTATTAATTATAACTCTTACCCTCCTAACTTTTATCACTTTCTTTTGAAGCTCAGCCTTAGCACGTGATTGCCTTCGTCTCAAAATACCATGATATTGTTTTGCGTTGACATAAACAGGCTCCTCTTCCATTTCAAGGGGCAAAGGCATTCTAGCATGATGCATTCCATAAAAATGAGGAGGTACCTGGCCTCACAGGAAGTGCTGTAAGAAATTTATTAAGTTTGAAAAACATTAAATAGCTCTGATATCACTATAACGACCTGACCTCCCACTTGGCACAATATTATCCGCTTTGGCACATAAGGTCTCATGGCTTTAAAGCGCGTTGTGCAAGTGGAGATGACAATCACTTATAAATAGCCCAGTCACATTCTTTCTAGCCAATGTGAGATACCAAGACTTGACTCACATCATGGGGCATCACAATCTCCCCTCCTTCGAGCACAGCGCCCTCGCTGTGTTATGTGGTCCACATCCCGCAACCCACAGGTTAAAATCGTGGGCCGAGCTATCGAGAGTCGGCTTTGATACCACTGTAACGACCCGACCTCCCGCTTGGCACATTTTAAAGCCGTGAGGTCTGGTGTGCTAAAGAAGGCAACATTGTGCCAAGCGGAGAAAAAAAAGAAAAAAAGACATTTAAATAGAAAAAACTCTCAACACTCAACACTCTGTTAATTGGTTCATCATGTGAACGAATGGATATAGTTAAACCCAGCGTTAAACTGCATAAATCACAATCTGTCATGCTTTGAGAATTAATTTTATATGTACACGCATTTATATGTATATATCAAAACAATGCTTCACAAATGAAAACAAATAAAGATTATTGTTTCACTTTCTAATGAAACCCTGTCATAGATCTGTAACCAAAAACTAGATGAGAAAAGGTCCTACAGAAAGCAATAAATGATGACAAAGAAAAGACACAGAGAAAGGTAAGGCAGGTCAGGTAGATCAGATATAAACTTATAAAGATCACTTCTCATGAAGATTTGGAAACAAAGACATGTAAACAGTTAGTAGATACATTAAAAATTTATAAAGAATGGTGATAGTTTTGCTTAAAACAATGCAAAGATAGGATGAACATGTCATCTTGTATGGACTTTGGATTAACGTTTTCTGTCTGCCAGCTGCATCCATGGACACAGAAGATAACATCTTAGCCCAACACATCCCCCCTATGAATGAACATATTATATCTTGTCCGTCAGACATCATCTTATTCTAATCATAGTGAAAAAAACAGGATAGTCATGTCTAGCTGAAGCATGGTATTACAACAGTCTTTCTGATGTTTAAAATGTAAAGGAGACTGCAGATTACATACCATAGCTTGTGGCCCATAAGAAGCCAATATTCCAGCATAATGTGGATCCGAATATGGATATTGTGTCAAAACCTGAACATTACAGAGAATTTTGAATCCTAGCTTTATTTGCAGATATGAGCAAAGAAAATTCCTAGAGACAACACATCTTTAGATAGTGCTCACCACTACTTGTACGCTTCTGTATATCCAGTGATGGGTGTGCATATGTGCTTCAGTGTGTGCATGTGAGTGCACGCGCATGCACATGTGGGTGGGAGGGTGCGCACAAGATATATATATATATATATATATATATATATATATATAGGGAGAGAGAGAGAGAGAGAGATATCTTACAATTGAGTGACCGACTAGTTCCATTTGGGAATTTGGTTCCACGTGTTCACCCATAGTAAGGGCTGTCGTCACTGGAACATGTTTGAGATGTTGGTCTTCTTGTCCATTATTGCCACCTGATTTAAAAATGAAAATTTGCATCAATATCATACTATGTAAACGTGTATGCTTAACATAAAACACCAAAGAGATGCCCCCACATCCTTCCTTTCTAGTGAGGAGTGCGCATACCATTTACATCTAAATATTTTTTGCTATAATGGTTACTAATATATCTGAGACATTTTGTAATATAGAGGTGTAACTGAATTAAATCTCATTAAGTTACATTTATTTCAAAGATTATTACTATTTCATAGCACAGATTTCTATATTCTCCATAAATCAGAAATCAATGCCACGTAAGAATAATAATCTACGAAACAAATGTAACATGTTTTCTTTGGAAAGGATCTAAGCCTTAAGCATTGAAATTTGAGGTTAATGTTAAGGATCCCATACAAATCAAAATTCCTTTTCAGTTGTAGGGAATAGATATGTTGTCATCATTAAGAAAGATCCTTCAATAATTTTAGTTTTGAGTGTCACATTCATAGGGTATAAACATTTCTCATTTTTTTTCTTTTAAATTACACCTGGTTTTCTCTCTTTTCAATGACGAATGAATAATGACAGAACTTCAGCTCCAAGAAGATGTAATAGATGGTTTTCTCACTTTTTCTCAATTTTATTCCTTCCCGTATTATAGATTGAGATGTTCTCTTTTCTTAATTTTATTCCTCCGCCATCTTACACATTGCAATGTTTTGCTTCTTTCTCCTAAATCTTACCGATTTTCTGGTTTGATTAGTAATCCAAGCATGAATCCATCAAATCAGCTCTTAAATCCATATTTTACCCCTACAGCCCCACCCAAAAAAATCATGAACCACCCTTAAGCAACTTGCAGCAAACTCTAACCGTATACATAATGATCCTTAATCTTGGAACCTTTAAAAGCTTATTTGTTGGTTCTGGCCAAAAATCTGCAACCTATTTCGTGCGAATTCAGCAACACTTCGTTTCCGTGATTCTTCCTTCCACAAAATAATTCTTGTTGAGTCATTACAAAATCCTACACCCTAATTCTTCATTTTTCCATTTCAAATCCTAAAATCACAAATTTTCCGAACCCTAGCCCACCAAACTAGGGCAGCACACAGGTTGATGATTCTGTCCTACGTCACCACACAAGGACTTGAAAGATATAAATGAGATCCCAGAAGAATTCCAGGAAAGTGTGAGGTTCGAAGAATCATGAAGCAAACAGCCGTAAAATGTTTGAAGGGAGCTATTTGAACTTCATATCTCTAGCCCTCAGTTCAGACATTAAAAGGCTCACTCAAATGCCATGGTGCCCTCTGCTTTGTGCCAGTAGAAAATGACAGTCTAGGTGAGGAAGCAAGAAGCTGTTTCTAGAATCAAAATTAGCTATTGGTTTAATTTTTAAAAACTGATCCACCATCACCCCTCAAAACTGAAACACAAAAACACAATTACAATTTCGTCTGCTTATTCGCCAGTAAGTTTCAGTGTGCCTGACAAGCATGACTGAAATATCACAGAAGAAGCTTCGATTCTATTCAAGGAGATCCTGAAATATTCCATTACGGGAGTATGACGTTAGACAAAATTTGGAGTAAACTTTCAGGAAGCAGGCCTTTAAAGTGTCATGAGTTCGTAAAAGATAGCTACCAAAAGAAACTACATAAAGCATCATTTTTGGTAAGATAATTTCTTGTAGATCAAGCTAGAGACTTGTATATTTTCTCTACATCTGTTCTGTTCTGTAAGAAGGGTACTCACCCTCTTAATTATATTTCTCTTATTGTATTCAGTAAGCTTTAACTTTACATAAACTACGTAACTGGAAACAAATAACGCTGAATAGGGATCGAAGATTGCAGTAACTGATCGCATGTAGCTGAAGAATGCCCAAGTTCAATTTATCTGAGCTTAATGAAACGCGATGCAAGAGCTATTTTAGCAATAAAAAGCTCATTTTTTCCATCAATTTCTCAAGCCATAGAAGTTAGAAACATGTAAATTTTCTATATATAAACTATTGGTTTCAGGGATAGGGAGGATCCAACAAGAAAAGTTAGTGTTTCTCAAATCAGGCGTCAGAGAACTTACTTGTTTCAACAGTCAATATACGAGAGTTTCCTTAAATGTATAAAGATTAAAGAATGATTCGACAAAAAATTCCTCATAAGAAATGTTAGTTTTTAAGTCTAAGAACCAGATTATGAGCTACAGTGATCTGCAGTTCTTTATTAAAAATACCTCCATCAGCCAAGCCACCGTTGGTTTGCAAATGGATAGCTTCATTTGTGACAGAACCATTCAGGTGTTCAGCTGAAGATGATTTTGAAGCAGTTTCACCAAAGGAGGCATTGGTTCCAACTCCATGCCACCAAGGCTGGGAGTATAAAGTCGATTGCAACATACTCTGAGCACCATGGCCTAACCGTCGATCTCCATTTTCAGGTTTTGCTGGCATTATTCACAACTTTATTCTGGGAAAATTATCAACAGCCTAATCCCCAAACTAGTTGACCAAAAGGGAAAAACAAAATTGAGAGAGAGAAAGAGACTAGTGAGCCATTGCATTCTCAATCATAAGTGAATGGCATCATGCTTGCTCAAAAAAATAAATAAATAACAAAAACATGATCCACAAAATTAAGACAAACAACAAACATAAGTATTGCAACATGCAAATCGTCATTAGCCTGATGCATAACCCCCTTCCTCCCCACCACCCGTAGTAGAAGGAGCAGAGTACAGACTCGAACACAATGCATGGAGTGGTGTTGGAGCCTGACAGATGGGACATGCTAGCAGACAAAACAGACTTTAGATTTTTTTTTTTTTTAAATGAACCATGCCAACAATAAAGAAATATTAATGAACCATGCCAAAAGATTACAACAGTAAAGCTCTATGGATTATTAATTAACCATGCCAAAGCAACAAAATAAACCAGGATGAACACAAATCTGAAGCAACAAACTGAATTGGGTACAAAGAAATGTTTGTTTTCCATCTACATTCTCCAATTGCTGTCAATAAGGCTGATTTCTAGACACTTCATGCAAGTTAATTGCCCATTTGTGTGCTTTATTAATGCATGCTTTCTGTTATGAGAAAAGGACTAAGATAACACATTGGCTAAGGCGCTAAGCCCATATGTTTATTAAAAAAAATTGAAACAGAAACCATACAACAATGGACCTAATAACCAAAAGATAGGTTTTACACACCACATGGGAACAGAGAAAAGAAAAAACAAATCTCACAAAGACAGACACCTTCTTCACTTACCTGCTAAACTACAGTTCAAGTTAATGCCCAGTTCTCAAAACTTTCAAAAGAGACTAATAGACTAAGCTCTACAGATAAGACATCAAAACGTATGCACAATTACAAACACCATACGTGGATTCCTTCGTCTAAAAATAAATAAAATCGAATCATACGGGTAGTAATGGACATTTTCATTCCCCTGATACCAAATTGAAATATAATCCAATAACATAGCAAAAACAAGCTTCAAAATAGAGACTGAACTTAAAGCTCCATTTGATATCTATAGAATGTACCAAAATAAAACGAACAAAAATAGAAAGAAAACCATTGATCAAGATCCCATAAAGTACAAAGTAACACTCAACTGAGCCAATCACAATTACTCAGCTTAAGTCAAGTATAATTTCCTATCTAGGTATCACTAGTTCCACTCCAAAAATTTGATCATTCCAACCATCCTGCATGTATCACAATATATAGAGTACACAAGAAAAAAAAAGCGAATGGAACTACAACCACCCTTTTCCTTTCAAAACTCAAATTTTCTTTTCCCTCGAATATCTCATCAGCCAAACAGAAAATTACCCAAAAAAAGTAGCATAAAAAACACCATAACTCATAAAAGGTGTTAGATTAAAATCCAACAATAGATTTCAAGGAAACTTGAATCAAAACTATGAAAGAGAGAATAATTTTGATGATAAATTTAGAGAAATGTAGAGAAGACTTACTCTAGGGTGAGAATCGGAGAATTGAAACCCTTAAAGCTTTTGGTTATAAGAATCGAAGGTCATGGAGATGGGTTCATATTTGTTTTTCTCTCTCTCTCTCTGTCTCTGTAACCTTAAGAGAGACACCAGTGACATTAAATTTGACGGAGAAAGAGAACATATAAATTAAACATAAATAATGGAGTACTAATAAGAAGAATGAATTTGATCTTTTCTTTCTTTCTAATTTTTAGTTCACGCAAAGGTCGCTTTCTGTGTCTGTTCTGAGGAAGAAAACGATAAAATTTAAGAGAATCGGGTGTTGGAATTATGAAAAGACGAAACTAACCTTGGTAAATACTCTCTCCCTTTTTTCCCATACGTCCTTTCCCTTTTGGTACATAAGATAATTTTTTAGAGAGATTTTACTCACTCAATTTTGGCAAGAAGTGTAGAAAAAAAAAAGAAGAAAAACAGAATGTTTTTACTTGTTGTATGATTTAACAATTTAATCCTATAAATGGTAGTACAAATTTCTCTATGATATGTATACAAGCTAGTGAAAATGGCATGCTTGTGGCAAATATGCAATGAAACTCCTTTCTTGCCTGTAAGGGAAAAATCAGAAGTACATTGATGAATGTACCTTAAATCTAACAAACAACAATCTATCCATGTTCATTTTCTAGTGTCATGATATAAAATTCGGTTTATAATCACTAAATAATTTTACATTTTATTATGTATTTTAATATCTCTCTTATATTTTAAAAACGAACAATTTATCTTTTACATTTTAGTCATACGTCTAATAAACTTTTTTAGTGATAATTCCGGTGAAATTAATATCAGTGTGCACAAAAATCTTGACCATTAAACAAAAATAAATTTATCAAGATTTTTGTGTGAATCAGTATCAGTTTTGGTCAAGCCTTTTGCATGCACTGATATTAATTTCACCGAAATTATCATTAAATAAGTTTATTAGACACATACCTAAAAAGTAAAGGGTAAATTGATCGTTTTGAAAATGTAAGAAGAACATTAAAACACATGATAAAATATAAAGGTGTTTGGTGATAGATGTAGGATTTTTAGCTTGTACCTGTCGTTGACTTGTTAACCATAAGACCCGATTCATATCCTGGTTCATATTTTCTCATCTAAATAAGAGAATTTTTGTCAGTATTTGTTACCCATCCGCTAAAACACGGATATAGATATGAAAAATAAAATCAATTAAGAAACAAATATTTTTAACTCATATTCATTGATTCGTTACTCGTAAAACTAAACTCTTATCCAATTCGATCCACCCGTTTTCAGTTTTATTTGATGATAATAACCCTGTAAAATTTTTATATTCAAATAAGAAATAAAAGTTTCCATATTAAAAAGGAAGAAAATGGAAGGCAAAGAATACATACCATTACTTTCATCACAGGCAACAGCGCATGTACTTCAAGTACTACAACTGTCCATTACCAAGTCATAGAAACATGGCGGGTGTAATGATCTCTTCCAATAGTTGTGGAGTCCTATTTTTTTACTTTTACTTTTTGGAAAGCTAGCTGAAATGATAATTTTAAATTTTATAAATATAAATATTTGTACTTACTAAAGTTAGAATCTTGGTTGACGAGTTACCATCACGCCTTATTGGAAGAGCAAGCAACTCAATTTCAACACTTTTGGTGGTTCTTATCTTGATTGCTAAGCCAATGTTCAAGTATCCTTTTCTTCACAAATAAATCAGGTCCACGTTTTTTTAAAGGATCGATTATATATATATATATATATATAGTTAAGTAAATATGTTTTTGCATATTTTAATTTCTTGACAAATTTAGTAAACGAATCAGATTTTGTAAAAATTATCACAGAATAAAAAAAAATCATTAGTAATTATTTAAAAAATTAAATAATAATAATCAAAAAATATTAAAAAGAAAAATTTTAAATACTTAAGTTACTATCTAATTTTCACGTGATTACTAATGAACTTTCTCGCATAATCGGATTCGTAATATCACCACTCAATTAAATATCCCAACGAATCAAATAGATATTTCAATTTATCGTTTTTTTTCTATTTTTGCTGAAGTTCAAATATTCTCTTATTTTTTTAACATACATTAATAAAGAAAGCGATCCAATCCAAACCTTTCACATGAATTTGACTCAAATTAGCATTAATATTAATTGAGTTTTAGTGAACAATTAATGTTAACAATTAAATTAATATTTTAACTTATGAAACCATTATATCTGTTTAGTAGAATTTATAAAATAATTTTTATATTTTATAAATAAAAACTATATTAAACATCACTTTAAATAGTTTATAATATAGTTATTAAACTTGGACAAGTCCGATATGTTGGATTGCACTAAAAAAAGAGTTTTGTTCTCATATAACAAAAAAAATTTATTGATAATCATAAAACTGTAATAATAATTAAATAATTAAATATTTATTTTTTTAATTATTATTATAATTTTTTATAATTATTAATAAAAAAAATTAATTTCATGATAACCCTCACGTATGATCAAAATTCTCAAATGTAGACGAACTTGAACTCCGTACTTCCATGTTAATAAAGTGGACACCCTGATCTAAGCCAACTAATGATTAAAGTCCTAACATTTATTTATTTAATATCTTATCTGCAGTTTATGGATGGTTTTATGGTTTTTTTTACGAGGAAGTGGACTTTATGGATGGTTTTATAACTTTGTTAATTAGCATATTTTTGTCATGCTAATGAGCCATCTACTTCCAACTATTAGTTTAAAATGTCACATCAAGTAACTTAGTTTTGAGATTTTGAATTTTTCAAAATAACATGCAGGTAAAATTGATTTTTTTTAGTGAAAGATCACAATCAATCTTAATTATAATGATTTTAAATAACTTTTTTAAAAAATTAAAATTATTTTTCATAAACATGTGATCCAACCATTTGATTCATTGGTTGAACCACTGACTCATTGACTTAATACTTCAATCGAGTCAATGTTTAGTTTGGGTTTAGTAACCATGATTTATAAAAAAAAAATTATTTTTAAAAATTTAAATTTCTTTCAAATAAATTGTTTTCACTTTTAATTTTTTATACTAGTACTTTTTGCTGTTATAAACGAAGTGATTATGCAATTTTTTGTATAAAATCATTCTAAGGTGTTAGTGAATTGATTAAAAGGTGGTTTTACTGTTAATTATCTCGACTTTACAAAGTGTTTTTCTGCTTGGTAAGATGATTATTGATAATGTTTTTGTTGCATATGAGATGATTCATGCCTTGCGAAACAAGGGTGGAAAGGAAGGTACATGACATTGAAGTTGGATGTGATCGAAAAAGCATATGACATGGTGGAGTGGGGTTTTTTTTTTTTATAGGGAACGATGTCAGAGTTGGGTTTCCATGTTAGATAGGTTTAGCTTATCATACGATGTGCGACCTTAGTGTCATATTCGATGTTTGTTAATGGGGATTGATGTGGCCCAAAAATACTTTGACCCAATAAGAAGCGGCTCGTTGATGTAGCCCATAAACTCTCTTGCTCAATAAACTCTCCGACCCAATAAACACTCCGGCCCATATACACTCCGGTCCAACAGCCCCCTCATCTCTACACATACAGCCCTGCAGCCACCCTACATCGTCCCCTGAGTGTGCAATCAATGCCTTCACACTGACAAGGAGGCTATAAATAAGCCAAGGTATGGACTTCACAGATTCATTCAGACTTATTTGCTTACACTTCAATTACTTAAGTTCTCGGTTTCTCCCTTAAGCCCTCGTGCTAACTTAAGCTTCGGAGCGTCCTCAGAGGCCTCCCTCTCCCCTCCTTCTGAAGACCTTTAGTTCATTTCTGTTACTTGTGTAGGGCCCAGGCCACTACAACATCCAGGTCACGTCAGCACCAACCGTTTTTTGGCATTAACAGTGATCCAAAAAGCTATATTGTCCTGACGAGAGGTGTTCGGCGGAGGGATCCTCTATTGTAGCATTTATTTTTGTTGAATGCATAAGGGTTTTCAGCTTTGATTAGACAAAAAGAACGGGAATAGTTTTTACATGGTATGGGTGCAAGTTTGAATGGTCTGACAGTTTCACATTTGTTTTTTGTGAACGATAGTTTTGAGTTTTTGAAGGTAAATCATAAAGAGTGTAGAGTTTTCTCGAATATTCTGAAACAATTTATGTGAGGAGTTGACCATCCATTCTTCAGGTAAAGCTTATGGATTGTCATAAACAGTATTTGGGGTTGCCAACTGTTGTTGGTAGATCGCATAGCAAAGTGTTTAAGTCGTTAAAGGATAAGGTGTGGAATAAAATTCAATAGTAATATGAGAAATTATTATCTTGATTGGAAAAATAAATTTTGATTAAAGCAGTTGCACAAACAGTACCGACTTATACAATGAGCAATTTTTGATTTTCGGTGTCATTGTGTAAGGAGTTGAGGACGATGATGAGCCATTTTTGGTGGGTCAACAATCAAATTAAGGGAGGAAAATACATTTGATCAGTTGAAAGAATATGCGAAGGCCTAAAAGTGAAGGGGATTGAGATTTTGGGATTTACAAATTTTAAACAGTGCTTTTAGGGAAATAAGGATGGCGATTACTTCAAAATACTTCACGCGCTTTCTATCACATGAAGTGTACGTTGTTTGAAAATTTTGTTTAAGTATAAAGCAGTATGAGAACGTTTTAATTTGATTCTTTACATCGTTTGATATTTTTTAGTATGCAGTGTATATCTTATAAAGAGAATGACACAACTTACGAGAGAATTATCAAGTGGCTAGTTCTTCATGTAGTAGTGAAGGTTTAGGTATGTTAAGGATAAAATTTGGAAGTTGGTGTAGTCATTGCCAGTTCCCAACAAAATCAAGCAATTTTTGTGGAGGTTGTTTCTTAATTGTCTTCCATGTTTGGTAAATTTGTGTCGGCAGACGGGTGAAGTAGAGGAAGTACGTGGGACTTGTGGTGAGGGTATGGAGGATGGGGCTTCATGCGGTTTTGGGATATAAGGTGGCTGGGGCAGTTTGGGAAGAAGTAATGGCGGTTGATTACTCTCCTTTATCATAAATTATCAAATTCAACTTTTATTCGGAAAAGTGGTTGTTTGTATTAGGATGAAAATTTGATTAGAAAATTTTAAAAATTTTCTTAATAATATTAATTAAATATATATAAATATTATTAATAAAAAAATTAAAAATTATCAATTAAATTTTCTTACGTATAAAAATCTTATTTTCCACTCCTCGCAACCAAAAATCTCTTTAAGTATTCAACTCGAATGATAAAATGGTAGAGTAAAGCAGTAAAAAAAACGGAAGAGGACAATTTGGGCATAAGACATGGGAGAGGATGAAATCGTGAATTACCAAATTCGTTCCTTTTTAGGATAGTGAATGTCTTTTCTTTTTTTCTTCTTAAAGAAACTTTTTTTATAGTAATAATTTCATGAAAGACTTGTAAAGTTAGCCAGCACTGACACATGTGACAAAAAACAACGTGTCAGAATCACAATGAAGATAGTGGGCCCAATGCTTCTCTGAGTTTGCCACGTTGTCCTCATTAATACTCACGACTTTGTCAACTCTCTGTCTGTTTGTTTGCAGTTTGGTAGCTTAACGGTGTCATAACCGCCACGTGCCCCGTGACGATGACACCACTCTTGTCCTCATTGTAGGTAGCAGCAAAAAGTCAACAAAAAAACACACAAAAACGTAACACTAATGAAATTCTTTTTTAGTTCAATTTTTAATGAATTTATTATTATTAAGTGTACCAGATAAAGTTGGTGGCATTTAGGAGCGTGCATCTGCTTAATAATACCGAATATCTAATCAGTTTCCAACCGATTAAATCAATTCTATTCGATTAATTTTATTAAAATTAAATTTTTTATATTAAAATAAATTAAATTATTAATAATTATAAATATATATAAAAATTTAATTTATATTATATATATTATTAAATTATTAATAATTATAAATATATAAAAAATAATAATATATTTGTTTGTTCGGTTAATCATAACGGATCGATTTTAAGTCGATCGAAAAAAATCAAAATATATTAATAAAATGATTGGATCAAAATACAATATTAGATAAATTACTCATATCTTTTTGAGGTAACATATAATTACATAGACATCTCATATATTTTTTAAATCGCTACTTACACTCTCTGATAGAAAATATTAAATTTGATTCTATTGAATAAACTTTTTTACTATAGGTGTAAGTCTTTACAACTAAAGATTGATTCTATGTGATTAAATTTTTTTATCAAAATGTGTAAATAATGTTTATATAAAAAAATTTATATAATTATACGTTACTTTAAAAAAAATATGTATAATTTACTCTAAAAAAGATTTATATCAAAAAATTCAATTATTATTTTTAACTGATTTGTACCAACCGATCCGATGGATTAAACACCTCTAATGGCATTGGTAGTTAGTGGTGTGTATAAACATATAATCATTAAATTGATCTTCTTTACTACAAATATTTTCCTTTCTAATTGATAAAAATAAAAAAATTAACTAAATCTCTTTGTCAAATATTTCTCATTAAATAATTTTATGTAGTTTAATTATTAGTAAATTGTTTTCAGAAAAAAAAAAAAAAAAAGTAAGCAGCCGCATGCTATTGATTAATGTAGGAGGAGGCCCACAGAGAAGAGTTGCGGTTGAGGTCAAAAACCTCGAGGAGTGTGTCATACAAGCTGGCATTACGATTACCGAGATAAAGACACGTGGCGATGGAATGTATGTATGTCTCATGCTTTGACCGGCAAGGCGGCTATTCAGTAGCTGGTTAGGGTAATAATGATCTTTGAGCTACCACCAGAAAAGGAAAAAATAATTCACACAAATATTTACGTTAAATCTCAGTTTGTGGTACAGAAAGTAACAAATAAATAGATCAAAGGGCAGTCCATTAATAGTTATTAACGTTGCATTTAGTTTTAGAATTTTAAAAAATTAAATATCAAATTACTAATAAATTATATTATATATCCAAAAATAAATGTATATATAAATATTTAAAAAATTAACATATTATATACATTGACTAATTTAACTTTTGCACTGCAGTGATAGATCGATAAAATAAGTTTATTATATATGGCAAGAGAAAAATAACGAGTTGAGAAAAGTGTTTTGATTTTCGTTTTTTAATGTAAATCAACTTACGACCAAAAAATGAGAAAAATGTTTTCTATATCTTACTATTTTGGTGGTGTAAAATCTTATTTTACGACGAAATTGATTTACATTTTACCAAATACATTGAAAATGATATTTTACACTGCAAGTGTTTTACATTTATAATTTTTCTGCAAAACAAACAAAGCCTAACAAATAATACATGTATTGGTTATTTATTTTATTTTAAGAGTGTTTGAAATAAAGTAATTTGTAATTTTATACATGTTATGTTTGGAACAAAAATAAACTATGAAATTCATTTCGAAATAATTCACTATGGAATTAAGTTAACTTATTGTAAATTTTATCAAAATTGATAGAATTTACAAATGAATTCCACAAAATGAAGAGTAAAATGTTATGTTAACCAAAATACTCTCTTTCTTTTTCTCTTCCTCTCTCTTGCCTCCCTTTCCTTTATCTTTGGAATTTTCATTTATTCCAAACATTTTAAACATAAAAATTAAATGAAATTCTACAACTTAATATAAAAAAAATAAAACATAAAATTTAATCTCAATTCATTTCTAAATAAATTTTATTTTCAACTTATTTAAATATGAAATTAATTTTATTTTTTATTTGGTTCCAATTGAAATGTAAATAAATTATGATAATATTATGGGCTTTTTGTGTGGTTAATAAGATAATATAAGTTTATATTATAATTAAATAAATCATTATACAATTTATATATAGTATCACTTCAATCAAAAAAACAAATACAAACACAAGGGATGTCAATTACTTTAATCGGTAGAATCATTTGTTGAAATCATAAATCAAACTTCACTTACACAAAAAATAGAAAGAAAAAAAAAGAGTTTTATCTTTTGTTTTGTGACTCCTAAGCATGAAAATAAAATACACAAGCAAGGAGGAATAGATTATCTCCATATAAAATGGCATAATGTGGATTATTTGTGCATTAAAGTGAATTATGTTTAGAGCCACGATCTAAATCGTTCACTTTATACTTGAATAATAATTATCATTTAAATTTTGAAACAATAATAACTAAGGTTTTTAAAGTGTTTTTTTTTAGAGTTTGGTGAGTGCTCAAAAATATTTATTTTTATATTTTAAAGTTAAGCTATCGTGTTATTATTAATACAAATATTTTAAATTTTAATTGTTGAATTATCATCGATGTCCTCATAAATACAGTAAAACAATCTTATATTTTGATTTTTTTTTTTTAAAATGAGCGCTTTAAAAAAGAAATCTGCATAGAAACCACACTCTCATCCCCCTAAAAAAGAACCTTTTATCTTCAAAAGAATAATCAATTTGATCTGAACCATCAACGGCTGCAATTGCATGCCTACTTCAAAGAATCAAAGTATTATTATCGAACATTCTGATACAACTATTGACATGACACAGATGGAGCAAAAATGAAGAGAACAACCCAAAAGATAATTCAAAATCCTTGCATGTTGAATATTTTGTTACACCTTCCCTGCTTCCCATATTGATAAACTGTAAATCCACCTTAGCATATCATCAGTTTTTTTCAACTTAGGAAATAGTAATAAAACAGATGGTAATTGTACAGTACAAATGATTATCTCCTGCAGGTACAGAACTAAACTTGAACCAGAGCCTCTTGACCCAGTGGTTGACTCCAAGATTCTCCATATTTGACTTAGGTTCAACTCCCACTTCGCCAATATAACAAAAGGAACTTAACTTGATGTTGTATTTTCAGCAGAGTGATCAATATTGACATTATTGTTTCCTAAGGTGACAAGAATTTTTGGTATGAATCAAAAGACACCAACAAACAATGCAAAAAACAGTTAATTCACCTATAAAAGAAATGGGGAAATAGGTTGAAAAAGGTAACAGTTACCTCAAAGTTCGAAGTAAAACTGGCACGACTCTACGGTGATGTTAAAGTTGGGTTTTAAGTATGACTTAAAGCAAAAAATTAAAGTTTTACTGTAGATTTTGTGAGAGAGGGATGAGTAAAACTTCAAGTTTTTTGGCTTTAAGTTGTACTTAAAACCCGCCCCAATCATCGCCTATATAAAGGTTCCTCAATCATCCCATCCGTAAAATCCTCCTAGAAGCAAAAACATGACTAGATATTCTGGTTCAGACATCATTACAAAGTGTATTGATGAACAAGGCTTTTAGGATATAGGAGCATTTTCAGTCAAAGATGATCCTAGTCGAAGCATGAGAGGATATACAGGGCTAAACTCCTTGTCTCCTCTTGCCCTAATTTTTGCAGCATAATCATCCAAAGTTGCTTTGATTCCTTTCCAGATTTGATCCTCCCCTTGAGAATCTAGCCATAATGAATACTGCACGGTCATAAGTTTGTTCCTCTGCAGTGGTGACTGCAATTCTTCAGGGCCTCGGGAATAAAGATGATGTAGTATGACACTTGGTGGCAGATCCTGAAGAAGAGGAGATGATCCCAGTAGAGATGTTTCCAGGAAGATAAGTGGACGAAATGCTCGAAGGGCTCGGTAAGGTGCACCAAGTTGTTCTACAGGGAACAAGTTCTGACCCACAGCTAATTCCAGCTCAGCCATGTCTCTGGCCATCCTCAGTTTGCCTGATTCCGAAAGTGGTCTTACAAGAGAAGCATGCCTAATAAAGAATATTAAAACCCGTGAAGCCATGCTCCTAACCAGCCTAGTGCATATGGTTTCTGTTCCTGCTGTGTTAGCACTTGCCGAAGAAGGCAATAATCTAGATAGAAACTCACTACGGAAGTGAAGAATGCACTTCTGCAAGTCCTCCATGTAAGGCGAAGCATTGCTGTCCATGGCAGCATCCATGCCAAGCGCACCAAAGTTCTGTTCATGAATTTGCAAGATGCAAGACTCAAGACGGTCAATCATTGCTTGAAATAAGGATGTGACTGAGTCACAGGCAACCCCATACACTGCACCCAGTGAGGGAGACAACACATCTGCAGCAATAGTAGGCAGTCTCATAATCATAGATGATATGCGTGTATGAATTTCTTGCAGATGTTGACATAATGTGAAGTTCTTGACTTGGGCAGGAGTTGCAGGACCAGTTATTTGACGCGCTTCAGGACCAGTGGATATCTGCCATTTAATAAAGTTATTTATTTTTCACAGAAAACCGAAACATAACAATTATTATCAGGCATGTTAAGAAAGGTCAACACCACTCCAAAATAATGCAATTGCATTTGCGCTTGTCATCATATAATCTTGGGCACTGGTTTATGTAATTTTAAAGTTATCCTCCACACAAAAGGATGTACAAGTACAAGTTACTGCCCTATGTTCAATCATATAATAAAAGGAAAGCCTGAAAAACTTATTCTATCTTTATATTCCAAAGGTTTACACCAGAAAAAATATTCGAAGAAATCAGTAAAGAACAATTAAATTCATTTAAAATAGTATGTGTAGATACTGTGAATATATTCTGACTGCTTTTTCCTTAGTTTAGCAAAATGAGGAAAGAAATAATTCACAGAGTCCATTTGATTCGCATAATCGAATTAGGGTGGAACAGAAATGTAATTGATCCTTGGATGAAATTGGATTATTGGGTAGTAATTTCTTTTCTTGCATTTTGTTGTTGTACATTACGAATGGTCAACTTCACTCCAATAGATTAACATACTGGAATCAGAGTGAAATCTATACCAAATGACTAAAATATCTTTACCCATAGAATTATTAAATAATTAATTGGAAAACTCAATTTGTTGCCAAAATTTCATTTTTCAGTATATTATGAGCTACTAATATATATGAAAATAACTTAGAAATTATATATTGCATTTTTTGTGTTTTGGACTTTACTAAATTTTTCTTTGAGATTAATTATATTTAAGGACATATGACTTTAGAAATTTTTGATAAAATAACTTAAACTAAGTCTATTAATATTTGAACTTCATTTGCAATTATTATTTTACGTGGGTATTTTGGGGATTTTAATGTTTAACTAAGGACTAAAATGGAAGAAGAAAAAGCTGTCAATTTCGGACATGCCAGAATTGGAAAATTCTAACAGGAGGTAAGGAATCTGTATTCGAATTTTATGGAATGCCAATTCTTAGGAATTAGTAATTCCGCCCTACAAAACCAACCAAACATTATAATTCGAATTGACACGGAATTATGTCCGAAAAGAATTGACAATTCCTGTGAACCAAACATATGGCAGAGACAGCTTCAAAGTTTGGAGCTATGAAGCATTCAGAAACATGCAAGTCATAATTTCAAAGCAGGCAAGATCCAGAAAACTGCTAGCATTAGCCTTTCAATATCAACCCAGTGCATTCTATAAAAACGAACTGGGTAGCAGGATGCATCACTTTCAAGTACTCATCTGTTAGTTGAAGTCAGCGTTCTGTTCATCTGTAATTTCTAAACTTCGAAAGTAAAAATATAAAATATTTTATTTCAGTAGCAAGGGTCGTTGGATAAAAATTACTAAAATAGAACATGCAATAAAATCTTCAAAGATTTAATTAATTAAATATTGATTATGAAATTTGAGGTCATGCTCCAACAAAGACAGAGAGGTGCATCATATCCATATGTCATATAATGAATAATTCCTTAAATACAACATAAGGCAACCTAGTCAATAAATAGGCAACATAATGAAAACAACAAATAATAGTAACATCTAAATGAAACTATGTAGAGGAAAAGAAAAGTACCTGGTATTCAGCCCGTTCCGCAAGAAGGAGCAAGACCTTGCCTATTTCACGTAAGACAAGAAGAGTTAAGCGAGCATCCAACTGTACTGCTTCAATCTCTTCCTGAATGCGTGATGTTACTCTTGAGATATGCTCTTTGGAGGGGACAGTTCCACGGCTGGACACTGGGAATACAGTATTCACAAGATCTGACAATTGACTTAAGCAGAAAGCTAAGAAAGCTGTCTGGAATATTTCAATAGCCGCAACCATCTGATCTTTTCTTTCTGAACTGATTGCTGGTACTACCCCTTTGACATCTGTGTCACGTGAAATTCTTTCAAGAAGGTTTTCTATAATGGAGACAAGCTTTGGATACCCCAGTGTAAAAATCTCTTTGACAAAACTTGATGTGGTGAAGGCAGACTTCATTTGGCTAGCAAAGGCCTTAACAAGTGCCTCCCATACTCTATCTGTTAAAATGGGATCATCCTCCTGAGCAAGTAACAGCTAATGTAAGCAAACGGATACTTATAAGGGCAACTTGAAATTTTGCATGCATGATGTACTGAAATTAGAGTATTGTATCCACCGGTTGGTTCTTTTGAAAAAAAAAGATTACATGAAAAGTCATAAAGCGATGTTAAAGATCATTGCTTCTGCACCTAGTGTCAGCTGATCCCTGTCAAGACATCAGCTCACATCCAATAGCTGCCAATTCATAGCAAATATCTATGCTTAAAAAGTATTACAAGAGTTAGGATTCTTCCAAATACCCGACAGACATACTACTCAATTCAGACACTCGGCCTAGCTCAATGTTTTTTTTCCTTTAAAATTAAAAGAGTCAAATATCAAGTATACAGCAAGTGTAGGCCTGATTTTACTCGAACAAGTACAAAGAAATCCAGAGGTGAAGAAAAAGAGGAACAAGAAGATCGTTCCACAGAAACCAAGAAACTCTTAACAAGATCTCATTTAATTTTGTCTAAATAAGCTTTGATCCCATCTGAAGCCCTATTCCACTCAATTCAAATGCTCCACTTTAAGTATAAAAAGAGCTGTCTTCCAAGCGAGTTACTTTACTTTTATCACAAACCTCAAATATCAGCTATTCGGAAACTTTGTAAGTCTACACTCTGACAAACCAATTAGCTCTAAATGGATTAAAGATGATACAAACTGTCTCCATCTTCTTTGATAACTAGCATCCAAAATGTCCTATTTGGAAGATCAACATTCCTACAAAATGGATCCCTAGTATACCTTGTTCTCAATTTGATATGATCAAGTAATAGATTCTAAAGAATTGGTTCCAAATGGAAAAATTCATTGAATCTTATGTGCAAAATTTCCCAACTTTCTAGTACTTGGACATCAAGTCTGACTGCTAGACTGAAATTTAATCCTCTAGACATTTGCTATCATATAGAAAAATATATACTTAATCTACAACACTTTGAATAGAACTTCAGTCCTTGGGCACTCTTCCCATTACTATTATATGCCAAAAACATCCTTACCCAGATCGTTAATGTTAAAAGAAAAGAATTCATATTACTACCAACTCTCCCAAGAGTTCTCTATTGCACTTCAATATAATCCTTCTTTACTCTTACTAATTTCCAAATTAAATTTCACATTTTACATGCAAGGTTACGACACTTTATACCTTAGCCAAGGACTCATGAAAATGGAGGGATCCTCTAATAAACAGGGAATTGGCAATTTGACTTTCTTCCAATTGAAAAGACTAAACAGTGAAAAGAGTTGCTAGCCAGATCACTATTACCAATGACCTTAGACTAAACATTGCTTGTATGCATGACCAAACTATAACCAATTAATCTGTTACATAAATCCCATGTCACCAGCCTGAAGAACCTCATTTTCTGTGGATTAAAAATAGTTATAATCACACTAAGTTATAAGCTTACCTTAGACTAAGTACTTTGAGATGATAAATCAAACATTTTCTCATACAATCAAAAGACCAACAACAACAACAATATGCTCAGCAGAGTGAAGAAAACAGTTTGCTAAAATTCCAAACTACAAAACTTGAAAAAATCAAACTTTCAATCTCAATTCACTTCTGAGTTTCCCAAGCAACCACAAAAAAAATCAAAAGATTAAATTAAATGTACCTTAATAACCTCGTCAAGCAATAAGACATGCGTAAATGGATCCCTTTTCTTGGACAACACCCGCTGCAAGTGCCAAACCGCGACCACGATGGAATGCAACTGATCCATACAACTTGCCATCCTATGCCACAGCGCCTCTCTAGCCTTGGCCCCACCCCCAATTTGCGGTGTGCCACTACTCCTTACCCCTCCCGGTCCGAAACCCCCACCCCCTCCTGAATTGAAAGAAATGGCCTTCATATCCAAGGCCATACTTACACTCTTCAGCGCCATGCCCTTGTATCTGTTCATCAACTGCTCCACGGTGCCTCTCAACTCCCCAAGATTGTAGAAAACCTGCAGCCCAGTCCCCACCTCGGCCTGATTCACCCCTTCCATCCCTCTCTCCAACACCTTCATCGCTTTGGCCCTTAGTCGGTCACCAGTCTCCTTAACCCACTTGAGCTCCTCATCAATCACGTCAATGCCAAGGAGATCGTACTCGTGGCACATGGTCAAGATCTCAAAGTGCAGTTGGGCAGCCTTGGCAAGGTCGAGCTTGTCAGGATCAGCATCAGCAGCTACCATGATATCATGGAGCTTCTTAGAGAGGCGAAGGGCACGGACAGAGTAGGAGAGGATCTCGGAGGCGCTGTGGAGGTTGGAGAGTTGGAAAGACTTGGAGCGGATGGCATGGAGGGGCTCAGAGAGCTCAGATCGGATATGCTGGAGGGAGGATTGGAGGGAGGATAGGGAAGAGCGAAGGGATGAGAGGGAGAGCTCGGCCTGGGAAAGGGAGGAGAGCTGGGAAAGGAGTTCTTGGTGGCGGGAAAGGACCTCCGAGCGGAGTTGGGACTCAAGGAGTCGGATGGCCTGGTGGAGTTTCTCGGCAGTGGAGGCTGGGGAGCCTGATGAAAGGGCAGCGGAGGAGAAGGATGTGGAAGAGAAGGAGGGAGAGAGGAAGGGGGAAAGTATTAGGTCATTAGCTAAGGAGTCTAAAGGGGATGTGGTTGAGGAGGTGGGAGTAGTGGAGGGTGGTGGAAGGGAGGAAGAGGGATTTTTGAAGGTGGACAGGCGTTGGAGAGGGGAGGGAGAGGAAGAGGAGGGGGGGAGGGCGGATCTTTGTTGGAGTGTTGCTGGTGAGGCCATTTGTTTGTTGTTTGGTGTCAGCGAGGATTTGTAAGGTGTTGGGGAATTGTTCTTGCTCTCATAGATTTTAATATGCAAAATAATGTAAGATCCTCACTAGCCACCAAGGAAAATGCATGTCATTCTTTCTCTTCTTCCATAAGTCTCATGCTTACCCTGTACATGCACATCAACAACGCTGCATTAGAAATTTTGGCGATTTGTTTGGATGAACAAAGGGGGCAGCAAGATGGTGATGCTGCTGCTACTGCTTGCTGCCAGCAGCTCTGCTGGAGCTGCATTTTAACTTTCTGCTCCCCGTGTCCCAAAGCATTGTGTAAACCATTAACAGATGCATTACAATAACTAAGCAAGAAAAGATTTACAAACACAAAGTTTTAGCTTCTTTCTCTGCAGATCCCTTCTAATTCACAAATGACATATGCTAGGTCCTCTTCTACAATAGAAAATAGACATTTTCTTACTTCGTTAAGCACTAGCTATTACTTAGAAACTTTCCAATAACTAAAACTAATTAGAAACAGTATATAGTTCTAAAAGAACAATGCTCCAAATCGAAATAATAGTATTTGATAAGGATGTTGTACATGCTCTACCTTTCAACATAACTTCTGAGGCTTAAAGTTGGTCAATCAAAAAATTGAAAATACAATGGGATTAATTTTAGAGGCCACCTGAGATTTTCATAACGCAAACCATAGGAATTTATTGAAAATAATAGCAAAATGTACAGCTAATTAAATCAAAGAAATTACTTATATTCATAGAAAAAGGAATTGCTAACTGTGTTTCAAAACTCTCCTTTTTGCCTTCCCTCTCAAATCTATGAGACTCCAAAAACTGTATTGAATCCACTAAGATAACTTGCACATTGTCTTATTTTAAAAAAGAAGATAACACAGCATCGCCATAACAAAAATGTCGATACAATTCACAACACAGAGAAAATAATCTTCAAACTTATTTAACCCTAGAATGCTGAACAAATAGCCAGCCCATCTCTACATTTTCTTTGTTGGGGAGCTACACAAAAGTGCATAAGCACAAAACTAATGTGCAGTCTACTACGAATCATAAAAAACAACACTAACCCTTCCTTTGGAATCAAATGAAATAGTTCATTGGAAAATTCTAATTTTGATAGGATTTGTTACATGCTTACTCAATTCCATTGAGAATTCATTTGTAAATGAATTCTAAAGTTTATTAGCTTTCCAAACATAATAAATTATGGAATTGCAAATGAATTCCACAAAATTTATTGAATCCATTTATTCCAAATGGACATACAAGCAAACAAATCAACATTATATAATGAACCCTCAACGAGCATATGATCAAATGTACCAAAAGCAGCACACAGCAACAACTCCAATCCAATTAACCAAATCAAAACAACAATACATGTGGATCTAAATAGAAACCAAAAAAACTTTATAACGAACCAATCCTGTTATGCATTTTTAATATGCACAGAGAATACCAACTTGGTACTCTACGTCCAATGTAGAATTCATCTGATAAATTAACTGTTCAACCAAAACAATTTGATTCCACTTGCTCCGAGCTTTGAACTTTCATCATAAATTTCAGATTTTTTTTAAAAAAAAGAATCCAAAACAAATGAAACCGAAATAAACAAACATCATTGACAACAAGTGCAAACTCCAAAAACAAGTATTGCATAAAAAAAACGAAGCGAATCCAATCGACTGTATTCAATGCCCAACCTCCAGTACACACAACAGCAATTCTACTCCAACCAACTGACCTGATTAAGTTTTTTCTTTAATAAGACGCCGGAATTTGCCCCAAATGTTCTTCTTTTAACACTGAAAATGGCAGATCGTGGGAGTAAATTGCTGGGAACTAAGGGATCTGGGTCAAGGGAAGAAAACAAAAAAGATCAACCAATTAGAGAAGAGAACAGAGAGACGAGCAACAATGAATTGGGTTGAGCTGTGTTGTCAAGAAGGAACGCAGAGATACAGTTGCAGTACGTAGCTAGCTTAAAAAAAAGGAAAAACAATTAGTAGTTTTCTTTATTTATTTTATAAAAGGATACTATAAAACGAAGAAAAAATTAATATCTTCTAATAATATGTATAAACAAAAAAATAACATCATGTTTTACTAACAAATTTTATAAAATTATTTTTCAAATTAATATAAATGTGACTATTTGGTTTTTTCCTAATATCTAAAATAAAATTTATTTAATTTTAAGGTATATAAATGTAAGTATGCCAATTTTGAACATATTTTTTAGATAATATTATAAATTAATTTGATTAAATTTAATATTTAAAATTAAAATAAACAAAATTTCGTTATAATTTTAAGAGATAGTTACAAAAATTGGAGCAGATCCTAAGACTTATAAAAGATAATTACTAAAATTGAGGCTATTATGGATATATATTTATAAAGTAAAAACTTTTAAAGACAACAATATTCATGATATATTTAATTTAAATTAGAATAATATGTGTTTATTTTTTTTATGAAATATCCATTAAATAAATATACTAATCTCATATTTATCAATAGATATTAAATTTTTCCTCACTATTATATTTAAATTTTGTGTATTTCAATATTTAAACTTAACTTATTTCATTTTAAAAATCTTGCATTTATCTATATTTATTACCTTTTTTTTTTCTTTTTATTATATTCAAAACATTTTTTATCTAATAACTTTTCAATTACTCATTATATTAAATTTTTTTATCAGAGTGTTTTTTATCTATTGGTTTTTTCATTTCCTTAGTATATTTAGATTTTGTATCTACTCATTGTGCTAAAATTTTGCATATTTCAATATTCAGTTAATCTTACTTCATATTAATATTTTTATATTTTTATTTACTAGTTTTTTATTCAAAATTTGTATCTCAATATAAAAGTTATCATATTTCATCTTAATAATCTTTTATTTTTATTAATATCTATTAACTAATGAGACCTCGTACAAATAGAGAAAGAGAGATGAAAATGGCCTTCTCCATATCTTCATGATAGCCATTGTTCCCTTCATGACAAGGTTTTTTTATACAATCGCAAAATAATAAAAGCGAACAACATAAAAATTCATATATGAATAAAAAAAAGTTTGCCTTTCTTATTCCCCTACCCCTGAAATAAAAAGAAAGATAAACAAAAAATCAACTCACTTCAAAGAATTTCATAGTACTAAAATACATTAACAAACTAAGCAATAAATGTAATTTCAGAAACTGAAATGACCATTTAACATTAAATACAATACAAATCATTGTTGACCAACAAATATTTATTTATATTTTAGATACTCAAGTTGTTACTAAAAAAAACAATTCAAACAACAATCTTCCAGTAGGATATATTAGTAAAAGATAAAACAAAACAAAATCAAGAACACTTACATTGATCCAGGAAACAGAGAGAAGATGAGGGAGAAAATAGAATTTACCTCATTGTTCCGATGGTTAGAGTGGTTAGAGTAGTTGGAAAAATCGTGGTGGTTGAACGGAGAAACAATGGCTGATTTATGTTTCAAAGAGAGACGTTTAAAAAACTGTATCTATTAGATTTGATCAATTTTTGTTTCACTTATCTCTAATTTGTGTAGTCTTAATCTTTTTTACATATAGAAAGATTGATTAATTGTGAGATATAAATAATTTGTTATAGATAATTATCATCTTAACAAACTTTAGATAAGATTAATCAATTATTGATAGATTGGTAATCAAGTGGAATTCAAATAAGTCATCTAAAAAACCTATACTGAATTTTAATCTTATCAGTTTCTATTATTTAAAAAAAAAAAAAGTTTCTGAAACCAATCGAATGATGTATAACCAACTCCAAAATCCTCATTTATCACGCTCGAAACAACCGACAATATTAACCTTCTCTACACTATCTAGCACACCACTCATTGTAACAACCCATCTCGGGTTAGCCACCTCTGAGACAGTGTTATCACATTTTGAAAATCTCAGCACGACACATGTATGTAACAATAAAAATTTATCAAGTGCAATTATTTACATCAATCTTCAACCCTTAACAGGGGAGATACATCGTTCAGATTTCAACTTAAACATTGTATACAACATAATATTCATGAATATTTCAAATATTTTTTTTTTCTCATTAGTCTAAGAATATAGACAACGTGACTTACAGATAATAAATCCGTCTGAATCTCAGCTCACCAACTATCTGTCCTGTCTGTTGCCTGAAATCATTTAACATTGAGGGATGAGCTTCACAAGCTCAGTGAATTAAATTTACTATAAGTGTTCAATTCATATAAATAGTATTTTAATATTTAATAATTTATATCTTATATAACTTGATAACAACATTCTACTATCACTATACTTATCATAAGTCTCATTCTCTATCAATCTCTTTTTCTTATATATTTGTTCACCTTAAGACCATCAATTATTTCATAATTACCTCGTTATGAGGATTACAGCATATAGTCTATCATTTAGATAGTTCTTATCATTTCCACACTTCCATGTTTCTTTTCTCACTAAATCTGTCTCTCTGTGAGACTCATTCATCTATAAATAAATTTACAATAACAAAACAACACTTCAGCATTTCAGTAATAAAATCAATATTTAAAATAGGTGCAATGCATGAATTATTATTACGGAACGTCTTCCCACATGTCGACATGTTTTTATCTTAGACCGGCTGCCTTCTCGGTTTTTTTATTTAATTTAGACCAGCCCCCTCCCGATTCTTTTATTTCCAGCATATACCAGTTGCCACGATTTTCATTTATTTCCAGCATATACCGGCTGTCACGGTTTTTCATTTAGATCGGCCCCCTCCTGGTTCTTTTATTTCATGTATATGCATATGAACAATTATATGAAATATGCATATGAACAATAATACAAAAACAAGTATGTATTCAAACATTAAATTTAGCTATTTTGCCTTTTCTCAAATACTATTTGATCAATTTCACTAATTTCTCCTCATATATCACATCAATTTATCAACCATAACTCGTCAAGAATTTCACTTATCACCCTCATTATTAAATCGACTCATTATTCTAATAATATTACTTCTTATATAATGATTCTCTACACATCAATTATTCTTATCAACCAATTTATATTTACCACCAAATCATAAGTTAATAATTTATTTAAAAATTATCACTATATATTTCATATTTATCTTGATTACTTAAAGTAAATCTAACTCACCATGTAGCATTTAAAGCTACCCATGGATCAACTCTTTTCCTTTCCTGCTCCTCTCAGTAATTTTTCCCGGTTGCTGATCGTCAACATCTGACATAATATTCACATTAAATTCTAATTTATTCTTAAATTCTTCCATAATTCACACCCTTTGAAAATTCCCACTTTGAATTTCGGGAAATTTCATGTATGCTAAATTTCAAAAATAAACTTCATGTTATTACCTTCAGTTTTTCTTAGAGCTTTCCGTGATTCTCTATGAAATTCTCCCGTAAACTCCTTCAAAATTTTATTATTTCAACCTTTCTTTCGGTTCCCAAATGTTTAAAGAAATAAAGTAATTTAGATTTGAGATTGAAGAAAACCAAACAGGATTTGGTAAAACTAATAAAACAATTCAATATATAAAATTTTTACGCGGTACCGTCACCACTTCCTTACTTTCTTGCTATGCAACATGCAAGAATTGAGATTTTTCTTTGGCAACACCTGGAGCCAGGTGTTGCCCTGTCCTTTTTTTTCTTGGAATTGTTTTATAAAAATTGAATCTTTCGCATATATGTATTATTTTAATTCCATGTCATATTTATTAAATTAATTTTTTACATTTTCTTTACGAATACGGGTATTACAATTCTACCCTCCTTACAAAAATTTCATCCCCGAAATTTCCTTACCTAATTTATGAAAGAGTTGGGGGTATTCTTTCCTCATTCTTGCTTCATGCTCCCAAGTAATTTCTTCAACATCTTAGCTTCGCCATAATACTTGAATAAAGGGAATGACTTTATTGCGCAAGACTTGTTCCTTCGTGTCTAGAATTCTGACCGGTACTTGCATAAAAGTCAAATCTTCCTGAAGTTCTATTGCCTGATTCGAGATACTATGGAATTCATCGTGTAAGTATTTTGTCAAAAGTGACACATGAAACATATTACGTAATTGCTTTAACTCTGGAGCCAAATCCAATCTATATGCTACTGGTCCAACTCTCTCAATCACCTCATATGGCCCTACAAATCTCAGACTCAACTTTAATTTCTTTTTAAACCTCAACACGCCCCTCCACGGAGATATCTTAAAAAATACCCAATCACCAACTTGAAACTCGAGAGGTCGTCTTTTATTGTCAACATATCCTTTCTGTCTGTTTTGTGTTGCTCTAAGGTTCTCTCTAACCAGTTTGATCCTCTCAGTAGTCAGATCTATCAATTCTTGACCAAATATCTTTCTCTCTCCAACTTCTTCCCAGCTTACTAAAGTTCTACACCTTATACCATATAAAGCTTCAAATGGTGCCATCCCAATACTAGTTTGATACTGATTATTATATGAAAACTCGGTCAAAGACAAATAAGCATCCCAAGTCACTGAGAAACTCAATACACTTGCCCTCAGCATATCTTCTAGTATTCTGATGATTCTCTCCGTCTGTCGATCAGTTTGTGGATGAAAAGCTGTACTAAACTATAATTACGTACCCATAGCTTCTTGAAAACATCTCAAAAATCTAGAGGTAAATCTAGAATCTCTATCTGATACAATACTCGTGTGTACTCTATGTAATCTTACAATCTCCGCTACATAAAATTCAGTCAACTTTTCAGGACTTCAGGTAGTTTTAATAGGAAGGAAATGTGAAGACTTAGAAAATCTATCTACTATAACCCATATCGCGTCATGACTCCTCTGGGCACGGGGAAAACCAGAGACAAAATCTATACTCACATTTTTCCATAGCCACTCAGGTATTGGAAGAGGTTGTAATAAACCTGCTGGATGTCTATTCTTAGACTTCACCTGTTGACAAGTCAGATATCTAGAAATATGTTCCGCTGCATACTTCTTCATCCCTGACCACCAATAATTTTGTCTCAATCATCTGTACATCTTATTATTTCCTGGATGCATAGAATATATAGAATCATGAGCCTCTCTTAGTATCTCCTTTCTCATCTCCACATCATTGGGAACACAAACTCGATGCCCCAATACCACCATACCATCTTCTCTAATTTTAAACTCAGTTGGCTTCCCACTCAACATTTCCCGTCGAATCTTCTCTATCCCCTCATCTCTACCCTGTATCTGTAATAAAAGATCAATAATAGAAGATTGTACCACCATATTTGTTATCAATACTCTTCTATCATTGACACTTAACTGCATCATCATTCTTCTTAATTTTATCGATAATCTAGTATTATGACTCCCAATAGTAGCTAATCTCCTTGTAGCCTTTCTACTCAATGCATCAGCTACTACATTAGTCTTTCCTAGATGATAATGAATGGTACAGTTATAATCACTAATCAATTTTATCCACCTCCTCTACCTCAAATTCAACTCTTTCTGGGTTGGTAAATGCGTCAAGCTTTTATGATCATTAAAAATTTCACAATTGGCTCCATATAGATGATGTCTCCAAATCTTCAAAATAAAAATGATAGCAACTAATTCTAAATCATGGGTTGGGTAATCCTTCTCATGGTTCTTCAATTTCCTAGATGCATAAGTTATAACTCTCCCATGTTGCATCAACACATATCCCAACCCCTGATGTGATGCATCACTATATACCATAAATCCTTCATCACCAGAAGGAAGCACTAATACTGGGGCCGTAGTCAATTTTTCTTTCAACAGCTGGAAACTTCTCTCACATTCCTCTGACCATCTAAACTTCACTTCCTTCTTGGTCAATGTAGTCAATAGTCCAACAATCATAGAAACTTTTTGGATGAATCTCCTATATTAACCAGTCAACCCCAAAAAGCTTCTAAAATGGATCTTTCCCAATTCAACATTGCTTCTACCTTTTGTGGGTCAACTGCTATTCCCTCTCCCAATACAACATGCCCCAAGAAAGATATTTCACTCAACCAAAACTCACACTTAGAGAACTTTGCATATAATTTCTCTCTCCTCAAAATTTCCAACACTATCTCTAAATGTTGCGTATGCTCCTCTTCATTCTTGGAATATACCAGAATATCATCAATAAACACAATCACAAATCTATCCAAGAATGGTTTAAACACCCGATTCATTAGATCCATAAATGCTGCAGGAGTATTAGTCAACCCAAATGGCATGACCAGAAACTCATGATGGCCATAACGTGTCCTAAAAGCAATCTTAGGCATGTTCCCCTCCTTTATCCTCGATTGATGATAACCTGATCTCAAGTCTATCTTAGAAAACACCCTAGCTCCCTGTAATTGTTTGAACAAATCATCTATTCTTGATGATGATCTTATTTAACTATCTATAATCCATACACAATCTCATTGTCTCATCCTTCTTCTTAACAAATAATACAGAGGCTCCCCAAGGTGACATACTAGGTCGAATAAACTGTTTATCTAGCAACTCTTGAAGCTGAACTTTCAACTCTCTCAATTCAGCTGATTCCATTCTATAAGGTGCTGTAGATATGGGTGCTGATCTTGGAATCACCTCAATAGAAAACTCAATCTCTCTATTAGGAGGCAAACCAGACAACTCTTCAGGGAATACATCAGAAAAATCTTTTACTACCAAGATTTCTTCTAACTTCCTACTTTCCTTGCTAGAATCCACCACATATGCCAAATACCCCTCACAACCTTTCTTCAACCATTTACTTGCAGTTAAGGCAGAAATAAGACAGTTAGCAAGTATCTTCCGTTCTCCCTAAAAATTAAACTCTCCTGTCCAGGTATCTTGAACACCATATTCTTCCTAAAATAATCTACCCAAGCATGATATGCAGATAACCAATTCATCTCCAAAATTAAATCAAAATCTATCATATCTAAAGGCAATAAATCAACTTCAAATTCTCTATCAGCAATATTAATCACACAATCTCGATAGATTATCCTTATAATAACCCTATCTCCAGTAGGGACCTCAACAATAATCACATGCATCAAAGGACTACCACTATTATCAATAGATTTCATATAAATACTATATGCAAAAGAATGAGTTGTACCAGGATCGATCAATAATCTAGCAGGCCTACCAAGGATATATATCATACCCATAACAACATCAAGAGTGGCGTGTGCATCCTGTTGGGTTAATGCATAGACTTTGCTATCTCTGGACTGAAACTAGCTACCACGTCCTCGCTTAGCTATTGATCCTCGACCTCTGCCCCGCACACTCCCTGAACCATCGCCTTTCTCCACCGATCTTCTCCCAACACTTCCAACACTTACATCAACAAATTTTCCCACTGGACAATCTGCAACAACATGTCCTCCCCCACCACATACAAAGCATATCTGTGTAGGGCAATTCCGAGACAGATGCCCCGTCTGATTACATCAGAAGCAAACCCTTAGCTCTCAATCATACACTAGATTATCACCTCCCCTTAGTAGCATACTTACTCCTCTACTATAACTCCCACTTCCCATAGCCTATATTTCAAATTTAGGATTCCCACTGGTATTACTCTGAGCGACAAAAGCAACAAATCTTGCTTGCCTCTGACTCTGTAGTACAGTTTCTTGTACAAGGAGCGTCCCCTCTGGGGGTGGTCTCCCACCCTGCACACTCATACTGCCACCATCTCTAGGTCCCTCAAATCTAGATATTTTCAGCCACTCCCTCCTACCTTTAAATTCCATCAAATCTTTCTTAATTTGTAATGCTTTATCCACCAGTATAGCATAATTTTCAATACCTATATAAGAAAGTTTAGTCCGAATGTCATAATCTAATCCGTCTAAAAATCTCTTACATTTTCTCTCATTTATATTCACTAATTAAGGTAAAAACTTTGACAGGGCTATGAATTTACTATCATATTCAGCCACTAATAAATTACCCTGCCTTAGATGAATAAAATCTCTCTTTTGTTGCACCCGAAAGGTATCTGAAAAATACATCGCAAAAAAACTCATCCTTAAACTTACTCCAAGTTAAAAGTTGTTCTACTTGTGTGCTTACCCTGGACAAAATATCCTCTTACCATTGAGAAGCTTCACCCTCCAGCATAAATGAAGCAAAAGCAACATTCTGTCTATCTGTCACTGATAAGACCTCAAAATATTTCTCGATATGTCTAATCCACTGCTCAGCTTTTACAGGATTTACAGATCCTCTAAAAGACTGAGGTTTAAACTTACGAAATCTCACAAAACAATCACTTTGCATCTCATGTGAAAACACACCTTCTCACTCATGAACCTCTTATCTCATCACATCAGGTTCTATTCTACCCCTCTCCTCTAATCTCCTCTGCAAATTATCAGCCATTTCTTCAGCTGAATTCATCCTCTCTATAGCACAATCAAGAGCTTCTCTTAATTCATCCATTCTAACCTCATATTCTCTCCCAGCTCTACTAGTACCTACCGCACTATCAATTCGTTACCTTGCAGGAACCAAAAACTCAACTTCCTCATCTGCTTCAGTTCTTCTAAATATTGGGGGTTTACCACCTCTCCTCTGATTCAAAACACTACCTCTAGCTCTAGCACATCCACGTGTCATCCCCAGACTCTGCATTAAAATATAATTTATTTAGATCTTCCACTTCTTTAAGTTCTTATGCAGTCTACAGAATCATAAAACCTAATGCTCTGATACCAAAATTGTTACGACCATCCCGGGTTGGCCACCCCCGAGACAGTGTTATCACATTTTGAAAATCATAGCACGACACATATATGCAACAATAAAAATTTATGAACTGCAATTATTTACATCAATCCTTAACCCTTAACAGGGGAGATACATTGTTCAGCTTTCAACTTAAACATTGTATACAACATAATATGCATGAATATTTACAAATATTTTTTTTTTCTCATTAGTCTGAGGATGTGGACCACGTGACTTACAGATAATAAATCCATCTGAATCTCAGCTCACCAGCTATTTGTCCTGCATGTTGCCTGAAATCATTTAACATTAAGGGATGAGCTTCACAAGCTCAGTGAAATAAATTTGCTAGAAGCATTCAATTCGTATAAATAGTCTTTTAATATTTAATCATTTATATCTCATATAACTTGATAATAGCATTCTACTATCATTACACATATCATAAGTCCTATTCTTTATCAATCTCTTTTGCTTATATATTTGTTCACCTTAAGACCATCAATTATCTCATAATTACCTCGTTATGAGGTTCACAGCATATAGTTTACCATTTAGATAGTTCTTATCATTTCACACTTCCAAGTTTCTTTTCTCACAATAACTGTCTCTCTGTGAGACTCATTCATCTATAAATAAATTTACAGTAACAAAACAACACATCAATATTTCAGTAATAAAATCAATATTTAAAACAGGTGCAATGCATGAATTATTATTAGGGAACATCTTCCCATATGTCAACATGTTTTTATCTTAGACCGGCTGCCTATCCGGTTCTTTTATTTCATTTAGACCGGCCCCCTCCCGATTATTTTATTTCCAGCATATACCAGCTGTCACGGTTTTCATTTAAATCGGCCCCCTCCCGGTTCTTTTATTTCATACATATGCATATGAACAATGATATGAAATATGCATATGAACAATAATACAAAAACAAGCATGTATTCAGACGTTAAATTTAGCTATCTTGCATTTACTCAAACTACTATTTGATCAATTTCACTAATTTATTCTCCTCATATATCACATCAATTTATCAACCATAACTCGTCAAGAATTTCATTTATCACCCTCAATATTAAATCGACTCATTATTCTAATAATATTACTTCTCATATAATGATTCTCTACGCATCAATTATTCCTATTATACCTATCAACCAATTTATATCTACAACCAAATCATAAGTTAATAATTTATTCAAAAATTATCATTATATATTATCTATTTATCTTGATTACTTAAAGTAAATCTAACTCACATGTAGCTTTTAAAGCTACTTATGGATCACCTCCTTACCTTTCCTGCTCCTCTCAGCAATTTCCCTCGGTTGCTAATCATCAACACTTGACATAATATTCATATTAAATTTTAATTTATTCTTAAATTCTTCCATAATTCACACCCTTTGAAAATTCTCACTTTGAATTCTGAGAAATTTCATGTATGCTAAATTTCAAAAATAAACTTCACATTATTACCTTCTGTTTTTCTTAAAGCTTCCCGTGATTCTCTATGAAATTCTCATGTAAACCCCTTCAAAATTTTACTCTTTCAACCTTTCTTTCGGTCCCCAAGTGTTTAAAGAAATAGAGTAGTTTAGATCTGAGATTGAAGAAAACCAAACAGGATTTGGTAAAACTAATAAAACAATTCAATATATAAAATTTTTACGCGGCACCGTCACCGCTTCCTTACTTTCTTGTTGTGCAACATGCAAGAATTGAGATTTTTCTTTGGCAACACTTGGAGCCAGGTGTTGCCCTGTCTTTTTTTTTTTAGAATTGTTTTATAAAAATTAAATCTTTCGCATATATGTATTATTTTAATTCCATATCATATTTATTAAATTACTTCTTTACCCTTTCCTTACGAATACAGATGTTACACTTATGGCCCAAGAGTAAAAAGATTTCATTATTGTTTTAAAAATATTGATGCAATAAACTTATCAATGAAAATCAGTTTGTGCTTGTGTATTTGATCATTGTACCAAATGTGATTTTATCATTAAAAATGCATTGAAGTAATTTTCTAAATTATTGTTATTTTTATTGTTTCACTTTCACATAATTCAATAAGATAAAATCATTTTTTATATTTATTTTGTATTAAATATAAAATTGAATGAAATCAAATTATTAATTTTTAAGACCAAGTTCGATATTTTCAGATCAACAACTCTTTTATAGATAATAAGAATTATTATATGAGTAAATATTAATCAAGAATTATTATAGTTATTATTAATTGAGACCGAGTTCGATTTTTCAGATTAATAACTCTTTTTTATATTTCTTTTTGTATTAAATATAAAATTGAATTAAACCAAATTATTAACTTTTGAGACTGGGTTTGATTTTTCAGATCAATAACTCTTTTTATGGATAATAAGAATTATTATTGTTGGAAATCACCTTGACAAGATGCCCAGGTGGTGATCTTCCAAATACCCATGTCTTGAATGACTTGTAGAAAGAATTTCAGCAATCGAACACAAGAATAGAAAATCAAAGAAAGAAATAAGACAAGTAATTTGTTGTCGAGGTTCGGCAATATGTCTACGTCCCCGCGAGTTCCTCCGAACTCTCTGCACTATCTCAATTGTTCTTACAAAGTTACAGCAATCCCCTTCAAGAATCCAAGTTCTTGAAGAAACAAGAAGAGAACTAGAAAGTGATAGTCCTATTACAAAGTTTTCTATTAATTCTATACTATCCTCTCTTCTTTACAACCAGCCTAACAAAGAGTCCCTCTTGTGTTTGTCACTCTACACAATTCTCTCTAAGTGTTTACAATGATCTCACAATGTCACAAATCTCTCTTGTATGTGTGTTGTATATGTCTTGTGAAATGAGGCCTTGAGAACCCTTTTTATAGTCTCTCAATTCTTGGACATTCTTGAGAATCATTCTCCTCCCTTTGATCATGTTTTTCCTTGAATCTCAGCCCTTCATCATTCTCCAAGTGATGTTGTGCATTTTGGTGTGGTGCACACATGATTGGAGAGGTCTTATGCATGTTGGATCATGTGTACAGCCATGTGCTGTGCGCTGCAGTGCTGAAATGGTGAGGTACGGTGCTTAGGCAGGTCTGGAAGGGAGGCTTGCTGTGAGGCGCGGCGTTGGGCAGGGTGTGTTGCGCCCTGACCTAATGCTGCTACCTCCTGATGCTGGTGCGCACACTTCCTGCCTGTGGGCAGAAACTTCCACAGCAGTGTGCCTGACCTTCCCATGCTTAAAATTGAAGCACACACATGTGTGCAACCTTATAACTTGCTGAAATTTGATATCCCACAATTGGTTTGGACATTAACCAACCTTAGACCATGTTTGGACATGTTTGAAACTTAGACAAATAACAACAATCTCTACCTTTGTCTAAGTGTTCAAAAAACCTGAACCATTGTGTAGAAAGTTTCGGGATCCAAACTCATATTGAGTTACCAATTAACCAACTCCAATCCTAAGTAATTCAAGGCAATGATTGAACTTACTTAGAGGTAGAAATTTAGTACCCAAGTCAGCAGGATTTTCTTCCGTGGCAACCTTGTCCACATGGATGCATCCTTTTGTAACATTTTCCCGAATAAAATGATACCGAACATCCATATGCTTTGTCCTCTCATGGAACACTGGATTTTTACATAAGTGAAAGGCACTTTGATTATCTGAAAATACCACAACCTACTCTTTTAGGACCTCTCACTCGTCCAACAACCCTTTGCACCCCACAACCTCCTTTATGGCTTCCATAACTGCTATGCATTCTGCCCCGGTTGTTATGAGTGCTACCATTGGCTGCCACTGAGCCTTCTTGTTCCTTAGCAACCACTTCATCCCAAGCCAATGCTCTTTTTCGGGATTACTCACAATTTTGCTGAGAACACCCATTGCCCAAGAAACCCTCAACCGGCTTCTCTCCTTTTCTTGGATGATTCTCATCCCAAGGATCTTTTGTGCAAGGCTGAGATCCTTCCTCTTGGACTCCTCACTAAGTTGAGATGTAAACCTTTCCATCCTCTCCCTGCTGTTCCAAACCAACAGTCCATTAATGACATAGATGAGGATACGCACCATCTTCTCCACCTTGTGTCCAGGTGAGAAAGTTCTTGTGAAATCTATGTCTTCTTTCCTTGTGAACCCATTCGCCACTAGCCTAGCCTTGTTCCAGACTTCATTTCTTGGAGGGCACCCTTCTTTGATCTTGTAAGTGCACTTACATTCCACAACTTCCTGATTTCCTGGAATTTTTACCAATTCTCAGAAGTTGTTATTCCTCAAAGAATCCATTTCTTCCTCCATAGCCAGCTGCCACTTTGACGAATCCTTACACTCCTTGGCATCCGTGTAAGTTTCTGGTTCAGCCATCCCTCCTTCTTTCCAAGGAGCTGCTACATCTGTAGCATCTGCAAACCCATATCTTGAAGGTGGTCCGACCAGCCTTCTTTCTTGGTCTCTTATGAGCTGAAAGTCCTTCTGACTTGCTGCAGCATCCTCTTCTTGTTCAGGCTCTTCTTGAGTTTCTTGAGCTTGGTAATCATCCAAGGACTCTACCTGGTCTGAACCCTCTTGCCTCCTCTGCTCTACCTGAACAGAATATGCTCCACAAGAACCAAACTGGTTTGCTCACTAGCCCCTGCAGGGTTAGTATTCTCTAAGTAGGGAAATAGCAATTTATTAAAAATAACATCCCTACTTATTATGAGTTTAAATCCTTTTTTTTCTAAGGGCCACAACCTGTACCCCTTAGCCCCTTCCCCATATCCTAGAAACACATATTTTCTAGATCTTGGGCTAAGCTTATCCTCATTTTGGTGCATACGCAGCACACCCAAAAGTCCTAAGGTTGTCCAACTCAGGGAGTTTTCCACTCCACAACTCCATGGGAGTCTTGAGCTCTATTGCTCTAGAGGGTGATCTATTCACCAATTATGTAGCTATTGCTACAGCTTCTCCCCAAGAATATTTTGGTAACCCGGATCCTATTAGCATGTACCTAACTTTTTCCATAAAGGTTCGATTCATTCTTTCAGCAACTCTACTTTGCTGAGGGGTTTCCACAACCATCCTATGTCTTAGAATGCCATTTAACCTACAGAATTGATCAAGTTCTTGGTTAAAAATTTCTAAGCCATTATCGGTTCTTATCCCCTTAACTACTCTACCCATTTGAGTCTCAACCAACCCTTTCCACACCACTAACTTATTCAATGCATCTGATTTATTTTTCACCAAATAAACTCACACTTTTCTTGAATAATCATCAATTAAAGACAGAAAGTAAATGTTACCTCCCTGTGTTGGTGTCCTAACTGGTCCCCAAAGGTCCGCATGAATGTAGTCAAGAATGCCCTTAGCTTTGTGCACTCCAGTGTTGAAGCTGACCCGGTGTTGCTTCTCAAGAACACAACACTCGCAGAAATCAAGTTCCTCTACTTTGTCTCCACCAAGTAGGCCATTCTTGCTGAGAACTTGCAGGCCCTCTTCGCTCATATGTCCCAAGCGAGTGTGCTGAAGGGCTGCCTCATCCATCTCAGCCATCAAGCTTGCTGCTTGATCCTTGATTTCCATGTCTCCGATCATCTCATAGAGTCCATCGTTTCTTGCTGCCTTGATCACTACCAAAGATCCCTTGGCTACCTTGATCTTTCCTCCCTCTATCTTGCATGTATAGCCCATGGAATCTAGCTGCCCTAATGAGATCAAGTTCCTCTTCAAATCTGGAACATACCTCACATTTTCCGACAGCCTTGTGACTCCATCAAACATCCTCAATTGGATGTCTCCAATCCCTTTCACATGGTAAGAATTATCATTCTCTAAGAAGACCCTTCCATCATTGATCTTCTTGAAATTCTTGAACTATTCTTTGTGAGGGCACATATGATGAGTGCACCCGGAATCAAGAATCCACTTTCTGCTGCCTTGCCTCCTTCTCACATCCGAGCACACAACAAAAACATCATCATCTTGCTGTTCTCCCATATCAACCGAAGCCTCTCCATTGTTGGTATGGCTTCTCATCTCATCCTACATCCTTTTCTTGCAATCTTTCTTGAAATGGCCCTCCTTGTTACAGTAGAAGCACCTCCTTCCTCCAACCCTTGGTTTAGAGTGTGCTCTCCTATGGCTTTCTCCTCTACAATTGTCCCGGTAGTAGCCATTGTTACTGCCATTCCGAGCTGCTGGCCTTCCTCTTATGAACAGCTCTTCACCACTTGATGTTTCATTCATCTTGGCTTTGAAATCATGTGCTCTTATGGCATTGATCACAATCTCCTTTGTCAAACTATCTCTCCCATACTCAATTGCATTAATCAAATTTTCAAAGCAATCAGGAAGTGAATTTAATAAAATAACAGTCAATTGTTCATCCGGAAAAGAAATGCTACAGCTATTCAAATCTTGAACTAGTTTATTAAAGACATCAAGATTATCTTGCAACTCCTTACTAGGGTCCATTTTAAAAGCAAAGATTATTTTAAGAAGATAAATTTTGTTAGGAAGAGTTTTGGTAAGAAACAACTCATCTAGTTTCTTCCATATGACAGCCGGATCCTCCGAGTCTCTGCACTCCCTTGTGACACTATCCGACATGTACAAAAAAATGGTGCTGTAGGCCATTTTCTTCATCTCGGTCCACTGATCCTCCGTGACACTTGCTGGAAAAGCATCATCTTCTCCAATAGCCAAGTCCACTTTCTGCTACTGTTGACCCTCGCCCGTATTTTAATGATGGCAAAACACAACTGTTATTTAACTAACATATTTAAACTAAGTTGTATTAAGGATCAAACACATTCAACCAAGGAACAAAGTGCAAAAACTCGAACCAAATCAAGTATCAAGTGAAGACTGAAGATCTAGTATAGGTCTTCAGGTTTAGAACCAATGTAAGTCTCACTCATACATTGTATTAGCTTGTTCAATGGCTCAAACACAAAAGGTTTTTCTAAAACCATTATTTTAAAATGTTTTTAATGAAAAACAGAAGGAAAACTGGGTTGGAAGACAACCCAGTCGACTGGGTACATATTCCAGTCGACTGGTATATAGGTCAGAAGGTACTCAGTCGACTGGATGAAACAACCCAGTCGACTGGTACTTTGACCAGTAAGTTTCCAGTCGACTGGATGAATTAACCCAGTCGACTGGTAAAATGGCCAGAAAGTCCCCAATCGACTAGATGATATATACCAGTCGACTGGATACCCAGAAGGTCTGAAAACGAGTATTTTTCAAGTGAACCCAGTCGACTGGTATCTCGACCCAGTCGACTGGCAATTCAAAAATATGACCGTTGGACTCCAAATCTGAATGTTTTAAAGTAAATCTTTTTCAAATTAAAGTCCTAAACGGCCATATTATTTGATTGCTATATAAACCCATTCAGTTAAGCATTCAAAAAGATGCAGCACATATTCAAAAAGAGTTGATCTCACATAATCAAGTTTTTATACTCTTGAAACACAAAAAGCTTTGAAATAATCTTGTTGAGCTATTTCTTCAAGCTTTACTTTGAAAGAGAGACATTTCTGTTGTAATAAGCTTTCATTTGCTGTCTCTCTACCTTTTACTTTACACCATCTTTGTAAAGGGATTACTTCCGAGAGGAAGGGGAAACTTCCGAAAGGAAGGGGATTTTTCGGTTTAAGCAATTCCTGTAATTTGCTTGTGTACGGTTTGTGCAACACCCGGCTAAGTTGTGCGACTAAGTTTTCTTAGTAGATTACTTCAAGGAGTTCCTTGAAGAGAGTGGACATAGGGTCGGAACAAATCCGATATTGCCGAACAACTATTACTGTGTTTGCATCCTCTTTCCTTAAACTCTTTATTTACAGCTCATTACTTGTATTTATTATTTGTTGCTTATTAGTTTTTATAAACTTATATTAATTCCGTAAAAAGTTTTTAAAAACCCAATTCACCCCCCCTGTTGGGTTGAAACCTCAAGCTACAATTGGTATCAGAGCCTCGTTCTCTTTATTAGGCTTAAAATCCTACAGTTGATCCAATGGCAGCAAATAGCTACTCTGAGGGACACTCTTATACTAGACCACCATTGTTCAATGGCTCAAATTATAACTATTGGAAAAATATAATGAAAATCTTCGTTGAAGGACAAGATTACAATCTATGGAGAATTATAGAAGAAGGACATAAAATTCCTTCAAAAGAAATAGTTATTGGAGAGACTCTTCATACAATGCCTAAACTCAAAACCGAGTTTACTGATGAGGATTGTAGAATGATGTCTCTCAATAGCAGAGCAACAAGCATGCTACATTGTGCATTAGATATTTCTAAATATAACAAAATATCTGCATGCGTTTCTGCTAAAGAAATATGGGACAAATTACAAGTCACAAATGAAGGAACAAGTGAAGTAAAAAAGTCTAAAATTTACATGCTAATTTCTGAGTATGAATCTTTTAAGATGTCTCCTAATGAAACCATTTCCGAAATGCACTCACGATTCACTACTATTATAAATGGTTTAAAATTGCTTGGCAAGAATATTGAGGAAGTTGAACTAACCAGAAAAATCTTAAGATCTCTGCCACCAGAATGGAAACCAAAGAGGATAGCCATTCAGGAGGCCAAAAATCTTGACAAGCTTGATGTTGAGACGCTGCTTGGGTCATTATTGACATACAAGATAGAAGAAATGACTCCCATCATCAATGATGATGAGAAGAAGAAAAAGCAAATTGCTCTCAAAGCTTCTACGAGCAACAAAAAAAAGGAATTAGAACAAGAAGCAGAGAGCAATGAAGAGGATGGTGAAATGGCTTTAATCACCAGACGATTTCATAGGTTCTTGAAGAAAAGCAAGAAACCTTACTCAAAGGATCCCACCTCAAAAAGGGAACCACTTATGTGCTATGGCTGCAAGAAGCCAGGACATATAAAAGCTGACTGTCCGGTTTCAAACAAACCATACAAGGGCTTCAAGAAGAAAGCTATGGTAGCAACTACCTGGAGCGACGACGAAGAAGATGAGTCATCAGACAAAGAAATCGGATACGAGGAAATTGCTAACCTTTGTTTGATGGCAATCGATGATGAAAGTGAGGTAACATCTTCTCCCTCTTCAAAAAATAATATTGTTACTAGTAGTGAAGAACTGCTAGAAGTCATAAATGAAATACATGAAGAATTAAAGAAATTTGATTCTAGAAATTCTGTTCTTAAGAAAGAAGTATCATCTCTTTCTAAAGAAATGATAATTCTTAGAGAAGAAAAAGAAAAATTATCATCTTTACTGTGTGATTCGTCTCAAGACTTTCTTAAAGATGAAAATGAGAATTTGAAAAATAAAATTTCTGAATTAAACAGCACAATATCTAGACTTATGCTTGGTAAATAAAAACTTGATGAAGTGCATTCTTCCCAAAGTTTAAGTGGAGGAAAATCTGGTGTAGGATATTCTCCATTGGGAAAACAAAAAACAAAAGAGAGCTTATTCATGAAAGCTTCTTGTGTAGATGGATCTTCTACTTCAAAAGCTCCTAGCATTGTTAAAAGCACTCCCTCGATAAATGCTAGGAAGTCTAGAAACTTAAATGATCATACAAAATTGAAGCATCCTAAAAATACTCATGCTTATATGTATGCTCATTCTAGAAATGCTCATACACATCCTAGAAATAATTATCATGCTCATTCTAGGAACAATGTGTATAATCAAAGAATGCATTCTGCTCGTGCTCATCCTAGGAATTATCATCATGGGTATCCTAGAATGCATCATCATACTCTTTATAGAAATGACATGAATTTTCATACTCCTTACCATAGAAACATGTATCCTAGGAACTCTTATCCTAAGGTTTATAGGAATTCACATGTAAGACATCCTAGAAATTTCTATGACTATCATGCTAGGACTGGGTATCATCAACTTGTTCATAGAGCACCTCATGTTAAGAAAGTATGGGTCCCAAAAAGAACCGTATTTTCCAGGACTAACCCCAAAGGACCCAAGAAATTTTGGGTACCTAAAAGTGCTATCGTATATCCTTGTGTGATGTAGATTTGCCTTCACACCAAGGAGAAAGGTAACTGTTGGTACCTTGATAGCGGTTGCTTGAAGCATATGACCGGTGATAAAAGCGTATTCAAGGAGCTAACTCTAAGAGATGCTGGACTTGTGATCATTGGAGACAATACAAAAATAAAGATCATCGGGCATGGAAAAGTCGGTAATGATTTCTCAACCTTAGATAATGTATTGCTAGTACAAGGCCTTAAGCCAAATTTACTTAGCATTAGTCAATTATGTGACAAAGGATACAAAGTCACATTTGAGACCTCTCATTGTCTAGTTATAGACATAAAGAGCAACAAGATCAAATTCACTGGCCATAGATATGAAAATGTCTATATAGTTGATTTGAAATCCTTGCATTCTAATAATGAAAAATGTTTTCCTGCTTTTAGTGAAAATCAATGGCTATGGCATAGAAGGCTTGGCTATGTAAACATGAATTTGCTAAAAATTGTTTCAAGAAAAGATTTAGTTATTGGACTTCCTAAAATCAATTTTGAAAAAGACAAAATTTGCAATGCTTGTCAAATAGGAAAACAAACTAGGATCTCTTTTAAAGCAAAAAATGTAGTCTCAACTACTAGACCTTTGAAACTTTTGCATATGGACTTATTTGGTCCAATTAGTACCATTAGACTAGGTGGCCATCAATATGCTCTTATTATTGTTGATGACTATTCAAGATATACCTTTGTTATTTTTATTGCTTATAAGGATGAAGCTTTCAAAGGATTTGAAAAGTTTTGCAAAAAGGTACAAAATGAAAAAGGAATTTGTATTTCAAACATAAGAAGTGATCATGACAAAGAATTTGAAAATCAAAGATTTTCAAAATTTTGTGATGAAAATGGAATTAATCACAACTTTTCAGCTCTTAGAACTCCTCAACAAAATGGAGTTGTTGAGAGAAAAAATAGAGTTCTAGAAGAATTTTCAAGAACAATGCTTTGTGAAAATAATTTACCAAAATATTTTTGGGCTGAAGCCGTGAATACTTCTTGCTATATTTTAAATAGAATTTTGATAAGGCCTTTGCTTGATAAAACACCATATGAACTATGGAAAGGGAGAAAACCCAATATTTCCTATTTTCGTGCCTTTGGTAGTAAGTGTTTCATCTTAAATAACAATAAAACTAACTTGGGTAAATTTGATTCCAAGACCGATGAAGGGATATTTTTAGGATATTCAACTACTAGTAAGGCTTATAGAGTTTTCAATAAGAGAACTCTAGTAGTAGAAGAATCTGTGCATGTAACTATCGATGAATCTAACCCAATGAGTAGTGGAAAAGTTTCCTTTAAAGATGATGCAGATTTTATTCCAAGAATGGAAACTCCTACTCCCATTGTTGACCCAAAAGTGAGTTCTTCTCAAACAAATGAAGGGATGGCAACTCCCAATTTGGACCAACCATCCTCAAGTCAACAAGAGGAAAATCTACCCAAGGATTGGAGGTATGTAAATCATCATCCAATTGATCAAGTAATTGGTGATTCTTCACAAGGGGTAAGAAATCGCTCTTCCATTAGAAATATTTGCAATTTTGTAGCTTATTTGTCTCAAGTAGAACCTAAGACATTTATAGAAGCTGAAAAAGATAATGATTGGTTAATTGCAATGCAGGAAGAGATAAATCAATTTGAGAGAAACAATGTGTGGAAACTAGTTCCAAGACCTAAAGATCATTCAATTATTGGAACTAAATGGGTATATAGAAATAAAATGGATGAAAATGGTATAGTAACTAGAAATAAGGCTAGACTAGTTGCTAAGGGATATAACCAAGAGGAAGGAATAGATTTTGATGAAACCTATGCTCCAATAGCTAGATTATAAGCTATTCGAATGTTATTAGCCTTTGCATGCTTTAATAAATTCAAGCTATTTCAAATGGATGTGAAAAGTGCCTTTTTAAATGGCTTTATAGAAGAAGAGGTTTATGTTGAACAACCTCTTGGATTTGAAAATCCTAGTCTTCCAAATCATGTCTATAAACTTTCTAAAGCTCTATATGGGTTGAAGCAAGCTCCAAGAGCATGGTATGAAAGATTAAGTAAATTTTTGATTGACAATGATTTTGTAAGAGGTAAAATAGACACAACTCTCTTCACAAAAACTCACAAAAATGACACTTTTATGTTGATGATATTATATTTAGTGCTACTAATGAATCTATATGTCAAGAGTTTGCAAAGTGCATGTAAGGTGAATTTGAAATGAGCATAATGGGAGAACTTACCTACTTCCTTGGACTGCAAATCAAGCAACTAAAATGAGGTATCTTCATCAATCAACAAAAGTACATCAAAGATCTACTAAAAAGGTTCGGGATGGAAAGCTCAAAGCCAATTGGAACGCCTATGAGCACAACTACTAAACTTGATCTTGATGAAGGAGGTAAAACTGTAGATTCTAAATATTATAGAAGCATGATAGGTGCTTTACTTTATTTGACTGCAAGTAGACCTGATATAATGTTCAGTGTATGCATGTGTGCTAGATTTCAGTCTAATCCTAAGGAATCAATGTAGTTGCAGTAAAAAGAATCCTTAGATATCTACAAGGGACCCAGACCATAGGATTATGGTACTCTAGAGAATCATCTTTTGAGCTAGTAGGATATTCAGATGCTGATTTTGCTGGATGTAGGTTAGATAGAAAGAGCACAAGTGGAACATGCCAATTCTTAGGTACAATGTTAACTTCTTGGTTCTCCAAGAAACAGAATTTCGTTGCACTATCAACCGCCGAGGCGGAATATGTAGCAGCTGGCAGTTGTTGTGCCTAAGTATTATGGATGAAACAACAACTAGAAGACTATGGCATGAGTCTTAAAAATATTCCTATTTTCTGTGATAATACTAGTGCCATCAACCTAACCAAAAATCCTATTCAGCACTCTAGAACCAAGCATATAGAGATTAGACATCATTTTTTAAGAGACTATGCTCAAAAAGGTGATATAAGATTGGAATTCATTCCTTCAGAAGATCAAATAGCTGATATTCTTACAAAACCCTTAAGTGAAGCTAATTTTTGTAAGATTAGAATGTTGATGGGATTGCTTGATTTAGATAAACTGAATGTTTGATTGCATCTCATTTCATCATTTGCATGTTTGACATTGAGTGAAAGAGTATTAATCATTGTTTAATTATTTCCTTCACTCAAAAATGTCATAGATAAACAAATTCGTGCTAAAAATTCAAGACTGGAAATTTTACTAAGGGTCCAGTCGACTGGTACATGTGACCCAATCGACTGGTAAGTCTCTGCCAGATCTTCCAGTCGACTGATAATTTTGAGCCAGTCGACTGGTAATTCTCTGCTAAATACTCCAGATGACTGGTAAGTCTTCTCCAGTCGTCTAGAAGATCAAATCCTGTTTGGAGCCAATTTTTTGAAAAACACTTGTCCTCTAGTCGACTGGTAAAGATAGCCCAGTCGACTGGTAACTCACTGCCAGTTTACTCAGTCGACTGGTACGTTTACCCAGTCGACTGGTAAAGAAGCTGTTCATCTTTTCAAAGGGACCCAGTCGACTGGTATATCAACCCCAGTCGACTGGTATCGCGATTCTATAAAAATGACTGTTCATTTTCGCCTTTTTTACGCCATTTTCAAAGAGCCCAAGCTTTCTCTCTCTAGAAAAATTCATCTTTTTGATCCAAAAACCATCCAAATCCCTTCTAAACACACCGATCTACTCATTCCTAAAGAGATTTTTAACTTTCTACGGTTAAAATCTCTCATTTTTACCAAAATCACTTTTTCCAAAAACTCCAGATTTCTCCAAAATGAGTGACAAAATCCGTATAAAACTCACAACAAGTAGACCTAATGCGCCTAAAAAGCTAAGGTCTTCAAAACCTTCAGCTTCGGAGTCGAAAGGGAAGGGAGCAGCAGACTCATCCAGTAAGGAGCCCAGAACAGAGTTAGAGAATACTCTGTTTTACAGCCCAGCGGCTCATAAGAGGTATAATTCTATAATCTGTCACAAGAAAATCATGACGGGTAGAGTCGTTGATTTCGACTCTATTCGCCATGGTAATTTCGATATTCTACCAGCCTTTGAGGCAATAAATCTGACCCCACTGGTCAGAATTCATGAAAAATATTACCCGCGACTGATTCACCAGTTCTATGCAAACTTGGTAAAACCCAGTCCTCTGGCTCTGAGATTCAGAACCAGAGTTAGCGGTGTGGAGTTTGAGGTCAACACTGACCTCTTGATGAGCATTCTGAGAATCCCTATAAGGGGGGTTCAATGGAGTCTGGATGGATGGCCAGACAACTTTTAAGTTGAGGAGGCCTGTCGGATAGTCAGGGGCGACCCAACTATGAGTACAGACCCACTACATTTCACACATGTAGTGACTTGCCCCTCGACTCAAAGATGTTTCAGTTGATTGTCAGTTGGACCATCCACCCGAGACTCGGGAGTCGAGGGTATCTATCTAAAATAGATACGGTATTGATTTGGTGCCTAAAATCTGGGCACCACTTCAATATATATCCTCTGCTGCTCGCCAACATGATAAACGGCGAAGCAAACGACTCCGGGTGTCTTCCTTATGGGATGCTCATTACGCTCATCCTCCAGCACTTCCGAGTACCTTTGCCTGCCTCTGAGGCTCAGGATATCGGATTAACGGACACCATCAACATCTCATCTCTAAAGAAGATGGGATGTACTGTTCGTGAAGGATTCCTCTATCCGAAGGCCGGAAAATGCCTAAGGATCCAAGAGGATACGAGTGACAGTGATGAGGATGCTGATACGGCTGCTGAGATGGAGATGGATACTCGAGCACCTCCCATTGGTGACTCTAGTACTGGTCAAACTGGTTACGGTGACATCCTACGAGCTATCACGCGTCTCCAGATGAAGATGGAGTCCGATTTTCAGTCCATGCAGTCTGATTACCAGAGACTAAGCTCCTCCATAGACCACCTATGGGACAACTTCGAGTTACATCGAGAACACACCGAGGGTTCCCTAGCTAAGATTAGGGAACTTCTTCGTGACAGCTCGGACTCTCCCGCACCTTGAGTCTTTATCTTTTATTTGTACTTAGCAGTTTTCCAGTTCTTATCACATAGCACGGACATCTCATGTATTATTTTTTCTTAGTTATGGCTCTGTGAAGCCCTGATTGTATTGACTTTTTCTCTATGATGATATATTACCATTAGCCATATTTCTTGCATTTATTTACACTATTTTTGATATGTTAGCACTGTTTTAAAACTCTGTTTGGTCACTAAAACTGTTGTAAAATGCTTATACGCTTGAAAAACTTCCGATTCTTCCCGGGAAGGCTTTCGAAATTCGAATAAAGCCAAATCTTCGCGTACAACTTTGTTTTCTTATACTCTATTTGACTATATTGGCTAAGTAGCTTATTTTTTATGTTATGCCCCCTTAGATTGTTGTTGTCAAAACGGGGGAGAAAAATGAGAAAAACGAGAAAATCTAAGTAAAACGCAACCAATGCATAGATTTAGGGGGAGCATTGCTCCATAACTTTGTTAAAATGTTTATTGATTGGTTGAGTTTGATTCTGGATTGGTTGAAAGAAATATAAACTGTGTTTGCTTGTTTACAGGGTGGTATTACTCGAAAAACAGATGAGACTCTGTCCAAATTTTTGTAAAATCCTATCACTTAGTTTTTAAAACTGTTTTTACATTATTAGTTTTGTCATCATCAAAAAGGGGGAGATTGTTGACCCTCGCCCGTATTTTAATGATGGCAAAACACAACTGTTATTTAACTAACATGTTTAAACTAAGTTGTATTAAGGATCAAACACATTCAACCAAGGAACAAAGTGCAAAAACTCGATCCAAATCAAGTATCAAGTGAAGACTGAAGATCTAGTATAGGTCTTAAGGTTTAGAACCAATGTAAGTCTCACTCATACATTGTATTAACTTGTTCAATGGCTCAAACACAAAAGTTTTTTCTAAAACCATTATTTTAAAATGTTTTTTAATGAAAAACAGAAGGAAAACTGGGTTGGAAGACAACCCAGTCGACTGGGTACATATACCAGTCGACTGGTATATAGGTCAGAAGGTACCCAGTCGACTGGATGAAACAACCCAGTCGACTGGTACTTTGACCGGTAAGTTTCCAGTCGACTGGATGAATCAACCCAGTCGACTGGTAAAATGGCCAGAAAGTCCCCAGTCGACTGGATGATAAACCAGTCGACTGGATACCCAGAAGGTCTGAAAACTAGTATTTTTCAAGTGAACCCAGTCGACTGGTATCTCGACCCAGTCGACTAGTAATTCAAAAATATGACTGTTGGACTCCAAATCTGAACGTTTTAAAGTAAATCTTTTTCAAATTAAAGTCCTAAACGACCATATTATTTGATTGCTATATAAACCCATTCAGTTAAGCATTCAAAAAGATGCAGCACATATTCAAAAAGAGTTGATCTCACATAATCAAGTTTTTATACTCTTGAAACACAAAAAGCTTTGAAATAATCTTGTTGAGCCATTTCTTCAAGCTTTACTTTGAAAGAGAGACATTTCTGTTGTAATAAGCTTTCATTTGTTGTCTCTCTACCTTTTACTTTACACCATCTTTGTAAAGGGATTACTTCCGAGAGGAAGGGAAAACTTCCGAAAGGAAGGGGATTTTTCGGTTTAAGCAATTCCTGTAATTTGCTTGTGTACGGTTTGTGCAACACCCGGCTAAGTTGTGCGACTAAGTTTTCTTAGTGGATTACTTCAAGGAGTTCCTTGAAGAGAGTGGACGTAGGGTCAGAACAAATCCGATATTGCCGAACCATTATAACTGTGTTTGCATCCTCTTTCCTTAAACTCTTTATTTACAGCTCATTACTTGTATTTATTATTTGTTGCTTATTAGTTTTTATAAACTTATATTAATTCTGCAAAAAGTTTTTAAAAACCCAATTCACCCCCCCTCTTGGGTTGAAACCTCAAGCTACAGCTACATTAGAACCGCCTTGATCTTCTGCTTCCATAAGGTAAAGTCCCCCTTTCCATCAAACTTCTCCACACAGAAATTTGAAGCCATCTTTTGTGGACAAGATCCCAGATTTGTGCACTAACCACAACTACTTTCTTCAACCTCAAGAACACAGATAGAAGATGGATCTTTAACACCGTTCTTGAATCAACCTTCAAGAACACGACCGGATCTTGATCTTTACACTGTTCTTGATTCACCCAAGAAGTTTGATATTTGATTCTTGGAGTCTTGGCTCCGTACCTTCTACTTCTTGTTTTGATAACCAGCTATTGTGCTCTGATACCACTATTGGAAATCACCTTGACAAGATGCCCAGGTGGTAATCTTCCAAACACCCAAGTCTTGAATGACTTGTAGAAAGAATTTCAGCAATCGAACACAAGAACAGAAAATCAAAGAAAGAAATAAGATAAGTAATTTGTTGTCGAGGTTCGACAATGTGCCTATGTCCCCGTGAGTTCTTCCGAACTCTCTGCACTATCTCAATTGTTCTTACAAAGTTACAGCAATCCCCTTCAAGAATCCAAGTTCTTGAAGAAACAAGAAGAGAACTAGAAAGTGATAGTCATATTACAAAGTTTTCTATCAATTCTATACTATCCTCTCTTCTTTACAACCAGCCTAACAAAGAGACCCTATTGTGTTTGTCACTCTACACAATTCTCTCTAAGTGTTTACAATGATCTCACAATGTCACAAATCTCTCTTATATGTGTGTTGTATATGTCTTGTGAAATGAGGCCTTGAGAACCCTTTTTATAGTGTCTCTATTCTTGGACATTCTTGAGAATCATTCTCCTCCCTTTGATCATGTTCTTCCTTGAATCTCAGCCCTTCATCACTCTCCAAGTGATGTTGTGTGTTTTGGTGTGGTGCACACATGATTGGAGAGGTCTTATGCATGCTGGATCATGTGTGCAGCCATGTGCTGTGCGCTGCGGCGCTAAAATGGTGAGGTGTGGCGCTGAGGCAGGGCTAGAAGGGAGGCTTGCTGTGAGGCGCGACGCTGGGCAGGGTGTGCTGCGCCCTAACCTGATGCTGCTACCTCCTGATGCTGGTGCACACACTTCCTGCCTGTGGGCAGAAACTTCCACAGCAGTGTGCCTGACCTTCCCATGCTCAAAATTGAAGCACACACATGTGTGCAACCTTATAACTTGTTGAACTTTGATATCCCACAATTGGGTTGGACATTAACCAAACTTAGACCATGTTTGGACATGTTTGAAACTTAGACAAATAACAACAATTATGTGAGTGAATATTAATCAAAAATTATTATGGTTATTATTAATTGAGACTGAGTTCGATTTTTAGATCAACAACTCTTTTTTACATTTATTTTTGTATTAAATTAAATTAAATTATTAATTTTTGAAGACTGAGTTCGATTTTTCATATCAATAACTCTTTTATAAATAATAAGAATCATTATATGAGTGAATATTAATCAAGAATTATTATGGTTATTATTAATTGAGACCGAGTTTAATTTTTCAGATCAACAACTCTTTTGTAAATAATAAGAATTATTATGCGAGTGAATATTAATAAAAAATTATTATGGTTATTATTAATTGAGGGATTAAATCATTTTTTAGTTAAAGATAAAACATACAAAGATTTAAATTTAAAAGTAAGTATATTTTATTTGAAAAAAGTAATTTGATAATTAAATGGTATATCCATGTCAACGTCCACATCATTGTTTATGTGGCGTTATGTTTTCTACATACACACACACACAGATACACACACACACACACACACACATATATATATATATATATATAACAATTAACAAACTTGTTTGTTACTCTAGTTTCTAAAAGAAAATAAAAAGTGTAAGCAAAGAAGATTCATATTGATTCTAGTATTTTGGTTTAGTAGGTCATTTTTGAGTATTTCATATAAAAAAACTCGAGTTTGATCCCTCCATGCTAATGTAAAAGAGTAAATGGATTAACTATTTTTAGAGGACCTAAAATTATGTGGACAAGTGAAATCCATCCTTATATTACATAAAAAAAAAATTAAATTAGTGCATGATAAGGTCTAATATATGATGTTTTGGCATCATTCGTTCTGTATTTGAGCTTTTTCTTTCTTTGCTTTTTTTTCTCCCTTCTCATGAAGTGAGCTCTCTGTGTTTCTCCCTTCTCATGATAAGGTCTAATGTATAACTGCACATATTTGTCACACCATAGAGAAAAGCTTTACAGAAGTTACAGATGAATTTCCGGCTACAACACAATCTGCAATCCTGCGTAGAATCAACCCTCAATTATTTTCTCTTTAGAAAAAGAAATTGATCTGAACTAACATTTTGTTCATACAGATATAAATATATCCCTGTTGAATATTTTGGTACAACTATTGACATGGCACAGATTGGACAAAAATAAGTAGATAACACTGAAAGAGAAGCAACCAAAAAGAGTTTTTTAAGGTATCTTAACAAAGAGGAAGATCAAACTTAAATCTTCTATATAAAGAATCCTAGAGCTAAATCACCCAGCCTGAAAATTCACATTGCGCATTTTTCTAGAGCGTTCACATAATTCAATTATTTCTTACACTGTTTTTGCCCAGCCTATGCAAAAATTTATCCTTTTGTACTCTACAATCAACATCAATGGCCTTCTCATTGACATGGACATATGATTGAAAGCTCCTTTAAGAAAGTATGCCATTTGTGACACATTTGTTATCCTTTACAACTCAAATGCGAGGCACATTATAATATTACATATTCTTCAAGCTACCCTTCATTACAAGTAGAACTTGTGTCTCCTACAATATACTTTGCAACTTAATCTTCTTGCATAGAAGAACAATTCATGCTCGCCGATATTTAAAATCAGAAGTTAGGTTTTGTAGCTTTTAATCTCATAATCAGTTTTGACATAATTTATGTTCCTAAATTACCCTTGTGTGGCAAAGGTATTTAAACCTTTGCCACTATATAAATCACCAGCCATTTTTCCTAATCCAATTTTTAATGTAACAATGATGCATCAATTATTATTAGAATATTAAGATTATTATTTAATAAAAATAGTATTATTATTAATTTAATTTAATTATTAATAAATATTATTATTTTACTGGCTCATATTTTATTATGAATAAAATTAATACTTTATATAGTACAAATAATAAAGTTAATTTGATGAAAATAAAAACCTCCAAATAGTCAAATAGTACTCATATACTCTTTTTAGTAATTTCAATGTCTAAAAGCAGTTTTACAACTTATTTACCAAACATATCAATTAGTTTAACAACACTTTTAACATAATTTTTACCAAACACCAAATAGTTTTTAACTCCACAACACTTCTACCTAAAACTTTTTTAGAATCACTTTAGAGTCCCTACAGCAGAATCAGAAGCTAAGCCAAAATTTGCCTCATTTAAAAGTTAAAAAAAAAGATTTTGTCAGTTCGAAAAAAAAAAGAGTTTCAACCCAGTACAATGAGTGATAGAACATCAGCTTTAGTAAGTTAGTAACACGTTGAAGTATCTAACCAGCACAGTTATAGTTGGAGTTTATCCATAGCATTCGCAAAGATGAATGAAATGCACTTATGTAGTATGGCCTTGTTTTTAACTATAAAAACTTTGAGTTTTGGTGATTTAAATGCCTAACACCTATATCAAAAATGTCTACGTTACATAAACACTTGAGAACAGCTATGACCATACTGATCCCATTCCACAGGACATGTAAAGCACGACATCTTTAACATAAGTTTTTTGCAGTAATTCAAAGACAAGTTCGAGAAAGAAAAAGTAAAGCCTTAATAGATTCTCGACTTATTATCCCAAGCTAAGTTTAGGATGGATTCTTACGGTTGGATGGAAAAAAAATGGGAGAGGGACTTATAGTGTAAGGGTCTAGAAATGGATAAGAAGGGGTTAGGAAGACTTACGTCCTTGTCTCTCAGTGTTGGTGGGTAGTGGGAGGAAAACTAGGCTATGGCACATATTAAAGATCGGTTTTCGGAGATTTTCACAATTGTGAGGGACAAAGAAGCTCTTATTTCTTCATGTATCTTGGTGTCTAATGGTATTATTTCGTGGGACGTTCCTTTGATCCGTAATGTTCAAGATTGGGAGGTTGAGAGTGTGGAAAGTTTATTGGAAAATCTATATACCTATAAGATGGATCTGTCTAAGGAGGATGTGGTTAGATGGAGGGATAGTCAGGGTAAAGGCTTTGAGGTGAAATATTTCTATAAGATTCTTGTGGATGGAGATTCCTTAGATGGCTCCTCCAATTTCCCTTGGAAAGCAATTTGATATTCCGATGCCCTAAAGAAAGTGTTTTTTTTTTTTTGTGGGAAGCCACTTAGGAGAAGATTCTTACTTTAGATAATTTACAAAAAATAGGGAGGGTGTTGGTTAATCGGTGTTTCATTTGCAAAAGTTGTGGAGAAACCGTGTTTCATCTTTTGTTGGAACGTTCTTTGGCTAGAGCTCTTTGAGAGATGGTTTATAAGGTTTCGAGTGTTTCTTAGGTATTTGTAGGCTCTGTGAAGGATGAAATTTGAGCTTGGAGTGGGTTTCGGACATCGAACCTCTGACCTGTAGACAAAGGTGAGATGCCCATACCACCAGACTAAGCCAGTAGGGATATCACTTAGGTTTCCAAACCTTTATAATTCAATGGCGTAACAATTAAATAAATCGCATAACACTCAATAAATTTCACATTCCGATCCTTTTACACATTATTCTACAAACCATAAATCACAATCAAATAAAATTTCTTCTAGAAATTAATGTTTACACATATACATACATATAAAACTACACACATGAGTATTCATATATGTTGTAAAATAGTATTGTAAGATTTTTTTTTTCTGATTATACGCGTTAAGACCACGAATATGAGCTTGATACTGTCTGGTAACATCAAATAGACTCCACGGGATGATATATATATTATGAATTTATATGACAAGGCAGCAAAGAAGAGAGTGTAACGACCCATCCCGAGTTAGCCACTCCCGAAACGGTGTCATCACATTTTGAAAATCTCAGCACGACACATATATGCAACAATAAAAATTTATCACTGCAATTATTTACATCAATCATCAACCCTTAACAGGGGAGATACATCATTCAGATCTCAACTTAAACATTGTATACAATATAATTTGCATGAATATTTACAAATTTATTTTTTTTCTCATTAGTCTGAGGATATGGACCACGTGGTTTACAGATAATAAATCCGTCTGAATCTCATCTCACTAACTATCTGTCCTACCTGCTGCCTGAAATCATTTAACATTGAGAGATGAACTTCACAAGCTTAGTGAATTAAATTTACTAGAAGTATTCAATTCGTATAAATAGTCTTTTAATATTTAATCATTTATATCCCATATATTTGATAATAACATTATATTATCACTACACATATCATAAGTCTCATTCTCTATCAATCTCCTCCTCTTATATATATGTTCACCTTAAGACCATAAATTATCTCGTTATGAGGTCCACAACATATAATCTACCATTTAGATAGTTCTTATCATATCATATTTCTATGTTTCTTTCTCACCATAACTGTCTCCCTGTGATAAATTTAAAATAACAAACAACACTTCAGCATTTCAGTAATACAATCAACACTTAAAACAGATGCAATGCATGAATTATTATTAGGGAACGTCTTTCCACATGTCGACATGTTTTTATCTTAGACTGGCCCCCTCCCAGTTCTTTTATTTCCAGCATATACCGACTGTCATAGTTTTCATTTATTTCTAGCATATACCGGCTGTCACGGTTTTCATTTAGACCGGCCCCCTCCTAGTTATTTTATTTCATGCATATGCATATGAACAATAATATGTAATATACATATGAACAGTAATGTTGACCCTCACCCGTATTTTAATGATGACAAAACACAACTGTTATTATACTAACTAAGTGTAGTAAGCAACAAAAGCATTCAACCAAGGATCAAGGTGCAAGAACTCAAACCGAATCAAAGTATCAAGCGAAGACTGAAGAACTAGTGTAGGTCTAAGGTTTTAGAACCAATGTAAGTCTTAATTATACATTGTAATAGCTTGTTCGATAGCTCGAACACAAAAGGTTTTTCTAAACCGATCGTTTTTAAACAAACATTTTCAATTAAAACAGAAAAACTGGGTTGGAAGATAACCCAGTCGACTGGATACATATACCAGTCGACTAGTATATGAGACAGTATGTCTTCAGTCGACTAGGTCGGTCATACCAGTCGACTGGTATCATGACCGAGTCGACTGGTAGTTCAAAAATATGACTGTTGGACACCAAATCTGAACGTTTCAAAAGCAAATCTTTTTCAAATTAAAGTTAAAACGGCTATATTATTTAATGGCTATATAAACCCATTCTATTGAGTATTCAAAAGAGTGCTGCACACATCCAAAAAGAGTTGATATTACACAATCAAGTTTTTGTACTCTTTGAAACACAAAAAGCTTTGAAATATTCTTGTTGAGCCATTCTTCAAGATTTACTTTGAAAGAGAGACATTATTCAGTTGTATAAGCTTACATTAGCTGTTTCTCTACCATTTACTTTACAGCATCTTTTGTAAAGGGATTACTTCCGAAAGGAATGGGATTACTTCCGAGAGGAAGGGATTGTAAGGTTTGTACAACACCGGGAAAGTTGTACGACTAAGTTACTTAGTGGATTACTTCAAGGAGTTCTTTGAACAGAGTGGACGTAGGGTCGGAACGAATCCGATATTGCCAAACCACTATAATATGAGTTTGCATCCTCTTCTCTTTAAACTCTTTATTTACAGCACATTGATTGTCTTAATTGTTTGCTGCTTATTCGTTTTTATAAACTTGTATTAATTCCGTAAAAAGTTTTAAAAACCCAATTCACCCCCCTTCTTGGGTTGAAACCTCGATCTATAATTGGTATCAGAGCTTCGTTCTCATATTTAGGCTTAAAATCCTTGAGTTGATCCAATGGCAGCAAATAGCTACTCTGAGGGACACTCATATACTAGACCACCTTTGTTCAATGGCTCCAATTATAACTATTGGAAAAACATAATGAAAATCTTTGTCGAATGACAAGATTACAATCTATGGAGAGTCATTGAAGAATGACCTAGAATTCCTTCAAAAGAAATAACTATTGGAGAGACCCATCATACAATGCCTAAACTCAAAACTGAGTACACTGATGAGGATTGTAGAATGATGTCTCTCAATAGCAGAGGAACAAGTATGTTACATTGTGCATTAGATATTTCTAAATATAATAAAATATCTGCATGTGTTTCGACTAAAGAGATATGGGACAAATTACAAGTCACATATGAAGGAACTAGTGAGGTAAAAAAGTCAAAAATTTATATGCTAGTTTCTGAGTATGAATCCTTTAAAATGTCTCCTGACGAAACTATTTCTGAAATGCACTCACGGTTCACCACTATTATAAATGGTTTAAAACTGTTTGGTAGGAATATTGAGGAGTTTGAACTAACCAGAAAAATCTTGAGATCTCTGTCACCCTAATGGAGACCAAAGAAGACAGCTATACAAGAGGCCAAAGATCTTGACAAACTAGATGTTGAGACACTGTTTGGGTCATTGTTGACATACGAGATGGAAGAAATGTCTCCCATCGTCAATAATGATGAGAAGAAGAAAAAGCAAATTGCTCTCAAAGCTTCTACTAGTAGCAAAGAAATGGAAACGGAAAAAGAAGCAGAGAGCAGTGAGGAAGATGGTGAAATGGCTTTAATCACCAAACTATTTCACAGGTTCTTGAAGAAAAGCAAGAAACCTTACACAAAGGATCCCACTTCAAAAAGGGAACCGCTTATGTGCTATGGTTGCAAAAAGCTCGGTCACATTAGAGCTGATTGTCCGGTTTCAAACAAACCATACAAGAGCTTCAAAAAGAAAGCCATGATAGCAACTACCTGGAGCGATGATGAACAAGAAGATGAGTCATCGGACAAAGAAGTCGGATACGAGGAAATTGCTAACCTTTGTTTGATGGCAATCGACGATGAAAGTGAGGTAACATCTTCTCCTTCTTCTAAGAATAATATTGTGAGTAGTAATGAAGAACTGCTAGAAGTAATAAACGAAATGCATGATAAATTGAAGAAATTTGATTCTAGAAATTCAATTCTTAAAAAGGAGGTATCATCTCTCTCTAAAGAGATGATAAGTCTTAGAGAAGAAAAAGAAAAAGTATCGTCTTTACTGTATGATTCTTCTCAAGATTTTTTCAAAGATGAAAATGAGAATTTAAAAAATAAAATTTCAGAATTGAATAGCACTATATCAAGACTTATGCTTGGAAAAGAAAAGCTTGATGAAGTGCTTTCTTCCCAAAGATTAAGTGGAGGAAAATCTGGTGTAGGATACTCTCCTTTGGGAAAGCAAAAATCAAAAGAGAGCTTATTCATGAAAACCGCATATATGAATGAAGCCTCTACTTCAAAAAACCCTAGCAAGATTAAAAGCACTCCCTCATTAAATGCTAGAAATTTTGGGAATTCAAATGTACATATAAAAATGAAGCATCCTAGAAATACACATGCTTATATGTATGCACACTCTAGAAATGCTTATACACATCCTAGAAATAACCAACATGCACATTCAAGGAACAATATGTATAATCAACATATGCACTCTGCTCATGCTCATCCTAGGAATTACCATCATGGTTATCCTAAAAATAATTTGCATACACATAATAATGCTAACATGTATCCAAGAATGCATCATCATACATTTTCTGGAAATGACATGCATTTTCATATTCCTCACCATAGAAACATGTATCCTAGAAATTATTATCCTAAGGATTATAGGCATGCATATCTAAGATATCCTAGAAATTTCAAGAACTACCATCCTAGGATTGTGCATCATCAATATGTCCATAGATCACCATATACTGTTAAGAAAGTATGGGTTCTAAAAAGAACCGTGTTTTCTAGGACTAACCCTGAAAGACCCAAGAAATTTTGGGTACCTAAAAGTGCTATCGTATATCCTTGTGTGATGTAGATATGTCTTCACACCAAGGAGAAAGGTAACTGCTGGTACCTTGATAGTGGATGCTCAAAGCACATGACCGGTGATAAAAATGTATTCAATGAGCTAACTCTGAGAGATGGTGGATATGTCACCATTGAAGACAATACAAAAATAAAGATCATCAGGCATGGAAAAGTCGGTAATGTTTTCTCAACCTTAGATAATGTATTGCTAGTACAAGGCCTTAAGCCAAATTTACTTAGCATTAGTCAACTTTGTGACAAAGGCTACAAAGTCACATTTGAGACCTCTCATTATCTAGTTATAGATATCAAGAGCAACAAGATCAAATTTATTGGCCACAGACATGAAAATGTCTACATAGTTGATTTGAAATCCTTGCATTCTGAAAATAAAAAATGTTTTCCAGCTTTTAGTGAAAATCCATGGTTATGGCACAGAAGGCTTGGTCATGTAAACATGAACTTGCTAGAAATCATTTCAAGAAAAGATTTAGTTATTGGACTTCCTAAAATTAATTTTGAAAAAAACAAAGTATGTGATGCCTGTCAAATGGGAAAACAAACTAGAATTTCTTTTAAAGCAAAAAATGTAGTCTCAACTACTAGACCTTTAGAACTTTTGCATATGGACTTATTTGGTCCAATTAGTACCATTAGTCTAGGTGGCCATCAATATGCTCTTGTTATTGTTGATGACTATTCAAGATATATCTTTGTTATTTTTATTGCTTACAAGGATGAAGCTTTTAAAGGATTTGAAAAGTTTTGCAAAAAGGTACAAAATGAAAAAGGAATTTGTATTTCAAGCATAAGAAGTGATCATGGCAAAGAATTTGAAAATCAAAACTTTTCAAAATTTTGTGATGAAAATGGAATTAATCACAAATTTTCAGCTCCTAGAACTCCTCAACAAAATGGAGTTGTTGAAAGGAAAAATAGAATTCTAGAAGAATTTTTAAGAACTATGCTTTGTGAAAATAGTTTACCAAAATACTTTTGGGCTGAAGCCGTGAACACTTCTTGCTATATCTTAAATAAAATTTTGATAAGGCCTCTGCTTGATAAAACTCCATATGAACTATGGAAAGGGAGAAAGCCCAATATCTCCTATTTTCGTGCGTTTGGTTGTAAATACTTCATATTAAATAACAATAAAACTAACTTAAGTAAATTTGATTCTAAAACTGATGAAGGAATATTTTTAGGATATTCAACATCTAGTAAGGCTTATAGAGTTTTCAATAAGAGAACTCTAGTAGTAGAAGAATCTGTACATGTAACTATTGATGAGTCTAACCCAATTAGTAGTAGAGAAGTTTCCTTTAAAGATGATGCAGATTTTATTCCAAGAATGAAAACTCCTACTCCCATTGTTGACCTAAAAGAGAGTCCATCTCAAGCAAATGAAGAGATGGAAACTCCCAATTTGGATCAACCATCATCAAGCCAACAAGAGGAAAGTCTACCCAAAGATTGGAGGTATGTAAATAATCACCCAATTGATCAAGTGATTGGTGATCCTTCACAAGGGATAAGAACTCGTTCTTCTATTAGAAATATTTATAATTTTGTAGCTTATTTGTCTCAAGTAGAACCTAAGACATTTATAGAAGCTGAAAAAGATAATGATTGGATAATTGCAATGCAGGAAGAAATAAATCAATTTGAGAGAAACAATGTTTGGAAACTAGTTCCAAGACCTAAAGATCATTCAATAATTGAAACTAAATGGGTATATAGAAATAAGATGGATGAAAATGGAATAGTAACTAGAAACAAGGCTAGACTAGTTGCTAAGAGATATAATCAGGAAGAAAGAATAGACTTTGATGAAACCTATGCTCCCATAGCTAGATTAGAAGCCATTCGAATGTTATTAGCCTTTGCATGCTTTAATAAGTTCAAGCTATTTCAAATGGATGTAAAAAGCACATTTTTAAATGGCTTTATAAAAGAAGAGGTTTATGTTGAGCAACCTCTTGGATTTGAAAATCCTAGTCTTCCAAATCATGTCTACAAGCTTTCTAAATCTCTATATGGGTTGAAGCAAGCTCCAAGGGCATGGTATAAAAGACTAAGTAAATTCTTGATTAACAATGATTTTGTAAGAGGTAGAATAGACACAACTCTCTTCACAAAAATGACACTCTTATAGTCTAAATATTATATTTTGTGCTATTAATGAATCTATGTGTCAAGAGTTTGCAAAGTGCATGCAAGGTGAATTTGAAATAAGCATGATGGGAGAGCTTATCTACTTCCTTGGACTTCAAATCAAGCAAATAAAAGGAGGCATTTTCATCAATCAATAGAAGTACATTAAGGACTATTAAAGAGGTTCGGGATGGAAAGCTCAAAGCCACTTGGAATGCCTATAAGCACAACTACTAAACTTAATCTTGATGAAGGAGGTAAAACTGTAGATACTAAATATTATAGAAGCATGATAGGTGCTTTACTTTATTTGACTGGAAGTAGACCCGATATAATGTTCAGTGTATGCATGTGTGCTAGATTTCAGGCTAATCCTAAGGAATTACATGTAGTTGCAGTAAAAAGAATCCTTAGGTATCTACAAGGAACCCAAACCATATGATTATGGTACTCTAGAGATTCATCTTTTGAGCTTGTATGATATTCATATGCTAATTTTGCTGGATGTAGGTTAGATAGGAAAAACACAAGTGGTACATGTCAATTCTTAGGAGCTATGTTAACCTCTTGGTTTTCCAAGAAACAAAATTCTGTTGCACTATCAACTGCCGAGGCGGAATACGTTGCAGCCGGAAGTTGTTGTGCCCAAGTAATTTGGATGAAACAACAACTAGAAGACTATGGCATGAACCTAAAAAACATCCCAATATTTTGTGATAATACTAGTGCTATCAACCTAACCAAGAACCCTATTCAGCACTCCAGAACAAAGCACATAGAAATAAGACATCATTTCTTAAGAGACCATGCGCAAAAAGGTGACATAAGACTAGAATTCATACATTCAGAAGATCAAATAGCTGACATTCTTACAAAACCTCTAGGTGAAGCTAGTTTTTGTAAAATTAGAATGTTGATGGGATTGCTAGATTATGATAAACTGAATATCTGATTGCTCCTTCTTTCATCATATGCATGTTTGACATCTAGTGAAAGAGTATTAATTCTTGTTTAAATATCTCCCTCACTCAAGATGTCATAGATAAACAAATTTCGTGCTATAAATTAAGACTGAAAATTTTCTTAAGGGTCCAGTCGACTGGTAAAACTGTACCAGACGACTGGTAAGTCACTGTCTTTTCATCCAGTCGACTGGTAAATTTGATTCAGTCGACTAGTAAGTCTTTGTCTTCTTCTTCAAATGATTGGTAAATCCTATCCAGTCATCTGGTATCTCTAGACCCTGTTTGGAGCCAATTTTTTAAAAATCAATTGTCATCCAGTCGACTGGTAAATTCAATCCAGTCGACTAATATATTACTGCCAGTTCACTCAGTCGACTAGTACATGAACCCAGTCGACTGGTATGAAAACTGTTCATCTTTTCAAAGGGACCTAGTCGACTGGTAACTCGACCCAGTTGACTGGTATCGCGTCTCTATAAAAGGGACTGTTTATTTTTCTGATTTTTTATGCCATTTTCGAGCACCCTTGCTTTCTCTCTCTAAAAAAATTCATCCTTTTGATCCAAAAACCATCCAAACTTCATCTAAACACACCGATCTACTCATCCGTAACGAGATTTTTAACTTTCTATGGTTAAAATCTCTTATTTTCTCTAAAATCTCTTTTACCTAAAAACTTCAAATTTCTTAAAATGGCCGATAAAATCCATGTTAAATTCACAACTAGTGGACCAAATGCGCTTAAAAGGCTAAGGTCTATAAAATCCTCTGCATCAGAGTCACGGGGGAAGGGTGTAGCATGCTTATCAAGCAAAACGCCTAGAACAGAGCTTGATAAGTCTTTGTTTTGCAGTCCTACTGCAAAGGCTAGGTATGATTCGATAATCCATCATAAAAAGATCATGACAGGTAAAGTTATAAACTTCAACTCTATTCGTCATGGCAATTTTGATATCTTGCCAGACTTTGAGGCGATTCACTTGACCCCACTGGTCAAAGTGCATGAAAAATTCTACCTGAGACTGATTCGCCAGTTCTACGCGAACTTGGTGAAACCCAGTCCTCTGGCTGAGTTTGAGGTCAACACTGACCTCTTCATGAGCTTACTGAGGATCCTTACAAGGGGGATCCAATAGAGTCTGGATGGATGGCCAGACAACTTCGATGTTGAGGCGACCTGTCAGATAGTCAGGGGAGACCCTAACTATATGTACAGACCCACTACATTTCATACATGTAGTGACATGTCCCTCGACTCAAAGATGTTTCAGTTGATAGTGAGTTGGACCATCCACCCGAGACTCAAAAGTCGAGGGTATCTATCTAAGATAGATACAGTATTGATTTGGTGCCTTAAATCTAGGCAGCACTTCAATATATATCCTCTATTGCTCGCCAACATGATTAATGGTAAAGCAAGCGACTTTGGGTGTTTTCCTTACGGGATGCTCATTACACTCATACTCCAGCACTTCCCGGTGCCTCTGCCTGCCTCCGAGGCTAAGGATATTGGACCGACGGACATCATCAACGTCTCATCACTGAAAAAGATGGGATATGCGGTTCATGAGGACTTCCTCTATCCGAAGGCTGGAAAGGGCCTACGGATCCGAGAGGATGAGAGCGATGATGATGAGGATGAGGAGGCTGCTGCAGATGCCACTGTTGATATGGACACAGATACCCGAGCACCTCCGATTGATGACTCGAGTACTGGTCAGACTGGATACGGTGATATATTTCAGGCGATCTCGAGCCTTCAGATGACAATGCAGTCTGGATTCCAGTCCATACAGACGGAGTACCAGAGATTGAACTCCTCCATCGATCACCTACGGAACGACTTCGAGTTACATCAAGAGCACACCGAGGGTTCCTTAGTAGAGATTAGGGATCTTCTTCGTGATGGCTCGGACTCTCCCACTCCTTGAGTCAGTTTCTATGTCATTTTCATATTTTTCCAGCTCTCACCACATAGCACGGACATATTTTGTATTACTGTTATATTTTTTATGGCTCTATGAAGCCCATACATGTATTGACTTTATGTATATGATATTCTATTATCATTAATCATATTTCATATCTCTATTTACATTATTTGTGATATGTTTGCATAGTTTCAAACTACTGTTAGTCACAAAAATGCTCTAAAATGGTTATGCTTGTATGAAAACTTTCGGTTTTTCCCGGAAAGGCTTCCGAACTCCAAATGATGCCAAATTTTTGCGTACAGGTTTTTTTAATCATACTCTAGGTGATTGTAGTGGAAAAGTAGCTTATTTTTTTTTATTTCTAGCCCTTTTGGTTGCTGTTGTCAAAACGGGGGAGAAAAATGAAAAAAACGAGAAAAACTAAGTAAAAACAAACCAATGCATAGATTTAGAGGGAGCACTGCTCCAAAAATTATTTATTGATTGGTTGAGTTGATAGTGGTTGGTTGGAATATTTATAAACTGCGTTTGCTCGTTTACAGAGTGGTTTTATTCGAAAAACAGAGGATAAAATCCAAACACTTAGCTTTTTTATCTGTTTTCACATTATTAATTTTGTCATCATCAAAAAGGGGGAGATAGTTGACCCTCACCCGTATTTTAATGATGATAAAACACAATTGTTATTATACTAACTAAGTGTAGTAAGCAACAAAAGCATTCAACCAAGGATCAAGGTGCAAGAACTTAAACCGAATCAAAGTATCAAGTGAAGACTGAAGAACTAGTATAGGTCTAAGGTTTTAGAACCAATGTAAGTCTTACTTATATATTGTAATAGTTTGTTCAATGGCTCGAACACAAAAATTTTTTCTAAACCGATCATTTTTAAACACACATTTTCAATTAAAACAGAAAAACTGGGTTGGAAGACAACCCAGTCGACTGGATACATATACCAATTGACTGAGTCAGTCATACCAGTCGACTGGTAAAATGGACAGTAAGTCCCCAGTCAACTTGATGAAAAATACCAGTCGACTTGTAACCCAGAAGGTCTAAAAACGAGATTTTTTCAAGTGAACCCAGTCGACTGGTATCACAACCCAGTCGACTGGTAGTTCAAAAATATGACCGTTGGACACCAAATCTGAACGTTTTAAAAGCAAATCTTTTTCAAATTAAAGTTAAAATGACCATATTATTTGATGGATATATAAACCGATTCTATTGAGCATTCAAAAGAGTGTTGCACACATTCAAAAAGAGTTGATATTACACAATCAAGTTGTTGTACTCTTTGAAACACAAAAAGCTTTGAAATATTCTTGTTGAGCCATTCTTCAAGCTTTAGTTTGAAAGAGAGACATTATTCAGTTGTATAAGCTTTCATTAGCTGTTTCTCTACCATTTACTTTACAGCATATTTTGTAAAGGGATTACTTCCGAAATGAAGGGGATTACTTCCGAGAGGAAGGAGATAGCTTCCGAGAGGAAGGGATTGTAAGGTTTGTACAACACTGGGAAAGTTGTACGACTAAGTTACTTAGTCGATTATTTCAAGGAGTTCCTTGAAGAGAGTGGACATAGGGTCGGAACGAATCCGATATTGTCGAACCACTATAATCTGAGTTTGCATCCTCTTCTCTTTAAACTCTTTATTTACAGCACATTACTTATCTTAATTGTTTACTGCTTATTCGTTTTTATAAACTTGTATTAATTCCGCAAAAAGTTTTAAAAACCCAATTCACCCCCTCTCTTGGGTTGAAACCTCGATCTACAAGTAATATAACAACAAACATGTATTCAGACATTAAATTTAGCCATCTTGCCTTTTCTCAAATTATTATTTGACCAATTTCACTAATTTCTTCTCCTCATATATCACATCAATTTATCAACCATAACTCATCAAGAATTTCATTTATCCCATTCATTATTTAATCGACTCATTATTCCAATAATATTACTTCTCACATAATAACTTCTACATATCAATTATACTTATGATACCCATCAAACAAATTTCATCTATTATCAAATCATAAGTTAATAAGTTATTCAAATATTATCACTATACATTTCATATTTATCTTGATTACTTAAAGTAAATCTAACTCACCACGTAGCACTTAAAGCTACTCGTGGATCACCTCCTTGCATTTCCTACTCCTCTCAGCAATTTCCTCTGGTTGCTGATCGTCAACACCCGACATACTATTCATATTAAATTCTAATTCATTCTTCAATTCTTCCATAATTCACACCCTTTGAAAATTTCCACTTTGAATTCCGGGAAATTTCATGCATGCTAAATTTCAAAAATAAACTTCATGTTATTACCTTGTGATTTTCTTAGAGCTTCCCGTGATTCTCTATGAAATTCTCCCGTAAACCCCTTCAAAATTTTACTCTTTCAATCTTTCTTTTGGTCCCTAAGTGTTTAAAGAAATATAGTAGTTTAGATTTGAGATTGAAGAAAACCAAACACGATTTGGTAAACTAATAAAGTAATTCAATATATATATATATATATATATATATATATATATATATATATATATATATATAAGTAAGTTATTTTGGCAACACTTGGAGCCGGGTGTTGTCATGTTCATTTTTTCTATAAAAAAAAAAACTTTTTTTCTCTTTTCTTCTTCTTATCCTCCATGAATTATTTTTTTTTCTTTTTCAATATAGTCCATGCGGCCTCTTTTTTTTTATAAAGATTAAATATTTCACATATATATTATTTTGATTTCATATCATATTTTTTAAATTATTTTTTTATCATTTCTTTACAAATACGGGTATTACAGAGAGGGGGAAGAGTGAGAGAGTATTATTAAAACACAACTGTTTTCCCTTTTCTCGGCCGAAGATTGCAGATCTGAGAAACCCGAAAGCTTCCATGTTCCTTGATTTGCAAATTCCTAAAAATTGATTGTGAAGCTCATTTCTGCAACTGCGAGTTTGTGATGCTAAGAATTGGATTTAAGAATTTGAGGAGAAACCGAAAAGGTTAGTTTGGAGGAGTTTGTAACAACAGAGTTGAATACAGCATTGTTCATCCTAGAATTGGGTATATGAAATTTGTCAAAACTTAAAGTGAACAATTCATGGTGCGAGGAGCTGGTAGTTTTTCAAAAGGGTAAATTACATTGACCTCATTATAATTGTAATCTCTCCATCTCACTTTGGTATATTACATTGCACCCCTCGATAGAATTGATCACCTACCAGCTGTGCAATATAGATGATATCATCTAGTATATTTTTTTATATTTCAAAGTTGCTTTTTATCATAGGTTAATGGTAAAATGAAGTGCAAAGTTATCTAATATGAAATGGAATGTTAAATTTTTGTCGCATACTCACATGGCATTTAACATAGAATCAACTCATTGTTAATTTTTTCTTTTTTTTATTCTGTCAATCTCCATTTTCTATTTCTATTTTTCTCTTTCTTAAAAATTTTAAATTAGAGATGTATCTAGAAATTATAACTTTTCAGATAAACAACTTCAGATTTTGTTAATGTTTGGTAATCTCCATTTCTTTTTTTCAAATAGTGCTAGGAAATCTGTTTTCTCATATCTATTTTCTCATCTAAAAACATACAGATACGCCCATGTAGATTTATCTATACTATTCATCACGAAAATCCAAATTTCTTACTCTCTCTTTTAGTTTTAAGCATATATGAAAATTTCTATATTTATCTTGATTAGTTTGAAATATCCATCAATTTAGGTAGATTGTGACCCACCAATGCTAGATTGAACAAATTCTCTTCGTGAAAGAGAATATGCATGGTTGCAAGGATGAGGAATGTATGAAAAGGGTTTGAAGTAAAAAAAAATATATGAAATAGGTATGTACAAAAACAAAGAAAATGGGCAGGAAATGCTTTTCTTTACTAACACCATATGGATCTTTCTCTTCCAAATGCCTGTGATCATCTTTTTTTTTCTCTCTCTAACTTTACTTCTTTATCTCTCAACATTTCAGGTGAAGAACTTACTGAAATGAATGGTAAGTAGAGTTTTAAGTGTAAAAAGAGATGGGATGTGAAATTTGTTAAAGTAATTTCGAATTTTCATTATGAGAGATGATTCATCATTAGTCGATTAAGGCAGCCAAGGGGTGCAGTGAGGGATAACAAAATGGAAGGGAAGTGGTTGCAAATATATTGTACCTAATAAGAGGTATATATAATTTACCGTTTTCAAAATTTATCATTATTTATTTATATTATATTATATTATATTATCTTATTTTTATTTTTATATTATATTATGTAGAATATAATAGATCTAAAAATCTAATTCACATAAATAATATTATTAGTAATTGTAGAAAATAAATTAAATATAATTATTGATGTGCTAATTCGAATAACTTTTTTCACTTAGATTTTTAATCAATAAAGTGGTAGGTTTATTATATTCTAAAATTATTGACCAATTCATAAAATATTTTATAGTAGCATATAGGTCTTGTTTGGGAGATGCTTAAATACGACTTAAATAATCAAAACTTTAATTTTTTTTTTATAGTTTTTAATTTTAGAAGTTTTAAGTTTTAGCGATATAAGTTGTATTTAAGTAAATGCTCAAACATACTTTTATTTAAAAAAATTCTATTATTTTATTTTTATGATATTTTTGTTAAGTATATTTTACATAATACTATGGTCTTGTTTGGGTTGGTATTAAATCAACTTTAAAGCAAATTAACTTAAATTGGTTCAATCCCACTTTGTCCTTATTTTTATTTTATTTACATTTCTATCCAACACTAACCTCTTTTAAGGCCTAAGGTAATCTTTTTTTTCAGCCGACACTCATATTTACATTTTTTTGTTTGTTAATTTTGTTGCTATGCAATGGTAGTGTTATTTTTTTATTTTTTTTTATGTTGTTGGTGATGATTTGAACGTTGTTTGTAGGTACAATTTGATAAATGTGGCTTGTTAAATAAATTGAACAAAAAAGTTCACAAATATCGGATTGTTTTTTATTTTTTTTTTACTTTGTTTCTTATTTTTCCCGTATAAAATAATACAAAAAATATGGGCGGGACAAGGGTAGCTTATAGGGATACCCAATGCCGGCGGTTTTGCTAATAAAAACCAATGCAAAAGCGGGAGTGGGTAGTGGATATCTTTGGGTGGACAAAGTCAGGGCTGCATCGTGTGTAATGCAATGGTTAGAAATTTGATTAGTAATATTTTAGAATCTCATTAATAATGTAATTAATATTATTAATAAAATTTTTAAAATTATTAATAAAGCTTTCTGACTGATGCATTACACCCGATGCAATCAAGTATTTATGTTTTGGGTGGGACGAGGGAGGATATCCACTCCAATCTGTCTCTTGACATCAGTTTTTTTTTTTATATATTTTATGAATTGAAATTGTCATTTGCTATTGAAACTCAATAAATATATTTGATATTTTTTTATATTTTATTTCTCCTTTAATTTTGTTTTGTTTTGAAGTATTTAGTTTAAGAAATTATGCTCATGTTTGATCAGTAAACATATAAGAAAATATAAAAGGACTCTTTTTATAAGCTACCAATAACAAACCTTATATTTTTCGAGGGATGACAAAGGGATAAAGATTTCAAAGCTTAGTTGTGATTAGTTAAAGGTTTCCTTCGAAGATAGAGACAAATTTATGACAAGTCGATTTGATTTCTCCTTTTCTGGGTGTTAATAAAAGAATTATGTTTCACTCAATGGACTCGAGTCGAATCGTTGAATACTAAGGTATTCGAGTTCGGCTCGACTTAAAATTAACAGATTCGAGTTTGAGTTCGAGTTTAAAGATCGAATTGGAGTTCGAGTTCGATAAAGTTTTTGATAGCCGATTCGAGTTCGATAACAAACAAGCTTATTCGAACTCGAGCTAGAGCTTGAGTCTTGGATCATTCATTCAAGCTCGAGTTCAAGCCTAGACACTAATTTTAATAAATTTTAATATTAATATAAATATTGGCTCGAGCTTGATAGTACTTTATCAAACTGTTGAGAGCTTTATGAACCGAACCTTAAGGTATTCAAGATCAACTAATCGAGTCTAATTTTTAGGCTCGAGCTCGATCGAGCTGAATTTTGACCGAGCTTGAGCTCGAATAGCTTGATAAAAGCTCAATTCGAGTTCATCTCTACCTACACACAACTTTCTTTATTTATAAGGAAATTGTTGGTTTGAAGAATCGACCACAAGACTTTATAAGACACTTAAGCACTTAGATTTGGGATAATAATCACTAAATTAAACGCTACTGGATAAAACAATTATAATAATTTTGATGAATAAAAAAATGTATCTTTAATAGGAATGTCACTTTGTATTTTTTATTTTTAATTTTTTTGAAGAAAATATGGATAAATTGTCTTCTTTATTTAAAAAGAAAATTATAAAAACATCCTTACGTTTGATGCAAACTACAATTACACCATTCTATATTAAAAGTATACTAAAGCATCCTTAAACCCTAATTTGCTCAAATATGTCAAAATACCCATAAAAGTCACATGAATGGAGGGTGTTTTAGTCTATTAACATTCAATTATTGATAAACAATCATTATGAGACTTTTTTTACTAATCTAAACTAATTATGATTGAGGTTTATGAATGCATTAATATATTTTTAATACATGAGGTTACATTTATAATTTGCACTAAAATATAAAAGTGATTTTGTAATTTGAGAGTTTGTAGTGTAAATTTCGTGAATTGTAAAGTAGTGGACTTATTACTTCATCAGTCCTTTTTTACTAAGAAAAAAATTTAGTCTATTTGCGTGTTGTAAGCACATGGTTCAATTTTCTTACAGCTGTTACGAAACAAGGCGGCCACAGATCTGAGTCTCCAATGTGCTACGATTTTCAATTATATGCAGACCCCACAAGTTAACAGCAAAATCAATATGATATTTCTGATTGGGCCAAAATATCTTATGGAAAAAGCTATACTAACAAAATTATTCTTTTCACCTAAATTACCCTTTCAGTCATTTAAAAAAAGAAAACTCATGTCGGTGTTGATTTCTTGCAACTTATCAAAACGCGGTGTAAAAAATGTTTTTAGCATATTAACCCACAACATATTCATTAAAAAAAATATAGTTTTATCAAATCTAATATATATATATATATATAATAAAATAATATATATTATGATTATATCATGTATACAAAATATTTAATATAAAATTATGTATATCTTTTGTGTAAGTGCATTTTTATTTCGTTTCCATCATGTAAATGGCATGTGATTAATTATCGAAGAGATAATTTTTTATTGGCTCTTAAAAGAGACAAAAAGGCACCCTTGTATATTAAGGAGATGAGTGTAATTCTTTTTAAATCAGTTCTTAAATATGCTAACTAAATGGTTTTGGATGCTAACGTGCGTTACGCCTATAATATTTAACCTTTTATAATATATATATTTTTTTTTATTAAGAGATCAGTTTTTTTCTTTATTCTATTATAATCAACGCTTCATATAAGTTACATAAAAAAAAAATCACAGATAATAAATATAATTGTTAATGTCTAAAATTTGACATGATCAGAATTGAAAATTCGTATGAGTCATCTATTTTGTTAAGTTGTTAGGGACAGATCGATCGTTGTTCATGAAAATAAGAATGAGACAGATATTAAGTGACTCAAAGTGGAATCTTCAGGATAACCTTCCAATATCTAAATAAGTTACTTTATAGAATAGAATCGAAAAAAATTAATATAATAAAATATATTTTAGGTTAAAAATTACATAACATAAATTATTATAAGCTTCGAAAAATGATTGATATTAATTAAAAAACCATTACTGACTAATAAATCGAACATTTGGTTTGAATGGTTGATAGATTGGACCAAAGATTTTATCCTAGTAATCACTAACTCATCATGGGATGTGTAATTATCATTTTATGTTTGGTAGCTATAAGACAATCTTGCCCTTAGCCATGCCATCTTTAATCTATTTGCTGGGGAGTGGATTTTTGCCCAAATCAATAATGAAGCCATCCCTCTCTTTTTAGTCTTTTTGATATATCCTCTTGTTTCCCTCTCTCTCTCCAATGTTCTCTCAAAATATAAAAAATTCATTTTAAGTCAAAAGAAGAATAAGCGGATCTTAAACTTTTCCATAAAAGCTGCAAATGTTGTTGTCCAAAATTTTTTATATTAATGAGAGATTTCACAATTTATGAGAATTATATATTTTTTTATTTTTGTTTGTTACTCTTTTTCATTTCATTTGATTTTTTCCCTTTAAACATGATACATATGCATTTGAATGGTCCAACCAGTGCTATGCACGGATATGTTCATTACTTACAAAAAAAACAAATAATTTTATTGATATCTATTCTTCCAGTCTTCTAAAAGAGTATATGTTCATTGATATCTATTCTTCCAGTCTTCTAAAAGAGTATATGTTCAGTGATGGATTCAATTCCAACAATGAACTTCTTTATAAGAAAAAAATCTCAAAAAATAAATTTAAGTCAGTTTAGTAATTATACTGCACACAATCAAGTGTACATATAGTTATCTCATTTGAGTTGATTCGCTTTATAGTTAATTTATCATTAGACAATGAATAACCAAAATAGATAAATAAATCACAACACAATTTAACCAAAAACAAGTAATTAAAAAAGAGAGAAAAAGACGTGCAAAATAAAAATAATTTGTATACCATATTTTTTTTAATGAAAGGTTGTGTACCATATTTTCAGAGTATTTTTAAAAATTAAAATAACCACAAAATATTTTTTAAAAAAACAATCAACTAATTTTTTATAATTAAATCAAAAATCTTATGTACTGTATCTACGGTCACAGTCAGTACATTCATCACTGTCCAGTCCCGTCCAGCTGTTCGCATGACTTAGACTTGCACCACACAACAACAAAACAAAAGAAAAAATTCAATAAAAGAAAAAGGATTTCTTTTTCTTTTGTTGATCTTATTTAGTTATTTTATATGTTTTTTTGGGTACATTTTAATTAATGATCTGTTTTCTTTGTCAAAATTTATCTTCTAAAACACTGTCGGTGGAGTTCTCTTCTCTCAGAGTCTACTAAGCTCCCTCTTTGGTTGTCCTGTCGCTTTCGGCTTTTGTAAGCGATTTCCTTACTTCCATTATACATTCATTTACAGCTATCGACAAAGAGAGTCTGTTATATATATATACACACTATATTATAAAGAGAGAGCTGTTACTTTGGAATTAAGGTCTCTCTCGTCGATTTGGGATCGATCTTCAACTTTAAGGTCTGTGAATCGGTTTTCGTTTTCAGATTTCTCTTTCTGTTGTAGTTTGCGTTTCAGATCCGATGATGTAGATTTGATTGAATTGATTTACTTGATGTCGATTTTGCTAGCATACTAACTTGTTGCCGAGAAAATCGAGGAAAATGCGAGCGATAGTTTTTTCTTTTTTTAGAATAAAATTTCTGAATAGTTTGTTTTGTTTTTGGTGTGATTTAGTGTAAGAACTGGATTTAAGGTTAGCACTCGTGTTAATTTTTAGTGGATTTCGCTGATTATTCTGTTTGGATGGCGAGGGATTCGCATAAAAGAGCAAGAGAAAAGTTCTTTATTTTCAATATTTTGTTCTATTTTCTGTCTGATTTGATGTCGAAGGAGGCTCTTGTTTCTGTTAGGTTGTAGTGCATTTCACTGATTATATTATTTGGTTGCTAAGAAACTTAGGGGAATAAACTTGATTGACTCAATTGAGTGAAATTTTTGATTGGGTTCTAATTAGGGTCTGTGATTCGAGGTTTTTGAACCCTACTTTGCCACATTTTTTTTCAGTGATTGGATGATAAATGTGTAGAGTTTTCCCCTCCTTACGAAGCAATTTTTTGAGTATAGCGAATGCTTGTTGAAGGAGACAATCTGATTCTCACTTTCTTTTGCAGATCCCGGTTTTCACTTTAGCTATTTGGAAAAGAACTTGCTTTTGAAGTGGAAGAATAATAAAAGCAGATTCTTTTAACTCTTTTAGTCCATCAAGGAATGCCTAGATCTGGTTGATACTGAATAAGCATTTCCATCTGTTGTTCACATCTGTAGTGAAGAGAAGCTGGTGGCAATGGAATCGGAAGGAGAAACTGGGGTATGTACCAAAACTAATTTGGCTGTAGTTTAAGTTTTGCTCTGTTTGGTTTCTATAATTTGAATGTGTTTGCCCCAGTTAAGCAAAAAAGTTGAAAAATGTTACTAGCTTGTGTCGTCCCTTTTCTTATCTGTCCCAAGCAACCATAATAGGACATCAAATTCATTCAAAGCATGGATTTTGAATATTTTGAACAGTTTTCTCTGAAATGTGTGCATGCGGGTGTATATGTTGGATATGTTTGTATGGTTTAGATTGTTTTGCTGGTGGATTTGGATTGATAAAAAAACTCTGTCGGGTTACTGAACTTTTTGAGCCCTAATGCTTTATTTCTCAGGAAAAATCCACGAGGAACCTGGGTGGTCAGGTCTGCCAGATCTGTGGTGACAATGTTGGCAAAACTGTGGATGGTGATCCATTTGTGGCTTGCGATGTTTGTGCATTTCCTGTTTGTAGGCCGTGCTATGAGTACGAGAGAAAGGATGGGAATCAGTCCTGTCCTCAATGCAAAACCAGATACAAGAGGCACAAAGGTAATTTCTACGATGGATATTCTTCAGATGTTGCTTTACAATATTTGTACTCATGATTTTTGTGCATCTTTATTTCATAAAGCACATATAGCTTTATTTTTTTGATTTCATGGGTTATTGTCACAGAACTTATGGTACTATTAGCAAAACAATTGAACTCTTTTAATGTCACTGATTGAGAACAAAGGATGCCTTTTTCCTCAGAATTCATGATTTTATTCTATCATGAGTTTTTTCTTGTCACGTTCTAACCGACATACTTCGATGATAATATACTGTTGAAGATTTCTCTATAATTAGAAGGCAAGCGATTGTTTTATGGATCACATTTGTCATTGTATGTTCTGCTGATTCCAGGTAGCACTGCTATTCTTGGAGATAGAGAAGAGCATGGTGATGCTGATGATGGTGCTAGTGATTTTAATTATGCTTCAGAGAATCAAAACCAGAAGCAGAAAATTTCAGAGCGCATGTTGAGTTGGCATATCACATATGGGCGAGGGGAGGATGTAGGGCCTCCAAATTATGATAAAGAGGTTTCTCATAACAATATTCCTCTGCTCACTAATGGACAAGAGGTGGGGTATTGCGCTTTTGCATGCTTTTGTAATTTTGACATGAAAATTGAAGTCGAAGTAATTGTTTCTCCATTTCTCACTTCTAGGTGTCTGGAGAGTTTTCTGCTGCGTCACCTGAACGGCTTTCTATGGCTTCTCCTGGTGCTGGTGGCGGAAAGCGTGCCCATCCTCTTCCTTATGCATCTGACGTCAATCAATCACGTATTTCTCCTTTTCTGATGTTATATGCACAACGTCCACATTATTGTGCTTATATCTGATTTTAATTCTAGGCTTTTGGTTATTCTTTTTGCAGCTAATATTAGGGTTGTGGATCCCGTGAGGGATTTTGGTTCACCAGGACTAGGCAATGTAGCATGGAAGGAAAGAGTTGATGGCTGGAAGATGAAGCAGGAGAAGAATGTCGTTCCTATGAGCACTGGCCAGGCTACTTCCGAACGGGGTGGCGGAGATATTGATGCCAGTACTGATGTGCTTGTGGATGACTCCTTGCTGTGGGTTTCTATCTCATTAATTCCTTTTGCTGTTCTTTATGGCTATAAATTTTTTTGATAAATATTCTTTGTGGCTATAACTAAGATTGTTTGAGTTTCTATAACTGTCCCAAGTTTTAAGGCCTCTTTTCTTTGAACCACATCCTTTATTTTATCAACCTTACTGCTATAGGACATTTTAGGATCTCGCAATGTGTAGAATTTTTTCTGAAATTTGGAAAGCTTTGCATAGCCATGGTTATGAACATGGTACAATGTGCCATCTTAACACCCTTGCTGACTCAATTTTCCTAAATTTGTATTCTTGTTTCGCAGGAACGATGAAGCTCGGCAGCCTCTGTCAAGGAAGGTTTCTATTCCATCATCAAGGATAAATCCTTACAGGATGGTCATTGTTCTTCGGCTTGTCATTCTCTGCATTTTCTTGCACTACCGAATAACAAATCCTGTGCCCAATGCCTATGCTTTGTGGTTAATATCTGTGATATGTGAGATTTGGTTTGCCATATCCTGGATTTTGGATCAGTTCCCAAAGTGGCTACCTGTAAACCGTGAAACATATCTTGACAGGCTTGCTTTAAGGTCGGATACTTTTATCCAAACTGTCAACATGAATCAGACTTAGTAGTTACATCATTACTTGCATGTTTCAAGTAGTTTTAGACTTTTAGTTAGTTCAGTTTTGATGTTCCTCTGGTTATTTGGAGTTTTTAATTCCTATCTATTTTATGCAACAGATATGATCGTGAAGGGGAACCATCACAGCTAGCTGCTGTTGACATTTTTGTGAGTACCGTCGACCCATTAAAGGAGCCTCCTCTTGTCACAGCCAATACTGTGCTATCTATTCTTGCTGTTGACTATCCGGTTGACAAAGTCTCTTGCTATGTTTCTGATGATGGTTCTGCTATGTTAACATTTGAAGCACTGTCTGAAACATCAGAATTTGCTAGGAAATGGGTACCTTTTAGCAAGAAATATAACATTGAACCTCGGGCTCCGGAATGGTACTTTGCGCAGAAGATTGACTATTTGAAGGATAAAGTTCAACCATCATTTGTCAAAGAACGTAGAGCTATGAAGGTCAGTGCTTGATATGCTTTATGTACTTGGCTACTTATCAAAAAAAAAAAAAATATGCTTATGTACTTGGCTGTCATATTGACTTCAATCAAAGCTTCAGAATTTCATCCTTTCCTCTTTGATTGCAGAGAGAATATGAGGAATTCAAAGTTCGTATTAATGGGCTTGTCGCAAAGGCACAGAAAATTCCCGAAGAAGGGTGGATTATGCAAGATGGTACCCCATGGCCTGGGAATAACACAAGAGACCATCCAGGAATGATCCAGGTAAAGACCACTTGTGGTTTAAGATTGAAGACATTTTTTTATTCCATACCTGTACTAGCCTGTGGAACTTACAACAACGAAGTTGTTTGTACCATAGTGTACTTTTTATATCTTATTATCTATGCTATTTTACCTATCTACTTCCTATTTCTTTTCCCTTTCTGTCACGTGTGGTCTTATGATGTTTATTCTGCATCTAACTTTTGTTATTTAGATTGTGATTCATTGAGAGATTGAAGTTGAATATATTATATTTTGCCTCTTGGTAGTAGAATCATTATTTTGCTAAGATTTTCTATGTTTTATTAATTGTAGGTTTTCTTGGGTCAAAGTGGAGGACTCGATGCTGAGGGTAATGAGCTGCCACGGTTAGTTTATGTTTCTCGAGAAAAGCGTCCAGGTTTCCAGCACCACAAGAAGGCTGGTGCTATGAATGCACTCGTAAGCAGCTCATCCTAAAATTCAGAGTGTATTCTCTCAAATGTCTAGGCTCATCTCACCCTAGATCAACGTAATTCTCATGCAGGTTCGTGTGTCAGCGGTCCTTACTAATGGCCCTTTCTTGTTGAATCTTGATTGTGATCACTACATAAACAATAGCAAGGCCTTGAGGGAAGCTATGTGTTTCATGATGGACCCAAATCTCGGGAAGCATGTTTGTTATGTTCAGTTTCCACAGAGATTTGATGGTATTGATAGGAGTGATCGCTATGCCAACCGTAATACTGTTTTCTTTGATGTAAGTTCTACGTTCTTCAATTAAGCAAAGTACTATTACTTCCTCCGTGATGTTATTGAATTTTTTTTATAAGATACTATTGAATTGTGTTAACAGTGTATGTGTGTTTGATGTCGCTCACCATTCTTTTTGCAACTTTTTCCCCATGTATATTTCAGATAAACTTGAGAGGTTTGGATGGCATTCAAGGACCAGTTTATGTTGGTACTGGATGCGTCTTCAATAGAACAGCCTTGTATGGTTATGAACCTCCACTCAAACCTAAGCATAAGAAAGCAGGATTTCTATCTTCACTCTGTGGTGGTTCACGAAAGAAGAGTTCAAAATCTAGTAAAAAGGGCTCAGACAAGAAGAAATCTAGTAAGCATGTAGACTCCACCGTGCCGATATTCAGTCTGGAGGATATAGAAGAAGGGGTGGAAGGTATACTTGTTGCTTTTTTTTTCAGTTGTTTGATATACTGCTTTATTGAACTTTGGCTCCATGAAGTTGATTTTACTATAATTCTCTATAGTCATTATTTACATATTGAAGGGAAAGCAACTTTTTTTGCTTCCCTTTTTTTCTTCAATGACAAACCTTTATTTGTGAGGGTAACTATAGTTTGTAGTTGGAGTCAGCAATGACATTTTGTTAAATGACCTGAATTTGTCTTGCCTCAACTGTAAGCAATGTATCTTCCCAACTGTAAGTACAAGGTTATGTAGTATGCTTCAGCGAAGAGTATTTTGACCTCTGAACCTGTGATCTCTCCTTTTGACAAGCATGAATTTCTTACTGTTCCTCCATTGTGTTTTAATCACATAATGTGGTCTGCATAAGGCTTTTGGTCTTGTTACATCTTACTTTTTTTTTTTTTTAAATTTAAGTTTTTTATAATAACTTTTGTCCTCTAAAACACAATATATTTTTTTAGTTTTCAAATGGTCTTGTTCCCTCTTAGTATTCCCTGTACTTGTCCTCTGATGGAAGGTAATTATTGTCTATGCAAGCAATCCACATGTCAAGTGTAGGCAGCATAAATTGGTTTAGGCAAGTTGCTTTTAGGTTATTTTTTTTGGGAACAAATTGAATTTATAACCAAAACACAAAAGACAGCAAAAGGAGCTGTCAGGAACAAGCAACTCCTGGAAAACCCAGGCCACAAACCCAGCAGCAGCTGACAAAATAACAAATCCTGGAAATCCCAGGAGGACAATAATCTTTACAAGCAAACTTAACCTCAGCAAGGAAACAATAGATCCTATATGCTATATACAACATAAAAAACAGCAACCAACTAAGAAACAGCTCCATTGGTATTGTGAGTTCTTTCATCCCCTCTACTAGATCTAGGATCTCTACCTTCTGTTCTTGCTTTTCTCATAGTAACAGAAATATTCCACAAAGCTAAAGCTCCCTGTTCGTAGCAGAATCCTTAACATTACTCAACAAACTCATCTTGGAATGAATGCCATGCCTTATAAGATCAACAATTTGAAGCTTTTAGGTTCTTTAAGTTGTTACCTTTTATATGTTTGGTGTCTCATCTTTTTCCGTTGTGCATTTACAAATTCAGGTGCTGGGTTTGATGATGAGAAGTCACTTTTAATGTCACAAATGAGCCTGGAGAAGCGTTTTGGTCAATCTGCTGTTTTTGTTGCCTCTACACTTATGGAGAATGGTGGCGTTCCTCAATCTGCAACGCCAGAAACTCTTCTTAAAGAGGCTATTCATGTTATCAGTTGTGGGTACGAGGACAAAACAGACTGGGGAACTGAGGTATTATTTTTCTTCCAGTTACCCCTTATTGTCTGTTTACTTCTGCCGGAGGCAGTACTACTTTTGTTGCATTCATAGGACTGCACATTGTCTTTTCAAGTTGTATTTTTGTTTTTATTGTCTTGTTGGTCTGCTTCTGCCCCCTCCCCCAAAATCATTTACATTTTTCTCTTTCTTATGGCTAGGTTTTATATTATAATAGCATCCACTATCTGTTTCTTACTCTGCAGATTGGATGGATCTACGGTTCTGTTACAGAAGATATTCTTACAGGATTCAAGATGCATACCCGTGGTTGGCGGTCAATTTACTGCATGCCCAAGCGTCCGGCCTTTAAGGGGTCTGCTCCTATTAATCTTTCAGATCGTCTGAACCAAGTGCTTCGATGGGCTCTTGGTTCTGTGGAAATTCTTCTCAGTCGGCACTGCCCTATCTGGTACGGTTATAGTGGCAGGCTTAAATGGCTTGAGAGGTTTGCGTATGTGAACACTACCATTTATCCAATCACCGCCATTCCTCTTCTCATGTACTGCACACTGCCTGCAGTATGTCTACTTACTAACAAGTTCATTATTCCACAGGTTCGTTTTGTAACTCTCTCTCTCTCAGCTGACAGTGAAATTCAATGTTCAGCTTTTATGCTATCATTATGTTAGATGGGCAGGTGTTTCTATTTTGGTTAAAGAAATTAAATGGGTATTTGCTGCCCCAAGTAACCATAAAATGGAATCTGTAGGTAGGTGGCTGCAAGAAATATGGATAGGCAAACAGCCGAGAATCATGTCAATTCCAATTAAGAATTTTTGGATGCATATTTTGTGAACTAAGAATAATAAGCCGTGTTCTTTCAGTTATAAAATATTATTGATTCTTTTAATGCTACCATATCTTTGAAGATGAGTTAAGAAGTATTCATTGCATTGTCGTAACTGTCATTCAGTTGGGAAAAAAAATACGTCTCTCTTACCAACTGTTTAATTTTTAGAAAGGTTTAAACACTGATTTCCTTTTTTGCTTTCTAGAGATGAGTTCATCAAAATGGCACCCAGAAAATTAATTGTTCCCCTTTTGCACTTAATAATAACAAAACTATTTCAATCGGGAATCACACTGAACTTCTTTTACTTGACTTATTCTGGATGCAGATTAGTAACATTGCAAGTATATGGTTTATATCTCTCTTCCTTTCCATCTTTGCCACTGGTATTCTAGAGATGAGGTGGAGTGGTGTCGGTATTGATGAGTGGTGGAGAAATGAACAGTTTTGGGTTATCGGTGGTGTTTCTGCCCATCTTTTTGCCGTTTTCCAAGGTATTCTCAAAGTTCTTGCTGGTATTGACACGAACTTCACCGTCACATCCAAGGCGTCAGATGAAGATGGGGATTTTGCTGAGCTATATTTGTTCAAATGGACGACGCTGCTCATCCCACCGACAACTCTACTCATCGTTAACTTGGTGGGAGTTGTTGCAGGAATTTCCTATGCCATCAACAGTGGTTATCAGTCATGGGGTCCTCTTTTTGGTAAGTTATTCTTTGCCTTCTGGGTGATTGTCCATCTTTATCCTTTCCTCAAAGGTTTGATGGGACGCCAGAACCGGACACCCACGATTGTTGTGGTCTGGTCAATTCTCCTTGCTTCCATTTTCTCGTTGTTGTGGGTGCGGGTTGATCCCTTCACCACTAGAGTTACTGGTCCAGATGTTGAGCAATGTGGAATCAACTGCTAATAGAACAACTGCTGAAAAACCTGAAAAGTTGTTTTCGTCTCACTGAGCTGAAGCTCAAGAGGTGGGATTTCCATAATTCTCATGTTGTCTATGTGAATTCACATCATGTGCAGATTATAGGTGTTAAAAAGTTTATTTTGTTGATGCGATGTAATATTATGGACATAACTTATGGCGACTGCTGATGGAGTATTTTATTCATTCAACTTACTACACATAAAAATGTATAAGCAAATCTTGTCACTGAATGTTATGAATTGCAAAATCATTTCCTCCATTCTACCTCATGTTCTCTCGTACTATTGAATAATTTTTTCTGGGCAAATCCCTTGTGGAATGTGATTATAAACAGCCGATTACTCTGACTGGTTCTGAAGACTGCTGGTATACATATTGGTATTTTCTAAGACTACAATCTACGTTGGCATTTGATGTGACAAATTTATTTTTATAGCGACACATTTGACAAAATTTAAGTAACTTGTCTGCACGGTGTTCTTGCGTGAGTTATTGTATGATCCTTTTGGTTTTTCAATGGATCGACGCATTGTGAGTCCAAGTGAAATACATGTTACATTTAAGAGAAAAATACAGCGCTCATTTAAGCCTTCTATCTTTCAGTCCCACAGCAGCACTAAACCCATGTTTCTCATATAAAAGCTCCATAAACACTTTTCTTTATTTTCACATATATTTTGCTATATTCTCTCATCATTTTTCCACAAGCTTCCAAACATCCAGCACCGTTGCAACTACCTTCCGGTAGCTTAAAAGGCTCCAAAGAGAACTTTTTCTCAGTCATACTATCAAGTCATATATCTGACATCAGCTTCAACATGGCAATTCCACTACTTACATGCATTACTTTATTTCATGATCCCTGTAAGAAGCTAATCTTATGCTTATGTGTGCACTCTTCAGCACCATATCATTTACCTTCTCCCTACCTCACTCCGCTATGTAGGTATGAAAAATTATTGCTTCTATTTTTCTCAGCTCATCTGAACTATTCTCTGCAGGCTATACAAAGCAATGGAGTCCACCTTCGGAGTGAACCTATCTTGGTACAATCTTGGGCCCGGTCCCAAAAGAAACTGAGGGTGGGCTGAATCTACCACGACAGAGTTTACGACGATAAATTGTGACATTGTCTCTTACTGCGATAGACCCCTACAATGACAGGCGTTTAGTCTATTTCTACAAAATTTTGGTTGACTCAAGTTTAAACTCAATGGTTTAGATTAGTTGAAAACTCAAGATTATTAATAGAGTTTTCAACTGCCAGCCAAGAAATCTTCCTATTTCTGTACTAGTGGGTTCGAATCCTTTGTGACAAGGAGAGGTGTGGAGTTAAGATATTTTTTTGGGGGCAAAGTTAATACGATTAAAATAAAATGTTATTTTATATGAAAATTTTAACATATGAAATAATGCTAAATGCAAAATTATTTACACGAAAAGAGATAATATAAAACTTAATTAGAGTATACATTAATCAATCGTGCATATCATCAATTGAAACATAAAAAAACTTCATAATTTTTTACATTTTAAATTGTGTTCGTCGCTTTTTTTTAATTGAATAAATCTATTATCATGCATATTGTAGAGGTTTCAATAATTTTTTTATAGTGTAAACAATTAAGTTTTTTTTAAAAAAATAAATTATAAGGTAATCTATTTAATATGAAATTAACTACCATTTTTTTTTAATTTTTAGTAATTAATTATTCAGAAATTAATATGAAATTAGCTATCATTTTTTTTTAATTTAGATAAGATTCAATATTTTATTTTTAATTTTTATGATTAAGTTAGCATGTAATCTTAATTATTAAATAAATAAAAAATGAAGGACAAATAAAGAAAAAATAATAAAAATGATTGAATTGAAAAAATACCTAAAAACAATTGATCAAAGAATTAATTCGTCGCTGCAGAAAAAGCCAAAATATGGGAGTTATTAATTGTTAAGATCACACATGACAGGTTTAGATCTATAGTCTTCAATTAATTCATCATTGCTGTAAAAGCCCTAGAGACTAAATAGTTCTCCAAATTTAAAAAGGAAATTGTTACATTATTGTTTGTTGTTCATAGTGTTAAAATTTTAGCCTTTTCATTCTCTTTAAAATGGGTGATGGCTAATAATTGAGAAAAATTTAAAAGTTAATATTTTCACATGTAAACAGCTAGAATTGAATATATTATATTTGGCGTTTAAATGCTAATGGAAACCAAAAGTTCAATACAGTAGAACAAAGCATAATATAATATATTAATTTTTAATTATTTTTTTAGTCAAAACTAATATAATATATCACATAATAAAAAGTAGAGAAATCATAATTCATTTTGTGGGGATCGGGGTAATAAAACAATGGTTGAAGAGTCTATTTTTTTAGTGAAATTTTAACATATATAAAGGAGTTTTTAAAGTTTTGGGGGAGCCGAGTAGAGGTGGATTCGAGCTGAGTCAAGTCTGAGTTGCAGAGAGCTCGAGATCGACTTGTGAGAGAAAAACTTATTTGAACCAAGCTTTGAGTTGAGTCCGAGTTAAAAAAATTGATTTTGAACTCGATCCGTAAAGTAAAATTTAGGCTCAAATTGAAGCTCGAGACGAGCTTTTCGAAATTAAATAATAAATATATATGTTTCTTTAAATAAAATAAATAAATTTATTATTTATATATTTAAAATAAAATAAATAAATATATTTTTAATAATATATAAAAAATAAATATAATATGTATAATATTTATTTAATTTATTAATTAAATTTAACTGACTCGTGAAACTAACGGATTTGAAGTTGATGAACTCGACCCAATAATTTAAATAAATCAAAATCACAACTCGATTTAATCGAGTTTCTTTAACGAATCGAGTTACTCAACTCAATTCAACCTCCAGAGCGGAAGCCCCACCTTGTCCCCCTCCCCTTGGCCAGAGTACCCTCTCCATCGCTCAAAGCTCCAATCTATCACCATGCGTCGCCCAATCAGTTATGCATCCGACCATTAGCATAATTCATCCCTACACATACCAACTTAGATTCAGTTACAGTCTCCATTCCCTTCAAATCTCAATTCCATTTCGACAGCTAAGCCATACCATTAAAGTTTATTAGAGTCTTAATTAAATGTTTCATTAATCTAGAAACTTACAAGATATTCTTCACCGGAAAAGATAAAAAGGGAACTTGTAGGATAGCTGGCAAATCTTGTCTAATTCTAGAGTCAGTTGTAACCACAGGTCTTCAAAATTAAGTGCCACTTATAAATGATTGTAGCCACTCTTTTTTGTGATTTTTTATTTTTATAAAAGAGATAATGGTTTTATCATTTTTTATTATATAAATATGATTACAATAATAAAAAATAATCAAACTTTTAAAACATGATATTATATAAATAAAAATATAATATAATATCATATAAGCCAATATACCAATAACTTCTGTAAAAATGATTATTATTTCATTTGAGAACAGCTATATATATATATATATATATATATATATATATATATATATATATATATATATATATATATACCAATTACCAACCACATTAAGCCCTACATCTGTTTTGATTTTCACAAGAATGATTTTCACGAAAAAGAATGAAGAAGTGTGGCTCTTATTGATATTTACCTATGTAATTCTTTTGCTTATACGATTATTTACGATGGTAATTTTCAAATTCTTTCGAAAATTTAAAAACGTACCAAGAACGACTCTCTCCATGGCCTGTCTAGTCGAGCAAACAAAATCTTCCATTTGATTCCAGATAAAAAAAAGGAAGCTCATCAAGCATCCCGATGATTTTAATATTGATGATTAGAGCATGATATTTATACGATGAACATTAATATTGGTGAATCAAACACGAACCATAATGAAAATAATTTTTAAATGTTCATATGAAATATTCCAAGAACCTTATGTTGTGAAATGTTATTTACTCGTAACGAATGATTATTTAATTTTTCATCTATCAAGCTAAGCACTTATATTAATTTTTTTGTAGTTAGAAAAAAAAATGAAAAAAAATCAAAATAAAGGAATAACTATAAATATCAAATCTAGTGGCATAGAATTCATTTAAGTTTTAACTTGTATCTATCTATAAATAAAAACAATTGATTATATGGTTTCATAAATCTAATGAAATCATTGTTTGGTTAGATTGATGTCTATATATCTATAAAATATTTGAAGAAGTTATTTTTTAATTTTAATATTGAAATTAAGTTTTTTTTTTTGCAAATTAATTTAATTTTAATCTGTATATTACATCGTGAAACAAAATCGAGACATCTTATATCGTTAATTCATTTAAATGTTATATACTCTTAATACAAAATTCATAATTCTTTGAAATTAAATATAATAAAATGATTATATAATGTGTATCGCAAATGTCAAGTTGGGTTCAATTTCAAATCCAATCGAATGACATCTTAAGGACTCGGCAAGAAATAGAACCAGATTAAACTTAGCTAATCAAATCAATCGAAGGGGTAAAAAATATAAACATATTTTTGACTGAACATAATTTTCTCTTTCCAAACAAAGATTCATCGATAGTATATATGTAATCACTAAGTTATGTACCATATTCTTCTGATCTATTAAAGATATGCTTTATAAGTAAACTATGTATAAAAAATATAAAACATATGTAATTAGACTTAAGTATTCAAGGGTACTATCCATACCCTACCTAGTCATCAGGTATTAGAGTTTAGAACTTGAGAAGGGTTTAGGGTTTAACAATTATCCGTAAATCTTTAATTCTTGAAACTGGGGAAAATCAAGGCTGCTAAGAAAATTGGATTGCATAATCTGAAGAAGAAGAACATAATCTGAAGGACTTTGAATGAGCGATTTGACGGAAAAAGAAAAACTTTTCATTTTTTTCTATTTTTCAGAGATAAAAATAACAAACACGACAAAAAAGATCTGTATGTATTAAAAACCACGATAAGGAAAACTTCTGGGGCTTCACTTCTCCATCTATCTTCTAAGGGTTCCATGGGAGATGAAAAAGAAAACTAAAAGATTGAATTGACTTTAGTTGCAAAGGTATAAATTATAAAGATGTGAGTGTCTTATCTCTCAAGTAATACGTAGAAATCCTAATCCTCCTTGGAGTAGGACTCTGGTTCCAAATTAAAGAGCATATATAGTTTTTTCTTCAAGAAAATGTTAATTTAAAGCTGTAATCTTTAATTTTGAAGGAGGACTTTTATGTATTCAATTCCCAAACAGAAAAATGCCTTAAACTCATTGTAACACAGTATTGCTTTGCCATGTTATTTATTTATTCAAGAGTAAAATAAAAAACACTACTCGAGTATGAGAGGCAATTACTACTACTTAGCTCTGTCACATTACTAAAGTAGGGATCGTATGTGCAAAAAAACAATTTTCTCTATGATCCAATGTTATTACTGTTCATGACCGGAATCTACGCCTGCATGGCCCGTCGGTGTGTGTGGCGGCTTGTGACTGCATTTTGCCACAGCGATTGCTTGATTATTTTTTATTTCCAAAATCTGGTTCGTCGGTGGTTTTCGACAAAAAAATATCGAAAAACAACAAATTTAAAGTAAAACCCCACTTAGACGGTACATGAGAGTATTGAAATATATATTTTGTCGAGCTGATTCCAATAGTACTAGATTGCATTATTATGACTATCAATTAATCAGATATCGTAAAGTCTTTTGAAGTTATAAAAAATTAAATCAATAATTTTATTGAATTACTCAATTACTCTTTTATTTGTTCAAGAGAGTTTGAATTGCTAAAATCATTTTGATCGTTCCAACATAAAATTTACTTAACTCAACTTAAAAGGTGGCAAATAATCCAGATCCATTTATTTATTCAATTCATGTAACAACACTTTACATATATAATAATTTTTTTTTAATTACACTATCGATTTGACCTGACACAGTATCATCAAAATAATTATTTGTAAGAAACTCACGTTGGTAGAAAATGAGAGTAACATTTAGCATAAGTGGGTTTAGTTTTTGTCCGTGTCATATTAATTTATTATACAATAACATTTAACTAAACAAAACTCTATATACGAGTCTGTCCAACAAGCAGCAGAATGGTGGAAAACAATACATTTTAACGAAATGTGGAAAAAAGCAAGTAAAAATGGCGATACAAATAATCTGTTGCTATAGCTTTAGCTCAAAGGAAATTCCTGGAGTTATATATACACCCTACAGCAACAATCGACCTCTGAGAAAATGCCACGGTCCCGTTCCAGTTCCCATCCTGCATATACAGGTAGTGCCAATTAACAAGCTATTTTAGATAATTAGGCCTTGTTTGTTAGGTGAAAAATTAATGCAGATGGAAGAAAAATTACCTCCATAGACCAGCAAACATACGCAGAGCCATATAAATTGTTAAAGAAACCCAGATTCCAATAAAACCATTGCTTTTAGATAGAAAAACTAAGGACACAATGCTTGCTATGCCCACCGGAAACTGAACAAATCAAGTACTCATCAGAAAGGGATTTAGGAAAAATTAAGAAGGGCTTATTTAAAAACTTGCCATGGAATATGCAGTATATGCAAAATCAGATGCTCCAAAGTTTATTCCATCAAAAACAAAAGCCAAAGTATTGAGTGGTTGTGTAGCTGCAACAAACTGATTTGGCAAAAGACACAGAAATTTAGTTAATTTATTTCATGTATTAAGAAATGCTAATTAATTTACATTTTGAGACTTACTGGCACGGCGATGGTTATAAGGTGCAGAACATTAGCATCTTTCGAAAATATTCCAGAACCGAAGTACAATCCTAATCCAACTGCAATTGCCAGCCCCAGCCCTAAGACGAAACCCATCTGCAAATCAAATTAATTAATAATTATACATTAATTATAAATTAGTTTAAACCAAGAAAAGTGTAACTACACTCTTTCTTCTATACAAAAAAAAAAAAAATAAAAAAATGACGAACATACCTGTAATACTCGCGATGCAGCTCTAGTCACCTTGTCATAATCTTTCTCAGCGAATGCACAAGCGATAATTGCCTAAAATAGTGGTAAAAAAAATTATAATTAGCAGTAGGTCATGAAAATTGAACTAAAGAAATAAAAAGGGCATCCTTAATTTACCTGTCCAGCAACAGCCAAACCATCAGCAAGAAGCGAAGAGGTCAACCAGACCTGAAAACAGACCTGGAATGCAGCCATAGGCGTTGGACCAATACGTGCAGCCATTGATGCTGCCAAGGTCAGACAGAGTGTCACAGATATTACTCTTGCTAATAACAGAAAACCTGTGAGCAACCCATATAAAACTTAAGTCAGTAAAGTCAAAACAAAACAAGCAGGCTTGAGAAAGAGTAGTCATAAATGTAGGATTTTGGCAGCCTACCGTTTTTAAGAAATCGACTGAATTGTAAATCTTTAAAACTTGGAGGAATGAGATTAACTTTTTTTATCAATTTCCACAACAGGAATAGTGAAATCGTGTACCTGGAAGAATCAATATTAGTCATTATATACACACAACTGAAGATGTCTTGATGTTAATTAACATCTAGACATAAACAAATGAAAAAAAAACTTCTGAGATGATAAGTAAAAAATCAAAGAAGAAAAACAATTAACACCATAAATGACAAGGATTAAACAGCTTACTGAGAAAGAACATGAGCAATGGCTGCACCACTGACACCAAGACGGCAGACGAGGATAAGAATGGCGTCCAAAATTACATTTAGTAAATCTCCTATAACTGAGGTGTACCAAGTAAACAAATGAACTTGAAATCAGTGAAATAATTTTTATGTATCTCCAGTAAATCTAACAGATTCCTTTACGTTAGCAAACTGGAATTTGGAAATAACATAAAGAATTTTATGCAGATAAATGTTTCTGGAAAACGAAAAAAATGAAGGATAAATTTTGCCTACCAGTGGCATATAAGGGAGTTTTTGTGTCCTTAAACCCTCGAAAGACCCCTTGCATAGCTAGGGAGAGAAGAACTGCTGGAGCACCAAGTGATCTTATTGTCAAGTACTTTTTAGCTGGAGCAAGCATGGGGGAATTCTGTTCAGCAGAAAAAAAGTTGCATTACTTCCCTATTCAGCAAAACAGAATTAGAAAGCAGAACAACTAGAAGTTTTTGCCCCAGATATTCTAAAAGCCACAAGTATTTTTGATAGACACTTACAGATTTCACACCCATAATACTCAAGAGAGGTTTTGCCCCAAATATAAGGGACATAGCTTGCAAGATACCAAGAATTGTTCCAATAACTAGTGCAGTTGATGCTGAAGGGATATGCCGCCTCTCCTCACAGGACTTGGCCTCATTGGTATTCTTATCAATTACAGTGGGTGCAGGCTTCTTTATGGCTGAATTCAAATCTAACAAAGAAATCAGCAGAGGTAAACTAGTTTTATTAATTGGCCTCATTTGTATTTATCACTTATAAGAGAGAGAGAGAGAGGGATATTACCATCCTCTGGCATCGACTCTTTCGTTTCACTATTTGTGGCAGAACCCTTCCCCAAGTTCTCGATCCTGACATCGTCTGAAATCACCTCTTTCGTTTCATTGCTTTTAGCTGAACCCTTTTCAGAGTTGTCTGAAATCATCAACTCTTTCATCTCATTGCTTTTAGCAGAACCCTTTTCAGTATTGTCGCCTTTCGAAGCTTCAGCATTAATTCTTTCAATTGTATCTTCCTCAGCAACAAAAGAAGTGGTAATACTAACTAGTGGGAATATTGTAATCTTTGAAGCTTGAGTGAATATGGCAATTGAAACTCCTACAGCAGCAAGTTCCACCGGTCCTATACAGAAAACCAGAAACGCTACTGTCAGAATAATGAATTATTTACTCTCCTTTTATTCCCATCAGTTTTCTCACAACATGATCTCATAAGCTCAATAAAGGATAATAACGCAGCACAAAGCTGGAAGAAAGGCCAGTACACGAATAAGCCTGAAAGCTAGGGTTCTGGAAGTTGAGAATTTTCTATCTCTGGAGAATTTCAGAACCCCAATTTTCAGGCTTAATCTTGTACTAGGCTTTCTTCGTGCTTCGTGCAGCGTGTTAGAGTTGATGCATACTTCAACAGGTCTAGATCTATAGAACCCCTAACGACCATGGGTCCCGCTCCCCGGAGAGCAGGCGGGGTTAGGGGGAAATGCTCCCGAAACTTTCAGTTCCTGTACATGAGTTGGGTCTCGTTTTTTGCTTGGTGGTTTGGGCTTGGGCCCATGAATAGCCATGGTTTTGCAGCAGGGCGGAAACCCTAATTAGAGCGTCTTAAGTTGCTTATAAATACACTCTATGTATTGGGTACACATTGTAACGAGAGATTTGTGAGGTTGATAATAGTGAAACTTCTGGCAGGACGTAGCCCTATTCTGGGGTGAACCTGGGTATATCGTGTCGTAATTTATTTCTGTTTATAATTCGTGTGATTGACAAGTCTCGAATCGTTCAATTGGTATCAGAGCCAAGTTCTAGGATTAACAATCAGAGATGTCGATTAGATCGCGGATTGAAATCGAGAAGTTCGGAGGAGAAGAGCTTTGAGTTATGGAAACTGAAGATGGAGGATCTACTCGTGGACATGGATCTGTGGATGGTGATAGTCGATGAGATGCCGAAGAGTACAATGAGCATGACGGTAACGTCCACGGCAGAGGCATTGTTGCTGGTGGTGGTTTCAGCATCATCTTTAGCGGCCATCACAGAGTGGGAGAAGCTTGATCGGAAGGCACAAAAAACAACTCCATATACACCTCAACAGATGGGGTGGCCGAGCGACTCAATCGATCACTCATGGAGAAATCGAGAAGTATGCTGAGTTGTGCAGGCTTGGAGTCAGAGTTCTAGGCAGAGGCAGTGGCTACGACATGTTATATGAAGAACAAGTAACCTACATCAGCTTTGCATGATCAGACACCGTTTGAGGCACTTTTCAAGAAGAAGCCGAGTTTGGCTTATGTTAGGGTGTTTGGGTGTGATGCTTATATGCATGTGCCAAAAGAAAGGAGGAACAAACTTGACAGCAAATCAGTGAAGTGTATTTTCATTTGTTATAAGGATGGAGTCATGGGGTACAAGTTATGGAATCCAGAAAACAAGAGTACAGTTTTCAACAGAGATGTTGTGTTCAAAGAAACACAAAGGGATGTGGCAACTGTCCAAGAGATAAAGAATGGGAGACTATCCCACAGACTGCATAAGACACTTCAGATTCTGAGTCAGTTGGGTTTGAACACGATATTCATGTTTCTGATGTAGAGGATAAGGATTCAGATGCTGACTCGGAGGTAGAGACCACGCTTGGCATAAAGAGATCCACACGGGTTAGGAGACCACCCATCAGGAATTCCCCTAGTGCTTGTAGTGCCTTATATGCTTTAAATATTACTAGTGATAATCCTAGCACAATGAAAGAGGCAAGGACCTCAAAGGATGCAAATCTGTGGGAGAATGCTATAAAAGATGAGATGCATGCACTGGACAGGAATGGAACATGGAGCCTTGTGAAATTGCCTAGAGATAGGAAGACAATTGGGTGTAAATGAGTTTTCAGGAATAAAACAAATGCAGATGGAATGGTAGAAAAGTACAAGGCATGTATGGTTGCAAGGGGTACTCGCAAATAGAGGGAATTGACTATGGTGAGATATTTTTCCCGGTAACGAAGTTGACATCTATGATATAGAGGTTGAGCAACTGGATATAAAGGCAACTTTCCTTCATGGGGACTTAGAGGAGGAAATTTACATGAAACAACATGAAGGCTTTGTGAGCAAAGGTAAAGAAGAGCTGGTTTTTAAGTTGAAGAAGTCTTTGTACGGACTAAAGCAGTCACCACGGATGTGGTACCAGAAGTTTGACACATATGCCATTTAGCTTGGGTTCACTCGCAGCAATGCTGATCACTGCGTCTATGTGAAAAGGTTAGGGATTGATTTTGTCATTTTAATCTTGTATGTTGATGATATGTTGTTGATTGGAAATAACAGGAAGATGATTAGCAATGTGAATGCATCGTTGGCAAGGCAGTTTGACATGAAAGACCTAAGGCCAACAAACTTTATCTTGGGCATGCAGATAAAGAGGGATCATGAAAATCGAAAACTGTGGCTAAGTTAGAAGATATATTGAAGAAATGTTTAAAAAATTTAATATGTCTGACAGCAAGCTGGTAGGGACTCCCATTCCTTTGGAAACCAAGTTATCTGCGGAACAATGTCCAAAGACGGAGGAAAAAGCTGAAGAGATGGTGCACGTACCTTATGCTAGTGCAGTTGGAAGCTTGATGTACGCCATGGTGTGTACGAGACCAGATATTGCCCAAGGAGTGGGAGTATTGAACAGATATATGTCTAATCTTGGGAAAGAGCATTGGACTGTAATCAAGAGAGTTCTTAGATATCTTTGTGGCACATCAGAGTTTGCATTGTGTTATAAAGGCAATGAAGGTAAGAAGAATCTTGATATTGTAGGAACCATTAATGCTGACTGGGGAGGAGACATTGATAGTAGGAGGTCTACAAGCAGATATGTGTTCAATTTGTTTTGTGGCGCGGTGAGTTGGATGAGCAAGATGAAAAGTGTTGTTGCTTTTTCATCCACAGAAACAGAGTATATGACAATAACTCATACTGGAAAGGAAATGGTTTGGCTTCAAAGGTTGTGTGCTGAGCTTGGGTTTAAACAAGGAGCAGTGAAGGTGAAATGTGACAATCAAGGTACTATCTTCTTAGCAAAGAATCCTGCATTTCATTCACGGACGAAGCACATTGATATCCAATATCACTTTATATGGGAAAATATTGAAGAAAATGTGATAATCTCAGTCTAGTGAAGTTTGAGTAGTGTGCTATTGAGATTTGATTGAAAAAACAAAGTTTTGGGAAGTTTGACATGTCTGTGAAGTATTTACCAAGTGGGAGATTGTTAGAGTTGGTACATACTTCAACGGGTCCAAATCTATAGAACTCCCGACGACCACGGGGTCCCGCTCCCCTGAGAGTGAATGGGGGTAAGGGGGCAACACCTCCGAAACTTTCAGGCCCTGTACATGAGTTGGGTATGGTTTTTTGCTTGGCAGTTTGAGCTTGGGCCCATGAATAGCTGTGGTTTTGCAGTAGGGCGTCAACCCTAATTAGGGCGTCTTAAGTTGCTTATAAATACTCTCTATGTATTGAGTGCATATTGTAACGAGAGATTTGTGAGGTTGATAATAGTGAAACTTATGGCAGGACGTAGCCCTATTCTAGGGTGAACCTAGGTATATAGTGTTTTGGTTTCTTTCTGTTTATAATTCGTGTGATTGACAAGTCTCAAATCGTTCACTGTGTTAAATCAGAAGCATACCTATATGACCAATGAATGCTGTGTCAATGAGAGAAGCAATAGGGTCAGCAGCTAAAGCCATGGCTGCAGGTAATGCAATCCGAATAATCTCCAGACCAATCGAATCCATCTTGAAAACAAGTCTGGAATTTGACATTAGTGGAAGCAGGCATTAATTAGCTCAAAATAAAAATGCATGTCATCAGAAGAAGAATTCTAGATTGAGCAATTGAAAATGTAGTACCTTGCATCTTTGAAGAAGACATGAGCTGGCATCTTGTACTTGCTTTGATGAGGTTGATGCAGATCAGGAACCTCAGCCATGATATTCAAGTTAATTGCGACGTGATCTTCAGTTTAAACTGATAAGTACTTAGGTAGTTCAAATTATAATACGAGAGTTGATTGATTGAACTTATAGTACCACAACGAAAATTTTAGTTCTGATCACAAGCTAAGCTGCTCTATCTGCAGAACATGATAATCTTATTACAATTTCTGCGTTAAATCGGAGGAAAAATTACATGCAAAATGACAGCAGTATGAAAGCCGAGTGGGAAAAGAACCTATAGAAATGCCAAGAAGAAAGACAAAGTTAAAGCGAATTCAATGACTTATATAAGTGATGCCAAAAAGAAAGACAAAGTTAAAGCGAATTCAATGACTTATATAAGTGATAGTAGAACCTGCCTCGGTTATGTAAGTAGAACCTGCCTCGGTTATGTAAGTAAAAAATCTGTCAACTCAAGTCTTTTCTGATAATTTATCTTAAGAGATATGCACAAATTGCCGTCTTTCGGGAAAAGAAAAGGACTCGTACAAACGTGGAGTAAGCACCTGAATGAATGAATAAAAAAGAAACACATTGTAGACAGAAATTGAGTACATCAATTTTGACGGATAATCAGAAGAATTCGGTGATTACTTTCTGCGAAGAATCGTAATTTTAAAAGTTTGACATAATTTTGGTTGTTTATTTAATACAATTATTGAAAATTATAATTTTTGTTTTGAAACCATAATTTTTACATAATAAGATAATTCTAACTCTTAACAAATTCATTTAATCTAAGATAGATATAATGGTGGTATCACGAAACTGAGTTCGTGAGAGTTACCATGAAATCAAGAAAGTTTATTAAAAAAATTAAATAATAATTTTTATATTTAATTTTTTTAATATATTTATTATTTAATTTTTTTTTATAATTATTAACAAACCTTTTCGATTCTATCAGGCGTCATTCTAAGTTTGAATTACCTAAATGATCATGACCCGGTCTTCCCCCAATTTAAAATTATGAAAAGACCCTGTCCCACGCGCTATTGGCTGACTCTAGTTAACTTATTTGATTCTTAGAAATAGAGTTGTGAGATTAAAATCAATTAACGAATCGTTTTTAATTAATTCGATTAAAATAATTTGATTAATTAATATAAAATTAATTAATTAAATAAAATATATCAATTAATTGATCTATTAACAATTAATTTATTTTAAAATCATTTTGATTGTTTATTGATTAAAAAATTAATTAATATTAATATTTAATATTAATAATATATTAAATATAAATATAATATATAAAATATAATAAAATAAAATAAAAAATATTAATTATAAATTAAATATATAATATATATGATATATAATAATCTTTTTAAAAATTTAATTGTTTAAATAGTATTAATTAACTAATTAATCGATCGTTCTAATCAAAATTAATTCAATCGGTTAATGTCGAAATATTTAAATCAACTTAACAAGTTTGAAGAACTCAAACCAATTAACGTGTCCTATCAGATTCAAGTTGCCCTGTGAACTCAATGAACAGGGAAAATATAGAGGACAAAATTCCTTTACCTGCATAAAGAAAGTGTTGGTTTACTAAGAGAAAAGCAGGACACTGAAAAGAAAAAAGCATGAAAGCTTTAGCATATATAGTTGGTTGCTGTTAAAGGTTTCAAACATGTCGTTTCTGTTCCAACTTTCCTCAGCAACCAAACTTGGATTCTTTGTTTTCCCACCATGGTTAGTCTTTAAAGTATCTCCACCACTGCGTATATAATTTGGGCTCCTCTTTTAATTCCTCATGGTCCATAAATTATGTCCACGTAATTCATTTTTTGATATGCAATTTATGTGCACGTACAACTAATGCATATGTGCAGGGGTAGGTGATGAGGGAGTACATACATGCATGCCATCAAAGATTGAGCAAATCTATACTATTTGAAGCATAGAATGTAAAGAAAGTGAATGGAACGTATAAATAATTAAGAATGATCATCATGGGTAATTGATAAAAAAAAATAAGGGCAATAGGGTTTTGGAAGAGAATAATTGTATTAAGTGTATTTAATTTTTTAATTATATTAATGATACAAAGAGCCAGACATAACAAGTATAAATTAAGCAAGACCTAATTATAATAGGAATAGAATTTCCTAATTATAATAGAAATAGTGTTTCCTAATTGTTGGTGAAGATATCAGCAATCTGATCAGATGATCAAATAGAAACAAAGCGAATGGTACCACAGACGATGTGTTGGTGAACAAAATAACAATCATTCTCAACGTGTTTGGTCCATTTATGAAAAAACATCACTATGAGCAATAGCCTGACACTCCGATTATCGCAATAAATAATAATGGCAGTAAAATCTATAACACCTATATCCTATAATAACCAACGAAGCCAGAGAAGTTCAACAACAGTATCAGCAATGACTTGATATTCTGACTCAGTAATGGATCTAGAAGTAAGATTATGTTTCTTGCTGTGCCAGGAAATAAATGAGCCACCCAAGAAGAAACAGAAACCAGTGGTAGAGCGTTGATAAGTAGAATCCCCTACCCAATCAGCATCTGAATAGGTATGTAATTCAAGAGAAGACTGTGAGAAGAAATGCAAGCCATGAAACAAAGTACCTTTGACATACCAATGGATGCGAAGAAAAGCAGCAAAATGAGTGGTATGAAGTGCATACATAAACTGACTAACAATATGAACAACATGAGCAAGATCAGGACGAGTCACAGTGAAATAAGCCAAGCCCCCTACCAACTGATGATAAAGTGTAGGATCGCTAAGAGGTTGACCATCAGTAGAAGTGAACTTGACATTGGCCTCAAGAGAAGTAGATGCAACCTTATTATCTGTCTAACCAGCTCGAGTAAAAAGATCAAAAGCATACTTAGCTTGAGATAAATAATAACCACTAGAATAAGAAGATATGATAAGTGCTTAAATATTGCATATTTTGGCCCCTTAATTTACATTTGTTAGCTTAGGAATTTGTTACTTTGAGTTGTTTTACAGGTTCACAAGCACTTGGAAAGAAGTTTCACTAAATTGCCAGAATTGCCCGTACAGATAAGCCATTTTTGCAGATTAAACTATATTGATTTAGGAAGAACCAGGAGATGAGCCATATATACTTAGAAAGATCCGGATGTCTATTTTCTGGATAATTTTACGGCTCATAAAATTGATTTTTCTAGAGAAAGTTATGACAGTTTTAGTAGACAAAGGTCAGGCAGTGCACCATGCTGCGCTCGAGCGCACAAGACTGTGATCGAGCGCACCCGCGACATCCCACATCAATTCAAAACACTTTGCAGCGCAACTTGCGTAGCATCCCACATTGGATTAGAAACACATTGCACTCGTGGAGTTGCCCTACAAAAGCCACACCCCACTTCATCAATCAGTGTGAAATCTCCAAGGCTTTGCTACCAAACAGTGTGCAGCCTGGAGGACTTTGCTACCATTCGGAACAATATGGAGGGCTTTTGGGAGAAGCTAGAGAATCTCCACTACCAAGCGGGGATGCTCACGAAAAGTTCAAATTTTCCCTTGAGATTTTTGTTGTCCATTATATTTATGGGTAACTAAATTCTCAAGTGGGGCTAGGGATGAACTTGCACAAATATGGTATTTTAATTATTCTTAACATGAGCATGCATTTATCTTCTCTTTAATAAATAATAAAAAAACTGGGACAAAGCGTGTGTGAATGTGTCTCCCATACCCCCAAACTTAAATTACACATTGTCCCCAATGTGTGAACAACATGGAAAGAGCTGACCTGGGAGATAGAGAACTAGCTGGGATGGTATGGCTCATAGCGCTCCCCCAAACTTGAACTGATGCGCATATTTGTCACTGAAAAAGAAATACAAAGGTAATACTGGAAAACAACAAAATACTAATAATAAACAAGAAAAAGAAATATGAAAAACAATAAAAATAAAAGGATATGAAGTGGGGTGCCTCCCATGAGCACTAAGTTTTACATCTTCAGCCAGACTGTCTTACTCTCCTAGATAAGCATAAGTTAGATTCTCTAGCAACTGCTTCAATTCAACTTTGGGTGCTTCCACACTTGAAGGAATTTGTTTTGCACTGTTCTCAGGCAACTCCTCAAACTTCAGTTGCCATGCCTGAGTGCCATAATCTAGAGTTCGCCAACTGGATTTTAAAACAGGGATGATATAGTTAGTCCCTACATTTCATGGCTTGGAAAATGAAAACCCATATGTGCACATTAGGGAGTTTGAGGAAGTAGTTGTGACTTTTCATAGTCAAAATGCAACTGATGACATTGTGAGACTTAAGTTCTTTCCTTTCTCTTTGAAGGATAGAGCTAAGAGTTGGCTATACTCACTGAGAGTGATCTATTGGGTCATAGAATAAGATGACTAAAGTTTTCTTTAATAAATACTTTCCCCAACATAAGACCAACGCTTTAAAAAGGCAAATCTCCACCTTTACACAAAAGGACAATGAGACTTTGTATCAATCTTGGGAGAGATTTAAGGAGTTATTGAGTATGTGTCCTCAACATGGGTATGAGTTTTATGAAGGGCTTACATATAAAGAGCACCAATTTATGGAGATGATGTGTAATGGCGAGTTCTTACAGAAAGATCCTAATGAGGCCATATAATACCTCAATGAGCTTGCTGAAAAATCTCACACTTGGACTGGACCTAGTGCTACTGAAAGCACAAATAGGTCACGACCTGTAGGGAACCAAAATGGTGGTGGAATTTACCATCTTAGAGAAGAGGATAGCTAAAAGGCTAAGGCCGAGATGCTCACTAAGTAGCTAGATGTGTTAAAGACTAAGAGCTTAAAGCCAACACACGTGGCTAATCATGCAGAGTCTTTTGGACCATGTTTTGTGTGTGGCGGGGTAGATCATCTCACCCAAGAGTGTTGTTGTGACGATTATCTACCTGAATAAATACGCAAATAACCGTACTAGTTTTACTTGCAAGTGCACAAGATCAATGGTAGCATAGTGTACAAGTGCGAGATCATTTCCACAAGGATTGGTGAATTTCAATTTAGAATTAGTTTCTTCAAAGTAAAAAGAGAAATAGCTGTTAATTGTGAGTGAATAATAATGAGAACATAGGACTAAGATATCCACCGCTAATTATACTTTCCCACTAAGTAAGGTGTTAATGCTCTAGCCTTATCATGAATATTTAATGGTTTCCAACCTAAGGGCTTGGCCCACACCTTAGGCTATTGATCTCCCTATGCAACGAGTTAGGCATGGTGTATACTCTAACTCTTTTCTCTCTTAAGGGATTCAGCATGGGTGTATGCTAAGTTGTTCCTTAAGAGAGCATGAGGGCTGTGGAGATCGGCAACCACACGGGACCTAGAGCTTGGTCCGCTCCCAGTTTTCCATGTTGATTAACCTAAGAATCCGGTGTGGATATCTCTTGTTACTAATGTCGAACCCAGGACTCGGTCATCAAATTGATTCAACTAACTTATCCATACCACATGCATACGTTGATCAGACACACACATATGAGGAATTTAAATACAAACAGGCATTAATCAAGTTAAACATTCTAACAAGGCTATAGCAAAGATAATCAATGAATAAACACGTGGAAAAACATAACTAGGGCTTCAATCGAGCCCTATAAGAGCTTAGTTACACATGCTAGTTAAACTAAACATTCTAAACATAATAAAATAAAACAGAAAAATAAAACCGAAGAAGACTCGGGAGACGAGTCGTCAATTCCTCTCCTAAGCTTACTACTTCGAAACTAAAATAAAAGGTATGATTTGTGTGTTTTATAGGGCTATTTATAGGGTCCTCATGGTGTCCTGAAACCTTAATTTCCTATTTGAAATCAAGAGACTTCTTTCCATATCTGGCTCTACCACCTCTGCAGTGATTACGCTCGATCGTATACGGGATGCACTCGAATGCAAGTGTGCGCTCGAGCCTTCTTCAAGTGCGCTCGATCACAAGGGAGGTGCACTCAAGCACACGGTGCACTCAAGCGCACCTTGCTGGATGGCAAAACTTGACTTTTGCTGCTAAAAGCTCCAAATTATCATCTTTTTGTTCAAGTCCTGTGAAAAACACATAAAACACGAAAATGAAGTAGAATCTACTGAAATAGATAAATAAAGAACCTAACAAGCATAAATTAAGAGGCTTAAATATGACTATTTAAGCACTTATCACACCCCCAAACTTACATATTGCTAGTCCCTTAGCAATACAAAACTAAAGACTATGTTAAAACAAAATTAAAGATAAATTCATTTCCATGATACTCAAAGATTTGGGTTATGCATAAAACAATGATAACCGTTCATGAGTAAGCTTATAATAAAAATACACTTTTGTATTGAAAAAGGATTTTCAAAAGCTCATACTACTTACCTAAGGCTGGCTTAAGGCATCGCAAGTTTGATTTGTGTGTGATGAATTAGCACATATAAGATGGGGCTTCCACATAATTTTAGTGTATAGTGTTTCGGTGCCCAAACCTTTGTCGAATTCCTTATCAAAGAGATAAAAAATGGCATAATACTTACTTCTTTTTCTTTTTCTTTTATCATGCGATCTTTGCCATGTTGAGTTCCATCGAGATTTCTATTTGACCCTTGTAACGAGTGTTTGGCCAATGATTCCCAAACCAAATGGTTTTAGGGCATTAGGTGTAAAGACACCCCTAAAGACTTACTAACTCGAGGCAAAAAGTCTACGGAACTAACAGGTTTTAATGCTTCTAAATGAAATTCTCACCTTTTGACATGAACACTCAATGCTTACGGAGGTAAGAGGCCCAATTACTCCAGTGGAAAGTTTTTAATGATCATTAGAAGCTTTCGATTTTCTTTTTACATGATGAACATTTTTCTTTATTTTTCTTATACCAAAGTGTTCTTTTTAACAAGTTATCCGATTACAGTTAGGTTATGGAAACATATATGAAAGAATTATGTGTCATACCCCACACAAATGCGTGCTAAATGTGCTCGTGCAAATTTGGATCAAACTCGTGAATTCTTAGGTGCCTTGAGGTAGGTAACTAAACTTTGTAAAATTCTTATTACAAGACTATGTATTCTAGCTTTTAAGCTTACTAATGAAGTGTTATCAAATTTTTAAATCATCCAAAATTTTGTTACCAAATGAACATGCATTTATCTTTTCTAAAAAAAAACTGGGACCTAGTGTATGCATGTGTTTCAAGTGTGTTCGTAACAGTATCTCCACTACCCCCAAACTTAAAATACACATTGTCCTTAATGTATGTGTGGCATGAAAAGATCTGACCTGGGAGATGGAGAACTAGGTTGCTTACTTTGCTTGTAACACGCCCCCAAACTTGAACTGGATGCACGCACTTAGTACCTGACAAAGAAAAATAAACATTGTTTTGGAAAACAAGAAAAATAAATACTAGATATGTAAATATAAATATAAAAAAAAGTATTAAAATGAAAAGGGTATGTCTGGGGTGCCTCCCATGAGCGCTAAGTTTTATGTCTTCAGCCAGACAGGGTATCCTCTCACTGCTGATCATTTGTGGGTGTAGTCGAAGAAGTACCGGATGTAGGAGGTAGGCGATCAAGGATGGCCTGTAGCATCGCCTTCTATAGGGTAAATTGTATCTCTAACCCATCGATCTGCTGATGGATAAAATGGGCTGCCTCACGATCCTCCCGGCTAATGTCGGACAACTCACAGAGGAAGAAAGACAACTCATCTACAAGGTGCTGATCCCATGTCTGGCTGCTCCTCTATGTAGCTGTCCTCTGGTGGGGACTCATCATAGCAGTGTAAAGAGTCGGCTATGTCAATGGTGGTCAGCTCTATGAATCTGCCCTAGATTAAGGAAGATAAGATATCTGGCCTGGTGCAGTCATAGGTCAGGTTCTCATAGAAACTGACCTCGAATAGAGTGCATGCCGTCTAACAGACCAGCTTGAACAACCACTTGAGTCACCGGCTCTTGAACTCTTAGACCATCCATCTTATGGCATCCAAACTCTTGAAGTCCTCATCTACATTGAATGTGGTTTCGGACAGTATTTCACGATGCTCGAAACTGGACCGGGATGCTTGATGGCGGCTACTGGAAGCGCGGGATATGGAAGCCATATGTTGTAGAAAAATAGTTTTGCTTTTAGTGTGATTGCACTCGTGTGCAGCTGCTGGTGCGCTCGATCGCACAGATTGAGGTGCACTCGATCACAAAGTGTCAGCGCTCGATCGCATTCACACATACAATATGTCGAACAGTTGGTGTGCAACAAACACTTGAAGCTATGTAAAATTGGATTTGATCCTAACCTCCTGTAGTCATGAAAACAATCCATCAACACATAAGATATACATATAATAAGACGATAATAAATGAAAATCTAATGTGTGATGTGTGTGAGTGATTTTTTTTCATAGAACATTGTTTTTGCATACTGTTTAGGTTTTGGGAAAGTGTGGGGATTTTTGTTGGGGGAGAGAAAAAAACGTGCGACTAGTGGTAGGTTGGTTTGCAGTGAAAATATGGTGGTAGGAGTTGTGTGTTGGTGGTGAGTTAGCTTGGAGGATGAGTGTAAGAGTAGTTGGTGGTGTGAGTGCGAGAGAGCGTAGCCAAAGTGCATTTGAGCATAAAGGTGAAAATGGGTTTCTGAGCTGAGTATACTTTAAAAATCCTCACGTGCCTTCTGCCCCGAGTGCGCTCGAGTGCATATGTGAAGTGCAGGGCAAGAGGGCGCTCGAGCGCATGTGGTGTGCACTCGATCGTACGACAGAATTTTGTCAAGAGTAAAAGGAATTTAAATAAACAAATGAATAAAGGTTGAAACAGGAACGATACAGTCATACCAACTTGTAGTGGCCTTAGTACCACTAACCTCAATAGAGGCACTTGAGCTATATGTTATGCAAGTGGAATTACTCAAGTGCTCTCTATGGTAGCTTCAAGGCTACGTCCTTTGAAGGAGGCACTTAGGGCCCCCATCAGGTGGTTCCAGTGCCGTCGACAGCTGCTTTGTCTCTAACTTTGGTGCCTGGTCAATAAAATAAGGAAAATTATTATTAGTAAGTGCAAGATTTTTAACTCGAGGATTATACTTACTTGAAGGCTTAGGTGTGCTCTTGATGGTGTGCACAGCTCCATTGATATCTTTAATCACATTATCCTCTGGCCTAATATCCAATCTTATATCAGCATGGTTGGGGATGGTTTCCAATGGAACAGTTTAATTGACCTTAGAAATTTTCTCACCAATACCTTACATGAAGCTCACATTATAGTACTCATCATCAGTTTTAGTGGAGTCCAGTGTATTAAATATTTTGAATTCTATCTCTTCATCATTTACTCTTATAGTGACAATGCCTCTTTTTACATTAATATTCATGTCAGCAGTGATAATAAATGGTCTCCCTAAGATGATAGGGAGTGGTACAGGCATATGGCATTCCTCCATGTCTAATACAATAAAATCAGCAAGTAAAATAAATTTACCTACTCTTACCAAAACATCCTCGAGGATATCTCTCAGTCGTTTGATGCTTCCGTCAGCCGATTGCAAAGTAATGGAGGTTGGTTGGGATTCCCCCAAACCTAGTGTCTCGAATACACTGTATGGTAACAAGTTGACACTCGCTCCTAGATCCAATAATGCATGCTCGAAAAGCTGGTCACCTAGCCTGCAAGGAATTGTAAAACTATCTGGATCTTTTAGTTTAGGTGGTAATTTTCTTAATAGCACAACATTCATCTCTTCAGCCAGGACTACCGTCTCATGCTCCTGAAACTTTCTTTTGTTAGTGCAACAATCTTTTTAAAAACTTGGCATAAGCACAAAGTTGTTTTATTGCATCTAATAAAAGAATATTTATTTCCACCTTTTTCAAGGTTTTGAAAATGTCAATCATTTTAGTTTCCTTTTTAAACTTCACTAACCTTTGAGGGAAGGGTGGAAATGTATTTACCTTTTCCATCTCACTTACCTTAGATGTAGAGGCTTGGTCAGGAGATGCTCGTGTAGGCTCATTGGTGCCGATGATCTTACCACTTTTTAAGATTGTTACAGTATTCAGTTGCTGATGTCCTCTTGGATTAGGTAGTGGCTGGGCTGGGAGCTCTCTTTGTTTTCTGGTACTCAATTCCTTGGCTAATTATCCCATTTGTATCTCTAGTCATTGGATGGCTTGATCATGTTTTGCGGTGATTTGCCTCATTTTAGTCCAAAATTGCCTTGTATCTTCCATGAATTGTTCATGTGTATTCAGGATTTATTGCTGTTGAGACGCTAATTGCCTCACAAGACTTTCAAGGTCATTCTTCTTTGGTTCAGGAACAGATTGGGCTGCTGGTTGGAAGTTTCTTTGCTGCCCTTGACTATTTTGATTGTTGCTCCACGAGAAATTTGGGTGATTCCGCCATCCAGGGTTGTATGTGTTTGTATAAGGGTTGTTCTTTGGTGGATAATTATTTGGTCCCACAAAGTTAGCTTACTCATGATCTACCGATGAATATAAGGGACACATATCAGTATTATGATCAAATTGTGAGCAAATGACACATACCTGGAGTGGTGTAGCTGGTGGGTTAGATAAGGTGTGTTGAGCAGCCATGGCTTTAACCAATAGGTCTAGCTTTCTCTCCACAGTAGCTATTTGAGGAGATGATCCTCCATTCAGACTTACCTCATACATACCCTTACTCTTGGTTATATGTCTACCTCGAGAGGAGAACTGCTACGTGTGTTCACTTAGGGTTTCGAAGAGTTCCATCGCTTCTTAGCTGCTTTTCTCCATCAGCACTCCTCCACAACCTGAATCCACAATATTTTTGTTAGAGTCACTCAAACCTTCATAGAAAGCTTGTACCAGTTTGTCTTGAGATATGTTGTGGTGGGGGTATTTGGGTAGTAGCTCGTTGAAGTGTCCCCAGGCCTCGAAGAATTGATCTCCATCCTTTTGTTGGAAGGATTGAATTTCCTTCCTCATTTGCCTTGTTTTTTGGGCTGGGAAGAACTTCCTTAGGAATTTGCTAACCAACTTCTCCCAAGTAATGATGGAAACTGTAGGCAAAGAATTATACCATAATTTAGCATTATCTTTCAAGGAAAAAGGGAAAATAATTAACCTTATTCCTTCTTGGTCTAAGCCTCGGATGTGCTGGAATTTGCAGAGGTCGAAAAACTCTCGAAGGTGCATATGTGGATCCTCACTAGGTGTTCCCCTAAAGTGAGTCAGTGCACTGAGTATCTGTGGAGATATGTAGTAGTTTCTTTCCACTTCAGGTTGATACACAATGCACGAAGGTTGATCGAGGTTTTGTGGGATGAAGGATTGCTTCATCGGCCTCCGCTCAGGTGGTTGTTGTTCGGCTATCTGTTCTACCATCGGTATTTTTTCCTCAATCCTTCTTTTGCCTCTTTTGAGTTATCTCTAAGCCTTTGTCTGATAGTCCACTCAAGCTCGGTATCAAGGGGAAGGAATGCCAGATGCTTGGATCGACGTCCGTGCATGAATCAGTGGCAGTTACGTAAATGCAGCAGTCAAACACTGCTGCTCGGATGACTATCTGCCTCAATTACGCTCGATGGCACAAGAGGGTACGCTCGATCGCAAGTGGCACAGAAAGCTCTCCTGAAGTACTTGAAACAGAGGAAAAGGAAATTGATTAGGGTTTTAATGGAACCAAAAAAATAAGATAAACACAATAATTAAGAAGGTAATAGAATAAAAAGAAAATAACAATAATTAAACTAAATGAAAAATTAATTCTAAAAAGAAATTTAGTGCAATCCCCGGCAACAACGCCAAAAACTTGTTGTGACGATTATCTAACTAAATAAATATGCAAATAACCGTACTAGTTTTACTTGCAAGTGCATAAGGTCAATGGTAGCATAGTGTGCAAGTGCGAGATCATTTCCACAGGGATTGGTGAATTTCAATTTAGAATTAGTTTCTTCAAAGTAAAAAGAGAAATAGCTGTTTATTGTGAGTGAATAATAATGAGAACATAAGATTAAAATATCCACCACTAATTATACTTTTCTACTAAGTAAGGTGTTAATGCTCTAGCCTTATCATGAATATTTAATGGTTACCAACCTAAGGGCTTGGCCCACACCTTAGGCTATTGATCTCCCTATGCAACGAGTTAGGCATGGTGTATACTCTAACTCTTTTCTCTCTTAAGGGATTCAGCATGAGTGTATACTGAGTTGTTCCTTAAGAGAGCATGAGGGCTGTGGAGATCGGCAACCACACGGGACCTAGGGCTTGGTCCGCTCCCGGTTTCTCATGTTGATTAACCTGAGAATCCGGTGTGGATATCTCTTGTTACTAATGTCGAACCTAGGACTCGGTCATCCAAATTGATTCGACTAACTTATCTATACCACATGCATATGTTAATCAGACATACACATATGAGGAATTTAAATACAAACAGACATTAATCAAGTTAAACATTCTTACAAGGCTATAGCAAAGATAATCAATGAATAAACATGTGGAAAAACATAACTAGGGCTTCAATCGAGCCCTATAAGAGTTTAGTTACACATGCTAGTTAAACTAAACATTCTAAACATAATAAAATAAAACAGAAAAATAAAACTGAAGAAGACTCGGGAGACGAGTCTTCAATTCCTCTCCAAAGCTTGCTACTTCGAAACTAAAACAAGGGTTTGATTTATGTGTTTTATAGGGCTATTTATAGGGTCCTCATGGTGTCCTAAAACCCTAATTTCCTATTTGGAATCTAGAGACTTCTTTCCATATCTGGCTCTGCCACCTCTGCAGTGATTGCGCTTGATCGTATGCGGGATGCGCTCGAGCGTAAGTGTGCGCTTGAGCCTTCTTCAAGTGCGCTTGATCACAAGGGAGGTGCACTCGAGCGCACCTTTCTGGATGGCAGAACTTGACTTTTGCTCCTAAAATCTCCAAATTATCATCTTTTTGTTCAAGTCCTGTGAAAAACACATAAAACACGAAATTGAAGTAGAATTTATTGAAATAGATAAACAAAAAACCTAACAAGCGTAAATTAAAGGGCTTAAATATGACTATTTAAGCACTTATCAAGTGTCCTACATTTGCTGAGATGTGAGGGATGTATGAGGAACAATGTAATGCCTTAGGTATGTACAAGAAGCCTTTTTCACCTTTCTCAGACACCTATAATCCGGGGTGGCGCAATCACCCCAATTTCAGCTAGAAGCCTGAAAACCAACCGCTTACATAACCCCCTAAATCATATCCTGTACCATATCATGCACCTGCATCTTCTAGGAGTCTTTTAGAAGACACCTTGCAGGCTTTTATTGAGGCATATGATAAGACTAACCAAAGATTTGAAGCGTTGATTATGCAAGCTGTTGAAGAAAATAAGGAGATAAAGAGCCAAGTGTCCAAATTGATGAGCTCTTTGAGTGTGAATAAACGAGGTAGGTTCCTTTCTCAAGCTCAGTCCACACCCCATAATCAACACATGACACATGTGAATGCCATTGTGACACGAAGTGGTAAGTGATTACATATCCCAACAACGAACAAATCAGAGGATGTGGAAAAGGGTCAAGATAGTAGTGATGCCAAGCTGCCCAAGGAACTTGAGGTGACAAAGAGTTATGTTAAGGTACCATTCCCTCAAGCTTTAAAATCAAGCAAGCGAACTCTGGATTATGGCACTCGGGCATGGCAGTCGAAGTTTGAGGAATTGCCTGAGAACAGTACAAAACAAATTCCTTCAAGTGTGGAAGCACCCAAAGTTGAATTGAAGCAGTTGCTAGAGCATCTAACTTATGCTTATCTAGGAGAGTAAGACAGTCTGGCTGAAGACGTAAAACTTAGCGATCATGGGAGGCACCCCACAGCATATCATTTTATTTTTATTGTTTTTCATATTTATTTTTCTTGTTTATTATTAGTATTTTGTTGTTTTCCTGTATTACCTTTGTATTTCTTTTTCAGGGACAAATATGCGCATCAGTTCAAGTTTGGGGGTTTGCTATGAGCCATACCAGCCCAGCTAGTTCTCCATCTCCCAGGTTAGCTCTTTCCATGTTGTTCACACATTGGGGACAATGTGTAATTTAAGTTTGGGGGTATGGGAGACACATTCACACACACTTTGTCCCAGTTTTTTTTATTTATTAAATAGAAGATAAATGCATACTCATGTTATTTTGAAATTTTGGTTGATCTAAACAAACACAGTGAAGTGATGTCATTGGTGAGCTTAAATCTTGAACACATGATTTGATGATAGAGTTTTAAAATTTTATTACTTGCTTTAGGCATATTCACATGTTTGATCTAATCTGACACGAGCACATTAGCACAAAATAGTGTGAGGTATGACATGTGAGTTTAATGTGTATGTTTCCATGACTGTTGCCTCTTGCCTCAGTAAGCAATGAGTGTTCACGTCAAAAGGTGAGAATTTTATTCATAATGATTATTGAGAAAATTTTTGCTGAGTAATTGGACCTCTTGCCTCAGTAAGCAATGAGTGTTCACGTCAAAAGGTGGGAACTTTGCTTGGTAGCATTAAGGCTAGTTTAGGTTCGTAGCCTTTTTGACTCAAGTTAGTAAGTCCTTAGGGTTGTCTTTACACATAATGCCCTAAAACCATCTGGTTTGAGAGTCATTGACTCAACACTCGCTACATGGGTCAATTAGAAAGCTTAAGGGAACTAAATATAGCAGAGCCTTATAATAAAAGAGAGAAAAAAATAAAACTATGCCATCGTTGTATATTCTGATGAGAAATTCTATGAATCTTGAGACATGGAAACATTGCACATTGGAGTTACTTGAAAGCCTCATCTTTATATGCTAATTCACTTTACACTAAGTCAGACTTGTGATGCCTTAGCCTGCCTTTTGTAAGTAATTAGATTTTACAATTCCTATTCATTGTGAAGATGGGTTTACATTTTAAGCTTGCTCATGACTAAATATCATGGTTTTGTGTGATGCTTAAATTTTAGGATACCATGAATGATGAATTTATCTTTATGTTCTTTGTTTTTTCATTTAGTTTTTAGTTTAGCACAAGGTTCTAACTTGGTGCGTTCATAGGGTTGGAGAAGACTAAAGCAGACACAACCAAATACTTTAAGAAGGGAATAATTTGGAGGAGTACCATACATGCGTTCATATGGAGATTGGTGCTGAATGACAGGGGAAAGAGTATGATTAATGGTGTAGAAAGCAGTAAGAACGGTTTTCCCCTAAAAGCACTCAGGATAAAAGGTAAAAATGACTAAAGCACATACAGTTTCAAGGATATGTCTATGTTTGCATTCAGCATACCCATTTTGTTAAGAAGTGTCAGGATATGAGTGATGAGGAAGAGTACCTTGGCTCTGGAGAAAGGCAAGAAAACCAAATTCTAAATATTCTATGGTGTAGACTGAGGTTCTAATCCAAGAGTGGGGGTGAATTGGGTTTTTAAAAACTTTCACTAATTACTCGCAAGTTTATAAAAACAGTTAAATTCACAAGCGTATAAAAAAGTAATGCACTTTAAGTAAAAGAGTTTAAGGAATAGAAAGTGCAAACTCAGTTTATAGTGGTTCGGCAATATCAGATTCGTTCCGACCGTACGTCCACTCTAATCAAGGAGCCTCCTTGAAGTGATCCACTAAAACTCTTAGTCTTACAACTTCACGAGTATTGCACAAACCTTACAAACAATCCTTTCCACTTGGAAGCTTATCCCTTCCTCTTGGAAGCTAATCTCTTCCTTACGGAAGTTAATCCCTTTACAATAAATATGAGTTGTTATAAAGTAAACGGTATAGAGATAGCAATGAATGCTTTTACAAATGAACAATATCTCTCTTTCAAAGTAAAGCTTGAAGAATGGCTCAACAGTAAATCTTTTAAGGCTTTTGTGTATTAATGAGCAAAAACTCAATTGAATGTGTAATCATTTGTTCTTAAATGCTTAATGGAGTGGGTTTATATAGCCTTGAATTAATATGGCCGTTAGGTTCAAACTTGATATGTTTTGGTGCATTAAATGCTCAAGTCTGGTTCCTTAACGGTCATATTTTTTGAATTACCAGTTAACTGACTCAAGTGAAAAGTCTCACTTTTAAGGCTGTAGAGAGTACCAGTCGATTGGGTCATAAGTACCAGTCGACTGGGGACATTTTTTTCGAGATGCCAGTCGACTGGGGACATATTATCCCATATCCCAATCATTTGGTATAGAGAGCCAGTCGACTGAGTTGCCCTTCAACCCAATTTTTCATGTTGTGAAATGTTTTTGACTTAGAAACTTTTGAATAAATAGTTTTGTCAAAATGCTTTTACAAAAAGAGCCATAAGATAAGCTAGTTATTTAAACAAATGAGATTTACAACTTGTTTCAATACCTTATGCCTATACTAGATCTTCTGTCTTGACTTGATGTCTGATACGGGTTGAGTTCTTGCATCTTGATTCTTTGCTGTATGCTTTTATCGGTTAAAACACTTAGATAACACTGTTAGTACAATTAGAGTAGTGTTTTGTCATTATTAAAATTTATATAAGGGTCAACAATCTCCCTCTTTTTTATGATGACAAAACTAATGAGAGAAAACAGTTTTAAAACAGTTTTAAAAACTAAGTGTTGGGTTTTTAGAAAAAAATAGGCAAAGTTTCCTTTTTTTTTTTTTTTTGAATAAAACCTCCTGTAAAACAGTTCAAGTAGTTTATAATCAACTTAACCAAGCAACTCAACATATAGTCTTATATCTAATAAGTTCTTTGGAGCATTGCTCCACCTAAATCTATGCTCTATTTTAAGTTTACAGTTATACTTCTCTGTTTCTCAATTTTCTCAATTTTCTTCCCCGTTTTGACAACAGCAGAAAATGGGGTGGTAATCCAAAAAATAAGCCACATAGACACTATAGATAGTAAGACCATGCAAAAATGGACTTGTATGTGAAAATTAGGCATTATTTGGAGCTGGGAAGACATCCCGAGAAGAGCCAAAATTTTCAATACGTGCATAAGTAGTTATAGCAATATATTCGAGCAATGAAGGATTTACATGAAGTAAACATATTGCGTAAAAGTAAGGCAAGTATACGAATCATAATGTAAACATGAAATATAGTCATATAAATCAAATATCCATACATAACGGGCTTCTAAGAGCCGAAAATGAAAACTGACATGTATGATAAAGTGATGTTCGTGCCAAGAACAACTAAAAACTATATATACAACTGAAAAACATAACAGTAAGCAACTCAGCGAGAGAGAGAATTAGAACTGTCTCGAATAATATCCCAAAGCTCAGCCAAATGGCCCTCGGTATGCTCTCGTTGCAGCTCGAAGTCCTCTATGAGGGAGCGGAGGTCAAGATGCATGGCGTCTACAGAAAAGCTCAAGTTTTGGAACCCGGACGGCATAGACAGCTGGAGGCTCGTGATGGCCTGGAGAAGATCACCATATCCAGCTGGACTAGTACTAGAACCGTCAAGAGGTGGTGCTTGGTCATCCGTGTCCATAGCAGGGGCTGCAGCATCTAGACCCTCGTCATCATCATCACTGCTGTCATCCTCGCCAATCCTGATGTTCTTCCCGACCCTGGAATAGATCATCCCATCTCGGATCGTGCACCCCATATTTTTCAGAGAAGAGACATTGATGATATCCTTGGGGTCGATATCCTGAGCCTCAGAGGTAGGAAGAGGAACCCGAAAGTGCTGGAGGATGAGTGTGATGAGCATCCCATAGGGAAAGCATCCGGAGTCACTAGCTTTGTCGTTTATCATGTTGGCGAGCAGTAGGAGGTAGATATTGAATTGGTGTCTAGTGTTAAGACACCAAATCAATACCATATCTATCTTTGAGAGATAGCCTCGACTCCCAAGTCTTGGATGGATGGTCCAACTCACAATGAGGTTGAATAACTTCGAGTCGAGAGGCATGTCACTACATGTGTGAAATGTAATGGGTCGAAAGATATAGTTAGGGTCACCCCTAACGATCTGACATGCCTCATCGTAATCGAAGTTGTTCGGCCATCCGTCCAAACTCCATTGGATCCCTCCCACAGGGATCCCTAAAATACTCACCAGGAGATCAGTGTTGGGCTCGAACTCCACCCATCACATTGGTTTTGAACCGAAGAGCCAGTGGACTAAGTTTCACCAAGTTCGCATAAAACTGGTGAATCAGGCGTGGGTAAAATTTTTGGTGGATCTTGACCAGTGGGGTCAAGAGAATTGCTTCAAAGGAAGGTAATATATCAAAGTTAGCATGATGAATAGATTCAAAGTCAATGAATCTACCCGTCATGATCTCTTTATTACGGATGATAGTGGTATACCTCTCATTTACGGCTGGACTAGAAAACAGGGAGTAGTCGAGCTCTATCTCACCTTTTTTCTCGAAAAGCCCGCCAATCTTTTCTCTTTGGTTTCCCGTGCCGTAGACTTCTTGGACCTTGGCCTAGTAGGCGCATGAGGTCCCCCAACTGTGGTTTTGATACAAATTCTCTCACACATTATGGAGGAAAAGTGTTTTTGGGGAGAGAGAGATTTGGCAAAAAAATGGAGATTTCAACAGTGGAAAGTTGAAATAAGTGATATGGAGGATGAGAACAAGGCTTTTATGGAGTGTTTTGATGAGATTTTAGTCAGAATGATGAGATTTTTTAGAGAGAGAAAGCTTAGGGTTTTCAAAAATGGCGTGAAAACTGAAAAATCTAAAAAGATTATTTATAGAATCGCGATACCAGTCGACTGGGTTAGGGCACCAATTGACTTGGTCCTTTACAGATTTGGGAATTTTTAACATACTGGTCGACTGGGTCAAGACACCAGTCAACTGGGTAAACTGGCAGACACATACCAATCGACTGGGTCACACTTATTAGTCGACTAGGTAGTTACCAAAAATTCAAATTTTGGCTCCAAATAGGGTCTTGTCCTACTAGCCGACTGGTATAGTTGGACTAGTCGACTGGGTAAATAGACAGAGTGTTACTAGTCGACTGGGATAGACTTACCAGTTGATGGACCTTTAAAAGAAAACTTTCAGTTTGGAGTCTTAGCACGAATTTTGTTTATCTATGCCATCTTGTGTGAGGGAAATATTAAATAAGATTTAATACCCATTCACTAGATGTCAAGTATGAAATTGATGAAAGATGATGCAATCAGGTATACAGTTTATCGTAATCTAATAATCCCATTAACAGTCTAATTTTACAGAAACTAGCTTCACTTAAAGGTTTTGTAAGAATGTTAGCTATTTGATCTTCTGAAGGTATGAATTCTAGTCTTATATAACTTTTTTGAGCATGGTCTCTTAAGAAATGATGTCTAATTTCTATGTGTTTGGTTCTAGAGTGCTGAATTGGGTTTTTGGTTAAGTTGATAGCACTTTTATTATCGCAATGTATTGGTGTTGACCCTTATCTAAATTTTAATAATGACAAAACACTACTCTAATTGTACTAACAATGTTATCTAAGTGTTTTAAACGATAAAAGCATGCAGCAAAGAATCAAGATGCAAGAACTCAATCCGTATCAGACACCAAGTCAAGACAAAAGATCTAGTATAGGCATAAGGTATTAAAACAAGTTGTAAATCTCGTTTATTCAGGTAAGTAGCTTGTCTTGTGGCTCCTTTTGTATTGTAAAAACATTTTGACAAAACTATTTATTCAAACGTTTCTAAGTCAAAAACATTTCACAACATGAAAAACTGAGTTGAAGGGCAACCCAGTCGACTGACTCTCTATACCAGACAACTGGGATATGGGACAGTATGTCCTCTATCGACTGGGTAATCTATACTAGTCGACTGGTATCTCGGACAGAATACCCCAGTCGACTGGTACTAATGACCCAGTCAACTGGTACTCTCTACAGCCTTAAAAGTGAGACTTTTCACTTGACCCAGTCGATTAGTACTAAGACCTAGTCGACTGGTAATTCGAAAAATATGACCGTTAAGGTGCCAGACTTAAGCATTTAATGCACCAAAATGTACCAAGTCAGTACCTAACGGCCATATTAATTCAAGGCTATATAAACCCACTCCAATAAGCATTTAAGAACAGATGATTATACATTCAATTGAGTTTTTGCTCATTAATACACAAAAACCTTGAAAGATTTACTGTTGAGCCATTCTTCAAGCTTTACCATGAAAGAGAGATATTGTTCATTTGTAAAAGCATTCATTGCTATCTTTTTACCATTTACTTTACAGCAACTCATATTTATTGTAAAGGGATTAACTTTCGTAAGGAAGAGATTAGCTTCTGAGAGGAAGGGATAAACTTCCAAGTGGAAGGGATTGTTTGTAAGGTTTGTGCAACACGCGTGAAGTTGTACGACTAAGAGTTTTAGTGGATCACTTCAAGGAGGTTCCTTGAAGAGAGTGGACGTAGTGTCGTAATGAATCCGATATTACCGAACCACTATAACCTGAGTTTGCACTTTTTATTCATTAAACTCTTTTACTTAAAGCACATTACTTGTTTATACGCTTGTGCATTTAACTGTTTTTATAAACTTGAGAGTAATTAATGAAAGTTTTTAAAAACCCAATTCACCTCCCTCTCTTGGATTGGAACCTCAGTCTACAATTGGTATCAGAGCTTTGTTCTCAATTTCAGGCTTAAAATCTTTGAGTTGATCAAATGGCATCGAATAACTATTCTAAGGGACATTCCTACACTATGCCTCTCTTGTTCAATGGCTTCAACTATAACTATTGGAAAAATAGGATGAAAATCTTTGTTGAAGGACAAGATTATAATCTATGGAGAGACATTGAGGAAGGACCTAGAATTCCTACAAAGGAAATAACTATTGGCGAAATCAATCATACAATGCCTAAACTCAAAACTGAGTTCAATGATCAGGATTGTAGAATGATGTCACTCAATAGTAGAGCCACAAAAATTTTACATTATGCTTTATATATTTCAGAATATAATAAAATTTTCGCATGTGTTTCGGCTAAGGAGATTTGGGATAAACTGCAAGTTATATATGAAGGAACTAGTGAGGTTAAAAAATCAAAGATCTATATGCTAATATCCGAATACGAATCTTTTAAAATGTCTCCTAACGAAACAATTTCTCAAATGCACTCACATTTCACAACTATTGTTAATGGTTTGAAGCTTCTTGGTAGGAACATTGAGGAGTTTGAACTAACAAGAAAAATCTTAAGATCTTTGCCACCCACTCGGAAAGCAAAAAAGACAGCTATCATAGAGGCCAAAGATCTCGACAAACTTGACGTTGAAACACTTATTAGATCACTATTGACATACGAGATGGAAGAAATGAATCTTATTGTCAATGATGATGAGAAAAAGAAAAAGGTGGTTGCTCTCAAAGCCTCTATGAGCAACAAAGAAAAAGAAACAGAAGAAGAGGTGGAGATCAGGGAAGAAGATGGTGAGATGGCTTTAATCACTAAACAGTTTCATAGATTTTTGAAGAAAAGCAAGAAACCATACACAAAGGATCCCACTTCAAAAAGGGAACCACTTGTGTGCTATGGATGCAAAAAACCCGGTCACATCAAGGCCGATTGTACAGCTACAAGCAAACCATATAAGAGCTTTCGAAAGAAAACTATGATTGCAACCACTTAGAGTGATGACGAAGAAGAAGACTCCTCGGATAAAGAGATATGATACGAGGAAATTGCCAACCTATGTCTTATGAAAATTGATGATGAAAATGAGGTATTGACTTCTCTCTCTTCAAAAAATAACATTGTTAGTAGTAGTGAAGAATTGATATAAGTCATAAATGAAATGCATGAAGAATTGATGAAATTCGATTCTAGGAACTCCATTATTAAAAAAGAGGCGTTGTCTCTTTCTAAAGAAGTGATAGATCTAAAAGAAGAAAAAGATAAACTATCTTCATTGCATTATGATTCTTCTCAAGATTTTCTTAAAGATGAAAATGAAAACTTAAAGAAGAAGATAATAGAATTGAATGGCATGATATCTAGACTCATGCTTGGAAAAGAAAAGCTAGATGAAGTGCTATCTTTTCAAAGATTAAATAGAGGAAAATCCCGATTAGGTTATTCTCCATTAGGCAAGCAAAAACTAAAATAGTGCTTATGCATGAAAGCATCATGTGTGAATGAAGCCTCTACTTCAAAGACCACTAGCAAGGTCAAAAGCATTCCCTCAATGAATGCTAGTAGGTCTAAAAATACTAATTCTAATGAATATACAAGAATGAAGCGTCCTAGAAATACTCATGCTTATATGTATGCTCACTCAAGAAATGCTTATACACATTCTAGGAATGACCATCATGTGCATCCTAGAAACAATATGTATAATCAAAACTTAAACACTGCATAAGCATATCCTAGGAATTACTATCATGGTTATTCTAGAAATAATATGCATATTCATAATAATACAAGCAAGTATCCTAGAAATCATCATCATACATTTCCTAGAATTGACATACATGTTCATAACCCCCACAATAGAAACATGTATCCTACGAATGCTTATCCAAAGAATTATAGACAAGCACAACTAAGAACTCCTAGAGATTTCAATAACTATTATCCTAGGATTGTGCATCATCAACATGTCTATAGAACACCCTATGTCGTTAAGAAAGTATGGGTCCCAAAAGGAACCATATTTTCTAGGACTAACCCCAAAGGACCCAAAAATTTTGGGTACCTAAAAGTGCAATTGTGTATCCTTGTGTGATGTAGATATGTCTCCATACCAAAGAAAAAGATAACCGTTGGTACCTTGATAGTGGATGCTCAAAGCACATGACTTGTGATAAAAGTGTATTCAAAGAGCTAACTCTAAGAGATGGCGGACATGTCACCATTGGAGACAACACAAAAATAAAGATCATTAGGCATGGAAAAGTTGGTAATGATTTCTCAACAATAAATTATATATTATTAGTACAAGGCCTTAATCCAAATTTACTAAGTATTAGTCAACTATGTGACAAAGGCAACAAAGTCATATTTGAAACCTCTCATTGCTTAGTTATAGACATCAAGAGTAACAAGATCAAGTTTGTTGGCCAAAGACATGAAAATGTCTATATAGTTGATTTAAAATCCTTGCATTCGAAAAATGAAAAATATTTTCCCGCATTTAGTGAAAACCCATGGCTATGGCATAGAAGGCTTGGTCATGTGAACATGGATTTGCTTAAAATAATTTCTAGAAAAGATTTAGTCATTGGACTTCCCAAAATCAAATTTAAAAAAGATAAAGTATGTGATGCTTGTTATGGGAAAACAAACTAGAATTTATTTTAAATCAAAAAATGTAGTCTCAACTACTAGACCATTGGAACTTTTACATATGGATTTATTTGGTCTAATAAGTACCATTAGTCTAGGTAACCATTAATATGCTCTTATTATTGTTGATGACTATTCAAGATATACCTTTGTTATCTTTATTGCTTACAAGGATGAAGCGTACAAAGGATTTGAAAACTTTTGCAAAAAGGTTCAAGTTGAAAACAGAATTGATCACAACTTTTCAGCTCCTAGAACTCCTCAACAAAATGGAGTTGTTGAGAGGAAAAATAGAGTTCTAGAAGAATTTGCAAGAACCAAGCTTTGTGAAAATAGCTTACCAAAATACTTTTGGGCAGAAGCGGTAAACACTTCTTGCTATATCTTGAATAGAATTTTAATTAATCCTATACTAAACAAAACTCCATATGAATTATGGAAAGGAAGAAAGCCTAATATCTCCTATTTTTTTACCTTTAGTTGTAAATGCTTCATCTTAATTAACAATAAAACTAACTTGGGTAAATTTGACTCTAAGACTGATGAGGGGATATTCCTACGATATTCAACCTCTAGTAAAGCTTATAGAGTCTTCAATAAGAGAAATCTAGTGGTAGAAGAATCCATATATGTAGCCCTTGACGAGTCTAATCCAATTAGTAGTAGAGAAGTTTCTCTCAATGATGATGCAGATTTCATTCCAAGAAAGGAAACACTTACTCCCATTGTTGACACAAAGGAGAGTCCACCTCAAGAAAATCAATAAATAAGAGCTCTCAAATTGGACCAACCATCTACAAGTCAACAAGAGGATGGTCTTCCCAAAGATTAGAGGTATGTAAATTATCACCAAATCGATCAAGTGATTGGTCATCCTTCATGTTGTGCAAAAATCTACCTAAATTAATAAGCAAATAATTAAACATTTTACTTGCAAGTGCACAAGGTCAACATAGTAGTATAGTGTGCAAGTGCGAGATCATTCCCACGGGGATTGGTAAATTTTGATTTAAAATTAATTTCGCAATATAAAACGAGAGAAGAAAAAGCGAATTGATTCGATAATGAGAAAAATATAGGGCTTTGATATCCACCACTAATCATGTTTTCCCAATAAAATAGTGTGCCAATGCTTTAGTCACATTATGAATACCTAATGTTGTCAACCTAAGGGTATGGTGTATACTCCTTAAGCTATTGATTTCCCTAAGTGACAAGTTAGGCATGGTGTTGGAAATCACCTTGACAAGATGCCCAGGTGGTGATCTTCCAAACACCCAAGTCTAGAATGACTTGTAGAAAGAGTTGGAATCGAAAACAGGAACAGAAAATCAAAGAAAGAAAGAAGACAAGTAATTTGTTATCGAGGTTTGGCAATGTGCCTACGTCCCTATGAGTTCCTCCGAACTCTCTGCACTAAATCAATGGTTCTTACAAGTTTACAGTAATCCCCTTCAAGAAACCAAGTTCTTGAAGAAACCAAGAGAAGAAAGAAGAAGATGAGAACTAACTATGCTCCCTATCTAATCTAGACTTCTCTCTCTTTTACAACCAGCCTCACTACAAAGAGTCCCTCTTGTGTTTATGTCTCTCACATAATTCTCTCTATGTGTTTACAATTGATCTCACAATGTCACAAACTTGTGTGTTTCTCATCTTAAAAAATGAGGCTAGGAAACCCCTTTTATAGCCCTTTGCTTCTTGGACATTCTTGTGAATCAATCTCCACCCTTTGATCATGATCTCCATTTAATCATGGCCCTTCATCACTTTCCTAAGTGGTGCTGTGCATTTTGACCTTTCATACACATACCTAAGAAAGTCCTTATGCATACTGCCTATGTGTGCTTGACTTTTCCTAGCACCTAAGTGCTCAACAGGGCACGGTACGGTGCTGGGTAGAGCACACTTGCAGCAGCTTCTGGGCAGTGCGCCGCTGGTGTTGAACGGTGAGGTGCTGGTATGTTCCTGGAGGCATGCACACTGGGTGGTGCGGTACTGAATAGTGAGTGGTGTGGTGCTGGCCCTATCCCAGTAGCACCCATGCTGGACGGTGCGGTGCTGGCAGATGGGCGGTGAGGTGCTGGTGTACACTGATGCTGCCCAGCAGTGTGCACACTCCATCAGCTTGTGTGCAAAAGTGCACACACTAGTGTGCTTAGCCTTATCTTGCTCCAAAGTGATGCACACACATGTGTGCAGTCTTCTAACTTACTGAAATTTAATCTTCCACCCTTGGTTTAGACTTTAACCATCTTTGAACCATGCTTGGACACGTTTGAACCTTAGACAAATATCAACAATCTCTACCTTTGTCTAAGTGTTCAAAAAACCTTAACCATTGTGTAGAAAGCTTCGAGATCCAAACTCATTTTGAGTCATTAATTAACTAACTCCAATCCTAAGTAGTCCAAAGCAACGATTGAACTTACTTAGAGGTAGAAATTTAGTACCCAAATCCGCAGGATTTTCTTTCGTGGCTATCTTGTCCACATGGATGCATCCTTTCGTAACATTTTCCCGAATGAAATGATACCGAACATCCATATGCTTTGTCCTCTCATGGAACACCGGATTCTTACATAAGTGAAATGCACTTTGGCTATCCGAAAATACCACAACCTGCTCCTCCAGTACTTTCAACTCTTCAAGCAACCCTTTGCACCACATGGCCTCCTTAATGGTCTCCGTAGCTGCTATGTACTCAGCCTCGGTTGTTGAGAGTGCTACCACTGGCTGTAACTGAGCCTTCTAACTTACACAACATCCATTTAAGTTAAAGAAGTATGAGGTAATCGATTTTGTTTTATCCTGGTCTGCTCCATAGTCCGAATCAGCAAAACCCTCAAAGCAGATGGACTTACCTCTCTACTCATACACCAGCCCTAATTCTGGGCTTCTCTTCAAATACCTCAGCAACTACTTCATCCCAAGCCAATGTTCTTTTCCAGGATTACTCACAAATTTGCTGAGAACACCCATTGCCCAAAAAACCCTCAACCGATTTCTCTTATTTTCTTGGATTCTACACATCCCAAGGATCTTTTGTGTAAGGCTGAGATCATTCCTCTCGAACTCCTCACTGAGTTGAGATATAAACCTTTCCATCCTCTCCCTGCTATTTCAAACTAACAGCACATCAACGACAGAGATGAGGATACTCACCATCTCCTCCACCTTGTGTCCAGGTAAGAAAGTTTCTGTAAAATCTATGTCTTCTCTTCTTGTGAACCTATTCGCCACCATCCTAGCTTTGTTCCAGACTTCATCTCCTGGAGGGTACCCTTCTTTGATCTTGTAAGTGTACTTACATTCCACAACTTTTTACTTTCTTGGAATTTTCACTAATTCCCAGAAGTTGTTCTTCCTCAAAGAATCCATTTCTTCCTCCATAGCCAGCTACCACTTTGACGAATCCTTACACTCCATGACATCCATGTAAGTCTCTTGTTCACTCATCTCTCATTCTGTCCAAGGAGCTGCTGTATCCATAGCATCCGCAAATCCATATCTTGAAGGTGGTCCGACCAGCCTTCCTTTCCAGTCTCTTATGAGCTGGTAGTCATTCCGACTTGCTGCATCAACCTCTTCTAGTTCAGCCTCCTCTTAAGTGTCCTGAGCTTGGCCTTCATCCAAGGGCTCTACCTGGTCCGAACCCTCTTACCTTTCTTGCTCTACCTAAATCGAATCTTCCTTGATGCTATGCTCCATAAGAACTAAACTGGTTTGCTCACTAGCCCCTGCAGGGTTAGTTTTCTCCAAGTAGGGAAATAACAATTCATTAAAACTAACATCCCTACTTATTATCAGTTTCATGCCGTTCTTTTCTAAGGACCACAACCTATATCCCTTAACCCCATCACCATATCCTAGAAATACACATTTTCTAGATCTAGGGCTAAGTTTATCCTCCTTTTGATGTGCATATGCAGCACACCCAAAAGTCCTAAGGTTGTTTAATTCAGGGGGTTTTCCACTCCACATCTCCATGGGAGTCTTGAGCTCTAAAGCTTTAGAGGGTGATCTATTTATCAAGTATGCAGCTATAGCCACAGCTTCTCCCCAAAAATATTTTGGTAACTCGGATCCTATTAGCATGCACCTAACCTTTTCCATAAGGGTTCTATTCATCCTTTTAGCAACTCCATTTTGCTGAGGTGTTTTTACAACCGTCCTATGCCTTAGAATGCCATTTAATTCACAAAATTTATCAAAATCCTTATTGCAAAATTCTAAGCCATTATCGGTTCGTAAAGCCTTAACTACTCTACCCATTTGAGTTTCTAGCAACTTCTTCCACACAACAAATTTATTCAAGCCATCTGATTTATTTCTAAGCAAATAAACCCACACTCTTCTTGAATAATCATCAATTAAAGACAGAAGGTAAATGTTACCTCTCTGTGTTGGTGTCCTTGCTGGTCCCCAAAGGTATGAATGAATGTAGTCAAGAATCCTCTTAGACTTGTGCACTCCAGTGTTGAAGCTGACCTGGTATTGCTTCCTAAGAATGCAACTCTCACAGAAATCCAATTTCTCTACTTTGTCACCACCAAGTAGACCATCATTGCTAAGAACTTGCAGGCCCTTTTCGCTCATGTGTCCCAAGCGAGTGTGCCAAAGGGCTGCATTGTCCATCTCAGCCATCACACTTACTGCTTGATTATTGATTTCTGTCTCTTCGATCATCTCATAGAGTCCATCATTTATTGCTGCCTTAATCACTACCAAAGATCCCTTGGCCACCTTGATCTTTCCTCCTTCTACTTTGCATGTATACCCCATGGAATCCAGCTGCCCCAATAAGATCAAATTTTTCTTCAAATCTGGAAAATACCTCACATTTTACAGCAGCCTTGTGACTCCATCAAACATCCTCAATTGGATGTCTCCAATCCCTCTCACTTGGTAAGAATTGTCATTCCTCAAGAAGACCCTTCCATCATTGATCTCATTGAAATTCTTGAAATATTCCTTGTGAGGGCACATGTGATAAGTGCACCCGAAATCAAGAATCCATTTTCCACTGCCTTACCTCCTACTCACATTTGAGCACACAATAAGCACATCATCTTGCTGATCTCCTTTGGCAATCGAAGCCTCTCCATTGTTGGTGTGGCTTCTCCTCTCATCCCACATCCTCTTCTTGCAATCTTTCTTGAAATGGCCCTCCTTGTTGTAGTAGAAGCATCTCCTTCCTCCTCCAAGTCTTGTCTTAGAATGAGATCTCCCATGGTTCTGCTCTCTACCTCTTGATTTCTCCAGGTAGTTGCCATGGTTGCTACTGCCATTCTGAGTTGCTGGCTTTCCTTTTACGAGCAGCCCATCTCCACTCGATGTCTCCTTTATCTTGGCTTTGAAATCATGTGACCTTATGGCATTGATCACAATCTCCTTTGTCAAAGTATCCCTTCCATACTCAATGGCATTAATCAAGTTATCAAAGCAATCAGGAAGAGAATTTAACAAGATAACAACTAATTGTTCATCTGGAAAAATAATGCTATAGCTATTCAAATCTTGAACTAGCTTATTAAAGACATCAATATTATCTTGCAACTCTTTACTAGGGTCCATTTTAAAAGCAAAGATTCTTTTAAGAAGATAAATCTTGTTAAGGAGAGTTTTGGTAAGAAATAACTCATTTAGTTTCTTCCATATGACAGCCGGATCCTCCGAGTCTCCGCACTCCCTTGTGATGTTATCCGATATGTTCAAGAAAATGGTACTATAAGCCATCTTCTTCATCTCGGTCCGCTGGTCCTCTGTGACACTTGCTAGAAAAACATCATCTTCTCCAATAGCCCAGTCCACTTTCTGTTGCATTAGAACCGTCTTGATCTTCCGCTTCCAAAGGGCAAAGTCTCCCTTTCCATCAAACTTCTAAACACAGAAATTTGAGGCCATCTTTCATGGACAAGATCCCAGATTTATGTACTACCCACAAATACTTTCTCCAACCTCAAGAACACAGATCGAAGATGAATCTTAATACCGTTCTTGAATCTACCTCAAGAACACAATCAGATCTTGATCTTTACACCGTTCTTGAATCACCTAAGAAGTTGATCTTTGATTCTTGGAGTCTTGGCTCCGTCACCTTCTTGTTATTGCTCCGATACCCAGGTGTGTAACTCTGATACCACTGTCCAAAGCTTTGATACCACTATTGGAAATCACCTTGATAAGATGTCCAGGTGGTGATCTTCCAAACACCTAAGTCTAGAATGACTTGTAGAAAGAGTTGGAATCGAAAACAGGAATAGAAAATCAAAGAAAGAAAGAAGATAAGCAATTTGTTATCGAGGTTCGGCAATGTGCCTATGTCCCCATGAGTTTCTCCAAACTCTCTGCACTAAATCAATGGTTCTTACAAGTTTACAGCAATCCCCTTCAAGAAACCAAGTTCTTGAAGAAACCAAGAGAAAAAAGAAGAAGATGAGAACTAACTATGCTCCCTATCTAATCTAGACTTCTCTCTCTTTTACAACCAGCCTCACTACAAAGAGTCCCTCTTGTGTTTATGTCTCTCACATAATTCTCTCTATGTGTTTACAATTGATCTCACAATGTCACAAACTTGTGTGTTTCTCATCTTGAAAAATGAGGCTAGGAAACCCCTTTTATAGCCCCTTACTTCTTGGACATTCTTGTGAATCAATCTCCACCCTTTGATCATGATCTCTACTTAATCATGGCCCTTCATCACTTTCTTAAGTGGTACTATGCGTTTTGACCTTGCACACACATACCTAAGAGAGTCCTTATGCATGCTGCCTATACGTGCTTGACTTTGTCTAGCACCTAGGCACTCAACAGGGCACGGTGTGGTGCTGGGCAGAGCACACTTGCAGCAGCTTCTGGGCGGTGCGCCGCTGGTGTTGAGCGGTGAGGTGTTGGTGCGTTGCTGGAGGTATGCACACTGGGTGGTGCGGTGCTGAATAGTGAGCAGTGCAGTGCTGGCCCTGTCCCAGCAGCACCCATGCTGGACGGTGCGGTGCTGGCAGATGGGTGGTGAGGTGCTGGTGCACACTGATGCTACCCAGCAGTGTGCACACTCCATCAGCTTGTGTGCAAAAGTGCACACACCAGTGCCCCTAGCCTTACCTTGCTCCAAAGTGATGCACACGCATGTGTTCAGTCTTCTAACTTGCTGAACTTTAATCCTCCACCCTTGGTTTAGACTTTAACCATCTTTGAACCATGCTTGGACATGTTTGAACCTTAGACAAATATTAACACATTGTGTATACTCTAACTCTTTTCTCTCTTAAAGGATTTAGCGTGGTGTATATTAAGTTGTTATATAAGAGAGCATAATATCCGTGAAAATAGACAAACACACAAGACCTAAGGCATGTTATATACTCCCGGTTTCACATGTTGATTAACCTAAGAACCCGGTGTGGATTTCTTTTGTTACTATTATTAAACCCAGGACTCGGTCATCCAAATTGATTTAATTAACTAATCCATACTAAATGTATATGTTGATCAGGCAAACATATATGAGGAATTCAATAAAACAAGCATTAATGAAGTAAGCATCATAATATAACTATCGCAAAGGCAACAATATTTATTTATGGAAAAGCATAATCAGGGCTTTAATCGAGCCCTACTAGTAATTTAGTTACACATGAGTTTGATGTTAAACATCTTTATAAAATAAAATAGAAGGAGAAGAACAAACCCAAAAATACTTCGTAGACGAGTCGTTAATTCGTCTCCAAAATCTCTCTTCGGATTCCCTCATTATTTATGTATTTTCAGGCCTATTTATATAGTTTAGAAACATTGGGAAACCTTAAACTCATATAAGAAAACCCTACACTCCTTTTCAAAATAGGTTATACCATTTTAATGTTTATTGATGTGCGTATGCGCTCGATCACAGACTGGTGCGCTTTAGCCTTCTTCTTACGCGCGCGAGCGTAGGTACGCTCGATCGCAAGTCTCTGTGCTCGATCGCACTAGGTAGACTCTAGCTTTTCCAGATTTGCTCTTTATGCCAAATAATGCTCCATTTTCTTCAAAAACCTAGAAAAACATAGAAATTAAATAAAATAGCATGAACTAACACAAACTAGGAACTTAACAAATGTAAATTAAAAGGGCTTAAATATGAATATTTAAGCACTTATCACACCCTCAAACTTACATATTACTAGTCCCTTAGCAAAATGAAACTAAAAATTAAATGAAAAACAAAGAACATAAAGATAAATCCATCATTCATGGTATCCAAAAATTTAAGTAGCACATAAAACCATGATATTCATTCATGAGCAAGCTTAAAATATAAACCCATCTTCGCAATGAATAGGAATTTTAAAATCTAATTACTTACAAGAGGCTGGCTAAGACATCACAAGTCCGAATCAGTGTAAAGTGAACTAGCACATAAATATGAAGCTTCCAAATAACTCCAATGTGCAATGTCTCTATGTCTCAAGATTCACCGAATTTCCCATCAGAATGAACAACAATGGCATAGTTTTATTTCATTCTTTCTTTTATTATGAAACTCTGCCATGTTTAGTTCCCTTAAGCTTTCTAATTAACTCATGTAGTGAGTGTTGAGTCAATGACTTCCAAAGCAGATGGTTTTAGGGCATTAGGTGTAAAGACACCCCTAAGGACTTACCAACTCGAGTAAAAAAGGCTACGAAACTAAACGGGCCTTAGTGCAACCAAGAAAAATTCCTAACTTTTGACATGAACACTCACTGCTTACTGAGGCAAGAGGTCTAGTTACTTAGTGAAAAATTTATCACTGATCGTTATGAGCAAAATTCCCACCTTTAGACGTGAACACTTACTGCTTACTGAGGCAAGAGGTCCAGTTACTCAGTGAGAAGTTTATTAATGATGAGCATTTTTTTCTCTTTTGTGCAATTTTTTTTTCTATATATATTTTTTTTTCTATGCTAAGGTGTCCATCCAATAAATCATTCAATTCAGCTAAGCAATGGAAACATACATATTAAAATCTCATGGCATACCTCACACAATCATGTGCTAGTGTGCTTATATCAGATTAGATCAAACATGTGAATTCTTAAATGCCTAAAGTAAGTAGCTAAACTTTAAAACTCTATTATCAGATCATATGTTCAAGATTTTAAGCTCACCAATGAAATTACACCACCGTATTTGTTTAGATTAACCAAAATTTCAAAACAACATGACCATGCATTTATCTTCTCTTTTAAACAATAATAAATAGTAAAAAAAACTGGGACAAAGTGTGTGTAAATGTGTCCCAAACTTAAATTACACATTGTCCCCAATGTGTGAATAACATGGAAAGTGCTGACCTAGGAGATGGAGAACTAGCTAGATTGGCATGACTCATAGCACACCCCCAAACTAGAACTGATGTACACATTATCCCTGAAGAAGAAATACTAAAGTAATACTGGAAAACAAAAAGTACCAAAAAAAACAGTAACAAGAAATATGAAAAACAACAAAAACATAAAGGATATGTTGTGGGGTGCCTCCCATGAGCGCTAAGTTTTATGTCTTCAGCCAGACGATGAACCTTCTCACTGCTATCCTCCATGTGGTTCCGAAGACGAGGCTCCCGAGGTGGGAGGTAATTGGTCTAAAATGGCCTGGAGCATCGCTTCTTGCCTTTCAAAGCGTGCTTCCAACCTGTCTATGCACTGATAAACTAGGCACATAGCCTCTCGATCATTCCATTTAATATCAGCTAGCTCATATCAGAAGAAGGATATCTCTTCAAGGATGTACTGATATTCTGTGGGTCTCATGTCAGCATGGTCCTCCTCCCAAGTCTGGCTAGTTGCGGGGTCCTCGGCCTCCCTAGGGTCTTCCTCTACCCTCTCAGCAACAGGTGCTGGCCCCCGAAGTCCTCTAGGCATGTGTGATTGGCTTTGGGTCCACTGGTTATTTCCAAAGAATAGATGCTCCCTGACCGGTCCATCTGTGGAGATGCCCTTGATTCCCTTCTTCTTGAAGATGTAAGTGAGGAGGAACAGGAATGAGAGCCCCCATGCATTTGCAGTGGTGACCTGGCATGCATGTATGTGATCCCAAAACTTATGAATTTGGCTCCATATGATCGAAGGGATGGAGTACCAATGGCCTCTGTGAAAGGTATATAATGCTTGGAGGAACTGGTCATGCCTCTAAGTGTTATGTCCCAATGGGCACACATTGTGCTGTATAATCCATAAGCCAGAGTTATAGAGGCGGCTTGGACCAGTTTCCAGCATTTTTGTGCCTATCTGCATACTGCCCTGCATACATGTCCTCAATAATAGTTGAAATAGAGAAGGACTCTAGCTGCTCGTCTAACTGGGCACCCTCAGGTGGATATTTGTCATTGCATTTGAAGGTAGCAGCAATGTTAGACGATGTCACATCAATGTACTTTCCTTGAACAGATGAGAATAGGACACCTGGCCTACTGCAGTCGAAGGATAGGTTCTCATAGGACTGCACAATAAATCTTGTGTAGGCGGTGGAGCTGACAGGCTTGAATAACCTTTTCAACCCACGATGTTTAAACTCTTGAACGGCCCATTGGGTTGTTTCAAAATTTTTGAAGTCACTGTCAATGTTAAAAGTGGTCTCGAACAAGATCTCTCGCTGCTCAAAAATGGGTCGGGAAGATTGGGCTCGGCTTCCTGAAGCATTGAATGTGGAGGCAATGTTCTTAGGCATTTTGGAAACAAAGGCAGCAATGGTGCGCTCGATCTCAGTAAGGTGCAATTGACCTCACTATGCTGTTGTGCTCGATCACACTCTTCTTGCACTCGATCACCTCTTGGAAAGTCAGTGCGGACTTTTGTCGAACAGATGTGGGGCGACTCTGAACCCAAACAGTGGGCGACAATCTCCAAAAGTGTCTAACCTCCTGCAATTTCAGTAAAAACCAACCACAAATAAAAGAAACAAGGTGTATATGTGATTTATTAGTAAAAATAACAATAAAAATATGGGGATATGGGAAGGTGGTTAGTGACCGTGTGTGGGTGTGATGGGCAAAACAAGGATACAAAATTACTTGTTGGCGGTAAATGGTGGGTAAATGGCGGCATGTGGTGGGTGCTTTACTATGAGTGCTTTGGGTGTGGGCAAGTGCGGTAGTGTAGTGAGTGCGATTGGAGCGCAGAAAGTGAAAGTGAGGGAAAAAAAAAGTAAAATGACCTAAAATAGGGATGTGACTCTCTGTCCCGAGTGGGCTCGATTGCACTTGTGTGTAGGTGTGTGCCTGTGTGGATGCACTTGCGTGCCATTGGGCGCATGGTGAGATTTCACTCGATCGCACTTTGAAGTGTGCTCGATCATAAGGACAGAATGTCACACCTATGTACTGAACCACTAATTTAACTAAAGAAAGAAAGAAAAAATTAAAACTTACAAATATGGAAAACAACAAAATTAAAGAAAACTGTACCGTACTCAATAGCCTCAGTACCACTAACCTCAATAGAGATGCTTGAGCTATACGTTTATTAAATCCTAGACTGCTCAAAGGCTCTCTACAGTAGCTTCACTGCTACTCTTTTGGAAGGGAACACTTAAAGTCCACCACATGTGGCTCAAGTGCTCTTGGTGCTGCTGTATATTGGACACACTGGAGTGCCAAATCTTCATCTCTTGGTAGCAATTTGATTTCAAAATATGGCTTCACTCTGTGTCCATTCACTGTAAGTGTCCGATTGCTATCGGAACCATGAACCTCCAAAGCACCACAGGGGGTTGGAAAACTTGGATGCTTTGGAGAGGCCTCAAGGAGGCGCCCAACTTTAATGATGTCATCAGTAACATCTTCAGATTCTGGCTCAATATCCTATCTTATGACACCATTGGTGAGGGTGGTATCCAATGGATCAATGTGATGGACTTGAAAAGCTTTCTCAACAATACTTTGCATCATACATACATTAAAACATTTCATATCAGCTTGGGGTAATTTTAATGCATCAAATATTTTGAATTCTATCTTCTCACCATTTAACTTCATACTTATAATACCCTTTTTTCACACAAAATTTTGTATCAGCAATTATCATAAAGGGTCTTCCTAAGATGATGGGCAAAGGAAATGGCATAGGAGATTTTTCCATATCTAATACAATAAAATCAGTAGGTAAAATAAATTCACTTACCTTTACCAAGACATCCTCAAGAATACCTCTTGGTCTTTTGATGCTTTTGTCTACCAATTGTAAGGTGATAGAAGTTGGTTGAAGCTCCCTCAAACCCAGTGTTTCAAATACAGTGTATGGTAGCAAATTAACACCCGCCCCTAGATCCAGTAGTGCACGCTCAAAAAGCTGATCACCTATCCTGCAAGGAATGGTAAAACTACCTGGATCTTTTAGCTTTGGTGGTAGTTTCCTTAACAAAATCGTACTCACTTCTTCAGTTAAAGCCACTGTTTCATGCTCCTGAAACTTCCTCTTATGAGTGCAACAATCTTTCAAAAATTTAGCATAAGTAGGAATTTTTTGAATTGTATCTAATAAAGGAATGTTTATCTCTACTTTTTGTAATGTTTCAAAAATATCAAGCAATTTATTTGCTTTCTTTAGCTTTACTAACCTTTGAGGGAAGGGTGGTGCATTCACCTTCTCCATTTCACTTACCTTTAATGTGGATGTTTTATTTGGAGATGCTTGTGCAGGCTCATCGGTTCCTATGATCTTACCATTTCTGAGAGTTGTAACGACCTTCAGTTGCTGGTGTCCTCCTGGATTAGGTAGTGTTTGGGCTGGGAGTTCACCCTGCTTTCTTCCACTTAGCTCCTTTGCCAATTTCCCCATTGTACTTCTAGTCTTTGAATAGCTTGCTCATGCTTTGCATTGGTTTGTCTTTGCTCAATCCAAAATTGTCTTTCATTTGCCATAAACTGATCTTGTGAAATCATCAGCTGTTATTGTTGAGTTGCCAATTGCCTCACAATACTCTCTAAGTCATTCTTCTTTGATTCCAGAACTGATTTAGCTGCTGGTTGGGAGTTCCTTTGCTACCCTTGAAGGTTCAAGGCATTTTGATTGTTGCTCCATGAGAAGTTGGGGTGGTTTTGCCATCCAGGATTATAGGTATTTACATATGGATTGTTCTTGATAGAATAGTTGTTCAGTCCCACATAGTTTGCTTGCTCTGGATCTATAGATGAATACAAAGGGCAAGTTTCAGTAATGTGATCAAAATGAGAACATATAGCACATACCTGGAGTTGTGTAGCTTGAGGACTAAGTGGGATGTTCTGAGCAGTCATGGCTTTTACAATTATATCTAACTTTTTTTCCACAACAGCCATCTGATTTGGGGAGCCACCATTTAAGGTCACTTCATACATACCCTTGCTCTTAACTCCTTATCTACCTCTGGATGAGAATTGTTAGGTGTGCTTACTTAATGTCTCAAAAAGCTCCATGACTTCTTCACTGCTCTTTTCCATCAGCACATCTCCACAACCTGAATCCATAATACCTTTATTTATGTAACTCAGACCTTCATAGAAAGCTTGTACCAGTTCATCTTGAGGTAGATTATGATGTGGACACTTGAGAAGCAGCTCATTGATGTGTCCCCATGCTTCAAAGAAAAGGTCTTCATCATTCTGTTGGAAAAATTGAATCTCTTTCCTTATCTGTCTTGTCTTTGGTGCTGGGAAAAACTTCTTTAGGAACCTACTGAATAGCTCTTCCCAAGTATGGATAGACAATGCGGGCAATGAATTGTACCACAACTTAGCATTACCTTTTAATGAAAAAGGGAAAAGAATTAACCTGATTCCCTCTTGATCTAGGCCTCGGATGTGCTGGAACTTGCAGAGATTAAAGAATTCCCGAAGATACAAATGTGGATCCTTAGCAGGTGTACCCTTGAAATGAGTCAAAGCACTGAGTATTTGCAGGGATATGTAATAATTGCCTTCTGCCTCAGGTTGATAAGCAATGCATGAGGGCTGGTTAAGGTTCCGTGGGATGAAGGATTACTTCATGGGTCTTCGCTCTGGTGGCTGTTGGTTGTCTCTAGGCCTTTGTTGAATGGTCTGCTTAATCTCTATATCAAATGGAAAGATGGTTGGATTCCTGGATCGAAGCCCCTGGACTTGCGCTTGATCACTCCAAGAACAGCACTCGATCGCAGTGCGCTCGATTGCTATGGACTTGAGCTCGATCGCAAGGCCAGAAATTACTCTGTCGAAAACTTGAAGCAAAAATAGGAAAATAAAAAGACGAAAAAAATTAGGTTTTTGATAAAAATAAACATAACTGAATAAGAAAAGTAAACGAAAAATAATTCTAAACAGAATTTTAACGTAATCCCCAACAACGGTGCCAAAAACTTGTTGTGCAAAAATCTACCTAAATTAATAAGCAAATAATTGAACATTTTACTTGCAAGTGCACAAGGTCAACATAGTAGTATAGTGTGCAAGTGCGAGATCATTCCCATAGGGATTGGTAAATTTTGATTTAAAATTAATTTTGCAATATAAAACGGGGGAAGAAAAGTGAATTGATTCGATAATGAGAAAAGTGTAGGGCTTTGATATCCACCATTAATAATGTTTTCCCAATAAAACAGTTTGCCAATGCTTTAGTCACATTATGAATACCTAATGTTGTCAACCTAAGGGCATGGTGTATACTCCTTAAGCTATTGATTTCCCTAAGTGACAAGTTAGGTATGGTGTATACTCTAACTCTTTTCTCTCTTAAAAGATTTAGCATGGTGTATACTAAGTTGTTCTATAAGAGAGCATAATATCCGTGAAAATCAACAAACACACAAGATCTAGGGCATGTTATATACTCATGGTTTCCCATGTTGATTAACCCAAGAACCCGGCGTGGATTTCTTTTATTATTACTATTAAACCCAGGACTTGATCATTCAAATTGATTTAATTAACTAATCCATACTACATGTATATGTTGACCAGGCAAACACATATGAGGAATTCAATAAAACAAGCATTAATCAAGTTAGCATCACAATATAACTATCACAAAAGCAACAATATTTATTTATGGAAAAACATAATAAGAGCTTCAATTGAGCCCTACTAGTAATTTAGTTACACATGAGTTTAATGTTAAACATCTTCATAAAATAAAATAGGAGAAGAATAAACCCGAAAATAGTTCCTAGACGAGTCGTTAATTCGTCTCCAAAATCTCTTTCGGATTCCCCCTTTATTTCTGTGTTTCCAGGCCTATTTATACAAATTAGAAACATCTGGAAACCCTAAACTCGTAAAACAAAACCCTACCCTCATTTCCAAAATAGGTTATGCCATTTTAATGTTTACTGATGCGAGTATTCGCTCAATCACAGACTGGTGCACTCAAGCACATATGTGCTTGAGCTTTCTTCTTACGCACGCAAGTGCATGTGCGCTCGATCCTCGGCTTGGGCGCTTGAGCGCAGTTGCACTCAATCGCAAGTCTCTGTGCTCGATCGCACTAGGCAGACTTTCTAGATTTGCTCTTTAAGCTAGATAATGCTCTATTTTCTTCAAAAACCTAGAAAATACAGAAAACATAGAAAGAAAATAAAATAGCATGAACTAACACAAACTAGGAACTTAACAAATGTAAATTAAGGGGCTTGAATATTTAAGCACTTATCACTTCACAAGGGGTAAGAATCTCGTTCCTCTATTAGAAAAATTTGCAAGTATATAGCCTATTTGTCTCAAATAGAACCTAAGACATTTATAGAAGCCAAAAAGGATAATGATTGGATAATTTCCATGCAAGAAGAAATAAATCAATTTGAAAGAAACAGTGTATGGAATCTAGTTCCTAGACCAAAGAATCATACAATAATAGGAACAAAATGGATATTTAGAAATAAGATGGATGAAAATGGAATAGTAACTAGGAACAAGGCTAGACTAGTTGTTAAGGGATATAATCAAGAAGAATGAATAGACTTTGATGACACCTATGCACCCTAAGCAAGATTAGAAGCTATTCGAATGTTATTAGCCTTTGCATGCTTTAATAAATTTAAATTATTTCAAATGGATGTAAAAAGTACCTTTTAAAATGGCTTTATAAAAGAAAAGGTATATGTTGAGCAACCTCTTGGATTTGAGAATCCTAGTCTTCCAAATCATGTCTACAAGCTTTCTAAAGCTCTATATGGGTTGAAGCAAGCTCCAAGAGCATGGCATGAAATACTAAGTAAATTTTTGATTAACAATAACTTTGTAAGAGGTAAAATAGACACAACCCTCTTCACAAAAACTCACAAAGATGACACTTTACTAGTCCAAATATATGTTGATGACATTATATTTGGTGCTACTAATTAATCTATGTGTCAAGAGTTTGACAAGTGCATGCAAGGTGAATTTGAAATGAGCATGATGGGAGAGCTTACCTACTTCCTTGGACTTCAAATCAAACAATTGAATGGAGGCATCTTCATTAATCAATCAAAATACACTAAGGACTTACTAAAGAGGTTCAAGATGGAAAGCTCAAAGTCACTTGGTACTCCCATGAGCACATCTACAAAACTTGATCTTGATGAAGGAGGTAAGTGTGTAGACACTAAATATTATAGAAGCATGATAGGAGCTTTACTTTATTTAATTGCAAGTAGACCTGATATAATGTTCAGTGTATGCTTATGTGCTAGATTTTAGGCTAATCCAAAGGAATCACATGTAATTGCAGTAAAAAGAATCCTTAGTTATCTATAAGGAACTCAAATCTTAGGATTATGGTACTCTAGAGATTCATCTTTTGAGCTTGTAGGTTATTCAGATGCTGACTTTGTAGGGTGTAGGTTAGACAGAAAAAGCACAAGTGGAACATGCCAATTCTTAGGTGCAATGTTAACCTCTTGGTTTTCCAAGAAACAAAACTCCGTTTCACTATCAACCGCCGAGGTGGAATACGTAGCAGCTTAAAGTTGTTGTGCACAAGTATTGTGGATGTGTTGTGCGAAAATATACCTAAATAAATAAGTAGATAATCGAACTTGTTTTACTTGCAAGTGCACAAGGTCAATAGTAGTATAGTGTGCAAGTGCGAGATCATTTTCCACATGGATTGATGAATTTCAATTTAGAATTACATTCACAATATAAAAAGATAGAGATAATAAAAGAGTTGATTTTGATAAGGATAAAATAATAAAGATAAAGGCGTAGAGACTTGATATCCACCACTAATTATGCTACCACAACAAAACAGTATGCCAATGCTTTACTCATGTCATGAATACCTAATATTTGTCAACCTAAGGGCATGGTATCTACTCCTTAAGCTATTGATCTCCCTAAGCAACGAGTTAGGCATGGTATCTACTCTAACTCTTTTCTGTCTTAAGGGATTCAGCATGGTATCTACTGAATTGTTCCTTAAGAGAGCATAGGTACTATGAAAATCGACAATCACATGAGACCTAGGGCATGGTATCTGCTCCCGGTTTCCCATATTGATTAACCCAAGAATCCGGTGTGGATATCTTTTATTACTAATGTCAGACCCAGGACTCAGTCATCCAAATTGGTCTAACTAACAAGTCCATACCACATGCACATATTGATCAGACATATACATATGAGGAATTTCAAATAAACACAGGCATTAATCAAGTTAAGCAACACAACATAAATATCACAAAGGCGCCAATACTGAATTATTGAGTAAACATAATTAGGGCTTCAACCAAGCCCTTACCAAAAAGTTAATTACACATAATAAGATAAAAAGGAAAGAAGAAACCCGAAAACATTATGGAGAAGAGTCGTCAATTCGTCTCCACAATCTCTTCCTTTGGGCTCGTCCAGCCTTCGGCCTCCCCGAACAAAAGCTAAAACTAAAAGAGAGCTTGATCCCCCAAAAAGGTGATCTACTCCAAAGGGAGATTAAAAGATAAAAGAAAGGATATCTAATTTGTGCTTTTTACAAGTGTATTTATAAGGGCTGAATAATCCTAGAAGACTCAGGAAACCCTAAATTTCCTAAAACATAAAAACTCCTTTATTTCCAAAACTGGTTCTGCTGCTTTACTGTTCACGCCCATACATGTGCGCTCGATCACATGCGTGGTGTGCTCGATCGCAATGTTGCACTCGATCGCCCTTCCTAGTGCATTCGATCGCACTCCAAACAGTATCTGCTCCAGGAAGAAAAAGTGAAGATCTGGAACCAGCTACGTGCGTTTGAGCACACCTCCCTTGAGATTGAGTGCATAAGCACTCGTGCGCACACCTACAAGGCTCGAGCACACCCATGCGCTTGAGCGCAGAAGCACACGATCGAGCACTTACGCACAAAGAGGTGGTAGAGCCAGTTTTAAAAAGATGTCTTCGGGTCTTATTTTGAAAATTAGGGTTTCGAGACATCCTTAGAACCTTATATATAGGCTTGTAAATCACAGAAACTATACTTTTGATTTGGCTTGGAAGTTGTAAGCTTTGGAGAGGAATTAACAACTCATCTCCACAGTATTCTTTAGGTTTTATTTTTCTATTTAGTTTATGTTATGATGATGTTTATCATAGACAACATATGTAAATAACTTCTTAATAGGGCTCAATTGAAGCCCTAGTTATGCGTTAATTGGTTAATGCCTGTTTTATTGAATTCCTCATATGTGTGTGTCTAATTAACGTATGTATGTTGAATGGATTAGTTAGTTAGATCAATTTGGATAACCGAGTCCTGGGTCTGACAATAGTAACAAAAAAAATACACACCGGATTCTTGAGTTAATCAGCATGGGAAACTGGGAGTATACAACATGCCCTAGGTCTCATGTGGTTGTCGATTTCCACAGACATTATGCTCTCTTAAGGAACAACTCAGTATACACCATACTGAATCCTTTAAGAGAGAAAAAGTTAGAGTATACACCATGCCTAACTCGTTGCGTAGGGAGATCGATAGCTTAAGGAGCGGACTAAGCCCTTAGGTTGACAACCATTAGGTATTCATGGTAGGGCTAGAGCATTGGCACATTACTTATTGGGAAAGTTTGATTAGTGGTGGATATCAAAGTCTTATGTTCTTATCATTATCAATCTAGACTCAATATTTATTTCTATCGATTTTTACATTGTGAAACTGGTTCTAAAACGAAATTCACCAATCCCTGTGGAGATGATCTCGCACTTGCATACTATGCTACTGTAAACCTTGTGCACTTGCAAGTAAAACAAGTTTGATTATTTGCCTATTAATTTAGGCAGATAAACGTTCAAAAAGTTTTTGGTGCCGTTACCGGGGATTGCACTAAATTTCTTTTTAGAATTATTTTTAGTTTGTTTTATTTTGTTTCATTTTTATCAAAAACTTTAAGAATTCTAAGTTTCTGTTTTCAACTTATTTTGTTTCATCAAAAACCTAATCTAATTTCTTTTCGTTTTCTATTTCAGGCACTACTCAGAAGCTCTCTATGACACTTCCGATCGAGTGCACTGCCTTATGCGATTGAGTACACTTGAGGCAGATGCTACTCGAGCAGCAATACTAAACTGCTGCACTAAAGCGGTTTTTACTGGTTCATGCAAGGACTTCGATCGAGGCATCAAAATTTCTTTCCCCTCGATACAAAGCTTGAGCGGACCATTCAACGAAGGCTTAGAGATAACTCTGAAGAGGTAGAAGAAGAATTCGAGGAAGAGGCATCAATGGTGGAACAGTTAGAAAACCAACAACCACCTAAGCGAAAACCGATGAAGCAATCCTTCATCCCAAGGGACATCAACCAGCCATCTTGCATTACTTATCAACCAGAGACAGACGAAAATTATTACATATCTTCATAGATACTCAGAGCACTGACTCACTTTAGGGGTACACTTACCGAAGATCCACACCTGCACCTTCGGGAATTCTTCGATCTCTGCAAGTTCCAGCACATTCGGGGCCTAGACTAAGAAGGAATCAGGTTAATTATTTTCCCTTTTTCTTTAAAAGATAATGCTAAACTATGGTATAATTCATTGCCTGCAGTTTTTATCCATACTTGGGAGGAGTTGGCCAACAAGTTCCTAAGGAAATTTTTCCCAGCCCAAAAGATGAGGTAGATGAGGAAGGAGATTCAATCTTTCCAACAGAAGGATGGAGACTTGTTCTTTGAGGCATGGGGACATTTCAACGAGCTGCTACTCAAATGCCCACATCACAATCTACCTCAGGATGAACTGGTATAAGCTTTCTAGAAGGTTTAAGTGATACTAATAAAAGTATTGTGGATTCAGGTTGTGGTGGAGTGCTAATAGAGAAAATCAGCGAAGAAGGCATGGAGCTATTCGAGACCTTAAATGAACACACCCAGCAGTTCTCCTTTCGAGATAGACATGGACCCAAAAGAAAAGGTATGCATGAGGTGACCCTAAATGGAGGATCCTCTACCCAAATAGCTACTGTGGAGGGGAAACTAGATCTGCTTATCAAAGCCATGACTGCTCAGAATACCTCACCTAATCCACCAGCTACACCACTCCAGGTATACGCTTTTTGTTCGCAATTTAATCATAATACTAAGACATATCCTTTATATTCATCTGTAGACCCGACACAAGCAAATTATGTGGGACCATACAATTATCCACCAAAGAACATTCTATATGCAAACCCTTACAACCCTGGATGGCGAAATCACCCCAACAATCAGAATAGTCAAGGGCAGCAAAGGAACTCCCAACCAACAGCCCACTCAGTTCCCGAAACAAAGAAAAATGACCTAGAGAGTCTTGTGAGGCAACTCAACAACAACAATTAATGACTTTATAAGATCAATTCATGACAGATGAAAGGCAATTTCAGACTGAACTAAGACAAATCACAGTAAAATATGAAGAAGCCATTCAAAGGCTAGAGGTACAAATGGGACAATTGGCTAAAGAACTGAGTGGTAGAAAGCAAGGTGAGCTTCCAGCTCAAACACTACCTAAACCCGGGGGAAACCAGCAACTGAAGGCTATCACAACCCTCAGAAATGGTAAAGTCATAGGAACTGATGAGTCTGCAAGAGCATCTATAAAGAAACCATCGGCATCAAAGGTAAGTGAGACGGAGAAGGTGAATGCACCACTTTTCCTGCAAAGGTTAGTAAAACAAAATAAAGAAAATAAACTGCTTGGTATCTTTGAAACTTTGTGAAAAGTTGAAATAAACATTCCCTTATTAGATGCAATTCAACAAATACCTGCTTATGCTAAATTTCTAAAAGATTGTTGCACTCATAAAAGGAAGTTTCAGGAACATAAGACAGTAACCTTGACTGAAGAGGTAAGTGTCGTGCTATTAAGAAAACTACCACCAAAGGTAAAAGATTCATGTAGTTTTACTATTCCCTACAGGATAGGTGATTAGTTATTTGAACGAGTATTATTGGATTTAGGAGCGGGTGTCAATCTACTACCATACACAGTATTCAAAACCCTAGGTTTGACAGAGCTTCAACCAACTTCCATTACTTTGCAGCTAGCAGATAGAAGCATCAAAAGACTTAGAGGTATTCTTGAGGATGTCCTGCTAAAGGTAGGTGAGTTTATTTTATTTGCTGATTTCATTGTGTTAGATATGGAGGAATGCCCTATACCATTACCTCTACCCATCATTTTAGGAAGACCCTTCTAAGAACCACTGATACAAAGATTTTCGTGAAAAATGGTATAGTAAGTATGAAGGTAAATGGTGAGAAAATAGAGTTTAAAATATTTGATGCATTAAAACTACCTCAAGATGATATGGAATGCTTTAATGTATGTATAGTGCAAAGTTTTGTTGAGCAAGCTTTTCAGGTCCAGCACATTGATCCATTAGAGACCATTATTACCCATAGCTTCACAAAAGTTGATATTGAGCAAGAACCTGAAGATGTTACTGATGACATCATTAAAGTTGTGCACCTCCTTGAGGCTTCTCCAAAACATCCAGGTAAGTATGCTCTTCCATTTGAATCTCTCATACCTACTAATACCACTCTTCTCCCTTTTATTGTCCAAACACCAACCTTAGAATTGAAGCAGTTGTATGAGCATCTAACTTAAGCCTATTTGGGAGAGAAGAAGACATTATCTGTGATTGTGGTTGCTAATTTGAGTGTTGGAGAAGAAGAGAAACTATTAAGAGTTCTTAGGGAGCATAGATCTGCCATTGGATGGACCATTGCTGATATCAAGGGGATAAGTCCAGCCAAGTGCATGCATTATATCTACCTTGAGGATGAAGTGAAGCCCACTCAAGATGCCCAAAGAAGACTTAACCCACACATGAAAGAAGTAGTAAAGGCCGAGGTATTAAAACTATTAGATGTTGGCATTATCTACCCCATCTCAGACAGTAAATGGGAATGTTCGGTTCAAGTTGTTCCTGAAAAGAGTGGGATCACATTGGTGAAGAATGAGGATGAAGAGCTTATACCTACAAGACAAACAACTGGTTGGAGTGTATATATTGATTACCGAATATTAAACAAGGTGACCAGAAAATATCACTTTCCCTTGCCATTCATTGATCAGAAGTTAGAGAGATTAGTTGGCTATAGCTATTATTGCTTCTTAGATGGGTATAGTACGTACAACCAAATTTTTATAGCACATGAGGATCAAGAAAAGACTACCTTCGTATGTCATTTCGGCACATTTGCTTATCAAAAAAATGTCATTCGGTTTATGCAACGTACTAGCCACCTTTCAAAGATGTATAATGAGCATATTTCCTGATATGGTGGAGAAATTCATTGAGGTATTCATGGATGATTTCAGTGCTTTTGGTTCCAATTTCGATGAATGCCTGAATCATCTAAAGAGTGTCTTGAAGAGATGTGAAGAGAGTAACTTAGTGTTGAATTAGAAAAAATGTCACTTTATGGTTCAGCAAGGCATTATGTTGGGACATTCGATCTCCAACAAAGGCATTGAGGTAGACAAAGCCAAAATAGACATCATTTCAAAGTTGCCTCCTCCTCTAACAGTCAAGGCGTCAGAAGTTTCCTTGGACATGTTGAGTTCTATAGACAATTCATCAAGGATTTCTCCAAGATCTCTAGACCTCTATGTGCATTGTTAGCTAAAAATACTAAGTATGAATGGGCTAATAACTGTATGAAAGCTTTTAACACATTGAAGGATGTGCTCACCTTCTACACCAATAATGATGGCACCAAATTGGACTCTTCCATTCGAGCTAATGTGCGATTCCAGTGACTTCACCTTGGGAGCTATCTTAGGCCAGAGAATCAATAAGGTACCTCATGTTATTTACTATGCTTCTAGAACTTTAAAATATTCTTAGCTTAACTATTCTACTACTGAAAAAGAATTGTTAGTCGTTATTTTTGCTTTAGAAAAGTTTAGATCATATCTGATTGGCTCTAAAGTTATTGTATTTACTGATCATGCTGCCTTAAGATATCTGTTTTCTAAGAAAGATGCAAAGCCTATGTTAATTAGATGGGTACTCCTATTGCAAGAGTTTGAATTAGAGATCAAATACAAGAAGGGCAATGAAAATGTGGTTGCATATCACTTATCAAGGCTACCTTATGAGGATGATAAAGATGAGCTACCTTTGAATGAGAACTTCTCCGATGAACAATTGTTCGCACTAGAGGTAACATTTTTATGGTATGCTGATATTGTCAATTAGCTGACTGCCAAGGTTTTTCCTCCAGGTATGACCAGTCAAGGAAAGATGCAACTGATATCTATATCTAGACACTACCATTAGGATGACCCTTACCTCTTCAAATTCTGCCCCGATCAAATTGTCAGGCGGTGTGTCTCAAAAGAGGAGCACATAAGCTTATTACAATATTGCCATCAGTTTGCTTGTGGAGGAAACTTTGGGGCCAAGGGAACAACACTTAAGGTATTACAATCTGGTTTTTATTGGCCTAATCTATTTAAAGATGCCTTCTTCTTTTGCAGCTCATGTGATAGATGCCAGCAAACAGGTAACATCTCATCCCGAAATCAGATGACCCTACAAAATATTCATATAGTAGAACTTTTTGATGTATGGGGCATCGATTTCATGGGACCATTCCCTAATTTCTTTGGTTGTTTGTATATTCTTGTGGGTGTAGACTATGTGTCCAAATGGGTCGAGATTGTCCCTTCAAGGACTAATGATTATAAAGTGGTTGTGAAGTTTTTACAGGATAACATTTTTACCCAGTTTGGGACCCCAAGAGTGATCATCAGTGATGGTGGTAGCCATTTTCATCATCATTCGTTTGCCGCACTCATCAGAAAATATGGGATCACCATAAGGTTGGCACTCCATATCACCCTCAGACTAGTGGCCAAGTGGAGATAAGTAATCGAGAAATCAAAAGCATCCTAGAGAGGACCGTGAATCCTAATTGGAAGGATTGGTCTTTACGACTAAATGATGCTCTATGGGCATATAGGACAGCTTACAAGACACCAATTAGGATGTCCCCATACCGCTTAGTCTTTGGTAAAGCATGCCATTTGACAGTGAAGTTAGAACATCGAGCATATTGGGCCATTAAAGAGTTCAATTTTGATATGAAACAAGCGGGTGAAAAGAGGAAGCTGCACTTAAATGAGCTAGAAGAATTAAGGTATGATGCGTATGAGAATGCCAAGCTCTACAAAGAAAGGACAAAAGCCTATCATGATAGACAACTAGTAAGGAAAAAATTTCATGTGGGACAAAGGGTGTTGCTCTATAACTCAAGATTAAGACTATTCCCAGGCAAACTAAAGTTTCGATGGTCTGGTCCTTATGTGGTCACCAAGGTCTTTTCTCATGGTGCTTTGGAGATTCATGGTTCTAATGGAAATCATATATTCACAGTCAATAGACACAGAGTCAAACCATACCTTGATCTTAACATGCCTCATAGAGATGAAGACTTGGCACTTCAATCTGTTCAATATGCAACTGATCTAAAGGCACTTGAAGCACATAAGGTGGGCTCTAAGTGCCATCTTTAAAGAGAGTAGCACTAAAGCTACTATAGAGAGCGCTTGAGCAATTCCCACTTTAATACACATATAGCTCAAGCGCCTCTATTGAGGTTAGTGGTACTGAGGCCACTAAAGTGCGGTATGGTTGTATCATTGTTAGTTTTTCTCATTATTTGTTTCATTATTTTAGTCATTTTATATTTTTATTAGTATCAGCATTTTCTACCTTGCGCTTGAGCGCACTACACAGTGTGCTCGAGTGCACTCTCACCCTGCGCTCCATAGCGTGCGAACGCACCACACCACATACTTGCGTACAAGTGCGATCGAGCGCACTTCACAATGCACTCGAGTGCACTCAGGGCAGAGAAATCATGTGATGGTTTTAAACGCATTTTTCTCATTTTTTTCTCCCATACACTTAATCGCAATCTCTCTATCTCTCTCACTCTATCGCCCTCCCCATCTCACACATCACTCTCTAGCACACCTAGCACTCTCACTCTCACTACCATATCATTTAAACCCTCCTCCATTCTATATTTCATTTACCTACTCATTCCCTCATCACACACCCACTCACTTTCACGTGCACAACAACAAGGTATGTTCATCCCTTTTTTTTTTACTTAGTTGCACACAATCACACATGGTTTTGATTTACATTTTACTAATTATATGCATATACCATGTGTTATGGTTGTATTTTATGTTTACAGGAGGTTGAGATCGAGTTTGTGTGCTTCCCACAGCTTCCAGCTTTTGTCTCCCATAACCTGTTCGACATATTGCCTGAACCATTACACTCAAGCACAAGGCCCCGGAGATCGAGCGCAAGGCATCCAGTGTGCACCAAACTTGTGATGGAGCGCAATCTTGACAGCAACTAGACCATAATACCTAAACAAGTTGCATCTACTTCCCGAGCTTTCAGCAGCCGTCCCCAAACATCCCGGCCTAGTTTCGAACAACAACAAATCTTGTTCGAGACTACATTCAACATCGATGCAGATTTCAAGAACTTGGATGCCACTCGATGGGCGGTTCAAGAGTTCAAGACTCGGGGACTGAAGAGGCTATTCAAGCCTGTTTGCTCGATGGCCTACACCTGATTTGTGGTCAGTTTCTATGAGAACCTGTCCTACAACTGCACTAGACCAGAGATCCTATCTTCCTCATTCCAGGGCAAGTTTATCGAGCTGACCACTACTGACATCGCTGCTGCTCTTTATTACTATGATGAGTCCCCTCCTGAGGACACACATATAGAGGAGCAGCCTGAGCCATTTCCCGTGCCCCACATCATCGAGGATATGTATGTGGGCCAGTATGCTGACTGGCACAACAACACGGGGAGCTGGTCAAAGTTACTTCCACGACTCTGGCTCATGGACTCCAACCTCCAGCGCAATGTGTGCCCCTTGAGGCATAAGACCCAGAAGAGGGACCAGTTCCTACAGGCCCTATACACATTTCACCGGAGACACTGGTATTTTATCCCATCGGTCATATGTAGCCAGATCCATAATTTTGGGACCACATGCACGACTGTCAGACCACCATGGCAAATATATGAGGGCTAGCCTTCCTATTCCTATTCAGCCACATCTTCAAGAAGAAGGGGATCAATGACTCCTCTCTAGACAGACCGGTGAACGACCACTCTTATTTTGGGAGGAGCCAGTGGAGCTTGAGCCAGTCCCATATGCCTTGAGGACCCTAGGAGTATATTCCTGCTGATAAGCCTGTGGAGGATGACCCCATGGACACAGATTACCCCATAGAGAGCCCTACTTGGGATGAGGATTAGCCAGCCATAGGGTCCACCAAGTACTAACACCTTCTAGAGAAGCTGTCTTTTTTCCGTTGTGAGCTCTTTAATATCTGCTGGAAGAACAGAAATGCGACTCTATTGATCCATCAGTGGATAGATGGTTTGGAGGCACAGTTTGCCCGCCAGGAGGCGATGCTCCAGGCCATCCTTGATCGACTACCTCCCACACCCGGTACCTCATCGATTGCACCACCTGAAGACCAATAGTGAGAGGATACCCCGTCTGGCTGAAGAAGTAAAACTTAGCGCTCATGGGAGGCACCCCACATCATATCCTTTCATTCTAGTATTTTTTTTTATTTATAGTTAGTATTTATTTTTATTTAACTATTTATTATTAGTATTTCTTGTTTTCCAGCACAACATTTGTTTTTCTTTTTCAGGAACATAGTGCATGCATCAAGTGCAAGTTTGGGGGTGTGCTGCGAGCCATGCCAGCCCTCTAGTCTCCATCTCCCAGGTCAGATATTTCCATGTCACTCACCCATTGGGGACAATGTGTACTTTAGGTTTAGGGGTATGGGAGATACATTCGCACACACATTCACACACTCTGTCCTATTTTTTTGTAGATAAATGCATGATTCATAGTATTCCGAAAATTTTGGTTGATTTAAAATAAAAATTATGATAAAATTTCATCAATAAGCTTAAAATCTAGAACACATAGCCTAGTGATAAAAGTTTTAAAAAGTTTGAATTACCTACTTCAAGGCAGTTAAGAACTTACAAGTTCGATCTAAAACTGACACGAGCACATTAGTACATAGTTGTGTGAGGTATGACATATAATTTTGATTTACATGTTTCTATGACCTAACTGTAATCGAATAACTTGTTAGAAGAACCCTTTGGCGTAGAACAAAAATAGAAAAGAAAAAAAATTATAATTGCACAAAAAGAGAAAATAAAATGCTCCTAATGATCATTAAATGAACTTTCCACTGAGTAATTGGACCTCTTGCCTCAGTAAGCAGTGGGTGTTCACGTCAAAAGGTGGGAATTATGCATAGAATGATCATTAAAATTTTCACTAAGTAACTGGACCTTTTGCCTCAGTAAGCAGTGAGTGTTCACGTCAAAAGGTGGGAATTTCACTTGGCAGCATTAAAACCAATTAGTTATGTAGCATTTTTTACTCGAGTTAGTAAGTCTTTAGGGGTATATTTACACCTAATGCCCTAAAACCATATGGTTTGGGAGTCATTGGCTAAACAATCGCTGCAAGAGTCGATTAGAAAGCTTAATGGAACTCAACGTGGCAAACATCTCATGATAAAAGAAAAAGAAAAAAAATAAAAAGTATGCCATTATTGTTCTTTCTGATAAGGAATTCCATGAATGTATGGACACCAAAACACTATACATTAAAATTATTTGGAAGCTTCATCCTTTATGTGCTAATTCATCACACACCAAATCAAACTTGTGATGCCTTGAACCAACCTTGTGTAAGTAACTTGAACTTTTAAAACCCTTATTCATTGCAAATATGTGTTTTTATTATATGCTTACTCATGAACAATCATCATGGTTTTATGTGCAATCCAAATTTTTGGATATCATGAAGAATGAATTTATCTTTGATTTTGTTTTTATATAGTTTTTCATTTTGTATTGCTAAGGGACTAGCAATATATAAGTTTGGGGGTGTGATAAGTGCTTAAATAGTCATATTTAAGCCCCTTAATTTACACTTATTAGGCTATTTGTTTATGTATTTTAGTAGATTCTACTTCATTTTTGTGTTTTCTGTGTTTTTCATAGGTCTTTGAAGAAAAGTAGACGTTTTGGAGCTCTAAGGAAGAAAAAGTGAAGATCTGGAACCAGTTAAGTGCGCTCGAGCGCACCTCCCCTGAGATCAAACGCACAAGAACTCGTGCGCACACCTAGAAGGCTCGAGCGCACACGCACAGAGAGACGGCAGAGCCAGTTTTGGAAAGATGTCTTCGGGTCTTATTTTGGAAATTAGGGTTTCGAGACATCCTTAGAACCCTATATATAGGCTTGTAAATCACAGAAACTATACTTTTGATTTGGCTTGAAAGTTGTAAGCTTTGGAGAGGAATTGATGACTCTTCTCCACAGTATTCTTCGGGTTTTATATTTATATTTAGTTTATGTTATGATGATGTTTATCATAGACAGCATATGTAACTAACTTCTTAATATGGCTCGATTGAAGCCCTAGTTATGCTTTTCTATATATAAGTATTATTGCCTTTGCAAATAGCCATGTTATGATGCTTTAATTGATTAATGCCTGTTTTATTGAATTCCTCATATGTGTGTGTCTGATCAACGTATGCATGTGGAATGGATTAGTTAGTTAGATCAATTTGGATGACCGAGTCCTGGGTCTAACAATAGTAATAAAAGAATTCCACACCGGATTCTTGAGTTAATCAACATGGGAAACTGGGAGTATACAACATGCCCTAGGTCTCATGTGGTTGTCGATTTCCACAGAACTTATGCTCTCTTAAGGAACAACTCAGTATACAACATGCTGAATCTCTTAAGAGAGAAAAGAGTTACAGTATACACCATGCCTAACTCATTGCGTAGGGAGATCGGTAGCTTAAAGAGCGGACCAAGCCCTAGGTTGACAACCATTAGGTATTCATGGTAGGGCTAGAGCATTGGCACATTACTTATTGGGAAAGCATGATTAGTGGTGGATATCAAAGCCCTATGTTCTTATCATTATCAATCTAGACTCAATATTTATTTCTATCGATTTTTACATTGTGAAACTGGTTCTAAAACGAAATTCACCAATCCCTGTGGAGATGATCTCGCACTTGCACACTATGCTACTGTAGACCTTGTGCACTTACAAGTAAAACAAGTTTGATTATTTACTTATTAATTTAGGTAGATAAAGCTCAACAGTGTTCTATAGACATGCTGATGATATACAATCCTAGGATAATAGTTATTGAAATCTCTAGGAGTTCTTAGTTGTGCTTGTCTATAATTCTTTGGATAAGCATTCCTAGGATAAATGTTTCTATTGTGGGGGTTGCACAAACCTTACAAACAATCCCTTCCACTTGGAAGCTTATCCCTTCATCTCAGAAGCTAATCTCTTCCTTGCAGAAGTTAATCCCTTTACAATAAATATGAGTTGCTATAAATTAAATGGTAAAGAGATAGCAATGAATGCTTTTACAAATAAACAATATCTCTCTTTCAAAGTAAAGCTTGAAGAATGGCTCAACAGTAAATCTTTCAAGGCTTTTATGTATTAATGATCAAAAACTCAATTGAATGTGTAATCATCTTTTCTTAAATGCTCATTGAAGTGGGTTTATATAGCCTTGAATCAATATGGCCGTTAGGTAATAACTTAGTACGTTTTGGTGCATTAAATGCTCAAGTCTGGCGCTTTAACGGTCATATTTTTCGAATTACCAGTCGACTGGGTCAAGTGAAAAGTCTCACTTTCAAGGTTGTGGAGAGTACCAGTCGACTGAGGACATTCTGTCCGAGATGCCAGTCGACTGGTATAGATCACCTAGTCGACTGGGGACATATTGTCCTATATCCTAGTCGTCTGGTATAGGGAGCCAATCGACTGGGTTGCCCTTCAACCTAGTTTTTCATGTTGTGAAATTTTTTTGACTTAGAAACGTTTGAATAAATAGTTTTTGTCAAAATGCTTTTACAAAATGAGCCATAAGACAAGCTAGTTTCTTGAACAAACGAGATTTACAACTTGTTTCAATACCTTATGCCTATACTAGATCTTCTGTCTTGACTTGGTGTCTGATACTGGTTGAGTTCTTGCATCTTGATTCTTTGTTGTATACTTTTATCATTTAAAACACTTAGATAACACTGTTAGTACAATTAGAGTAGTGTTTTATCATTATTAAAATTTAGATAAGGGTCAACACATGGCATTGTCAGCATGAAAAATTTTAATGGAACAAGAAAATTGAGTCTTAATCACAGCAACAAAATTTTGATAAATTTGTGGTAATTCAGAGCGAGTGCGCATAAGATATAACCAAATGTAGCGAGAAAAATCATCAACAAAAATGACAAAGTATTTTGATCTTCGCATAGTGGCATTAGGAGAGATACCCGTAATGAATTAAATCAAAAGGAGCAGATGAAATCAAGTACTATTAGTAAAAGGTATAGTAGTTTGTTTAGCAAGTTGACATGGCAAACGATCAAAATGATCATCCTTAACAGAACCTAAAGAACTGATGAGAGTCATAAAATGCATCGTAACAGTACTTATTTGTTAGCATTTTAGGGTTGATCGAGGTTTGAATTACACTTTTATACCTTAATAACTCTAAAGTGACATTCTTGGATCATTGACTTATTTCGGTGCATTTTTAGGTACTTTGAGTTCAAAAGAGATGGAATGCTAACATAGCTTAAAGCATGATGCTTTGATGCACATTCGAGTGAGGGCATGGTTGCGGAAGAACAAAATGAAGAGAAACCAAGTCTTAAAGTATGGCCGTTGCAGCCTGAAGAAGTTGAAGCCTTAGCCTCCAAAACCAAGCCCAAAAGAGCAAAAAAGCCATCAGACAGAGTCATGGCCTGGACCAGTGAGGGCTACGGCGCTCAGAGCATGCACAACCATCAGCACCAGGCTGAGCCGCAGCCTGGACCAGGCAGGGCCGTGGTGCCTAGAAGCTTACTTAACTGAGACCAGACAGAGCCGCAGCCTACATAAGTGAGAGTCGCGGCGCGCACACGAACCCCTGTTTTCCTAATTAGGGTTTTAGTTGATTGATTAGACCCAAACCGCCCTTGGACCTTTGTATTATAAATATATCACTTAGGGTTTGATAAAAAGGACATCATTAAGGCTGGAAAACCCAAGAAGGCTACCACACTCTCTATCAAAGTGTTCATGCATGAACTCCATGCCCAACTAATCTCCAAGCAAGGCAAAAGGATGAATCCCTAAGTGTAGTTGTTCTTATTTTCCATTATTGGTTCAATTTTAGTTTGGATTTGTTGTCAAAACATTGTTATGATTTATTCTTTGATTTAATTAGAAGATTTTCTCTTAATCCGGTGATTGTATCTTTCCCCTTGATATAAGTCTAGTCATGCTCTTCTTATGTCAAGATTATTGGATGTGATTGAGTCCGATAGATTTATCTTTTAGGTTTGTCCATTACTGCGATATTATCATTAAGATATATTGTCGTTTCTTGATAAATCTATAGGATAGGTCATGTGTGCTTAAATCAAAAGTAAAGAGTAATTCATATCAATTACATTAGGGTTTACATGTGCTTGATTGAATATTTGCCGATTGCCTGTTTGGGATGTGAAACTAGCAATCGAGATAAAAACAATTGAATCAAGATTGGAATAAGGCAACGAACCTGGGGAGGATTCTCGGATCCTTGTTGTTTCTTTATTATATTCTTCAATGTATTTACACAATTTTCTCATATTACTTCACTATCAAAACACAAATTTTCTCATTTGATCTAATCGTTCGTGTTAAGGTTTACACTTTTCTTTGTAGTTCGCTTTTCCTCATGGGATCGATACCTCAACTATACACAATAACCGCGTATTAGTTTGAGCGTAATCAAGAACCATAGAAAGTAACTGACGTAATCGACTAACAGAAGCGTGACCCAAATGCGAATGCCAAAGACTCAGCGGAGAAATATCTAATACCAAAACGAAAGTTAAAAAATGAGGTGGAATATGAAGATTAATGAGCTCGAACATGTGTCCTACTTTACGGCATGTCCTAAAAGTCTGTCCCATTTAAGGATCTTGTACAACACAAGTTTGACCCAAAAAGGAACATTAAGCCCCATGTCACAGAGTTGTCTAACAGAAATAAGATTCAAAGAAAGCTTAGGAATTAAAAAGGTGTTAGGTAAAGATAATGTGGGTGTGGAAATGTGACCAGTGTGACTCACATGCATAAAAAATGGTGGATGTTGAGGAACCATTCTGAGAACCTTCACAGACAACAACAGTGGTTACCTGAGATCTAAAGTTCAAGGTAGACTATATATTAGGTCTAGACTGAGTACCTCGAGAAAATTTAGTTCTCGACGGTCGGATGGAACAATCTACAAGAAAATGACCATTTTGATGACAATACAGACAAATCTTATTTGGACAATCGGTAATAAAATGTCTAGACTCCTGACAATAGTAACAAGTCTTTTGATTTTTGGAAAAACAAGCAATATAGGTGACCATAGTACCGTAGCAAAGAGAACTCAATAATAGGAGTAGAATCTAAGAAAACAGACCTCAAAATCGAAAAGAGCATGTCGAAAACTTTAAAAACTGATATGATGGAGATAAAAACCGATCAAAAACGATATGAACCGGGCTGTGCAAAATTTTCTAGCCACCAAAAATCCTAAAACTACAAAAAAAAGTAAATAAAATAAAAGCGCAAAGAGCCAATCTATACCAAAACCTAATCACCAAAAAGTCATCGATAAAAAAAAAGTAAAGACACAATAAGCCAATCTGTTGCAAAACGGTATGTAAACTATAATCCTAACCACCAAAAAAAAAAATTTAAGGCACAAAGAGCCAGTGCCAAGACCAAACCGCCAAAAAGTCACCGGCCCCACAAGCAATTACAAACCCATAGTGTGAAAAGAATTTTTGAGAAGGCTTGGCTGCTTGCTGATGGACGACGCAAAGAGAAAAGAAAACAAGAACTTGATGAGGATGGCTTGAGCTGGACCGGAGAAAATTAAGGTTCCGTGATAGAAAAATAAGGGATGATAATTGTATTCAGTGTATTTAATTTTTTAATTATATAATAATATATATAGTGTTACAAAGAATCAAGCATGATAAATATAAATTAAGCAAAATCCAATTATAATAAAAATAATTTTTTTTTAATTATAATAGAGATAAAATTTCCTAATTATATTCTAACCATTAGTAATCTAGACTTAGAAACTTTAGGTGAAATGAGCTTGTTGTCAATTGAAAGAGTTGGGCAATTGATCAGTCCTTTGCTTTTGTTCTGTGTGAGAGAGCTAGCTAGACTAGTGTTAGTGTTAAGCTCTTAATTTCCACCAACTCCATCGCATACCGAATACCAGCAACACACTTCCCTTTCAGTACTCTTAATTCTCTCACTCTCCTCCAACCTTTTAATATATATAAACAAAGGTGTAAATACATAAATAGAAGTGTGCAAACAATAAAAATGGTTGGTTCTAATTGAATTTTTTTATCAAATTTTTTTTAATCGTTTCGATCGAATTAACCTAAACATTTTGATATTAATCGACCAAAATTCAGTCGATACGATTAGTCAATCGGTTAACCAGCACTGTTTATATAATTAAGTTTTTTTGTTTATTATATTATATATTTAATTTATACTTATTACATTATATATAATATTTATATTTAACATATTATTAATATTAATTAATTTTTTAATCGGTTAAACGATCGAAACGGTCAAAAAAAATTTCAAATCATCAATCGATCGTTTAACTGATTTATATTATTCGGTTAACTAATTTAGTACCGATTACTCGAACCGTTTTACTAAAACTTTTCGAAACGGTTAAGTTAATTTGTTTTAAACGATTAATGAACACCTATATACATAAAAGAAAAAGAACCTTTCAAATAGTATTAATCATGCAAAGAGTATATATTACATTAAATTAAATTTGTGTATATAAAAGACAGAGCTAAAAACAAATAAATGAATGGCAGTGCTATGGATACCATCATATTCGATCACTAGAAAGTTGTGTAGTAGATTTTAGGTTAAAATACATGTATAACCTTGTGGTTTTGTCAATTTTTATAATAAATTTTGGGGTTTTTTTTTTTTTTTTTTTTTTTTCGTTACGTAACAAACAATGTGGTTTTGATTAGTTACAGTGTAACACATTTAAGAATTATTCATAAATGAAATTCTCTTTAAAACCTAAAAACACAAGGAATTTGATCATGATTTTTTATACACATACAAAGATAAATGTGATCTACTGTAAAAGAAAAGTATATTAGAATTTTTAACAACTGAAAAATAATTTTCCTTATTTTTTTATTATTAAAGATTGAACAACCACAAAAATTAGCACACGAATGAAAAATTCGTAAAAGTTGTTACATTATCTTCAAATGGTTTATAGAATTTATTGAGCATCAAAATGAGCCAATCTCATGTCTAAACGAATGTAAACAAACAGTGAGGTTAACAAAATAGTTAATCTATTAAAAATATGCTTTATAAATAAAATATGCATAAAAATATAAAATATATGTAATTAAAATTAACTGGTGAGGGTACCATTCATACCCTACCTAGCCATTGTCCAAATGAATGTAAACAAAAGGTGGAGTTAACAAAATCAGTCATCTATTAAAAATATGCTTATATATAAAATATGCATAAAAATATAAAATATATATAATTAAAATTAACTGGTGAGGTTAGTGATGGAGCCAACAAAACTTTGGTTCAATTGGAAACTAACGCGTGGATCCTGACGCTACCAATAGAACGTCAACACGTAGGGTCTGGCTTCACCAACGGGGGGATGACACGTGTCCAGCTCTTGCGGTATGACAAGGCGCACGTAGAGCAAGCCAGTCACGCAACCACCACGTCAAAGTGTGATTAGCGGGCCTAACCCCCACTGAAACACACGACCCCCTGGCACACTCAACACTCTAAGAACGCAATTAAGATTTCTCTCTGAAGCCTGGGATCGCAGGAGCAGGGCCATACCTCCCCCCATATGGGTGGCCTCCACTTGGAAGACTATAAATGGCCTAAGGTATGTGAGTCCAGGAGAAGAATTTTTATTCTTTAGTATTACTTTACTTTAAAATTAATCATCGGCCTCGGCCTGACTAGAACATTGGAGCACCCTCAAAGGTCTCCCCCTCCCCTCCTTTCAAAGGTCCCTTAGTTCACCCCTGTCACTTGTGCAGATCCCCAGAGGTCAATCATAGGCCATGTCAACGTCAACACTATGTCAGCAACAACAATTTTTTGGCATCAACAGATTGGCGCCGTCTGTGGGAAATCACCATCTCTTGCTAAACAGTAAAAGTGAAAAAATCTAAAGAACTCATCTGTTGCAATGCCAAGCCGTCCGACACCATGTTGCATGCTTTGGAGTTTTGGGTGCACACTACCAAGCCGTAGGGCACACGCCCCTGTTCGAGCCATTGCTTAGTGCACACTAGTGCACACGCCCCTGTCCGAGCCATTGCTTAGTGCACATGCCCCTGTTCGAGCCATTGCTTAGTGCACACTAATGCACACACCCCTGTCCGAGCCATTGCTTAGTGCACACTAGTGCACACATCCCTGTCCGAGCCATTGCTTAGTGCACACTAGTGCACACGTCCCTGTCCGAGCCATTGCTTAGTGCACACTAGTACATACATCCCTGTCCGAGCCATTGCTTAGTGCACACTAATGCACACACCCCTGTCCGAGCCATTGCTTAGTGCACACAGCCCGAGCATTCGTGCGCACTAGTGCGCATGGCCAAGCAATGGTGAGCACACCCTCGGACGAACCCAACATCAGTGCACACTATTGCACATAGGTCGAGTATCAGTGCGCACAGCCAAGCCATGGTGCGCACACCCTCGAACATACCCAGCATCAATGCGCATGGCCAAGCCATGGTGCGCACACCCTCAGATGGGACCAGCATCTGTGAACACTAGTGCACACAGGCCGGGCATCCGTGCGCGCAAATGCGCACACCCAAGGCCAAGCAAACACATATGTGTGCACACCCTCGACCGGACCCAGTATCAGTGCACACTAGTGCCCATAGGCCGAGCATCAGTGCGCACTAGTGCGCACGGCCAAGCAATGGTGCGCACACCCAAGGCCGAGCAAAGGCATATGTGTGCACACCCTCGAAAGGACCCAACTTCAGTGCACACTAGTTCACACTAGTGCCCACAGGCCGAGCATCAGTGCGCACTAGTGTGCACGACCAAGTCATAGTGTGCACACCTAAGGCCGAGCAAAGGCATATGTGCGCACAGCCCTCGAACGGACCCAACACCAGTGCAAACTAGTGCCCACAGGCCGAGCATCAGTGCGCACTAGTGCGCACGACCAAGCCATGGTGCGCACACTCAAGGCCGAGCAAAGGCATATGTGCACACACCCTTGCACGGACTCAGCATCAGTGCACACTAGTGCACACTAGAGCCCACAGGTCAAACATTAGTGCGCACTGGTGCGCACGGCCAAGTCATGCTGCACACACCCAAGGCCGAGCAAAGGCATATGTGCGCACACCCTTGGACGGACCTAGAATCAGTGTACAGGGGTCGAGCATCAGTGCGCACGGCCAAGCCATGGTGCGCACACCCAAGGCCGAGCAAAGGCATATATGCGCACACCCTCGGACGGACCCAGCATAAGTGCACACTAGTGCACAGGGGCAGAGCATAAATGCACACTAGTACATACGGCCAAGTCATTTTGCGCACACCAAAGGCCGAGCAAAGGCATATGTGCGCACACCCTCAGATGGGCCCCACATCGGTGCACACTAGTGCACACAGGCCGGGCATCCGTGCGCACTAGTTCGCACACCCAAGGCAGGCATATGTGCGCACACCCTCGGACGGGCCCAGCTTCAATGCACACTAGTGCACACAAGCTGAGCATCAGTGCGCACTAGTGCGCACAGCCAAGCCATGGTGCACACCCAACAAAGGCATATGTGCGTACGCCCTCGGACAGACCCAACATCAGTGCACACTAGTGCCCACAAGCTGAGCATCAGTGCGCACTAGTGCGCATGGTCAAGCCATGGTGCGCACCCCCAAGGCTGAGCAAAGGTATATGTGCGCACACCCTCAGATGGACCCAGCATCAGTGCACACAGGCCAAGCACAGTGCGCATTAGTGCGCATGCCCAAGCCATTGTGCGCACTCCTAAGGTCGAGCAAAGGCATATGTGTGCACACCATAGGACGATCCCAGCATCAGTGCACACAGGCTGAGCATCAGTGCACACTAGTGCGCACGGCCAAGCCATATTACGCACACCCAAGGCTGAGCAAAGGCATATGTGCGCACACCCTCGGACGGACCCAGCATTAGTGCACACTAGTTCCCATAGGATGAGCATTAGTGCGCACAGCTAAGCCATGGTGCGCACCCCCAAGGCCGAGCAAAGGCATATGTGCTCACACCCTCGGATGGACCCAGCATAAGTGCACATTAGTGCATACCAGTCGATCACCAGTTCGCACTAGTGCGCACGGCAATGCCATGGTGCACACACCCAAGGCCAAGTAAAGGCATATGTGCGCACACCCTTGGACGGACCCAACATCAGTGCACACTAGTGCTCACAAGCCAAGCATCAGTGCGCACAGCCAAACCATGGTGTGCACACCCAAGGCTGAGCAAAGGCATATGTGTGCACACCCTCGGATGGGCCCAGCATCAGTGCACACAGGCCGAGCATCAGTGAGCACTAGTGTGCACGGCCAAGCCATGGTGTGCACACCCAAGGTTGAGCAAAGGCATATGTGCACATGCCCTCGAATGGGCGCAACATCAGTGCACACTAGTGCACACAAGCCGAGTATGTGCGCACGGCCAAGCCTTGGTGCACACACCCAAGGCCGAGCAAATGCATATGTGCACACACCGGTGGACGGGCCCAACATCAGTGCACACGACCAAGCTATAGTGCGCACACCCAAGGTCCTAGCAGATAGACCCAGCTCCACACATGCTCGGACTCATAGCTCTAAAGTCCAAGCAAATAAACCCAACTCCACACATGCTCGGACTTATATCTCCAAGGGCAAGCAGATAGATTGCTCCACACATGCTCAACTCACTATCTCCTAGGTCCGAGCAGATGGACCCAGCTCCACACATGCTCGGACTCATATCTCCAAAGGCGAGCAGATGGATTACTCCACACGTGCTCTACCCACTATCTCCAAGGTCCGAGCAAATGGACCCAGTTCCACACATGCTCGGACTCATATCTCCAAGGGCGAGCAGATGGATTGCTCCACACGTGCTCGGCCCACTATCTCCAAGATCTAAGAAGATGGACCCAGCTCCACACATGCTCAGACTCATATCTCCAAAGGCGAGCAGATAGATTACTCCACATATGCTCAGCCCACTATCTCCAAGGTCCGAGCAGATGGACCCAGCTCCACACATGCTCGACTTATATCTCCAAGAGCGTGCAAATGGATTTCTCCACATGTGCTCGACCCACTATCTCTAAGGTTCGAACAGATGGACCCAGTTTCGCACATGCTCGGACTCATATCTCCAAGGGCGAGCAGATGGATTGCTCCACACGTGCTCGGCCCACTAGTTCCAAGGTCCGAGCAGATGGACCCAGCTCCACACATGCTCGGACTCATATCTCCAAGGGCGAGCAGATGGATTGCTCCACACGTTCTCGACCCACTAGCTTCAAAGTCCAAGCAGGTGGACTCAGCTCCACACATGGTTGGACTCATGTCTCCAAGGTCGAGCAGATGGATTGCTCCACACATGCTAGGCTCGGCTCTGTCAAAACATAGTGCGTTACCCCTCACACGCTCGGTCAAGAATCTCTAAGTCCGAGCATATGAGCTGTTTGTCATACCCCATGTCTCTTACTACAAATGCTCGGCCATGGCACAAACATCACATTTTACTTCCTCGAGGCATAAGTACCTGAGGAAGTGGGGAGCCTATGATAGAGCCAACAAAACTCTGGTTCAATTGGAAACCAATGCGTGGATCCTGGCGCCACCAATAGAACGTTAACACGTAGGGTCTGGCTTCACCAACAGGGGGATGACACGTGTCCAGCTCCTGCAGCATGACAGGGCGCACGTAGAGCAAGCCGATCACGCAACCGCCACATCAAAGCGTGATTAGCAGGCCTAACCCCCACTGAAACATGCGACCCCCTGGCACACTCAACACTCTGAGTGCGCGATTAATATCTCTCTCTGAAACCTGGGATCGCAGGAGCAGGGCCATACCTCCCTCCACGTAGGCTGCCTCCACTCGGAAGACTATAAATGGCCTAAGGTATGTGAGTTCAGGAGAAGACTTTTTACTCTTCAATATTACTTTACTTTAAAATTAATCCTCGGTCTCGGCCTAACTAGAACATCGGAGCACCCTCGGAGGTCTCCTCCTCCTCTCCTTCCGAGGGTCCCTTAGTTCTCCCCTATCACTTGTGCAGATCCCCAGAGGTCAATCATAGGCCACGTCAGTGTCAACGCCATGTTAGCAACAACGATTTTTTGGCATCGACAGTTAGTATCTATACCCTACCTAGCCATTGAGTATTAGGGTTTAGAGTTTAAGGTTTATCAGTAAATTTTTAATTTTTAAAACTCGGGGAAATCAAGGATTAGATCGCATAACTGAATCTGGACACTATTTGTAGACCCAAAAACAAATTAAAATAAAAAAAAGAAGCAAAAATTGAAAATGACTTATCAAGATGATCACTCAAAATCCCAAGAACTAAATTTATAAACCTCTATTACAGAGCATATATAGGTTTTTTCCAAGAAGATGCTAACTTAAAGCTGCAATTCTGAGGACTTTAATGTATTCAATTCCCAAACGGATGAGGTTTAATTAAGTATGTAATTGGAGGAGTTCTTGTCTGGCACAATACCATGAGAGATTTATGGCACAAAAGTCCATGTCACCGTTAAATGGTATGAGGAAAAAGAAAAAAAAAATTATTTTTATTCAAGGACGAGATAGATCATTATGTTATGTATCTCTCATGACACCGTATTAAATTTTTTTTTTCAATAACCGTTAATCTTGAAGAAGGACTTTAACGTATTCAATTCCCAAACAGAAAATGCCTTGACTCATTGTAATACAGTATTGCTTTGCCATGTTATTTATTTATTCCTTTTTTTATAGGATGTTATTTATTTATTCAAGACTAAATTAAAAAAAAACCCCACTTGAGGATCAGAGGTAATTACTACTACCTGTTCTGTCACGTTAGTAAAGTAGGGATCGTCTGGGCAAAAAACATTTTTTTCTCTATGATCCCACATTATTACTGTTTATGACCGAAATCTACGCCCATGCGTGGCCCGTCGATGTGTGTGGCAACTCTAGGTCGTATTTTGCCACTGTGATTGCATGGTTATTTTCTTTTTCCAAAACTAGGTTTGGTGATGTAGATGGTTTTCAACAAAATTCGTTGGAAAATAGTAGATTTAAAGTTGAACCCCTTTCAGTAACAAGAACGATGCATGAGGGTGGTCGACTTGGCTGAGGACGATGAACCTGATGTTGGAATATATATCTTGTCGAGCTGATTCCAACGGTATTGGGTTACATTATTATGACCCCCAAGTAATCTGATATTGCAAAGTCTCTAGAGGTTATAAAAATTTAATTAATGATTTTATTGAATTATCTAATTACCCTTTTGTTTGTTTGGGAGAATTTGAATTGCTAAGTTCATTTTGATTATTTCACCATAAATTGTACCAACTCCACTTAAGACCGTAGATGATCCAAATCCATTTATTTATTCAATCCATATAACAAGACCTTATATATAATAATAAAAATCTTTTCAATTGCACTACCAACCTGAGATATGTATCATTACAATAATTACTTGAAAGAAACTCACGTTAGTAGAAAGTGATAATAACATTTAGCTCTTTCGGGAAAAAAATAACTCTAGAGGCCGGATAATGGCTAAAAATGTAATCATTTTATATCATTTTTAAAGTTATGGTTAAGTGGTGATGTTCACTTACCATTTACATATGTCGTATTAATTTTGGAATTTACAGTCTTGATGTACCTAATTAACCATTTTATAGATTGGAGTATAGAAATTACTCTATGCATGTCATCAACAATTAATTTTTCGATTTCCCATGTACATTCATGCATCTAAATCTATTTGGAGAGAGAATGAATTCAGTGGTGGATTTCAATGTTTGTTATTGTTTTAAGAACAAAACACTATTGTTTCATAAATTGAAAGAAACTTATTTTAATTTATTAGATGGGATTTGGAGGTGAATAAATTTATGCATTTAAGAGAAGAAAAATGTGATAGAAATTAAAAAAATTAATTTTATATAAAATCATTTTGAAACAAAACGGTGCGTAGCCCGAAGTAAGAAAGTAAAGAAGAAGCAAGTGTAGGGCATAATTAACTTGGCAATATATAATTCTCAACATCCATTCATTAAACAAAAACATTTAACCAAACAGCACTCTATATATGAGTCGGTCCAAAAAGCAACAGAATGGTGGACAACAAAATATTTTAACAAAATGTGGGAAAAAGCAAGTAAAACTGGCGATACAATTAATCTGTTGGTATAGCCTGGAGTTATGTATAAATCCTACGGCAACAATCGACCTCTGAGAAATTTCCAAGGTCCCGTTCCAGTCCCCATCCTGCATATACATGTAGTGCCAATTAACAAGCTATTTTAGATAATTAGGCCTTGTTTGGGAGGTGAAAAATTAATGTAGATAGAAGAAAAATTACCTCCATACACCAGCAAACATACGCAGAGCCATATAAATTGTTAAAGAAACCCAGATTCCAATAAAACCATTGCTTTTAGATAGAAAAACTAATGAAACAATGCTTGCTACAGCCACTATACCCTGAACAAATCAAGAAGAATTGAACTTATCAGAAAGGGATTGATTTAGGAAAAATTAAGAAGCTTTAATCAATACTTTATTTATTTATTATTTTTCCGACAAGGGCTTATATAAAAAACTTGCCATGCAGTATGCAGTATATGCAAAATCAGAAGCTCCAAAGTTTATTCCATCAAAAACAAAAGCCAAAGTGCTGATTGGTTGTGTAGCTGCAACAAACTGATATGGCAAAAGACAGAGAAATTTAGTTAATTTATTTTATGTATTAAGAAATGCCAATTAATTTACATTTTGAGACTTACTGGTAAGGCTATGGTTATAAGGTGCAGAACATTAGCATCTTTCGAAAATATTCCAGAACCGAAGTACAATCCTAATCCAACTGCAATTGCCAGCCCCAGCCCTAAGACGAAACCCATCTGCAAATCAAATTAATTAATAATTATACATTAATTATAAATTAGTTTAAAACCAAGAAAAAGTGTAACTACACTCTTTCTTATGTACAAAAAAAATAAAAATTGACGAACATACCTGTAATACTCGCGATGCAGCTGCAGTCACCTTGTCATAATCCTTCTCAGCCAATGCACAAGCGATAATTGCCTAAAGTAGTGGTAAAAGAAATTATAATTAGCAGTAGGTCATGAAAATTGAACTAAAGAAATAAAAAAGGGGCATCCTTAATTTACCTGTACAGCAATAGCCAAACCATCAGCAAGAAGCGAAGTCGTCAACCAGACCTGAAAACAGACCTGGTGTGCAGCCATAGTCGTTGGACCAAGACGTGCAGCCATTGATGCTGACAAGGTCAAAGAGATTGACGCAGCTATTACTCTTGCTAGTAACAGAACAACTGTGACAAAATCATATAAAAATTAAGTCAGTAAAGTCTAAACAGAACAAGCAGGCTTGAGAAAGAGTAGTCACAAATGTAGGATTTTGGCAGCCTACCGTTTTTAAGAAATCGACTGAATTGTAAATCTTTAAATCTTGGAGGCATGAGATTAACTTGTTTCATCAATTTCCACAACAGGATTAGTGAAATCATGTACCTGGAAGAATCAATATTAGTCATTAGATACACACAACTGAAGATGTCTTGATGTTAATTAACATCAAGACGAAAACAAATGAAAAAAATATTCTGAGATGATTAGTAAAAAAATCAAAGAAGAAAAACAATTAACATCATAAATGACAAGGATTATACAACTTACTGAGAAAGAACATGAGCAATGGCTGCACCACTGACACCAAGACGGCAGACGAAGATAAGAATGGCATCTAAAATTACATTTAGTAAATCTCCTATAGCTGTAGTGTATACCAAATAAACAAATGAACTTGAAATCAGTGAAATAATTTTTATGTATCTTCAGTAAATCTAACAGATTTCTTTATATTAGCAAACTGGAATTTGCAAATAACATAAAGAATTTTATGCTGATAAATGTTTCTGGAAAACGAAAAAGAGAGGGATAAATTTTTGCCTACCAGTGGCATATAAGGGAGTTTTTGTATCCTTAAACCCTCGAAAGACCCCTTGCATAGCTATGGAGAGAAGAATTGCTGGAGCACCAAGTGATCTTATTGTCAAGTACTTCTTAGCTGGAGCTAGCATAGGGGAATTCTGTTCAGTAGAACAAAACAGAATTAGAAAAAAGAACAACTTGAAGTTTTTGCCCCAGATATTTTAAAAGCTACTAGTATTTTTGATAGACACTTACAGATTTCACACCCATAATACTCAAGAAAGGTTTTGCCCCAAATATAAGAATTATAGCTTGCAAGATACCAAGAATTGTTCCAATAACTAGTGCTGTTGATGCTGAATGGATATGCCGCCTCTCTTTACAGGACTTGGCCTGATTATCAATTACAGTGGGTGCAGGCTTCTTTATGGCTGAATTCAAATCTAACAAAGAAATCAGCAGAGCTAAAGTAGTTTTATTAATTGGCCTCATTTGTATTTATCACTTATAAGAGAGAGAGGGACATTACCATCCTCTGGCATCGACTCTATCGTTTCACTCTTAGTGGCAGAACCCTTCCCCAAGTTGTCGATTCTGACATCGTCTGAAATCACCTCTTTTGTTTCATTGCTTTTAGCTGAACCCTTTTCAGAATTGTCTGAAACCATCGACTCATTCATCTCATTGCTTTTAGCAGAACCCTTTTCAGTATTGTCGCCTTTTGAAGCTTCAGCATTATTTCTTTCAATTGTATCTTCCTCAGCAACAAAAGAAGTGGTAATACTAATTAGTGGGGATGTCGTAATCCTTGAAGCTTGAGTGAATATGGCAATTGAAACTCCTACAGCAGCAAGTTCCACCGGTCCTATACAGAAAACCAGAAACACTACTGTCAGAATAATGAATTAATTACTCTCCTTTTATTCCCATCAGTTTTCTTACAACATTATCTCATAAGCTCAATAAATGATAATAACGCAGCACAAAGTAGGAAGAAAGGCCAGTACACGAATAAGCCTGAAAGCTAGGGTTCTTGAAGTTGAGAATTTCTATCTCTGGAGAATTTCAGAACCCCAATTTTAAGGCTTAATCGTTGTTGGTGTTTGTCTTAGCATTAAACGGTTGCAAGGAAGGAGGAAAAAATCAGCATCAATGCACACCGGTGTGCGCCACGGCCCAGATCTTCCAGGGTGCGGTGCCCAGCAAGGGAGGAGTCTTGGAGGAGGTGTGCACCGTGGCTCAGCCTCCCCCAGGCCGCGGCGCCCAGAATGGATGCAAGTGGAGGATGTTCAGCCCTGCTTCAGGCCACGGCTTGCCCTGTTCTAGGCCGCGGCTTGAAGGCACACTAATGCACACTGATTCAACAATTCAAAGGGTGCGTGAGGCATGTTTAAAATGCACAGCTTTACTAAGGATTGATGAAGGGCTATGGTTGATTGTTCCTCAAGATCTAAGGGTGGATATTAACCCTCAAGATTGGACAAAAAGTTGGTGTACTATATATAGGGTCACCTAGCTTCAAAATTCATAACATAACTTGTGAAAAACTTGTGATTGAAAGTGAGATCAATTGTAAGAGTACAAAGACACAAAACAAGATAGACTCATTGTAAAGGCTGGTTGTTTAGAAAGAGAGAGTAGAATAAAAAGGGGATTCAAGGGCTTGTAAGGGGAATTTTCTTGGGAAAATTTCAAGGTTAGTTCTTATCACTTTCTTGTACTTCTTCTTCTTTTGTTCTTCAAGAACCTGTGAGTTCTTGGAAGGGTATTGCTGATTGTAAAGAACTCCATTGATAAGATAGTGCAGAGAGCTCGGAGGAGCTCACAGGAACGTACGCATATTACCGAACCTCGTCAACAAATTTCTTGTGTTCTTTTCTTTCTTGCTTTGATTGGTTGCTATCCCTTTTTTTTATACAAGTCACTCTAGACTTGGGTGTTTGGAAGATCACCTCCTGGGCATCTTGAGGGTGGTTTCCCAACAATCGTGTACTAGCCTTTCTTTCTGCTTTGTGCAACGTTAGATCATAAGCATACCTATATGACCAATGAATGCTGTGTCAATGAGAGAAGCAATAGGGTCAGCAGCTAAAGCCATGGCTGCAGGTAATGCAATCCGAATAATCTCCAGACCAATCGAATCCATCTTGAAAACAAGTCTGGAAATTGACATTAATGAAGCCAGGAATTAATTAGGTCAAAATAAAGAAAATTAAAGTGCATTTATAAGAAGTAGAATTCTAGCTAGATTGAACAATTGAAAATTTAGTACCTTGCATCTTTGAAGAAGACAAGAAATGGCAACTTGTACTTGCTTTGATCAGGTTGATGCAGAACAGGAATCTCAGCCATTATATTCAATTTAATTGCGACGTGATCTTCAGCTTAACCTGATAAGTACTTAAGTAGTTCAAATTATAATAAGAGAGTTGATTGATTGAACTTATAGTACGACAATGAAAATTTTAGCTCTGATCACAAGCGAAGGTACTCAATCTGCAGAACACTATAATCTTATTACAATTTTTGTGTTAAATCGGAGGAAAAATTACTTGCAAAACGACAGCAATAAATAAACTGCTCAAATAAGAAAGCCGAATGAGAAAAGATGTTGTAGAAATGCCAAGAAGAAGTGACTGAGCTCAAAGATAGAAGTTATAGTTGATAGCCAGAGTCCAACTCAAATCATTTAAACTGCACAACATCACAGTATCACGTTTTGCCTCTAATTTGACCCCACCTCAGCCTACACTACATGACAATTGTTGTCAATACCTGACCCAATACGACACATGTCTCGAAACCAACAAAATAAAAATGAATTATTTTGTTGAGATGTTACTAGTGGATTTTTCAATAATTACCAATGAAGCTTCATCTGATCCATGAATAAATTCCTGACACAGTGCCAAGAAGGAAGCTCTTCCTTGGTTAACACGATGAGAGAGAGGATGTGATGATAGGGGATTCTCATCCAATATATGATAACTTTATAAAGTCATCCGACTTTGGAGGTAGGATGAGACATCCTGTCCTCATATATCTCATCCTATCCTCGTCATCCTGTCACCAAATGCATGAAAATATAAAGTTGTGAATATAGAGCTAGCTAACTTCGCTAGCAAGTTTGAAGAAGTCAAAACCAATTAATGTGTATCCTATCAAATTCAAGTTGTCCGATGAATTCAATGAGCAAGGAAAAGATAGAGGACAAAATTCTTTTATCTGCATAAAGAAAGTGTTTGCTTACTAAGAGAAAAGAAGGACACTGAAAAGGAAAAACATGAAAGCTTTAGCATATATAGTTGGTTGTTGTTTCATGTAGGGGAAAATTCTCTCTCCAATAATATTACAACACGTGGCAGTCTTCAAGGATAAAAAAATTATTCCACAATCTAGACAGGTCAACCAATCAAATCTCTACACTTGGCAAAGGGCATTACAATAATTTTACATTGAATGGTGTTATGGTAATCTCACACCAATATCTTAGTACTATTACAACACTTCAATTTATGGATAAAATGTTATTCAAATCCACCCCGTGGATAACTCCAGTCTTATCTAAGAGGAATGTGATTCCTATCATAACACTAAAATCACACACCTAATTGGACTCTGCTCTAAAACACTATATAAGGGGTTCTCACTATCAAAGGTATGGATTCACAACTGACATTAAATATTCTCCAGTTTATCTCCCTAAGTCATATACTAACTTAGGCATCAGAGAGTCCCCCGGAGCACAACCCCCGGGGATCTTCTAGTTTACGTGACTTTCATTTGCACAGGGATCCGGGAGGAAGATTTTCAACATCAACAGATAGTGCTGTCAGTGGGAAACGATAAAAATTTTATTTTCTGAAGATGTCACTAATAAAATGAGCCACCGATCCACCACAAACTAAAAAAGTCCTTGCATAATACCAAAATACCGCCGAACACAAGATCATTACAGTTATATCTGTAAAAATCAAATCATCAAGGATCCAATCGGAGTACACCACTACGTTTTCCACCTCCACATCTACCCCCTACAAAGTTTCACGACGATCGAACGTCGGAAAGTCCTCTATCAGAATCGTTAAAATTCGTCGGGAAAATAGAATTTTGACTATCAAATTTGCCAAAATCCGACCATCAAAATTCAGATCAATCCATAGAAATATACTCTCCATTTTTAGATCTACATGATTTAAAATTTTAGCGGCAATCGGACGTCCGAAGTCCTTCATCGGAACCGTTAAAGTTTATCGAGAAAACAAAATTTTGACTATCAAATCTGCCAAAATCCAACCATCAAATTTCAGATCGACCCATAGAAATAGATTTTCCATCATTAGATCTACATGCATTCAAAGTTGCACAGTGATCGGATGTCGAAAAGTCCTTCATCGGAACCGTTAAAGTTTAACGAGAAAATAAAATTTTGACTGTTAGATCTATATGTGTTCAGTTTAGTTCAGTTCAACGGAAAGTCCTCCATCAAAGTTCAGTTCAAGTCACACAACCAGTTTCATCAGACTCTAATCTACATGTGTACAAAATTTTACTACAATCAAACATAGAAAAACCGCCCCGAGACACCCCAAATCTTCGCCAAAAAATCAATTTTGACCTTCTATTTGCAAAGATCCGACCGTCAAAAGTCAAAATCGTTATAGAGTGTGTATCAGAATCTTTCCCTGAGCTTACTGGAAAATTTCACGGCAAACCCATATCTCCAGCACCGACAAACGACCAATAAAAAACAAAGCACAAGCCACCTTCTTTCTTAAGATTACAAAATTTCTGCCACATGTCCAGATCTGATTGGGCATTCAAATTGCCCATTATCTCTTCAAATAAGCCATGTGACATGTCACATCTTCATTGGTTACTAAGATTTTTATGTCATCTTTAAACATAACAAGCAACAACTACATGTATTCTACTAAATGGCTAGTCAACGTCAAAGTAGCACTTGGTCAGCGCCTAATCAGCAAGTGACATCAGTATGATGTTAGCAAAGTGATGTTAGCATGATGTCAGCAAAGTGACCTCATCATGTGATGTCATCGCCACCTAAGCGCCATGTTCATCACCACCCAAGCACCACTTCATCACCGCATATACACCAAATCATTGCCATGTCAATTGACTCAAATAACCTGGTTCAATGAGGTTTGACCAATCTGTTCACTACTTTGACCATCCGGTTTAACTATTCTTAATCTAGTTTTAGATCCAACAAGATTGATTCCTAAGGTTTTATGACATGCTCGTTTCAAATCTGGACTCAGAATTTAAAAATGCTGCTTGAACAAATAAGTTTCTTCACAAACCACCAGTTTTGACTCATATTTGACTAGTCGATTCACCAAACTTAAGCTTGGTTTCAGACTTGTACAAACCGGTTCCTAAGGTCTTTCAGTCTCCTCTTTCCAAATCCAATCTCAAAATTTTGAAATTCAATTTTATCAGGAAAGTTTCTTATAAACGACTGTTATTTCTTCATCAAAGTGATTCAAACCTGGCCCAAACTCGAACAAGTAAAACTCAAACAAACAGAAAACATCATGGTTGTTCATAATCAGGTATGATCTTTCTTTACTTCATGAACTATCAAGTTTCCTATCAATTAAACTGTTATAAGCACTACATCCAAAGTTGTTAACCGATGACGCAATCAAAGTCGTCTCTCAATAACGCATCTAAAATTCTTCACCCAGTGATGCACCTAAAACCGTCATCCAGTGACGTACCCAAAGCTGTCACCCAGTGACACACCCAAAATCGTCACCCAATGACGTAACCAAAGCCGTCGACTGATGATGCATCCAAAGTCATCTCCCAATGACGCATCTAAAAGCAGTCTCCTAGTAATGTATCTAAAGCCTTCACTCAATGACACACCTAAAATCATCACCCAATTATGCATCTAAAAGCTATCACTCGATGACGCATTTAAAAGCTGTCACCTAGTGACACACTTAAAGCTATCACCTAATGACGCATCTAAAAGCCGTTAACTAGTGACGCATCTAAGCCGTCAGCCAGTGACGCATTCAAAGTCGTCAGTCAATGACACACCAAAGCTTTCCAGCTTTGAAGAGGTAGCCCCGAGCTACTTTCACCTCAGCTCAGTTTCTCCATTAACTCTGAGTAGGTAGCCCCGAACTACTCCGACCTTAGTCCAATTTCTCCTTTGATTCCGAGGAGGTAGCCCCGAGTTACTCCGACCTCGGTCCAGTTTCTCCATCGACTCCAAGGAGGTAGCCCTGAGCTCCTCTGACCTCAGTCCAATTTCTCCATCGACTCCAAGGAAGTAGCACCGAGCTACTCTGACCTTGGTCTAGTTTTTCCATCAAACTCTGAGCAGTTTGACTCCATGTCCTTCTCTTCGGATTTTTACATCAAACTCCGAGTCGTTTTGACTTAACGTAAACTTCTCGGACTCCATCACCAAACTCTGAAGATTTACTAGCCTGACAAGTCTCCTCGAAGTCTCCATCTCCACCTAAATTGGTTCAAACCTCCATGGTACCAAACAAGGTAAACTCCATACGACTTATTTCCTCAAGTGCATAAATGCACTTAAGGCAGTGGGGAGCATCTCATGTAGGAGAAAATTCCTTCTCCAATAATATTACAACACGTGGCAGCCTTCAAGGGCAAAAAAGTAATTCTATATTCTAGATCGGTCAACCAATCAAATCTCCGCACTTGGCAAAGGGCATTACGGTAATTTTACATTGAAGGCTGTTATGGTAATCTCACACCAATGTCTCAGTACTACTACAACACTCCAATTTATGGATAAACTGTTATTCAAATCCAGCTTGTGGATAACTCCAGTCTTATCTAAGAGGAATGTTATTCCTATCACAACATTAAAATCACACTCTTAATTGGACTCTACTCCACAACACTATATAAGGGGGCTCTCACCATCAAAGGTATGGATTCACAACTGACATTAAATAATCTCCAGTTTAACTCCTTAAGCCATATACTAACTTAGGCATCGGAAAGTCCCACGAGGCACAATCCTTAAGACCTTCTAGTTTACGTGTCTCTCATGTGCGCAAGGATCCGAGAGACAGATTTTCTGCATCAACAGATAGATTTTCTACATCAACACTGTTAAAGGTTTCAAACATGTCGTTTCTGTTCCAACTTTCCTCACCAACCAAACATGGATTCTTTGTTTTCCCACCATGGTTAGTCTTTAAAGTATCTCCACCACTGCGTATAGAATTTGGGCTCCTCTTTTCATTCCTCATGTTCCATAAATTATGTGCACGTAAATCATTTTTTTTTATATACAATTTATGTGCACGTAACAACTAATGCATATATATATGTGCATGGGTGGGTGAGGAGGGAGTACATACATGTATGCCATTAAAGATTGAACAGATCTATACTATTTGAAGCATAGAATGTAAAGAAAGTGAATGGAACGTATAATTAATTAAGAATGATATATATATCATTATGAGTAATCTAAATTTAGAAACTTTAGGTGAAATGAGCTTAATAGTCAATTGAAAGAATTGGGCAATTGATCATACCTTTGCTTTTGTTCTGTGTGAGAGAGATAGCTAGACTAGTGTTAGCGTTAAGCTCTTTCCATCAACTCGATCGCGTACCAAATACCAACAACACACTTCCCTTTAAGTACTCTTAATTCTCTCACTAGTCTCTCTCATCTTCTCCAATATAATATATATAACCAATCTTTTAAATATTAATAATCAGGCAAAGAGTATATATTAAATTAAATTAAATTTGTGTTTACAAGAGAGTGCTAAAAAAAATTAAATTAAATTTGTGTTTATAAGAGAGTGCTAAAAACAAATAAATGAAAGGACAGTGCTATACATATCATCGCATTCAATCATCATTTTCAATCACTAAAAAGTTATGTAATAAATTTTAAAAAAAGATATATGCATAATCTTATGGTTTTACTCGTTTTCATGACAAATATTAGTTTTTTTTGGGTACATAATAAATGATTTCAATTAATTACAATGTATTCCTAATTTTAAGTATTATTCACTTACTAATATATAATGCATGAAAGTTTTAAGGAATTGGCTGTCATGGTAGCCTGATTCTCTCAAAAGAGGAATTCCACGTACGAGTTTAAACATCGTATGATATACTTTGTGCCAATTTGAAGTGGTTTCTAGTGGATTATCACAAAAATCTTTTGCAGATGTGGGCTACGTAGGATTCCCCACATACCGTATGCTTAATTGGTGCTTTTCACTTCTTGTGACCTAATTTATTCTGGTGCCAGGAGATTGGTTTTGATTCTTACCGACAACTAAATCACCATTATCTGTCAGTCATGCACCACTAATAAGAGTTTGATGGTGGAAAGTTACAGTACATTTAACAAAGGAGTAATGTTATGTAGGTGGAGTTTTTTTTTTTTTTTTTTTTCTGATATAGTATCATGAGAGATACATGACACAATGACTCATTTTATCGTTAAATAATATGAAGAAAAAAAGATATTTTAATTTTATTCAAGATTGAGATAAACTCTTGTATCATGTATCTCTCATGACATTGTGCTAAACAAAAAAAATTTCTTAAATAAACACCTGTGATGCCACCTAAGATTGATTTGTTACATTAAAAAATGAAGGTTAAATTGTTATTTATCAATCAAAATTTTACATAAATACACATACTTACTCATTGATAATGTATCACCGATGAGTGTCAAAATCAAATGTTTGTATAGATTAGTTTTGAAAAGTGGTTACAAATAATGTAGTACTACACCACGACCTTATTCTTTAGAAGTGTTAGTTTAAGCAAATCAAACCAATTGTTTTAATTTATTGAGAGCTTAAATATCACGACAAAGTTATGATTATTTCAAAGTATCACATATCCATGTAACAGTGTGCTTGGGCCGGTTTCAAAAACATTTATAGCACTAAACTCATCTCTCAAAACTAAGTGCTAGCTAGCCTAAATTGCTTTTTAGATTTATAAATTAGGACGTTCTCAATTACGCTACCGAAGTGAAATGTATATCATACCCCGACAAATATAGCCGCCCTTGATTTTGTTAGTTTTTTTTTCTACTTACGTATTTACTCAAAAGATACTTTTGTTACAAATTAAACTGCTTTTGTTCAGCACTAGGGTTCTAATTGTTGAGAAATAAGACACTACTACTATTTTTTTCCTAATGTATGTGTGGTCTGTGTGATTTGAGTGTGAGAGCAAAAAGCGAGTTAGAGAGTTCAGAGAGTACGCTTACGAATTTCGATGTCGTTGAGAGCAAACACGATAAAGTTTTCATCGACAACTTGATTTCAATGATATACTTGAGAGCAAACACGGCATAGTTTTCATCGGCAACTTGACTGTTTGAATACATTTTGCAACTTTTGACACTGACAAAAATCATTATCACCAAACAAAGAGTGCGTCAGCTTTAGAAGATGGAGTACGGGCCCCAAAATGTTTACGTTTGCATTTGTTGATAAGTTTATTTATTTGGCTTGGTATTCTTATTTTTGGAATATTTACGAAATATTTTATTCATATATGAAATAAATAAGAATGAGTTATATATATATATAGTTTGAGTTTAAAACTTATGAGTTTTTGAATTGTATTTGTGCACATCTATGTATATTAAATTTATGTTCGTGTGATTTTTCACCGTATAAAGTACTTCCAACTTTAACAAAGTGGTATCAGATCCTCACGATTGTATGATTCTCATGATGTTGCTCGGTGGTTGAGTCTCTGAATGATAAATGTTTGTGTGTCCATGGTTTCTTGAAAGATTATCATGTGTGCCCTGTGATACAGTCTACCCTGTAAGGATTCTCATGGTTTGCCTCTCTCATGTTTGAGTTTGGTTTGACTTCTCATATTCATCGAGTGACCAATGGCTCCATTCAAGGAGGAGTTTGATATATAACTCACATATAAAATGGGGATTTGTTGAGATATCCACATGCGATGTTATCCCACATCTAAAAGAAATAAGAGTAGGTTATATACATAGTTTGAGTCTAACACTCTCAAGTTTAAGCTTTTGAATTATATTAGTTCTCATCTATGTATATCAAGTCCATGTTCGTGTGATCTGTCACTGTGTGAAGTACTCTCGATCTTAATAATTTTATGTTTTTATTAAGTTCTCTTCAGTTTAATTCCAAGGAAATTAAAAAATCTTCAATTGAAACTAACTTAGGTAGCATTTGGTATCATTACCAGATTTTTGTTTTTAGTTTCATGTTTGCACCTATTTTGTTTCTGTATTGTTTTCACTTTGTTATCGAAATTCTGAAAACAGAAAACATGTTTGATAATAATAATTATAAATATGGTTTTCTGTTTTCTAAAATTAATAACAAAAACATGTTTGATTGATCATAGGAAATACTTTTAATTTTCTTCTTCTTCGTAACCGTAGTATATCTATAATAATGCTGATATTTAATAATATTAATTACCAAATATACAGCCAGTATTTGAAATTTGAGACTATACCAAAAAGTTATACCATGACTCTAATTTGTTAAAATATGTCACACCCTTCTTAAATAGTCACTATTATATTTAGTAATCAAAAACTATAAAATAACCATTTTTTTTAAAAATATCAAGCAAGAAAAAAAAAATCAAATTCAATTCTAAAATTAAACCTATTTTTTTTTAAAATAAAAAAATCTTCAAGAGAGCCATGTACTCAGTTTCTCCTTTTGTCTCTCTTTTTTCTTTGGGAATTTCATCAAACATAAGATGTGCATCATTGAATAATCAATTAAAACAAAAAAAAAAAAACAAAAAAAAATTGAACATTCTTTGCAATATCAATCAAAGCTAATCAATCCTCAAAGTAATAGTGACAACATCTCAAAGAATTTAACCCATTAAACATGCTTGGAAATTGAATGAAACAACTTCTTATCTTACCTTTTTCATATCCATTTTTTCTCTAAAGATCAACAGTGAGAAAACACTAATATTTTTTTATTTTATGTTGGATAATAATCATGACATCATCTCCGCCGGAACCATTTTGTGCTCATCAATAGTCATCATGAGAACAATATGATATTAACAGAGGTGCCACACAAGCTCCAAGTACAAGAAGCTTCAAGAACCAAGAAATTTCTTGCTGCCTTGGCATCTTTTTTCTGACATTGTTACCATTTCGCAGGTTTTACTCCTAAAAACTTAGGAGGTCCTTTACAATAAAGTGAAAAGAGTAGGATTTATGATTACCATTCTAATATATATATATATATATATATATATATATATATATATATATATAGAGAGAGAGAGAGAGACCTGAAAAATATGGAGATGATCTATGATGGAGGAACTCTGCTAATAGATGGTTGAAAACACAAATTAATTGTATTTATAAATTTAGACTTGTGGAATCGTCAGCGAACTAACTCGTAAAATCCACAAAACTGTTTACGAGTTTAATTGGTGGATAATATAATTTCTAAATTAAATGGTAGAAAAAATATTATTTGTAGATATTCTAAGGAAAGAAGAATTTGCTTCTGAATTGACTATTTTGAGTGAAATGATAAAATGTTGATAGACAATAAATAAACAGAGAGAGTATAAAAATAAATAACATGAGTGTTTACATGATTCGGTTTGAAGCCTGGTCCATTGGATCAGAAACAAAATTATTCACTATAATAAAAAATATTACAAAAATTGTATTTCTAAACAACTTTTTTCTCTCTATGTTCTCTCTTAAATGCACGAAATGATTATGTGTTTTTTTCTCTCCATTGATTTGTTTAATCTCTGTCCTGAAATGAGAAACTCAGCCGTTTTTTATTTACATAATGACACCAAGCCTTTATTGTATAGTTCACACTACCGAATCAGCTGCTTTATTTTTGGTCCCAACAATTAAGAATTGTTTCCCTGCTTGCTGCATCAAACACTAAATCACAAGCATCTGATAAAAAATGAGCAGTTCTAGTCGAATTTGTAATATGAATACATTTACGCTTTGTAGAGATATAAGTTGCCATTCTAGGATTCTATTTCCTAGTACCATGACCAAAATTAACTCCCGCTTCCATCATCTCTTCCAAATTGATGTGGTATTTATAAGATTTTCTCGAGTTACGATGTATTTATACTCTTCACTAACATTTATTACATATTTATTACCATTCATTACATGATACTTACTATCCATTGGTTTTGCTTCTTTGTCTTCTTTCTTTCTTCATTTATTATTTTTATTCATTTTTTATGTCTATCTTTAAGCCCCTACACATGTTTGTGTAGCTTTGCTGTACAACATGTGCATGACTCTATGGATAGTGAATTTTAGATTTTTATGATTAATATGTATGTACCATGTTCTTTTGTTATCTTTTTTGCAATTAATAATTTCTCTAACTGCTGCCTTAGAGAGAATTATTCGTGTGTTTTTGTATTGTGCTTGATGGAAGTTGTTTGTTATTAGGACATTGATTTTGGTTTTGGTTCTGAGTTTGATGTATAGTTTATTTTTTAATATGTATATATATTGTATATGCTGATTTAAATGGATATTATTGTACGTATGTATGTTTTTGGAGTTTGAACTATTGATGATGATTGTACGTATTTTTTTTTTGTTTCAGTATGATGATCTTGTTTCATTATGATGATGTTGTCTTTTGATACGTATGTATGTTGATGATGTTCTATTGATATGTACATTTTTATATGTTCTGAACGATTGTATGATGTATGTATTTTTGTTTCAGTATTTGTTTCGATATGTAGTATGATAATGATGTTCTTTCTCTCGGTGTACGATGATAATGATCACATGTTTGTTTTGGTATAGTTGATAATCTATCTCTTGATATGTATGATAATATTTTCTCATGTACGATGAGGATGATGATGGCATGTATGTCATGTATGTTCTTTCTCTGTCTTAAGATGTATGTGTGCATTATGATGCATACTCTCTCTTGCTATCCATGTATCTATGATGCATGTTCTTTCATTTTCTTTCTGTCTTTCTCTTTTTTTCTGTTTCTCTTTCTTCTTTTTTAACAAAATGAAATATATGAAGCTTCTATTTTGGAGTTAATTTAGTATCTGTAACAATCTCAGTCCTTATTCAAGAGCAAATTTAGTATTTTTGAAGCAAATATCCTTATTCCTTCTTATTCAGGAACGAATGTGCTTTGTATTTCTGAAGTCAAAATTCATACTCATAATGGTGTTTCGCATTTAAGAGTGGATCTATAAGTAGATGACCTTTTACGGGTATGCTTTGTATAAAAGTTGAATCAGTACTTGGAAAGGGCCTGCCCATTCAAGAGTGTGTAGATATCCCCTTTCTGATGCATTGCTGAAAAAGCCTTTCCATAAGTCCATAACCATACCAGAAAGAAAAAACAGTGCCTACTTGAGAATATTTTAATGGATTTAAGTGCCTATTGTAGGACCTGGTGAAAACGATCAGAAATATTGATGGGGGTATATCCCTTAAATGCAGGCTTAGAAGGGATTTCTTTAAGGACGAATATCTATGCTCCGAGTCACGCCGTGTGACCAAAGTTAGTCGGTGCTAGTTGCTAAAGTAGATTTTCATTATTTTTTGTCGAGTCTGCTTTATCAAATGGAGTCAGGTCGTCAATGCTTTAGCAATAACAATACTTTCACCTTTGGTGGAGTCGGGAATAAATTATTGCTGCAAAGAAAAGAAAACTTCAGAGCCCGAACCCTTTTTCTTCTATCTCTCACTCAGATTAAGAACTCACAAATTTCTTAACTCAGGAAACCGAACTGGCAACAACCCAGATAACAAATTTTTTTGCCAGATCAAGGGAACCAATTCCTTGAACCGGGAAAACTCCATTATTTTGTTGATTGTGACTTCCCAAATCCGGGTTTGGATCTCCGATTCGGAGGAGAAGCATAGATCCTCCTGTACATGGCTACTAATGCTCCTCTGTATAAGACTTGGGTACAACAACTTGCTAGTGGTCTCGGCGAGTTGTAAACGCTGCTGCATCCACTGCTGCTGTGACCTGTTTCTGAGTTGAGTGATTTTAGCACCTTTTTCACTAAGTCGAACTTGGTGACACTGAACGCAATTACTATTGTGATCCGTCTCAAGGGTTTGAATTGGGTGATGGAAGTGAAATCTCTTCCTTTGATTCTTTTTTTTTCTAAATAACAATCAAAACAAGAAGTAGATCAACTAAAACAGATCATAGATTTGAGGAGCTCTGATTCTGTTCCAGTAGCAAGTCATCAAGCACTAGAGCAAGCGTCAAACTCGGCGACTCCGAATGCAGTAGTTGTTGCTACTTCTTTAACCGTGTCATTCTCATTATCCAAGATTTCGAACCGGGCCCGATGAACTTGTTACCTCTATTCTCTCTAAGTAGATTGACAGAGGAGATCTATGGAAGAGTAAGGCTTGGATCCTCCAACTCCGTTTCAAGGATCGGTTCTAAGTAGCCATGGATCTAGTTTGGGCCTGACAAGATGATCGAGTTGAACTGATTACCTCCAGAGCTTGCAAAGCCAGCTTCAATTGTGTGTTTTGTATGTTGTTGATGATGGTATGGTGCCGCCGGTGATGATTTGTTACTTCCCTGACATGAATTGATGCATATGGAGACAACGGCAGGGGGATAGGCCTCACCATGGAAATAATGATTTGCACCCCTTTTTTTTAGACTTAAGGCTATCGGTTGGATGGACCCACCGTTAAAATAATCTCCCGGCAGTAAAAATTCTAATATGTTGTGTTTGCCAAAAAAGCAAATCATCCTATTGGGCTTCTCCAAAACATATCACCTTTTCCAACGGAAACATAAAAATTAACTGTATTTTGAATAATTATTTTCTTTCTATATTGTTATTTTTATTTTCTCTTTTAAATGTATGAAATGATTCTGTGTTTTTTTTTGTTCTCTGTTATTATGTTTGATCTCTGTCTTGAAATAAAAAACTCAAAGAGTATTTATAGGATTTTTCTTTAGTTACGAAGCACTCATACTTTTTATTAATATTTATTATCATTCATTACATGTTACTTACTATACGTTATTTTTTACTTATTTATTTTCTTTTTTTTTATTTATTATTTTTATTCATTTTTTATGCCTACAATGGTGTACTATGGAGGAGCTCTGCTCAAGGAGAGTCCTAAGTCTGTTATCAAATTGACTTAGCTAACCAAGTAAATATGAAAAATGAAATAAAAATTTAGAAGCCTAAATCATGGCTTGAACCCAGGCCAACTGCATGGTTGGTTAGGTGGAATTGTTCTGCGTGGTTTCTTGTTTTCAAATTGTTTTTGAAAATAATTTTCGGTTTTTGATACATTTTGGTTTTCATTTTTTTAGTTTTCAGTTTTTGTTACATTTTTGTTTTCAATTTTTTAGTTTTCAGTTTTTGTTTTCATTTTCATAAATTTGAAAATAAAAACATATAATAAAATATATCCAAACATTTGTTTTGCTGTCGTTCTCATTTTCAAGAAAAAAAAAAAAAATAGGAAACGACAACTATTCCAAATGAACTTTTAGCTTTTAGTAAATAACCAAATATCTATGAATTCTTCCGTTTTCTTTTTTAGGGTACACGAATTCTTCAGTTTTCACCTCACCTTTAAACTATTTTCAAAATCATATACTCGAACTTTTTATTTTTATTTTTAAAAATGCTTAGCATTTCCACCGTGAACAAAGAGATTCTCCTCTTTAATTGACAGACGTACAAATGCAATAACTAATTTAATAAAATGGAGTCCGGCCGGCTACTTTCATGTTTCAAAAGAAGAATATATATTTACCCATAATTAAGCTTTTCGTGATCCATAAACATATTATAAGCTTAAATATATATGGAGTAATATTTATATTCAAATTATTGTTTTTTATGCACTATGACAAATATATATTCTAGAAGATTCTAATAATGGAGAAAGTCTCCAAATTAAAAGCAAATTTTGTTGTTTATTGTAATCACTTTTGATAAAAATATGAGGAATAGTTTTACATGTATTGTTAATTATATCAATCTTAATTATAATATGATGATAAGCGCATGCTTAGTGCTGGGAAACTTTCCAAAACTTGTTTAGTCCACAGATATCACTTCCTCCATAATGTTACATGTACATAATATTACTACTTTAATTTCATGCAACATGTGTACAACTGTGCAAACTTATATGCTAAAACGTGTACGCCACGTTCTAATTTAATTTATAATAATGCAAAGTGAAACTTTACATACTTTTGATCAAAAGATGCATGAAATTATAATAATAATTCCACTTTTTGGTAAAAATATCGCCAACCACTAATTCTTAATTCAAGTTAGAGAAAGGTGGGTCGCTGCATTCTTATTAAATGTGTATTTAATCTTTTAATTATGATATATATGAACTCTAGCTTTTTTTAGGTAGCGAGATATTCTTGCTTTTGACCCACGTGATTAACATCCGGTATACTCGCCGCATCAGGTTTTTTCTTCATTTAGTGCAAATAAATCATGCCTTTTCATATATATCAAAACTTTCTCACGTGCAATGCCCCACAATTCCAACAACGTTAATATAACAATACAGCGTCAAGCCTAGCTAGTACAGCATTCCCATCAAAATAAAGGGCAGGCAATTGAACTTCTTCATTGAGAAATAAAAATAGGCCATGACACAACCAACGACTTATTTCTCTTATGAGGCAAAACAAATTTAAGGCCCTGTTTCGTTGGACTTGTAAAAACAGTTTGGTGATGGGTGATTGGTGATTGGTGATTGGTGATTGGTGATTGGTGGTTGATTCATAAATTTTTTTATTTATTTTTTGAGTTGATTGATTCTTAAATGTGTGGTTAAAAACTGTCTAGTCTGAATCCAAAATTATCTAGTATCATTATCCACGTTTAGTAATAATAACTGTAATGTTAAATAATTAACATAAAATTAAAATATCATATAAATATCGTAAATATTTATAAAATATATAAACATATATAATTTATAGAATCCCTAAAAAATATTTCACATGGTACATGTAAAACCAGGTTTAAACCCAATGGGGTGAATTGAGCTTTAAAATCTTTTTAGTAATTAACTTGTAAGTTTTTAAAATAGTTTGATAAGCATTGTACACAATCAAATAATACGCTTGTAAATAAAGGGTTAAGGAAGAGAAAATGCAAACTCCATTTATAGTGGTTCGGCAATATCAGAATCTCTTCGACCCTACATCTACTCTCTTTAATGAACCTCTTTGAAGTAATCCATTAATCTTTAGTTGAGCAACTTTACTGGTGTTGCATAAACCTTGCAATAATCTCTTCCTCATGGAAGTTACAACCGAAGTGTTTAATCCTAACCACTCTAAGAGTTACATCAACTCTTTCTCTTTACAATAAATTGCATTAACTGTAAAGTAAATGGTAGAACGATAGCAATGAATGCTTTTTACAAATGAATAATATCTCTCTTTCAAGAACAAGCTTAAAGAATGGCTCACAATAAATTTTCAAAGCCTTTGTGAATTAATGAGCTATTTTGTGAATTGGAAGTGCTATGTTCCTTTTTAAATGCTCATTGAAATGGGTTTATATAGCCTTGAGTTAATATGGTCGTTTGACACTGACTTGCTAGGTTTGGAGCATTAAATGCTCAAGTCTCGCGTCTCAAACGGTCATATTTTTGAATTATCAGTCGAATGGGTCAAGTGAAAAATCTTCACTTTTAGGCTTAGGGAGAGTACCAGTCGACTGAAAACTTACTGTCCCATATCCCAGTCGACTGGTATGTAGACCCAGTCGACTAGGTTGTCCTTCAACCCAGTTTTCATGTTTCAAAACAGTTTTTAACTTAGAAACTTTTTATATTATAGTTTTGTCAAAATCTTTTGTAAATTGAGCCATAGATAAAGCTAAGTAATTGAATACTAGAATTTACAGTTGATTCAATTACCTTAGTGTCTATTCTAGATCTTCTATCTTCTTTTGGTATCTGAACGTGTTGAGTTTTTGCCTCTTGTTTCTGTACTGAATGCTTTTATGGCTTAAACACTTAGAGAAAATTGTTAGTGCAATTAGAGTGGTGTTTTATCATTATTAAAATAAAATATGGGTCAATAATCTCCCCCTTTTTTATGATGACAAAACTGAAGAGAGAAAAAAATAGTTTAAAACCTAAGTGTTAGGTTTTTGAAAAATTTGGACAGAGTTTCCTCTGTTTTTCTGATAAAACCAACCTGTAAGCATTCCAAATACAGTTCATATATAGTTATATCAATCCCAACAAAGCAATGTAAAACTATTTTACTATTTTCAACATGTTTAGAGCAATACTCCCTCTAAATTTATGCTACTTTAGTTTACAACAGTTTTACTATAGATTTTTCTCTTTTTCTCCCCAGTTTTGACAATAGCAAAAAAAGGTGTAAACTTGAAAAATAAGCAATATGAACACCATAGTCATGAATATAAGGCAAAAAAAAAACTTGTGTGCAAAAACTAGGCATGATTCGAAGTTGGGAAGACTTCCCGAGAAGAATCAGAAGTTTGCACATAAGTGCTACAAGTTAAAGCATATAGATGAGCACGAATACCTCAAACCAAGCAACCATATAGCTCAAAAGTAAAGCATATACATGAGCTAAAGACTAAACAAGTAAAAATAAGCAAGTATATAGATACATCAATTCATCTTGAACTTTTAAGAAGCTGTCTGAAAATTGAGTACAAGCACATGAATGTATACAAAGAAAATGAATGTTCGTGCTAAAATATCTAAGAAGCTATACATCAATAAAAAAAAAAGATAAAGCAAAAGACTCAGCAAGTGGGGGAATCAGAGCTGTCTCGAAGAAGATCCCGAATCTCAGCTAAATAGCCTTCTCTATGCTCCCGGAGTAACTCAAAATCGTCCCGGATTGTGCTGATGTCGTGACGCATATGGTCGACAGAGTTCAAGCTTTAAAACTCAGACTGCATGGACAGTTGGAGGTTTGCAATAGCCTGTATAACGTCATCGTATCTAGCCTGAACACCACTAGGGCCATCATGTCTAGCATTCTGTAGACTAGGGTCAGTGTCCATGGCAGTGGGAGGAGCTACATCATCTGGAATCTTGTCATCCTCTTTATTGCTGTCATCATCATCGATCTTTATATTCCTCCTAGCCTTGGAGTAGATCATACTATCTTGGATCGAGCACCCCATATTCTTTAGTGAAGCGACATTAATAATGTCCCTGGGACAGATATCCCGAGTTTCAGAGGCAAGCAAAGGGACGTAGAAGTGCTGGAGGATAAGAGTGATGAGCATCCCATATGGGAGGCACCCAGAGTCGTGTGCTTCGACATTTATCATGTTGACAAGCAAAAGTGGGTAAATATTGAAATGGTGTTCAGTTTTGAGACACTAGATCAATACTACGTCTATTTTAGACATACAGCCCTGACTCTTGAGTCTTAGATGGATGGTCTAACTCACTATGAGGTTGAACAATTTTGAATTGAGGGGCATGTCACTACATTTGTGAAATGTAGTGGGTCGAAATATATAGTGAAGGTCGCCCCTAACAATCTGATAAGCCTCTTCATAGTCAAAATTATCTCGTCATCTATCCAGACTCCACTAGATCCCTCCCACGAAGATTTTCAGTAGTTTGACCAGAAGGCCTATATTGACTTCAAATTCGATGCCCATTATCTTGGTCTTAAATCGAAGAGCTAATAGGCTCGGTTTTACCGAGTTGTCATAGAATTGGTTGATGAGGCATGGGTAGTATTTTTAGTGTATTTTCATAAGTGAGGTTAAGTGAATAGCCTCAAAAGCTTGTAAAACATCAAAGTTTACATGACAAATAGAATCGAAATCGACAAATCTATCCATCATGATTTTCTTGTGGAGTATGACAGAGATTGTAATACTCGTATTTGTAAAATAAGGGTAAAGAAGTACTTTAATAAATATGATATAGAGTTAAAATAATATGTAGATATTTTAAATGCGAAAAGTTAAAATATAAAAAAATTCTGGAATCATCCAGAACGGAAATTAGAAGAAAATTTTTTTAAAAAAAAAACAGATGTCCATAACATCCAGAAGAAAAAAAAAAGTAAAACGTGGCAGCAGTTGCTGCTAAATTTATTTGGTAGCCTTGCATGTGTAACAGCAAGGCCTGGATGTGGAGTTTGTGCGAGAATTTAGGCTGTTGAGTTGCCAAATTTAACCAAGCAAAAGTTGCCGAGATTTGTGCAGTAAAACTTATATACATATACATTGATACGTAAACATAATTATATACTTGCCAAATTTCGTTTAATTTCTTTCAAATTACTCATTTCTTTAAACATTTGGGGACCCAAAGAAAAGTTGAAAGAGTAAAATTTTGAAGGGGTTTACGGGGGAATTTTATAGAGAGTCACAAATAGCTATTAGAAAAGCAGAAGGTAATAATATAATGTTTATTTTTGAATTTTTAGCATTCATAAAATTTCCTGGAATTCAAAGTGAGAATTTTCAAAGGGAGTAGTTTATGAAGAATTGAAGAAATAATTAGAAATTTAATACAAATATTATGTCAGGTGTTGACGATCAACAACCAGGGGAAATTGCTGAGAGGAACGGGAAAGGCAAGGAGGTGATCCACGGGTAGCTTTAAGTGCTATGTGGTGAGTTATATTTACTTTAAGTAATCTAAAGAAAAATCAAATATCTAGTAATAATATTAAAATAAACTATTAACTTATGCTTTGGTGGTAGATAAAAATTAAATTGATATGTATGATATGAATATTGGACACGTAGAAAATTATTATGTGGAAAGAAATATTATTAGAATAATAAGTTGATTTAATAATGATGATGATAAATAAATTTTTGATGAGTTTTAGTTAATAAATTGATGTGATATATGAGGAGAAAAAAGTTGTGAAATTTATCAAGCAGAAAGTTGAGGAAAGACCGGATAGTTAATTTAAATATTTTGAATTCATGTGGTTTTTATATTACTGTTCATATACAAATATCATATCATTTTTCATATGCATATGCATTAAATAAGAGAACTGAAAGAACCGAGAAGGGGCCGGTCTAATTGAAAAACCGTGACAGCCAGTATATGCTGAAAATAAAATGGACACCGTGACAGCCGGTATATGCTGAAAATAAAAGCACTGAAAGGGGGCCGGTCTAAGATAATAAAAACATGTCGATATGTGGGAAGACGTTCCCATAATAATAATTCATGCATTGCATCTTTTTTTTACATGTTGATATTTTTACTGATTGTTGTTGATGTTATGCATATATTTATAGATAAATAAGTCTCACAGAGAAAGACAATCATAGTGAGAAAAAGACATAGAAATATGATATGATATGAATTATTTAAATATTAGACTCTATCCAGTTATATGAGAGATAAATGATTAAATATTAAAGGGCTATTTATGCAATTTGAATACTTGTAGTAAATTTAATTCACTGAGCTTGTAAAGCTCATCCCTCATTGTACAATGATTTCAGGTAACAGAAAGGACAAGTAGTCTGGTGGGTTGAGAGTCAGATGAAATTATTTTTTGTAAGCCACGAACATGTCAATATCCTCAGACAAATGAGAAAATGAAATATAAAAATTTATTTGTAAATATTCAGTCATTTTACGTTTTATATTATGTTTAAGTTAATATCATAATGATATAAAAGCAATTCTATTAGTATTATTTTTTTTATTGTTGCATATACGTGTTATGTTGGGATTTTCAAAATGTGATGACACTGTCTCAGGGGTGGCCAACCCGGGTTGGGTCGTTACAGAGGTATACCTTTTATTGGCGGCTAGGTTCCAAAATAAGGACTCATCGAGCTCGATCCTTGCCGTCTTGCTCAATGAATGGCTCGTTCCTTTTCCCTTGGTGTCAGGTGTCGTGGACTGCTTCGATCAGGGCCTTGTAGGCACATGAGGTCCGACAATGGTGGTCTTTATCCGAATTCTCTCAGATATTTTGTGAAAAATTCGTTTGGAGAAAGATTTTGGGAAATATAGAGTTTTCAACCGTGAAAAGTTGAAGAAAAAAATGATTTAAAGGATGATTAAAGGTTCTATAAAGTTATTTTGAGAGATTGCGGTCTAAAATCAAAGATTTTCTAGAGAGAGAAAGATTAAGGTTTTTTAAAATGACGTAAAAAATGAAAAAATTGAAGCGACTATTTATAGAACCGCGATACCAATCGACTAGGTTAGGGTACCAGTCGACTAGTTCCTTCATATTTTGGGGACAATTTGACATACTAGTCAATTGGGTAATCTGGCAATAAGATACCAGTCAACTGGGGTGTCCAGGAGAAATTCAAATTTTTGGCTCCAAATATTCTTGTGTAATACCAGTCGACTGGGTTGTGTACTAGTCGATTGGTGAAATGTGCACTGAGTTACCAGTTAACTAGATTGACTTAACTAGTTGACTAAGTAACTAGACAGAGATATACCAGTCGACTGGATCAATATACTAGTCGATTGGGTCTTTCACAAAGCATAAAATTTTGAGCTCTAACTTGGAATTTTAGAAAGAAACGATTTATCTATGGCATCTTGAGTGAGAGATATATTAAATAAGAATTAATACTCATTCACTAGATGTCAAATCTGCATACGATGAAATGTAGATGCAATCAAACATACATATTTTCATAATTTGTTAATCCCATTAATAGTCTAATCTTGCTAAAGTTGTCTTCGCTCAATGGCTTAGTAAGAATGTCAGCTATTTGGTCCTCTGAAGGTACGAATTCTAATCTAATATCACTCTTTTGAGCATGGTCTCTTATGAAGTGATTCCTTATTTCTATGTGTTTCGTTCTAGAATGCTTAATAGGGTTTTTTTGGTCACGTTGATAGCACTAGTGTTATCAAATGATGAATTAGTATGTTTTTTAAGTTCATGCCATAATCTTTGTTGTGAGTTTTAAATTACTTGCAAGTGCACGAGTCGTTTGCAATATAGTGTTGTGCAAGTACGAGGTCGAATCCACAAGGAATTGCGTTGTGAAAGTATTTTTTTATCTAAACTAAATCTATTTTAACCTAGTTCCGAGTTTTTGATTTATATGTTGCAAAACAAATAAAAACTAAACTGAATTGAATTGATTTAAAACTAATAATAAAGACACTAAGGTTTCTGAATCCACCCCACCGAAATTAAGCATATATCTTCATGTTCTAAAAATAGCCTATCAAAACATTCCATGAATCCAACTTATGACAAAAAACAACAAATATCCCAATTAAATCAAAAGCATCCAATGTATCCACTTTTAACAAATCACAAAGGAAATCCAATTTAATCAAAAACAATTTGATGTATCCATCAGATGAAACACACGGAATATCCAACAGAATAATTTAAATGTAATCAATCATAAGATTTTACTCAAATAATTGACAGAACATTTATACTAAAAAAAAAAATCTGAATTATATAAACAAATCTGAAACTATTATGCCAAACAACGGCGAGGCTTCATCTTCAACCTTAGTTGAAGATTTTAGCCACTCATAATCATGAAACTAGAGTTCATAATAAAAGTGCTAAACATTAAACTAAAAAAAAGCAATAAATTAAAACTGACTATACATGGGAGAAATTCCACTCGTTGTTGGGCGGCGCTTCCTCTCATGGTAGCAAAGCCTTCGGAGATCCACCAGAATGCTAGTAGAAGTCCTCCAAATTGCACCAAAATGGCACTTGGATTGCACACTGAATGATGAAGTGGAGTGGGTCTTAAATAGGCAAATACCACGAGTGCAATGTGTTTCCAATCCGATGTGGGATGTGGGATGTGGGATATAGAAATTTGTTTCCAACCGATGTGGGATATGGGATTTAAGTCTTCACATGCCCTTCAAAACTTCTGTTCACGCTGAAATCCCGCACAACATGACCTTTGTCTACTAAAATGGCCATAACTTTCTGTAGAAAAATCATTTTTACGAGCCGTAAAATTCTCCAGAAAATAGACTTCTGGATATTTCTAAGCATATATGACTCATATCCTGGTTCTTCTTGAATCAATACAGTTTGATTTTCAAAGATGATTGATTTGTACAGTCAATTCTGGCAATTTTAGTGAAACTCCTTTCCCAGTGCTTGTAAACCTGAAAAACAACGAAAACAACTCAAAGTAACAAAATCCAAACCTAACAAATGTAAATTAAGTGGTCAAAATATGCAATATTTTTCTCTCATCAATCTTCTAATTGTTGTTTCATCCACATCACTTGTGAACAACAATTTTTGGCTGCTACATATTCCGCTTCGACGGTTGATAGCGCAACCGAATTTTGTTTCTTGAAAAACCAAGAGGTTAATATTGCACCTAAAAATTCGCATATTCCACTAGTGCTTTTTCTATCTAGCCTACAACCTGCAAAATCAGCATCTGAATATCCTACAAGCTCAAAAGTTGATTTTCTAGAATACCATAACCCTAGGTTTTGAGTCCCTTGTAGATATCTAAAGATTCTTTTCACTGCAATTATATTTGATTCCTTAGGATTGGCTTGAAATCTAGCACACATGCATACACTGAACATCATATCAGATCTAGTTGTAGTTAGATAAAGTAAGGCTCCTATCATGCTTAGTTTTAACAACTACACACTTACCTTCCTCATCCAGGTCAAATTTTATAGAAGTGCTCATAGAAATGCCCAATTAACTTTGAGCTTTCCATCCCAAACCTCTTTAATAGGTTCTTGGTGTACTTTGATTAATTGATGAAGATTCCTTCTTTCTTCTTATTTCAAATTCACCTTGCATACACTTAGCAAACTCTTGACACATAGATTCATTAGTAGCACCGAATATAATATCATCAGCATATATTTGGACTAGTAGCATGTCATTTTTGTGAGTTTTTGTGAAAAGGGTTATGTCTACTTTTCCTCTTGTAAAACTATTTTCAATCAAAAACAAATTTAGTCTTTCATACCATGCTCTTAAAGTTAATATGGTCATTTGACACTAACTTGGTAGGTTTGGAGCATTAAATGTTCAAGTCCTGCGTCTCAAACGGTCATATTTTCGAATTACCAGTCAACTAGGTCCTTGTATGATAGGTGCTTAAATATTCATATTTAAGCCCCCTTATTTGCATTTATTAGGTCCTTAGTTATGTTATTTTAGTCCATTTTACTTCATTTGTGTGTTTTACATGTGTTTATAGGGTCTTGGAAGAAAAGAAGCAGTTTTGGCACTTAAAGGAAGAAACCTGGAATTCATGGAGTAGCCTCTGGAAAAAATGCGATCGATCGCACCATGCAATGTGATCGAGCGCACAGTGCGATCGTGCGCACACAAGAAGGATCGAGCGCACATTGTGATCGAGCGCAAGACGTGTGCGATCGAGCGCACATGTACGGGTGTGAACAGTAACTGCAAAACCCTATTTTGGAAATAAGAGAGTTTTTACGGTTTAGGAAGTTTAGGGTTTCCTACACCTTCTAGGACTTCTCAAGCCCTATAAATACACCTGTAAAGCACACACAACATATCACAACTTAGAGAACACTTCTCTTAGCTTTTACTTGGAGTTGTAAGCTTTGGGAGAGAATTGACGCTTCTTCTCTCGGGTTTATTCTTCTCTTTATGTTTAATTTATATATGATGTTTTTAGACAGCATGTGTAACTAACTTTCTTATAGGGCTCGATTGAAGCCCTAGTTATGTTTTTCATATGTTTATTCATTGATAAATCTTTGCCAATAGCCTTTATTATGTTGCTTAACTTGATTAATGCCTGTGCTTATTTAAATTCCTCATATGTATGTGTATGGCCAACGTATGCATGTGGTATGGATTGGTTAGTTAGATCAATTTGGATGACCAAGTCCTGGGTCTAACATTAGTAACAAGGGATATCTTATCCGGATACCCGAGTTAATCAACATGGAAAATCGGGAGTAGATACCATGCCCTAGGTCTCATGTGGTTGTCGATTTCTATAGTACTTATGCTTTCTTAAGGAACAACTCAAGCAGATACCATGCTGAATCCCTTAAGGAAGAAAAGAGTTAGAGTAGATACCATGCCTAACTCGTTGCTTAGGGAGATCAATAGCTTAAGCAGTAGATACCATACCCTTAGGTTGGTGACCAGTAGGTATACATGATAAGGCTAGTGCACTGATACCTTATCCAATTTGGAAAGTATGACTAGTGGTTGATATCAAAGCCCTATGTCTTTATTATTATCAAATCACACACAACAGTTATTTTATTTCTTTTTACTTAAAAAAACTAATTCTAAAAACCGAACTTTACCAATCCCTGTGGAGATGACCTTGCTTTCGCACACTATACTACACTGTTGACCTTGTACACTTGCAAGTAAAATAAGTACGATTATTTACTCATTAATTTGAGTATATTTTCGCACAACAAGTTTTTGGCCCCATTGCCGGGGATATGCACTAAAGTTCTTTTTAGAATTACTTTCGTTTAATCATTGTTATTATTACTTTATTTTATGTTTACCATCTTTATGGTACATCAAAACCTAATCGATTTGCTTTTTGTTTCAGGTACATCAAACCCTAAATCACACTTTCTATGATACTTGCGATCGATCGCAGCCTTCTGTACGATCGAGCGCAAATAGGACAGAGACTTACCCGAGCAGCAGAGTTATGTTGCTGCACTGAAGCTATTGTGACCTGATTTATGCATGGACTTCGATCCCGACATCCAGCATTCTTTCTCCTCGATCCCGAACTTGAGCAGACTATCCGACAAAGGCTTAGGGACAACTTCGAGGAGAATGAAGAAGAAGTCGAGAACGAAACACCAATGGCAGAACAGCTTAAAAACCAGCAACCACATGCACGAGTACCGATGAAACACTCCTTCATCCCACGGAACATTGATCAACCATCATACATTGCATATAAACCTGAGGTGGCAGGAAACTATTACATATCCCCGTAAATATTGAATGCTTTGACTCATTTTAGGGGAACTCCTAATGAAGATCCACACCTGCACCTCCAAGAATTTTTCGATCTTTGCAAGTTCCAGCACATACAAGGCCTAGACCAAGAAGAATAAGGTTAATTCTATTCCTTTTTTCTTTAAAAGATAATGCTAAACTATGATAGAATTCTTTGCCTGCAGTTTCCATCCACACTTGGGAGAAGTTGGCAAGCAAGTTCCTGAGGAAGTTCTTCCCAGCCCAAAAGATGAGACAAATGAGGAAGGAGATCCAGTCCTTCCAACAAAAAGATGAAGACCTCTTCTTCGAAGCATGGGGACACTTCTACGACTTGCTACTCAAATGCCCACACCATAACCTGCCTCAAGATGAACTGGTACAAGCCTTTTATGAAGGTTTAAACAACACTAATAAGAGTATTGTTGATTCAGGTTGTGGAGGAGTGCTGATGGAGAAAAGCAGCGAAGAAGCAATGGAACTCTTCGAAACCCTCAGCGAACACACTCAGCAGTTCTCCTATCGAGGAAGACATGTGACCAAGGGTAAGGGTATATATGAGGTAAATGTAAATGGAGGATCTTCCCCTCAAATGGCAGCGATGGAAAGAAAACTAGACTTATTGGTAAAAGCCATGGCTACTCAAAATGCCTCTCCAGCCTACCATCTACCCCACTCAAGGTATGAGCAATATGTTTCCAATACGATCATAATACTGACACTTGTCCGTTGTACTCATCTATAGATCCGAAACAAGTCAATTACGTGGGGGCCTAACAACTATCCACCGAAGAACAACACATATGCCAACACGTACAACCCTGGATGGCAAAACCACCCAAATTTCTCGTGGAACAACCATCAGAATAGTCAAGGGCAGCACAAAAACTTCTAACCAACAGCCCAAACTGTTTCCGAACCAATGAAGAGCGACCTCGAAAGTCTTGTGAGACAACTGGCCACTCAACAGTAGCAATTGATGACATCACAAGAACAGCTCATGACTCAGCACAAACAGACCACTACAGCACATGAGCAAGCAAATCAAAGACTAGAGGTACAAATGGGACAACTAGCTAAAGAGCTCAATGGCAGAAAGCAAGGAGAGCTCCCAGCTCAAATACTACCCAACTCTAGGGGGCATCAACAACTAAAAGTTGTCACAACTTTGAGAAACGGCAAAGTGATAGGGTCTGATGAGTTTGCAGCAGCATCCAAAGAAACCTCATCGGCAACAAGGGTAAGTGAGACGGAGAAGGTGAATGCACCACCCTTCCCGCAAAGGTTAGTAAAACAAAAGAAAGACAATAAACTACTTGATATTTTTGAAACCTTGCGGAAAGTTGAAATTAATATTCCATTACTAGATGCAATTCACCAAAAACCTGCATATGCTAAGTTCCTAAAAGATTGTTGCACTCATAAAAGAAAATTTCAAGAACATGAGACTGTAGCATTAACTGAAGAAGTAAGTGTTGTACTACTAAGAAAACTCCCACCAAAACTAAAAGATCCGGGTAGTTTTACTATTCCCTGTAGAATAGGTAATCAGCTGTTTGACAAAGCTTTACTAGACCTAGGAGCGGGGGTAAACTTACTACCTTACATAGTATTCGAAACTCTAGGTTTGGGGGAGCTACAACTGACTTCTATTACCTTACAATTGGCAGATAGGAGTATTAAAAGACCTAGGGGTATTCTTGAGGACGTCTTAGTAAAGGTTGGCGAGTTCATCTTATCTGTTGATTTCATTGTATTAGACATGGAGGAATGCCCTATGCCATTGCCTTTGCCCATCATATTAGGGAGATCTTTCATGAGAACTGCCGACACTACGATCTGTGTGAAGAAGGGTATAGTGAGTATGAAAATCAATGGTGAGAAAATAGAGTTTAAAATATTTGATGAAATAAAACTTCCTCATGATGACTTGGAATGCTTTAATGTTTGTATGATACAAAACTTTGTGGAGCAAGCTTTTCAGGTCCAACACATTGATCCATTAGAGACTACCATCACCCATAGCATCACAAAAGTGGATATTGAACAAGAATATGAAGATGTTACTAGTGACATCATCACAGCTGTGCACCTCCTTGAGACCTCTCCAAAATACTCCAATAAGTATCCTCCTCCATCTGAATCTCTCATACCCACTAATACTACTCTTCTTCCATCCATTGTCTAGGCACCAGTATTGGAACTAAAGCAGCTACCCAAGCATTTAACATATGCCTACTTAGGAGAAAAGAAGACCTTACCTGTGATTGTAGCTGCTAACTTGAGTAGTGGAGAAGAAGGGAAACTGTTAAGAGCTCTTAGGGAGCACAAATCTGCCATTGGGTGGACCATTGCTGACATTAAGGGGATAAGTCCAACAAAATGCATGCATAGTATTTACCTTGAAGAAAAAGCAAAGCCCACTCGAGATGCTCAAAGAAGACTTAACCCACACATGAAAGAGGTAGTAAAGGCCGAGGTATTGAAGCTACTAGATGTTGGCATCATCTACCCTATATCAGATAGCAAATGGGTGAGTCCAGTACAAGTTGTTCCTAAAAAGAGTGGGATTACCGTTGTAAAAAATGAAGATGGGGAGCTCATACCTACGAGAAAAACAACGGGTTGGAGAGTGTGCATTGATTACCGGAAATTGAACAAAGTAACTAGAAAATATCATTTTCCCTTGCCATTCATTGATCAAATGCTAGAGAGGTTAGCCGGACACAGTTATTACTGCTTCTTGGATGGGTATAGTGGATACAATCAAATTGCCATAGCACTTGAGGATCAAGAAAAGACTACCTTCACATGTTCTTTCGGTACATTTGCTTATAGAAGAATGTCATTCGGTTTATGCAACGCAACAGCCACTTTTCAAAGATGTATGATGAGTATTTTTTCCGATATGGTAGAGAAATACATTGAAGTGTTCATGGATGATTTTAGTGTCTTTAGTTCTAATTTCGATGAGTGCCTAAATCATTTAGAAAATGTCCTAAAGAGATGTGAAGAGAGTAATTTAGTGCTAAATTGGGAGAAATGTCACTTCATGGTTCAACAAGGTATTGTGTTGGGGCACTTCATCTCAAACAGAGGTATCGAGGTAGACAAGGCTAAGATAGACATCATTTCAAAGCTACCTCCCCCTCTCACAGTCAAAGGCATTAGAAGTTTCCTGGGACATGCTGGTTTCTATAGAAGATTCATCAAGAACTTCTCCAAAATCTCAAGACCTTTGTGTGCATTATTGGCTAAAGATACCAAGTTTGAATGGAATGATGATTGTATGCAAGCTTTCAACACCTTGAAGAATGTTCTCACCTCTGCCCCAATAATGATGAAACCAGATTAGAATCTACCTTTTGAATTAATGTGTGATGCCAGTGACTTCGCCTTGGGAGCTGTCTTAGGTCAAAGAATCAATAAGGTACCTCATGCTATTTAATATGCTTCTAGAACTTTAAATGATGCTCAGCTTAACTATTCTACTACTGAAAAAGAATTGTTAGCTGTTATTTTTGCTCTAGAGAAGTTTAGATCATATCTTATTGGTTATAAAGTTATAGTATTCACTGACCATTCTGCTTTGAGATATTTGTTTTCTAAAAAAGATGCGAAGCCTAGGCTAATCAGATGGGTACTCCTACTACAAGAATTCGATTTAGAAATCAAAGACAAGAAAGGCAGTGAGAATGTCGTTGTGGATCATTTGTCAAGGCATGCCTATGAAAATGATGGTAAAGAGTTGCCTTTAAATGAGAACTTCCCTGATGAACAACTATTTGCACTAGAGGTAAAACTTCCATGGTATGCTGATATAGTGAATTATCTAACTGTTAAAGTTTTTCCTCCAGGCATGACCACTCAAGAAAAGAAACGGTTAATATCTCTGTCAAGACACTACCAATGGGATGATCCTTACCTTTTCAAATTCTGCCCCGATCAAATCATTAGACGATGCATCCCAGAAGAGGAGCACTCAAGCTTACTACAACACTGCCAACAGTTTGCTTGTGGAGGACATTTTGGACCAAAACGAACAACTCTAAAGGTACTACAATCTGGTTTTTATTGGCCTAATCTGTTTAAAGATGTTTTCTCCTTTTGCAGCTCATGTGATAGATGCCAGCGAACAGGTAACATCTCTTCCCGAAATCAGATGCCCTTACAGAATATTCATGTAGTAGAACTTTTTGATGTATGAGGCATTGATTTCATGGGACCCTTTCCTAACTCCTTTGGTTATTTATATATTCTTGTGGGTGTGGATTATGTGTCCAAATGAGTCGAGGCTGTCCCCTCAAAAACTAACGATCACAAAGTAGTTGTAAAGTTTCTGCAAGCTAACATCTTTACGCGATTTGAGACTCCAAGAGCAATCATCAGTGATGGGGGCAACCACTTTCATCATCGCTCTTTTGCCGAACTACTCCAAAAATATGGGATCACTCATAGAGTAGGCACTCCATATCATCCTCAAGCCAGTGGTCAAGTAGAGATAAGCAACCGAAAGATCAAGGGAATCTTAGAAAGGACAGTGAAACCTAATCGGAAGGATTGGTCTCTACGCTTAAATGATGCTCTATGGGCATATCGGATAGCTTATAAGATTTCAATTGGCTTGTCTCCCTACCACTTAGTCTTTAGAAAAGCATGCCATCTCCCAGTGGAATTAGAACATCAAGCATATTGGGCCATAAAGCAATTTAACTTCGACATGAAACAAGTGGGGGAGAAAAGAAAGCTGCATCTAAATGAACTTGAAGTATTGAGATATGATGCCTATGAGAATGCCAAGTTGTACAAGGAACGGACAAAGACCTATCATGACAAAAAACTCGTTCGGAAGGAGTTCCATGTAGGACAAAAAGTGTTGCTCTATGACTCACGATTAAGACTGTTCCCAGGCAAGCTCAAGTCCAGATGGTACGGTCCGTACATGGTTACCAAGGTCTTCACTCATGGTGCATTAGAAGTCTATAGTCCAATCGAAAATCAACTCTTTACGATAAATGGACACAGAGCCAAGCCTTACCTAGACATTAACTTTCCTCCAAGAGATGAAGACTTGGCACTTGAATCAGTACAATATACAGCTGAAATACAAGCACTGGAGCCACAAGAGATGGACTCCAAGTGCTTCCTTCCAACCAACTAATACTATGGCACGAGAGCGCTTGAGCAGCTCATATTTGATTACTCATACAGCTCAAGCACCTCTACTGAGGTTAGTGGTACTAAGGCCACTAACAAATGGTAAGGTTGTACTGTTTCAAATTTATCATTTTTCAGCCAAGGTAAGTTTTTCTTTTTGCACATGCACACTGCTTGCGATCGATCGCAACATTCCATGCGATCGAGCACAAGAGTGCGATCGAGCGCAAGAGTGCAATCGAGCGCAAGAGTGCGATCGAGCACGTTAGTCACCCGTGTGCGATCGAGCGCACTCGCGACAGAAGGTTCAGTTATAAGTCTGCAAATTTTCACTCACACGCACTCACACTCTCTCACTATTCACCCGCACACTTACACTCTCTCTCACTAGCACTCTCCCGTCCACCAGCATCTTCCACACTCACTCCAGTACCACCACTCATTCACCACCAGCACCCACTTCCCCATCACCACCATCTCCACTCCACCATCACCACCATCAAACACCCATTACCAGCACATACACTCCACATTCTGTCCATTACACAAGGTACCCATTTCCATCCACACACACACGAAATTTTTACATGTTTATTTACATTTTTAAGCATACATTTATGTATTTCATGTGTGATTGGGTAGTTTTTGTTATTTGCAAGAGGTTAGGAGCGATTTCAAATTTTCAAGACCATAGCTTGGTCTTTTAGTGCACACAAGCTGTTCGAGGAAAAGCCTGACCGTGTGCGATCGAGTGCACGGTACTTGCGATCGAGCGCATAACCAGTGTGCGATCGAGCGCACCTATCTAAGATCGATCGTAAATTAGGTAGAAGCAAACAAAAACATGACCAAACCATCTGCTTCCACCTCCGGTACGTCCAGCAGTAGTGCCTCGTCATCCCGGCCCAGCATCAAGCAACGGGAGCTCTTGTTCGAGACTGCCTTCGCCATCGATGAAGTATTTAAGCACATGGACGCCATTCAATAGGCTGTCCAAGCATTTAGACACCGAGGGTTGAAGAGGCTGTTTAAGCCGGTTTGCTCCACTGCTTACTCCCAGCTCGTAGTCCAGTTTTATACGAGCCTATCATTTGACTGCAGCAGACCAGGAGTACTCACTTCTTCAGTTTGGGGCACACCTATCGAGGTAACTAGTGCTGATATAGCCGCTGCCCTTCATTACACTAACTAGTCTCCTCCCGAGGACATCGATATCGAGGAGTAGCCTGAGTCCTTTGCCCTGGCTGAGATCATTACAGACATGTGCACTGGCCAGTATACTGACAGACATAATAATGCAGCCAGCCGATCAAAGTTTCCTCCATGACTTTGGCTCGTCGACACAATCCTACAGCGCAATGTGTGTCTATTGGGGCACAAGACACAACGACGAGACCAGTTTCTCCAGTCCTTATATGCCTTCCACAGAGGCCACTGGTACTCTATTTCGGCTGTCATTTGGAGCCAGCTACACAAGTTTTAGGATCATGTTCATGGCCGTCAGACCACCACGGCCAATGCATGGAGCCTCTATTTCCCGTTCCTACTCTTTTACATACTCAATAAGAAAGAGATAAAGGGGACCTCCAGCAACGGACTAGTGCGAGAGCATCCTTTCTTCAGGAAGGCTCAGTAGACACATAGCCTCTCGCACATGCCTCGAGGAATCCCGACACCCACTCCAGCAGCTGAGAGAGTTGATGACGATCGCATGGAGAACGAGACCCCGGTCATTAGCCCAGTACGTGAGGAGGACCATTCGGACATGGGACCCACCGAGTCCCAGCACTTTTTAACTGAGCTGTCCTCCTTCTGATGTGAGGTCTCTGCTGCTACCACACTCGTGCATCAACGCATAGATAGTTTGGAGACACGGTTAGCACGACAGGAGGCTATGTTGCAGGCCATTCTTGATCGCCTACCTCTAGCACCCGGTACATCTTCGATTGCACCAACTGATGATCAGCAGTGAAAGGATACCACGTCTGTCTGAAGACATTAAACTAAGCACTCATGGGAGGTACCCCAAAGCATATCATTTTTCGTATTTTTTTCCTTATTGTTAATGTTTACTTTTTCATTTTTGTTTATGTTTACTTTTTCATTTCTGTTTATTATTACTTGTTTTCCCGTTTATGTTTGTTTTTCTTTCTTTTTTGAGGACAACATGAGTACATCCAGTTGAAGTTTGGTGGTGTGCTACGAGCCATGCCAGCTATCAGTTCTCCATCTCTCAGGTCAGCTCCTTCCATGCTATTCACACATTGGGGACAATGTGCCATTTAAGTTTGGGGGTATGGGGACACATTCACACGCTCACTATGTCCCATTTTGTTGTTATTTTGTTGCGTTGTTGTTTTCATAGATAAATTCATGTTCATACTGTTCTAAAAAAAAATTGTGATCTAAACAAAGAATATGATTTGACTTCATAAGTGAGCTTAACACCTTGAACATATAGGCCAATAATTAAGTTTTGAACATAGATCACCTCCTTTTAGACATTTAAAGATTCACGAGTTTGACTTAAACGATCGCAAGCACATTAGCACATAATTGTGTGGGGTATGACATGAAATTTTGATTGGTATGTTTCTTTTACTTGACTATGAACCAGATGAACTATTAGATTAACGCTTTGGCATAAAAAAATAGAAGAAAAAAAATTCGTTATTGCTAAAAAAGAAAAATGCTCCTAATGATCAATAAAACAAACATTCCACTGAGTAACTAGCCCTCTTGCCTCAGTAAGTAGTGAGTGTCACGTCAAAAGGTGGAAAATTTGTTAACTCAAAAGATCATTTAAAAGAATTTTTCGCTAAGTAACTGGCCCTCTTGCCTCGGTAAGCAGTGAGTGTCACGTCAAAAGGTGGAAATTCTGATAAGAGCATTGAGACCAGTTAGTTTCATAGCCTTTTTGACTCGAGTTAGTAAGTCCTTAGGGTTGTCTTTACACCTAATGCCCTAAAACCATCTGGTTTGGGAGTCATTGGCTAAACTCTCGTTACATGAGTCAAATAGAAAGCTTAAGGGAACTAATTTGGCAAAAATCTCACAAAGAAAAGAAAAGAAGAAAACTTATGCCATCTATGTTGATTCTAATAAGAAATTTGGTGAATTTTGAGTCATCGAAACATACGCATTAGAATTATTTGGAAACCTAATCTTTTATGTGCTAGTTCACCACACACCAAAGTAAAACTTGTGATGTCTTAAATTGCCTCATGAAAGTGATTTGCGTTCAAAACTCTTATTCATTGAAAAAATATGTTTGTATCTATTAAGCTTGCTCATGAATGCACATCATAGTTTTGTGTTAAGACTTAAACTTTTTTGGACACTATGAACATTGGATCTATCTGTGTGTTGTTATTTTTCATTTTAGTTTTGTTTAGTATTGCTAAGGGACTAGCAATATGTAAGTTTGGGGGTGTGATAGGTGCTTAAATATTCATATTTAATCCCCTTTATTTGCATTTATTAGGTCCGTAGTTATGTTATTTTAGTCCATTTTACTTCATTTGTGTGTTTTACATGTGTTTATGGGGTCTTGAAAGAAAGAAGCAGTTTTGATACTTAAAGGAAGAAACCTAGAATTCATGGAGCAGCCTCTGGACAAAATGCGATCGATCGCACCATGCAATGCGATCGAGCGCACAGTGCGATCGTGCGCACACAAGAAGGATCGAGCGCACACTACGATCGAGCACAAGACGCGTGCGATCAAGCGTACATGTACGGGCGTGAACAGTAACTGCAGAACCCTATTTTGGAAATAAGAGAGTTTTTACGGTTTAGGAAGTTTAGGGTTTCCTGCACCTTCTAAGACTTCTCAAGCCCTATAAATACACTTGTAAAGCACACACAACATATCACAACTTAGAGAACACTTCTCTTAGCTTTTACTTAGAGTTGTAAGCTTTGGGAGAGAATTGAAGCCTCTTCTCTCGGGTTTATTCTTCTCTTTATATTTAGTTTATATATGATGTTTTTAGACAGCATGTGTAACTAACTTTCTTATAGGGCTCGATTGAAGCCCTAGTTATGATTTCTCATATATTTATTCATTGATAAATCTTTGCCAATAGCCTTTATTATGTTGCTTAACTTGATTAATGCCTGTACTTATTTAAATTCCTCATATATATGTGTATGGCCAACGTATGCATGTGGTATGGATTAGTTAGTTAGATCAATTTGGATGACCAAGTCCTGGGTCTAACATTAGTAACAAGGGATATCTTATCCGGATACCCGGGTTAATCAACATGGGAAACTTGGAGTAGATACCATGCCCTAGGTCTCATGTGGTTATCGATTTTCATAGTACTTATGCTTTCTTAAGGAATAACTCAAGCAGATACCATGTTGAATCCCTTAAGGAAGAAAAGAGTTAGAGTAGATACCATGCCTAACTCGTTACTCAGGGTGATCAATAGCTTAAGGAGTAGATACCATGCCCTTAGGTTGGCGACTAGTAGGTATACATGATAAGGCTAGTGCACTGCTACCTTATACAATTGGGAAAGTATGACTAGTGGTGGATATCAAAGTGCTATGTCTTTATTATTATCAAATCACACACAACAGTTATTTTATTTCTTTTTACTTAAAGAAACTAATTCTAAAAACCGAACTTTACCAATCCCTGTGGAGATGACCTTGCTTTCGCACACTATACTACACTGTTGACCTTGTGCACTTGCAAGTAAAATAAGTACGATTATTTACTCATTAATTTGAGTATATTTTCGCACAACATTGTATCAGTCGATTAGATCAAGTGAAAAATCTTCACTTTTAGGCTTAGAGAGAGTACCAGTCGACTAGGTCATAAGACTAATCGACTGGGAACTTACTGTCCCATATCCCAATCGACTGATATGTAGAGCCAGTTGACTAGGTTGTCCTTCAACCCAGTTTTCATGTTTCAAAACAGTTTTTGACTTAGAAAATTTTTGTATTATAGTTTTGTCAACGTCTTTTGTAAATTGAGTCATAGATCAAGCTAATTAATTGAATACTAAAGATTTACAGTTGATTCAATTATCTTAGTGCCTATTCTTGATCCTTTGTCTTCTTTTGATGTCTAAACGTGTTGAGTTCTTACCTCTTGTTTCTTTACTGAATGTTTTTATGGCTTAAACACTTAGATAAAACTACTAGTGCAATTAGAGTGGTGTTTTGTCATTATTAAAATCAAATACGGGTCAACAGTACATAATTTAAAAAATTTCATAACATTATTTGATCTCATATTTTTAATTAAAAATACTAATTGTATTTCAATTATAATATTTATATATATAATCTTATATTAATGTTGCTTAAGTTTTCAAGGTTAAAATTATGTTTATATGTTTAATGTTTCTTGGGCTTCGATTATAAAAAATGCTTCTTGGTCCAACAAAATGAAGTGACAAAAAATGGTCAATATTAATAATTGACAAATTTAAATCTCATAAATAATTATAAATTCATTGAAAAAACATTTTACATGAGTTATATAAGTTATATATACATGTATCATATTATTTTGAGTAATAATTTATTTATTACGCATAAATAATCCATAACCTACATTATTCCATTATTGATACTAGCATTCTCTTTTATGAGTTAAAATAATATGTTAATAATTATCTGTTTACCTATAAAAATGTCAAGTATAATGGTCATATATTTTCCATTAGAACGATTGAGTTACAATCACGAAAAAGAAATAAAAACAATTGAAAATGTGAAGAACATGAAGAGAAATAGAGAAAATCAATATAGATTAAAGATAAGAGAGATAAGAAGAGTGGAAAAGTTAAGTATAAATAGGATAGTGGGAGAGAAAAACATGAGAAGAAAAGTGAGAAACTTGTACAGGGGAGGAAGAGGTGCATAAAAAAATATCAAAAGGAGAAGACTTCCTTTTTGGTCTTGGAGTATGTATATATTCGTTTGGATTTTTAATTTAAATGATTTATTATCTCTTTCCTAGATCATCAATTCTCCTCGGCAATTATTTCGATCATCTTTTCCGACTACTCAATTTTTTTCAAGCAAAATAATATCATTCTCTCTTCATTTCCTTCATTTTTTTTGGGATTTTACATGAAAATCTCCACATCTCTCTTTTCTCCTGCATTTTCAGATTTAATTGCATCGTCTGATACTAGCAATGGTTGCATCGTCCAGCTCCGGTGACGACCATGAATCGCGCTCTGGGTTGTTTGGGATTTTGTATATATATTTTTTATAGCTTTTTTTTTGCTTGGTTGACGAGAAAATTAATAATTTTTTTTCTAATTTATGTTATTTGTTTGTCAAGAAAAAGAAGTAAAATGATTTGTAACTACTTTCTTGAAGAATCTCTAAAAAAATAGTTAGAGTAGAGCTCAAAATATGGACAACAAAAAGAAAGAAAAAACGAAGGAGTGAATTTATCGAAATCGATCACCAAAGATGAGAGAGAGAGATTTTCAGAGAAGGATGGAGAGAGTTTTTCTTTTGCGCAGATTTAAAAAAACAAAGGTTAAAGATGGTGAAATAAGTCTGTTTACAAGGGTCTTGTGACTCATTCATAAGGGTGGCAGTGGCCTTCATGTCATGTCGTGCCTCCTTCTCTTTCGTATCGTGCCGTGCCGTGCTTTAAAAAACCTCAGCCCGGCATGGCCCAAGGCCCGCATGGCTATTGGGCCGTGCCAGCCCATGGGCCTCATATGTATATTTATTTTTTTTACCTTTTTTGTTGAAAATAGTAAAAAAAAAAAAAGAGTATAAATATTGAATTGAATGCTTATAATTGTTTAGAAAAACAATCATTTTATTAATGAAGTTAAATATTACAAATAACTTAGAAATTAAACAAAAACAACAACATAAAGAAATAACTTAAAAATTATAACTTTCAAAAATCTTCTAAATAAATAACTTACAAAACAACATATAAAATAAGTAAAGAAGATGAAATGACTTACAAATTTGTGAAATATAAAAATAAAAAAAAACAACTTAGAAATTTTAAAAATTATAAAGACATAAAATATTATCAAAAATTAAAAAAAAAGTAATTGTTATAACCTTTTTGATATTTAAATAAAAAAAGTAAATTTATCCAATTCCTAGACAAATGACTTTAGAAATTGAATGATGAGCTGCATAACTAAGCTACGCAGCTAAGTTTCATTCGGTGGATTAAAAAAATAATATTATATGATTTCCTCTTAGTGTTTTAGTTCATTGAATCAAATACTATTATGTTAAAATCAAGCAATTATAACTTCAATATTTAAATTAAAAATTCACAAAAGACAATTTTTTATGTTTAAATATTTGTATAGGTTTGATTTAATTTATATTAATGTGTGATTTTATGTGAACTTGCTTAATTTATGAATTAGTAGATCACATGCCATTATGTTAAGAATAGGGTAATAATTTTCATTTTTAGTCCATTATCCTAAAATATCAAATTTATCATCATCTAATTCTTCTTGACTCATTACTCTAGTGGTATAAAATTATATGTAATTTTGAATTTATTAGATGTTATGGTCATGCCTCGTGCCGTGCTTCGTGCTGGGCCATGCCTTGGACCGGTCCATACTAGGCCTCGTGCCGTGCCATGCCTTTTTTTATGTCGTCTTGGGCCTAGCGTGTCGTGTCGTGGGCCTCAAAAGCTAGGCCCAACACGGCATGAGGAATAGTACTGTGCAAAGCACGACACGGCCCGTGGAAGTATGGGCCGTGCCGAGCAATGCCAAATTTGTTTTTGACCGTGCTTACCCGCAACTGGCACGGCCCACGGCCCATTGCCACCCCTACTCATTCATAAGTAAAAAAAAATGGGCTTTGAGATTATTGCCATTTTAAGTTAGAAGATTGACTTATATAAGTCAGAAGTCCGTTTGACCAGATTTATTTTGCCAAACATCAATTTTAAAATAAGTAATCTTAAAATGCACTTTAACTCTCATAAGTCTGTTTTATAAGTTCAACCAAACAAGGGCTAAAACCTCTTACACACACCAATCCTCATATGAATCAATGTACACTCAAGTCACTTCATCTCCATATCATATACAGACTTTGTAAACACAGAAGCTTAGTTCAACAAACCCCCAGCGAAAGCAAGAAAAACATTGAGCCAAGCTCCAATACCAACAAGACCAAGTCCACTCAGAACTTTTTACAAACACTTGGCATGGGCTTAATTTTGTACATCATCTTTTCTTGTCTTTAAATATATACAGGCTATGGGCTACAGCGTCAACTAACCTTGATAGTTTAGTGCCAGACTTAAATCAAATAAACGTAGAGAATCACACGCTAAACCCAAACATTTGAGTCATTAAACCCCCATATTCTCCAATTAGTCATCCACCGCAAAGCTGCCATATTTTTAATGTTGGGTAATTATAAACCAACCCAAGTCTAGTAGAAATTTATGCTCGGAGAGCCCACTGAGCAAAGCCTGAAAATTTATGATACAGACATCATTTAAACCCAAATGTTTAACTCATAAAAAAATTAAAAGTTTAAATTGATGGGCTTTGATTCCACTGTCATATATTGAATCAATAATGCCATTTGAATCATGAAAACCAAACATCAGGCTAGACCAATGTTTTTAAAAACATTCTTGGGGCGCGCCCCGAGACGAAATCACGAAAAAACGGACAAAAGCGTGATTGTTGGGGTGTTTTTACCCCTGGGCGTTCGCCTTTTGGGTCCGGGCGTTCGGGGCAACCCGGGGCGTACGCCCCAGACGCCCCGGGCTTCTGGGCGAACGCCCAATGATATATTTTTTTTTTGTCTCTACGCCTCAAAACGACTTTGTTTTGAGTTAAATGGAAATCAGTCCATTTAACCAAAACGACGTCGTTCCATTTTCGAATTAAATCAGACACAAGTTTTTTTTTCTTCCGTGCGGCTCGAGAACCTATTACATAAAGAACCATTGACCTTACCACTGAGCTAACACTGATGATATGATATAATTTCACTTCATAAATATATAATACATGTTATCTAGTTTAATAATAATTACAAACTATTTAATTAATCACTTACAAATTACAACAATATAAAAATATAAGTTATACTTCATATAATTTATATATTAATATTTATAAAATTATAATTATTAGATTATAGAGAGTTAGTAAAGTATTAAACTTTGATAAAAATTAATTAATTACAAATTAAATTATTTTTATTTTACTATTCTAATTAATTAATTAATATGATTTTATTAAAATTTCAAAACACCACAAAAAATTCAAAAGACTTACCCGAATTTTCAACCTTTTAGGTCAGAATTTTAAATTTTCAACATTTTGATTGGACATCATTATTAATGGAACCATTATATTGAAGGATGATAGTATAAATTGATGGATACATATGCAACAAACAATAGCATACCTCTAATATCATATGTGATTAAAATTTTCATCAAATTGTTTGATATTTGTGTAAAAATATTTTGATAAATATTCATTCATAGGTCTTAAGTTAGTAAAGTTTATTGATAATTAATTTATTTATATTATTTTAATTTTTTAATATTTTTATAATTTAATTAATATTATTTTATTCGAAACGCCCCAATGTTTCAAAAGGCTTACGCCCCAACGCCTCGAGACTTACACCTCGCCTTATTGAGGCAAAACGCCTCGTCCAACGCCCTCGCCTCTGAAAACACTGGGCTAGACTACTAATTTTTCGATTTTACCTTTAAAAAGCACTGTAACGAGTGACATGCTGAGAGCTATATGTTACATGCACTCTTCATTTTACTTTTGATAAGAATATGACCGTTGAACACTCCAAATTAAAATAAAAAACATAAAAATTTACAAAAAAAATAAACAAATCCAACATTCATATCTGACACAGCGACACTCATACCCGAGTCCATATAGTTCCAATAGCATTAGTACTCTATGCTGAAGACTCAAATTTAGGCTGAAAAAAAAAACTTTATAACTTGAGATATGCCACTATGGCAAAGAGTTAGGAGGTACTAAATTATGTGTAAAATTGAATTCTGGGAAGTTCAAAGGAGTGTGTACGTTCTGATGTGTATTCTCGGATGATCATTCGTTATATGTTTCCTGCACTTACGTACTCTTTGTTTCCATTTGTACCCTGTTGCCTTATGATCACTGAATTTTGAGAGAAGTTAAGATCATGCCCCTTTTCGGGAAAAAGCAAAGCAATATACCTCCCAATACATTATTATGCAGAGCTTTAAGCAACATAGACAAGATGCATATTTTTTTAACTACATGTTTCTCTTTCTCCCTTTTAACAAACAACAATATTCCAGATTCAAGAAGTTATAGTGCAGGTGCTGTTATATGCCTGACTTTGATGTTTCTTATCATAAGCACTGTCAAGGACTAATAAACATTCAACTTTGTGGTGAAACTTAGGCTTGATAAGGTTCCATACAACTCGAAAATTAGAGCTCAATCTCACTCGAATCACCAATGGCAATCCCATTCCTGACTCTAACATGTCTTCCATGTTTCTCCCGGCTCCATACATCGGCTTGTTCCTTGTTCCTACATATAATTGGAATAATGTTGAATCATGGCTCTCTGCATATAGTTTTGGCCCCTGCAAGTTTAATTAATTTAGACTAATTAATTAATGATGAACATTTGATATTGAAAAAAAAGTTATTATCATGAAACACATTTGCGTTTTGTTCTTAGTTTCAATGTCTCTCGTACGTTTCAAATTCAATTAATTTACACCATGCATTATAGAGGTATCCAGTAAGCCCTTCAAATCAAAATTACAACTAAATTAGAATCAGTGTACATGTGCAACAAGTGCGTGTCATTTAAATCTGAAAAGATAGTTACGACAGTATTCAAATTGCAGATCGAGGAGTTAGATATTTTGAGCTTGAAAAAAAATAAGAGAGAAGATTTGTGGGAGAAAATAAGAGAGAACAAAGTTGTCTTTTATATTTCAAACGATGCACTGCACATGTGTATCGGTTCTAATTTGGCTCGAATTTTGATCAGAATGGCTTATTGGATACTTTTATAATGCAGAGTATAAATTGATCGATTTACAACGTAAAGGGAAATTGAAATATAAAGTAAAATGCAATGGTGTTTTGTGATAATAAAAAAAAACATTATGGTTATCTGGATTGTAATTGAATTTAAGATGCAATAATTAAGTAATTTTAACGGAAAGTAATTAAGTAACTAATACTAAATCCTTACTTGTGATTTTGCAAAAGGGAGGCGGCCAAAGGACATTTCCATGATTGGAGGGTGAATGTAGAGGCCAAATAGCTTAGACTTATTGTCTATAAGTAGATCAATGGAACAGTTGCAGGTGAGGATCTTAGTTATAACACCGTGGGTGTCAACTCCTTCCCCTAGTCCAAACTGACGAATTCCTGCCATCTGCACCAAACATTTGATGTTCAATTGGGAAATGAATAACAGCATTGCTAAAGAAACATTTCAGATGACCACTTATTTGTAAAATCATTATTTTTGACACAAATAAGAATAATGATTTCTATTGGTTGTTAATTCAAGTGTTCAAAATTAACCGTCATGCTTTAAATCTTTACAGAAATTTGAATTTGAGACCTGTTTTCTTTTGATTGTTTAGGTTTTGATGAACACATCAATTACTATATTAGAAGAGAGGAGAAAAGAAAAACATGTATAGTAGTAGTACATACCTTAATGGATATGTTAGGAGATGGGGGCTTAGTAGCAATGTAAAAAACAAGCAATGCAACCCCCAAACTGACCATAAGCCTCCAAGTTATTTGCAAAGAAATCCACACGCATGAATCTGACCTCCTAAAAGACAAATACCTCCACCAGCACCCTCTATTTTTCTTCCAATAAAGAAACTCCTCCTCCTCCTCCTCCTCATCATCATCATCATCATCATCATCATCATCATCCTGCTCATCTTCCTCATCATCACCATTATCATTGTCATGATCATGATCGCCATGATGATCAACAATGATCAGACGGTTGACAATTCGTTTGTCGGCACCCCCATGATCTGCAACAATATTATTGATGATCTTCTTGTCATCCAAGTAGGAGTTGTTTGATCCGTGAGAGGAGTAACGAGAGAGAGTGATTCTTGAGACCTCAGGATTCTTGTGAAGGAAAGCTGTTTCGGATCGGGCCGGGGAGTGTAAAGTTGATTCGGTGGTGGTGTGGTTAATAATTCGGATTTCGGCACTGTTAGCATGGGAGATGGTGGAAGGGCTTTGAACGTAGTAAGCACATGGGTATGAGCTGTGGAACATTAGGGCATCTTGCTCGTGATAACTGCTATCCACCATCATGAGAGAGAGAGAGAGAGAGAGAGAGATATGACATCTGACAAAGGGGTTTATCAGGGTTTATAAACTGGATAAAGAGAGGTCTATTTTTTTCAGGATTGAGTAGCTATTTAGCTTGGCTTCATGTGTTATATATATAAGCCATGAAAAGCTAAAGCTTAGCTTAATGGCTCTACAAAAGAGACTACTACTTTGAAAATTCCATTTCTGGAATTTATTAATATAAAATTTAGAACAGAAAAGAAAATTTCATTTTAAATTTAATAATTAAACATGAGGTTTGCTTTGAAATTAACTTGTAAGATGTAAATATCGAGTGCGACTCTCTGCTGTAAAAATTATTAAATGAAACTGATCTGTAATACATATATATTTAAATTATAAAGTGGTTCCAACAAAATCTCATTTTAAAGAGTACAAGTTCATGTTACTTTATTACTTCACAATTTTTACAATAGATGAGTTACACTCTACAATTATCATGAGTCTTTGACTGAATATAATTTGTTTTTCTCATTTTATATACTAATTTGTAAATTTCGTTTGTGACTGTAAAACATACATATCGCGAGATTTTTTCAAAGATAATGTTTCAATGATTCATAGCATGTTACATCAAGAAATTATGATAAATTGTCAAGAATCGAATTATCAAATTAAAACTAAGACCTTAAGTCTTAAAGGTCTCAAATTCGAATGATATGTGTCTGTGTTTTATCAATCAAATAAAATTATTAAATTAAAATCCTAATTTTTTTGGAGTAAAAATTAAAACCCTAATTTAAATTATTTTAGTTAAGCAGTTCTTCAAAATTTTAATGAGTATCATTGTATGTGCCATAAAAAAACATACAGAAAACATCTTAGTTAGAAAGAAGCATGTTAAAAATAAAATAAATATATATATATATATATATATATATATATATATATTCTTTTAGTATATTATTGAAAGCGTGTGCACCAATACTCGTGGTTATAACTGTTATTAATATGAAAATGTTTTAGAGGTGGGAAAATGGAGGGTCGGATTGGGTTTCATTTTTTAATGGGTCTTATTTTTCTGTTCATATCAGTGTTTTAACGGATGGATAACAGGTATTGACAAAAAATTTCTAATTATATGAGAAAATAACGATCCGAGCTAAGTCTTATGGGTAACAGATAAACAGATACGAGTTAAAAATGTCTGTTTTCTAACGGATCTTGTTTTTTATGTTTATATCCGTGTTTAAGTAGTATATAACGGGTTAAAAATGAATACAAACTAAAAATCCCACTTATAAAATCTTTAAATCTCAACTGCTGAATTGTTGAGAGATAAGGAGACCATAAAATTAATTCTCAAATAAACTCAATTAATTAATTTTTGAATTAAGCATTACTATAATATGGAGACAATTCTAAAAAAAAAAATCCAATTATATGATGAGCAACCATATATGTAAGCCAAGTGAAGCCGAAACATAAAGCAGGAAATTTGGACCGAGAATTACGGGGGAGCCCTGACTAGACACTAGCTATACTTCTAACGTTAGCTTTACACCGAATTGTCTCTCCTTTTACATTTGGGGAATGATAACAAAGTAAGCACGCTTTACCGTTTCATATTACTCTTTTTTGTTAATTGCATTCTTCTTTTCTGATTTACAAAAAAGGCTTAGATCTTTACCCCAAAAAAAAGGAAAAAAAGTGTTTTTCAATTAAAAAAAACAAAGAATTCAAAATGGACCAATGGTGTTTAATTAGTGCACCCAGTCAAAAGAAAAATAGTGCGCACTACCTCATATAATTACTCTTCTTTGTCTGCTCCTATATGCTCCCTGGGCCAAAGCATCTTAAACATAAAATTTTACACAGTAAATATGTGCCTCAAATTTCTAATTAGACTCTGTAATTGCTAGTGGCTTTGATATGTTCAAGTTGTTAAGATGCCATTTTGGATGGGGGTTTGAGTGCCCTCCTTCGTTCTTTGTTTTTTTACCAGTAGGAAAATTAGGAGAATCATGGAAATGACACAATAAGCACTCCAAATGCCTAAGCTAATTTTGGAAGATTTGGAATCCTTTCTCATTATTCTAATATTCACACACTCAACCGAGGTTGAATCTGAATGCCATACCACAAGAGTATTTTAAAAAGGCATCGGGTTTCCGGAGATTGAGATAAGAAAATTGTTTTTTTTTTTTAGGAATTAAGATAACAAGGGAAAAGACACAACACTGCTCCAAAAATTTAAATTGATTTTGGATGGTTTGAAATCTTTTATAATTATTATAATATTCACACACCCAACTGACGTGGGATTTGAAGTCCTATTTTGTTCTTTAATTATATGGATTTTTCAATAAATTTTTTAAATGGTAGAAATAAACTATATTTCAATATAAAGATGGATCAAAGATACATTTTCTTTTGGAATTTTGATATATTTTGTTGTAAAAATAATCAAATAAAAATAACGAAATAATCGCATAAAAATAATAGATATAAAATTTACGTAGATGCTATTTCGATTAATATTGCTTGCTTTTGAAGAGAAGATGGACTGTTAAGCAAGGGTGGCCATATATGGTCATGATTGAAGAAAATAGTGACAACATTGATAAATAATCAAAACCATCTTTTGCTTTTATACCAGGACATTATGAATTGCACTTCTCAAAACCATCATCATCATCATATATATATATATATATATATATATATATATATATATATATATATATATATATATATAACAATCACTTTCCTCTTCCCATTAAAAAAACCCACATCTGATAATATTGGGGCCTCCTGTCCTGTAGTATATATGTTAAAGGCAATAAATGGGAATGTTAAATATACAAATTAGAAAATTAATAAAATAAAATAATTAAAGACCATTTCTGAATTATGATATTCTAACTTTTTTTTCTATTTTCTTAATATTTTCTGAGAAGCTCATCGAATTGGCTGCCCGAGGTATCTTCATCATGCTCACCTTCCCTAGTACCTCCATTAGATTATTGATCTTATAAATGGTGCTATTGTACTTCCATGGTTTTGGGCATCATTCCTTAACCATGATATTGCCACAGCCCAATCTGATTCAATGATCAGATTTCCATTACCAACCCAATTAGACCTGTGAAAAGTAGACATTGCCTCCTTGATAGCCGGCAATTTTGCAAAATTGGAGTCTGCTACACCAATACTTTTAGGAAAGACTGCCAAAATGTGATTCTTATTATCTCTAAGCCCATCGCCAATACATACATGCACGCCCTCGTTTACCCAAAGATATTTGCTGACGAAAGTATGTGGGTTTTAAAAAAAGGGTATATTATATTTCACAGAAAGATAAATAATAAGTTATACTTATAGTGACGCCTAATCTTTTGTCACTAAAGAATAAAAAAAGTGCCGATTTCGATTTGATCACAACATGATGATTTTTAATGGTAAAAGAAAACACATTTTATAACAAATTTAGTGTCACTGAAAAACAGAATTTGGTGACTCTCATCATTTTGTCACCTTTGCTACGAATAAGTTACTAATTTGGTGACGAAGGCACTGATCTTCAATTAAAAAATTCATTAAGATTCTATGACATTTTTTCTTCACTAAAAAATTAATTTTTTTTGTGACAATCATATATATCAAGTATCAAGCTAGTGTCCATCCATATATATTAAACTCGCGTTCGTATGTAATTTCTTATCGTGTGTTATATTATTGTCTATTCATGTATATCAAACACACGTTCATGTATAATCTTCCATCGTATAAAGTACTCTTAATCTTAACAATATGGTTCATGCACATCCAATTGTACTAATACACTGCCTAACACGATTCAAGCCGTCAATTGCATCAGTAGTAGGGCTCATGTGTTCATTTAGCATATACGAATGTTATGCATATTGTTGTATTTCAATTTAATTGGACAATTGGACCTTTAGGTTTTTGGTGTTTTCTTCCCAAATAGTAATTACGGTATAATTGTTCATTTGTACATTTTATAAGATTGTGGACTAGCTTGTGTATATAAACATGACATTTTAATAGAAAATATTTATTTTATAAGATTAGGGACTAATCAAATAAACTGTTTTTACCTTATATAATACTATAGTTATTAAACCCTTTAACGATAAAACCGTTAGTAGGCATTAAAAATTTGCGAACAGTTTCACTAATTAATAAACCAAATCCAAGAGAGTAGAGTGCAGCATGCAGCACGTACCAGCAGCAGATTAGGTAGGAAAGAAAATTAACAAAAACCCAAACAGAATATTACTATTGCAGCTGCTAGAAGCACCCACGGAAGCAAGTCATGGCATTTGAAGCCTCCACAAGAACCAGCTAAGGCATCAACATAAACATGAAAGTCCATGCCAAAAAAAAGGACAAAAAACTGAAGAACTAGCCACTGCATAATCATAGCTTAATGATAGGAAGATTGAAAGCATAATGGAAACAGCCTAAGAAGCTGATAATTAATGAAGCAACTGCACACACTTAGCCAAGAAAAAAGGCTATTAGACTTTATATTTAGGTTTTGTTACCTTAATAATATCATTAGTTAACATTTTGTAGGTTACTTACATTAGAGCACTATGGCACCGTATGGGTTCAAATTTAAGCTAGGTTATATCATTTTTGTAGTTAATATTTTGTAGCTTAATTAAATTTAAAACCAAACGACGCCATATATGTAAATAAGACTGTCATTCTTAATCATTTCAATTTTTTTTCTAACAAACCCTCTTACTCACTTTACTTTCTCTTTCACCTTCTTATTATTACTATTATAACGACCAGAGAAATGTGATGTGGTGAAGCTTTTGCTCATTGATACAATGTATATCTTTGAATTACAACGAAAAAAAAAAAATTGAATTGTTGTATCTTAGAAATGATAATGCGATCAAGAGAATCCGTTGCACTATTAAAGTTTATCTCAACGGTGGTGTGACAAATCTTAAAGAAAGTGATTGACACTTGTCTCTATCATTCAATTCTCTTCGAACTTATTGGAGATGATATATATAATTCTATCTGTTCTATTTTATGCTTGTTATGAAATGTAATTATTTCTATGCTTTAGCATATATTTTACAGTGAAGAACAACACATTGCATGCATGTAATAATGTGCTTAATTTGACATATTTTTGCTTAAATGAAAGAAACAAGAAGTGTATGTAAAATAAAAAAACATATGGAGAACACAATATTTCATATATACCGAAGTTGGGATCTAAGATCGGTGGATTCAGGAAAAAAAATGAAAGTGAAGAAGGAGAATGCAAGTTAAACTATATCAACAGTAAAAACTTTTAAATTAAATCTACGAGAGAGAGAGAGTCAATATTTTGCTTGTTATTAATGTATGTTTACATAATCCTTGTAGTCTCCCACTAATAACAACCTCCACCTCCACATTATTCCCTTTTGTACATGAAACTTACACGTACAATTCTCCAACTAATCCTTATTTGACTATATATTCACATTTCTCTTCCTATGGGAACGATGATTATTGCACCAACTCGTCCATCAACAAACTGCCTCGCAATGAAACCGAAATTACATACAAAAAATCTCCTGTCGTGCTATTCTCCTCTTTGCAATGTTTATTGCATGCCGACCTTGTAACTAAAACACTACATATGGAAGTCTGAGTGCGTATATGTCAAAATGAAACCAAAAAAAAAAAGTTGAGAGAGCAAGAAATATGGAAAAAAGAAAAATGAAAGGCTTATAATGAGAGATGAACAAGAAATGAGGCAAACTAGAAGTTTGAAGTCTGATTTTGTAATTTTGAAAAGAATGTCTACCCAAAATTTCCTAGGACATGCATGGCCTTTTGGGTAGCTTCATATATTTTTGAAGGAGAGAGAAAGGGAGAGAGAGAGAGGGGTGGAAGGGTGGCCAGTTATTCAACTTGGAAATCAAGGAAAGGAAAAGAGGATATATTATCCATGATACCATCTAAATCCCATTCTCCCAATCTTAAGTTTTCTCCTTGCCAATTATGATTTTCTAGCCCAAACATGTCTACTTTAAAGCTCTGATGATCAGAATTAACATTGAAGCAAGTATTAATATTGCTTTTCAAATCAATAATATTGTTGTCATTGGCAACACTATTATGGATCATCTTATCTTCAATGCTTCTACTACTCTCTATCTCCAATTGAGGAAGAGAAAGCTCCCCTTCTAATGATCCCATCTTTGTACTAATTGGCTCTAAAATCCCATAATCCCCATATGATCCTTCTCCTATATTACCAAAGCATGTATTCACATTGAACAAACATGGTGCACCTTTCATCACATCATAGCAGCGATTATCATTGATCACAGCGAAAGGGTTGAATTGGTAATTTCCAGTAACAGTAGGATGCAGGGATACCGATGATGAGGAAGACGAATCCATGCACATGGACATGGCTATTATGTCATGATGATCATGCATGGCCATGATCCCTCCCATGACATCTCTATTAGGCTCTGATGAATTATCAGTCGTACTGTTGTTTGGTGATGAAGAGGATGTGGAAGTATTATTTTTCAATCTTTTCTTCAATGTGGAGTTCCAAAAATTCTTTACTTCGTTGTCAGTTCTTCCAGGAAGCCGAGCCGCAATTTGTGACCACCTGAGATTTTATTGAAACAATTGGGAAAATCATGAGACATATAATTAATCTCAATAAAATACTATAATTTTGCATGCTTTATATGGATTAATTCTTAAGGTACAAAAAACCAACAAACATTAAACCGTGTATATAATATTTCATTATATTACCACTAACTCTAGTTAAATCACCATATATATAGTATTTCATTAGGGTGTAAATATGGTGTTATATGTCTTTGCATTGTTTGGCTTCATGTTCTTGAGAGTGATTAATCAAGAGAGAAAGAGAGGGAATATATAATTACTTGTTGCCAAGGATGGAATGCAAATGAATGATAAGCTCTTCTTCTTGGGGAGAGAATGCGCCGCGCTTAAGGTCAGGCCTCAAGTAATTGATCCAACGAAGACGACAACTCTTCCCACACCTTTGGAGGCCAGCATTCCTTGCAATATCACTCCAACAACCTTGTCCATTGGTTAACATGTACCTCATCAGTTTCTCATCTTCCTCTGGTGACCATAAGCCCTTTCTAAGCTTGGTGAGCTTGTTATTGTTCACTTTGTCTTTTCCCATGGGATCTGGCTTCCTCATTGCTAGTTAGCTACCTAGTTTTAATTTTATCAGATCTAGAGGAGGTGGAGCCTTTTTTCTTTAACTAGCTAGTTTGATGGAGATCATAAGGGGAAAGATTATATAGGTAAAATGATAATCTGTGTGTGAGAGAGAGAGAGAGAGAGAAGGCTTCATAGGGTGGTAATGGTGATGATGATGGTGATTGTTGTGGGGTTTGCTTGGAATATGAACATGAATATGAGTATGCATATGAAATTTAAGAGAGAGAGAGAGGAATTGTGTTTGTTAGTTGATGGGTAGAGTGGAAAACGGATTGGAGGGGGACCCGATCCCTCACTCCCCAGAGAGAGAGATGGTTGGTCTTCTTGTCTTTGACTCTATCTTGTCTTTTTCGATGCATTTTTCTTCACTCACAAGGTAATCATCATGTGTCTGAGAAACAAACAAATTTGCTTCCACTTCACATAATACTCTCTCTCTGTCTCTTTCTCTCTCAAACCACACGTGTATTTGAAGTATAAACCTAGAGAGAGAGAGAGTACAAAAGTACTTCTGGTACAATTCCTTATGAGAAAGTCTTAAAACGTTAATTTGAATTTCGATGGTTCTTTGGAATATTTTACTTTTGTTTTAGATGACAAACGTGAATTATAACGTTCTTCTCAAGCAACGTTGTAAAATGCAAATGAGAGTAGTTACAACTTACAATTGTTGGTAAAATGGCGGCATGGTAGAGAAAACAGAGAATGAAAGAAACAAAATTATTTGTCATCTAAGATTATATATGTCTGTTCTTATCCGTAAGTATTTAAATATTTTCTCCATCAATTAAATAAATAAATATAAAAAAACCCCTTCAAGTGCTATCAAGATTTCCTAAGCACTCCAGATAGTGTATCAGTCATGAAAAATCCCATTTCATCCCATTAGCATTTGACATTCTGAATACTACCATGATTTTCTTCTTCATTTCCCTCTCTCTTTTGATTTTGATTCAGTAAGGTGATATCCAATCTATTTTTTTTAAGTGTAACGACCATAACTAGGATTAACCATGAACAAACCTCACGGGGGAGAGTAATATAACCGTTGGACTAAGCTTACAATCACCAATTCACTTACTCTTAACCACAGGGTTTTACTTCATAAATTAGTTGAATTAACCATGAACATAGCCCACAGGGAGAGGGGAGGGACATATAACAATCACCAATCCACATAATTAATGTAAGCTATCACAGGCACAATAGACACCACAACTTTCACTGTCTAATGTGTTGTCATACTTATCCTACCAATGGATTCTCTTTCCTTACCTAATCCTCCCTCTCCCTACATGCCATGGCAAAAATTAATGTATCATAAATTCATGAGAAAAACCAAACAATAATTCCCAGTCATTGTCCAATCCAAAACAATATTACAATGGAGTCTTAATCAATACATGGAATATGAAGTGCAATATATATAGTTATTCAAAATATTCATCCTTATGTGCTGATAGGGACTGCCGCAAATTTCTGGGGAAAAGAACAAGTGGAAACTCTCAAGCTACTCAAATGTTTCAAAAGCATTCTCCATGTCTACAGCTGTCGCAAAATCCATCTCATGCTTGTGAGGCTCTGCCAAGCAACATGCTACTTTGTTAAAAAGAAAAGAAAAAACACCTTTGTACTACATTTTGAATCTATTTTTGAGGAAACTGTCCTAAAAAATTTAAAATGCTGGGCCAACAGGGAAATACTTCCATAACAACAAATTATGACCTGAAAATGAGCACAACCTTTTAACTTTCCTGTATGCAACATAGTAGACTTGACCCTATGTAAAAGAATAACCACAACATTTCCTTCTGAAAACTTGAATGAGGATTGATGCAGCAATGAGCAGTCAGACAAGAAACTTTCTGATCTACCACTAATAATAGTCAAAAAGAGAAGGAACACCAATTACCACTCGACAGGCTCAACACAAGTTCACTTTCTAATATTTTTTTCCAGTTTTTCTGAGCTTACTTAGGTTCCTGTAGAAAGAGTAGAGAATAAATTTGTCTAGAAAATATCAATTTACAGTATCCCTCCTCTTCCTTCCACTTCCATGCAAAATGTAAGTTTAAAAATACTGACTTAAATCTATTGTAAAAATATGCATCTAGGATCCTCAATCCATCGTTATGACAAAGTGCAATTAACTCACAAGTATCATGAATAGCATCTTTAAAGGGTATAGAAGCTAGTTTTATTGTACCATTATTAGCTGCGGGAATCAAGTCAATTTAAATAAATTATTCCGTACATAATAATACTAATTATTCCTTAATATCTTAACCAATGTTCTTGAGCTCTCTCCAAACGGTTCAGCATAACTCTATGTGAACTCCTAAATCCAGTCAAGTAACTCTTAGTAATGTAGGGAAAAATTCCCTCTCCAATAACCTGATGACACCTGACAAAGGGTATGAAAGTAATTTCACCGCAAGGTTGTTATCAGCACGAGGTCATTACAGCCAAGTGTCCTGCCGCATATCAAGGTTCCTTACGTATTCGCTTCCTTTCTCCTCTTTACCTTTTCTCAGAAAAACCCAAAAACTAACAAAGGTATCGGAGGTTCTCCGGAGGCACCACCCTTTTTCCTCCGACGACTTCATAGATCACATGCACAAGATCCAATTTCCAGATCACCTCATCCATCGGACTAATTTTTTGCATCAACAGACTGGCACCGTCCGTAGGAAACCACAATCTCTCACTGTCCAGTAGAAGCGAAAAAATCTTCAAAGAACTCATCTGTTACCATGCTACCCAGAAATACCACTAAAAATACCGGCAAGGGAATTGCTAGAGCCAGTGCTGCACCTACATGATCTGGCACTCACAGCCAGTAGTATGGTTCGAGGTTCCCTGTAGTATCTGAGCACATTGCCCCTGACGATGACACATTTGCTTTTCCGGGAATGCAGCATGCCCGTTCGAGATCGACAAGATGGATCCTCCGAAAGACCTTAGAGAACCCGCTTCAGTGCATCCCGCCATCTCGATGATCGAGGCACAGTTTTTAGAGCTTTCCCGTCTAGTGATAAATCTCACCGTAGAAGTTCGAGGAGGGGGTAGACAGCCCTCACTTCTGTCTCCTCGCCATGCTTCTAGGCAAACCAGCCATCCCAGCAACGAGTGCTCCGTCAACAATCGCTCCACTGTGGAGTCTTCACAATCTCACGCAAATAGATCTAAGGGAGGTTCTTCTTCTAGAAGTAATTTCTACCTAGACAAACGAATTGAAGAAATGGAAGAGTGGATCAACGAATCTTTCAAAGCTTGGAGCAATAACGTCCTAGAGGAGCTCAACATCTAGAATCCGCCGTTTAATCAAGAATTTCTCAAAGCTCCACTCCCGCCAAATTTCAAAATGCCACTTATCAAGCCCTATAACGGTTCGACGGATCCCCTATATCACCTGCAGCTCTACAAGACTATCATGTGCTACACCGATACTCTGATCCTGTCATGTGTCGAGTCTTCCTCTAACACTTAAAAAGGCCGCTAGTGCACGGTATTGTAGATTAAAGCCAAGAAGCATTAACACCTTCAAGGAGCTTAGTTATGTCTTTGCCTTACACTTCTTTAGTAGTAAAGAACCCAGGAAGACCTCAGAAAGTCTTTTTAATATCACTCAACATCGAAGGGAGAAACTCCGAGCGTACATCTCGAGGTCTAATGCTGCCGCCTGGAAAATTCCAGACCTCAACCCCAATGTACAATTACTGGCATTCAAAAACAGGCTAAGGTCTAGGATATTCAACTTTAAGTTCATCAGGCGATCGCCTAAAGATATGAACGAGATCCTGGCCTGGGTTAAGAAAAACATGCTCACTAAGGATGATCAAGCCTTCAAAAGCAAATAGAAGGGGAAACAGAGAATAAGTGAAAAGATATTAGCGATTCCCGAGGTGGTGCGACCAAAAAACCCCATCACGAGAACAGATCTAAAACTACCACTAGTTTTGAAAGCTTTATTCCACTCAACGCCTCCAGGACCAATATCTTGATGTAAGTCCAAGATAGAAAAATACTTTAATGGCCTCTGAAGCCACTCCATCCCAGAGAAAATCAAAGCAAATGGTGTCGATTCCACAAGAATCACGGACACAACATCGAGAAGTGCCATGCATTTAAACAACAGATTGAGTTTCTTATCAGCCGAGGGTACTTGAAAGAGTTTACTAGACCATAGCAGGAAGAAACACCAGAGAATTGACCCAAAAAAAGCTTTGAACATCCCTCTGGTCAAAACCATCGAGAGTGTCTAGCCCATAGAATGAGACTGAAGCCAAACCAGGAAAAACATGATCAAGAGAACCAAGATGTCACAGTTACCAGAGTTATCAAACGATATGTGGTGGACCAGTAGCTGGAGGCAACTTTGGACAAACCAGGAAAGTGTACACCAAATTTGTGGCTTCTGTAAATGGGCTTCATAAGCGAGTAAAGATATAACCGACAATTTCTTTCACAGATGATGATCTGAAGGGAGTACAGACCCCACATGACGATGCCGTGGTGGTTTTCCTTCTATTGTCAACCACAATGTCCAGCGCATTTAATGAATAATGGAAGCTCAGCGGACATTTTGTTTTATGACACTTTCCAGAAAGTGCAACTGAAAGACGACTAATTGAGATCGATCTCCACCCCACTATATGGTTTCTCGGGATCCCTAGTATTCGACGAAGGCAACATAGTTCTCCATGCCACAGGAGTGGCTCCACGGACCACCACTGTGCGGACTACCTTTTTTATGGTAAAGCGATCGTCATCATACAATGTGATCCTTGGCAGACCTACGATAAACGAGATAAAAGCGGTCGTGTCCACTTACCATTTAAATTGAAGTTCTCTACTGACATTGAAGTAGGTGAAGTCAAAGGGAACCAGCAAGTCTCCAGGTCCTGTTACCTGAATTCTGTGAGAAGAGGAAAAAAACCCAAACTCTGCCCCTCGAAATAGAAAACCTTAAGGATAAGATCAAGACCATGTGAGGTCAACCCATAGAAAAACTGACCGTCGTTCCACTTGGCGAAAACATCTCCAAAATGGTCCAGATTGGCTCCAGTCTCCTCAAGAATCTTAAGGAATCACTTATCTCCCTCCTCAATAGAAATGAAGACCTGTTTGCATGGCTAGTCTTAGGTATGCCCGGGATCGGTCCTGATATCATCGTACACCGGCTAAACGTGAACCCAAGCCATAAGTCAGTCACTCAGAAGAAAAGATTATTTGCTCCCGAACGATAAATCGCCATTAAAACCAAAATTAATGAACTTTTCACAGCCGATTTCATTCTGGAGGCAGACTACTCCAACTAGGTGTCCAATGTGGTGATGGTCAAAAAACCCAATGGCAAGTGGTAAATCTGCATTGACTTTACAGACTTAAACAAAGTCTGTCCAAAAGATAGTTTTCCCCTGCCATAGATATATCAACTGCTTGACGCCACCTCAGGGTACGATCTTGTCAGTTTTATAGATGCTTACTCTAGTTATAATCAGATCCTTATGCATGAGCCCGACCAGGAAAAAACAGTTGTCATCACTGATCGGGGACTGTACTGCTACAAAGTCATGCCCTTCTAACTTAAAAATGTTGGGGCAACCTATTAGGGACTGGTGAACAAGATCTTCCATGAATAGATCGAGAAAAACATGAAATTTTACGTAAATGATATGTTGGTGAATAGTATCAAGGCTAAGGACCACTACTCCGATCTGGAGGAAGCCTTCGAAATACTTCGATACCACCAGATGAAGCTGAACCCTACAAAATGCACCTTCGGAGTCACTGGAGGGAAGTTCTTAGGTTTTATGGTCACCCAGAAGCTAACCCAGAAAAGATCGAGGCCATCCTCAGCATGACCCCTCTTTGAATAGTAAAATAAGTGTAGAGGTTAACAGTATGTGTAGCGGCACTTAGCTATTTCATGTCAAAATCTGTAGATAAATGCATCCCCTTTTTAAGAGCTATCAGAAAGGCAAAAGACTTTATCTGGACTAAAGATCGTCAGAAAGCCTTTGAAGAATTAAAATAATATTTGAGCTCTCCTCTACTTCTGAAGAAACCTATCATGGGAGAGGAACTCTTCCTATATTTATCGACCAGACAAGAAATGGTGGCATATGTTTTGATTAGGGAAGGTATGGGCATCCAGAAATCCGTGTACTACGTTAGCATAGTTCTCCATGATGCAAAGGTACAGTATCTCCTGATAGAGAAGATGGTGTATACTCTTTTGATTACATCACGGAAACTTCGGTTGTATTTTCAAGCACACACCACCATCCTTTTGATAGATCAGTCACTAAGACAAGTGCTTTATAAGCCCGATATTTAAGAGACGATGGTCAAATGGTCTATAGAGCTCGGATAATTCAACATCTGGTATAACCACCGAAAGGTCATCAAGGCTTAGGCCCTCGCAGACTTTATCGTAAAAACAACACTCCATATAGATCCGAGCAAAGCAACAGAATCGGAGATAGTTTAGCGAACTCCGTAGTGGACTCTTCATGTAGACGGTTCCTCTAGCAACGTCAAAAGTGGAGCGGTTCTCATCCTTTGCAGTCCTAACAGGTTCACCAGTGTATTCAATGGTGAATACACTTTAAGGTTCGAGTTTAAAGCTTCCAACAATGAGGCCGAGTACAAAGCGTTACTTGCCGGGATGAAACTTATGAAAGTGATGGACGCTGAAGTCTTGGAAATCTACAGCGACTCGCAGTTAGTAATGAATCAAATGAACGGTGAATTTGAAGCTAAAGGCAAGATGATCGATTAGTATCTCAAGAAGGCCAGAGAACTCGTCACTGCATTCAAAATATTCCGAATAAAGCAGGTTCCTCGGATAGAGAATTCGGAAACTGATACTTTGGCCCGACTTGCCTTCTCTCGGCATACCGAGCTTACCCAAGTTGTCTACCTCAAGACTCTCATCAGCCCAAGCATTTAAAAAATACTTGTCCTACCGATAACTGAGGGAGAAACATGGATAAACCTAACCTTCCGATATTTACGAGATAGTCAACTCCCTGAGCAGAAGAATAAAGCTAAAAAACTTATCTCTCGTGCCTTGTGGTATACAATTATGGATGAACAGTTGTACAAAAAAGGCCTCATCAAGCCTTATTTGAAATGCCTCGAACCTACTAAAGACAACTATATTTTCGAGAAGTTCACGAAGGTATATGAAGAAACCACCTCGGAGGCCGAGCGTTGGCATTCAAGATACTTCGTCAAGGATACTATTGGCTTAAAATGTAGAGAGATGATGCGAAACTGGTTATGAAATGCAAAAACTGTCAGCATTACTCCTCTATACCTCAAAGGCCAACAAATCCCCTTACTTCAATCACCAGTCCGCTTCTCTTCGCCATGTAAGGAATGGACATTCTTGGCCATTTCACCGAAGCACCAGGTCAAAGAAAGTACCTTATTGTGGCAATAGATTATTTCACCAAGTGGGTAGAAGCTGAATCGCTCGCTAGTATAACCGATCACCAAGCCTGAGGTTTTGTTTGGAAGTCAATAGTATGTCAATTCAGTATACCCCGGGTATTGGTCACCGATAATGGAAAACAATTTAATAGCACTCGATTCAAAATATTCTATGAAGAACTTCACATCAAGCATTGATTCTCTTCGGTTAGGTATCTGCAAGCTAACGGGCAAGCCGAGGTAACCAATAGAACGCTCCTATAGGGTATTAAGAAAAGATTATATGAGGCTAACAAGCAGTGGATCAACCATCTTCCAAACATACTTTGGGCTTACCGAACCACCTCTCGAATCCCCACCGAGGAAACTCCAATCTTTATGGCATATAGGTCCAAAGTGGTCATCCCATTGAAAATCAGGGTGCCCTCGTTACGGCTACAGAACTTCGAACAAACCATTAACGAAAAAACCTTACGGATGAATGCTGATCTTATCTACGAAACTCGAGATAAAGCTTAGATCCGGCTAGCCACTTATTAACAATGAGTTTCTAGGTATTACAACTCTCGAGTCCAAGAGAGAAATTTTAGGCTAAATGACCTAAATGCAAAAAAACGAAGTATCCCATCCTTGGGAAACGGGAAAGTTCCTGCCTAATTAGGAAGGTCTGTACCATATCAAGATAATTTACCGAGCAGTCATGTTTGAGCTTGAAGAGTTGAGTGGTAAGCCTATACCTCGGACTTGGAATATAGAGAATCTCCGCAAATTTTATTAATAGTGTACTCCCGAAAGTTCTCCTTTAAGTTTTATGCCTTACTTGTTTCGTTGATATGACTTGTGAAATGTCACAACTATCAATGAAAGAACATTTTATTTTCACAATATTCTACTCATAAGCTCATGCAGGTTCCCTAGCACAGAGACTAAGGTCCAAGACCTTTACCCCTCGGAGTCTCTCACTAGTAAAGCAAAAATTACAAAAGGTAATAAACGGGAAAGATAGTAGGTCCATTAATAAGAAATGAGTTTACAAGTTAAAATAGGCATTATCGACTTCAAAGCAAAAAACAAATTACAAATACTTGATCTCCCCCTCATCAACGCCTTCCTCCCCAGAAAATGATAGCTCAAAGGCAGAGAATTTGGTCGAGAGGAAGAACAGCTCGGCCTTCCTCTTGGCCTCCATGAATCCCTCAAGATATTGGAGATTCCCTTCCTCCTCCACAGCCTCTTAAAAGGAAGCAGAGCCCTTGAATTCATCATTCCTAACCTCAGATTCTCTCTCAGCTCAATCACATCTCGTGGAGCTATGCTGAGGATAAGGTGCTCATTCATGACCTTGGCGTGAGAAAAGATAGAGTCGTCTATCTTTATGCCCTAGTTTGGCCTGTGAATTCCAGCACTGGAAGAGGCCTCTTGAGATGAGGACAAGGGATGAGAAGGCTCTGCAAAGGGTATAGGTGAAGTTTTCCTCGGCGTAGATGGAGGTTTAGGAGAACTTAGGCCGTCCACATCGATTGGAACAGGAGAAGGAGCCCGAGCTTGTTTCTTCGACACCCCATTCGTGTGCACAGGCTGTTTACCTGCCTGGGCAGCCTTCTTGCTCTCCAAGGCCATCTTTTTTGTGCGCTCCTTAGCCTTTGTTGTAGCATCTATCTCTGTTCAGTAAAAAGAAAAATAATGCAAGAATAACCAAAGAGAATGGAAGAAACAACAGAATGAGTGTTTAAGGATATACCACTCTTAAGAGTCCCCTCTAGGCACCGAGGGCAGAGGTCGTGTTTCGCCATCTCCTCATTATCATATAAAACGTAAACATCTATAGGCGCAGCTATCATGTCCTTCAAAGTATCCTATTCACGATTCAAGAGGTGTGGTTTCTTACACTTCCCCACGCGATCCATACTCCATGTCAGCAGAATTCTAAAACTCCTATTACTCTGGACATAAAAGAACGTCTTCTTCCACTGCATGATGGAAGTGGGTTTCTTCTTCAATAACTCTTTCTTAGTCCTAGAACTAATCACTACTGTTGACCCTCGCCCGTATTTTAATGATGGCAAAACACAACTGTTATTTAACTAACATGTTTAAACTAAGTTGTATTAAGGATCAAACACATTCAACCAAGGAACAAAGTGCAAAAACTCGAACCAAATCAAGTATCAAGTGAAGACTGAAGATCTAGTATAGGTCTTAAGGTTTAGAACCAATGTAAGTCTCACTCATACATTGTATTAGCTTGTTTAATGGCTCAAACACAAATGGTTTTTCTAAAACCATTAATTTTAAAATGTTTTTAAATGAAAAACAGAAGAAAAACTGGGTTGGAAGACAACCCAGTCGACTGGGTACATATACCAGTCGACTGGTATATGGGTCAGAAGGTACCCAGTCGACTGGATGAATTAGCCCAGTCGACTGGTACTTTGACCAGTAATATCCCAGTCGACTGGATGAATCAACCCAGTCGACTGGCAAAATGGACAGAAAGTCCCCAGTCGACTGGATGATATATACCAGTCGACTGGATACCCAGAAGGTCTGAAAACGTATTTTTTTTCAAGTGAACCCAGTCGACTGGTATCTCGACCCAGTCGACTGGTAGTTCAAAAATATGACCGTTGGACTCCAAATCTGAACGTTTTAAAGTAAATCTTTTTCAAATTAAAGTCCAAAACGGCCATATTAATTGATTGCTATATAAACCCACTCAGCAAAGCATTCAATAACAAGCAGCACATATTCAAAAAGAGTTGATCTCATATAATCAAGTTTTTACACTCTTGAAACACAAAAAGCTTTGAAATAATCTTATTGAGCCATTTCTTCAAGCTTTACTTTGAAAGAGAGACATTTCTGTTGTAATAAGCCTTCATTTGTTGTCTCTCTACCTTTTACTTTACACCATCTTTGTAAAGGGATTACTTCCGAGAGGAAGGGGAAACTTCCGAAAGGAAGGGGATTTTTCGGTTTAAGCAATTCCTGTAAATTGCTTGTGTACGGTTTGTGCAACACCCGGCTAAGTTGTGCGACTAAGTTTTCTTAGTGGATTACTTCAAGGTGTTCCTTGAAGAGAGTGGACGTAGGGTCGGAACGAATCCGATATTGCCGAACCACTATAACTGTGTTTGCATCCTCTTTCCTTAAACTCTTTATTTACAGCTTTCTACTTGTATCAATTATTTGTTGCTTATCAGTTTTTATAAACTTGTATAAATTCCGCAAAAGTTTTTAAAAACCCAATTCACCCCCCCCCTCTTGGGTTGAAACCTCGAGCTACAATTGGTATCAGAGCCTAGTTCTCCTTATAAGGCTTAAATTCCTAGAGTTGATCCAATGGCAGCAAATAGCTACTCTGAGGGACACTCTTATACTAGACCTCCATTGTTCAATGGATCAAATTATAACTACTGGAAAAATAGAATGAAAATCTTCGTCGAAGGACAAGATTACAATCTATGGAGAATTATAGAAGAGGGACCTAAAATTCCCTCAAAAGAAATAGTTATTGGAGAGACTCTTCATACAATGCCTAAACTCAAAACTGAGTTTACTGACGAGGATTGTAGAACAATGTCTCTCAATAGCAGAGCAACAAGCATGCTACATTGTGCTTTAGATATTTCTGAATATAACAAAATATCTGCATGCGTTTCTGCTAAAGAAATATGGGACAAATTGCAAGTCACATATGAAGGAACAAGTGAAGTAAAAAAGTCTAAAATTTACATGCTAATTTCTGAATATGAATCTTTTAAGATGTCTCCTAATGAAACCATTTCTGAAATGCACTCACGATTTACTACTATTATAAATAGTTTAAAATTGCTTGGCAAGAATATTGAGGAAGTTGAACTAACCAGAAAAATCTTAAGATCTCTACCTCCAGAATGGAAACCAAAGAGGACAGCCATTCAAGAGGCCAAAAATCTTGACAAGCTTGATGTTGAGACGCTGCTTGGGTCATTATTGACATACGAGATGGAAGAAATGACTCCCATCGTCAATGATGATGAGAAGAAGAAGAAGCAAATTGCTCTCAAAGCTTCTACGAGCAACAAAGAAAAGGAATTAGAACAAGAAGCAGAGAGCAGTGAAGAGGATGGTGAAATGGCTTTAATCACCAGACGATTCCATAGGTTCTTGAAGAAAAGCAAGAAACCTTACTCAAAGGATCCCACCTCAAAAAGGGAACCACTAATGTGCTATGGCTGCAAGAAGCCAGGACATATAAAAGCTGACTGTCCAGTTTCAAGCAAACCATACAAGGGCTTCAAGAAGAAAGCTATGGTAGCAACTACCTGGAGCGATGACGAAGAAGATGAGTCATCAGACAAAGAAATTGGATACGAAGAGATTGCCAACCTCTGTTTAATGGCAATCGATGATGAAAGTGAGGTAACATCTTCTCCCTCTTCAAAAAATAATATTGTTACTAGTAGTGAAGAATTACTAGAAGTCATAAATGAAATGCATGAAGAATTAAAGAAATTTGATTCTAGAAATTCTGTTCTTAAGAAAGAAGTATCATCTCTTTCTAAGGAAATGATAGTTCTTAGAGAAGAAAAAGAAAAATTATCATCTTTACTGTATAATTCGTCTCAAGATTTTCTTAAAGATGAAAATGAGAATTTGAAAAATAAAATTTCTGAATTAAACAGCACTGTATCTAGACTTATGCTTGGTAAAGAAAAACTTGATGAAGTGCTTTCTTCCCAAAGATTAAGTGGAGGAAAATCTGGTGTAGGATATTCTCCATTGGGAAATCAAAAAACAAAAGAGAGCTTATTCATGAAAGCCTCTTGTGTAGATGGAGCTTCTACTTCAAAAGCTCCTAACCTTGTTAAAAGCACTCCCTTAATAAATCCGAGGAACTCTAGAAACTTAAATGATCATACTAAATTGAAGCATCCTAAAAATACTCATGCTTATTTGTATGCTCATTCTAGAAATGCTCATACACATCCTAGAAATAATCATCGTGCTCATTCTAGGAACAATGTGTATAATCAAAGAATGCATTCTGCTCATCCTAGGAATCACCATCATGGCTATTCTAGAAATAACTTGCATACATATGCTAGCATGTATCCTAGAATGCATCATCGTTCATTTTCTGGAAATGACATGCATTTTCATACCCCTTACCATAGAATCATGTATCCTAGGAACTATCATCCTAAGGATTATAGGAATGCACATGTAAAATTTCCTAGAAATTACTATGACTATAATGCTAGGTATGTGCATCATCAACATGTTCATAGAGCACCATATATTGTTAAGAAAGTATGGGTCCCAAAAGGAACCGTATTTTCAAGAACTAACCCCAAAGGACCCAAGAAATTTTGGGTACCTAAAAATGCTATCGTATATCCTTGTGTGATGTAGATTTGCCTTCATACCAAGGAGAAAGGTAACTGTTGGTACCTTGATAGCGGTTGCTCGAAGCATATGACCGGTGATAAAAGCGTATTCAAGGAGCTAACTCTAAGAGATGGTGGACTTGTGACCATTGGAGACAATACTAAAATAAAGATCATCGGGCATGGAAAAGTCGGTAATGATTTCTCAACTTTAGATAATGTATTGCTAGTACAAGGCTTAAAGCCAAATTTACTTAGCATTAGTCAATTATGTGACAAAGGATATAAAGTCACATTTGAGACCTCTCATTGTCTAGTTATAGACATCAAGAGCAACAAGATCAAATTCATTGGCCATAGACATGAAAATGTCTATATAGTTGATTTGAAATCCTTACATTCCAATAATGAAAAATGTTTTCCTGCTTTTAGTGAAAATCAATGGCTATGGCATAGAAGGCTTGGTCATGTAAATATGAACTTGCTAAAAATTGTTTCAAGAAAAGATTTAGTTATTGGTCTTCCTAAAATCAATTTTGAGAAAAATAAAATTTGCAATGCTTGTCAAATGGGAAAACAATCAAGGATATCTTTCAAAGCAAAAAATGTTGTCTCAACTACTAGACCTTTGGAACTTTTGCATATGGACTTATTTGGTCCAATTAGTACCATTAGTCTAGGTGGCCATCAATATGCTCTTGTTATTGTTGATGACTATTCAAGATATACCTTTGTTATTTTTATTGCTTATAAAGATGAAGCTTTCAAAGGATTTGAAAAGTTTTGCAAAAAGGTACAAAATGAAAGAGGAATTTGTATTTCAAGCATAAGAAGTGATCATGGCAAAGAATTTGAAAATCAAAGCTTTTCAAAATTTTGTGATGAAAATGGAATTAATCACAACTTTTCAGCTCCTAGAACTCCTCAACAAAATGGAGTTGTTGAGAGGAAAAATAGAGTTCTAGAAGAATTTTCAAGAACAATGCTTTGTGAAAATAATTTACCAAAATATTTTTGGGCTGAAGCCGTGAATACTTCTTGCTATATTTTAAATAGAATTTTGATAAGGCCCCTGCTTGATAAAACTCCTTATGAACTATGGAAAGGGAGAAAGCCCAATATTTCCTATTTTCGTGCCTTTGGTAGTAAGTGCTTCATCTTAAATAACAATAAAACTAACTTGGGTAAATTTGATTCCAAGACCGATGAAGGGATATTTTTAGGATATTCTACTACTAGTAAGACTTATAGAGTTTTCAATAAGAGAACTCTAGTAGTAGAAGAATCTGTGCATGTAACTATTGATGAATCTAACCCAATAAGTAGTGGAGAAGTTTCCTTTAAAGATGATGCAGATTTTATTCAAAGAATGGAAACTTCTACTCCCATTGTTGACCCAAAAGTGAGTTCTTCTCAAACAAATGAAGGGATGGCAACTCCAAATTTGGACCAACCATCCTCAAGTCAACAAGAGGAAAATCTACCCAAGGATTGGAGGTATGTAAATCATCATCCAATTGATCAAGTAATTGGTGATCCTTCACAAGGGGTAAGAACTCGTTCTTCCATTAGAAATATTTGCAATTTTGTAGCTTATTTGTCTCAAGTAGAACCTAAGACATTTATAGAAGCTGAAAAAGATAATGATTGGATAATTGCAATGCAGGAAGAGATAAATCAATTTGAGAGAAACAATGTTTGGGAACTAGTTCCAAGACCTAAAGATCATTCAATTATTGGAACTAAATGGGTATATAGAAATAAAATGGATGAAAATGGTATAGTAACTAGAAATAAGGCTAGGCTAGTTGCTAAGGGATATAATCAAGAGGAAGGAATAGATTTTGATGAAACCTATGCTCCCGTAGCTAGATTAGAAGCTATTCGAATGTTATTAGCCTTTGCATGCTTTAATAAATTCAAGCTATTTCAAATGGATGTGAAAAGTGCCTTTTTAAATGGCTTTATAGAAGAAGAGGTTTTTGTTGAACAACCTCTTGGTTTTGAAAATCCTAGTCTTCCAAATCATGTCTACAAGCTTTCTAAGGCTTTATATGGGCTGAAGCAAGCTCCAAGGGCATGGTACGAAAGACTAAGCAAATTTTTGATTGATAATGATTTTGTAAGAGGAAAAATAGATACAACTCTCTTCACAAAAACTCACAAAAATGACACTTTGATAGTTCAAATATATGTTGATGATATTATATTTGGTGCTACTAATGAATCTATGTGTCAAGAGTTTGCAAAGTGCATGCAAGGTGAATTTGAAATGAGCATGATGGGAGAACTTACCTACTTCCTTGGACTGCAAATCAAGCAACTAAAAGGAGGTATCTTCATCAATCAACAAAAGTACATCAAAGATCTACTAAAGAGGTTCGGGATGGAAAGCTCAAAGCCAATTGGAACGCCTATGAGCACAACCACCAAACTTGATCTTGATGAAGGAGGTAAAACTGTAGATTCTAAATATTATAGAAGCATGATAGGTGCTTTACTGTACTTGACTGCAAGTAGACCTGATATAATGTTCAGTGTATGCATGTGCGCTAGATTTCAATCTAATCCTAAGGAATCACATGTAGTTGCAGTAAAAAGAATCCTTAGATATCTACAAGGGACCCAGACCATAGGATTATGGTATTCTAGAGAATCATCTTTTGAGCTAGTAGGATATTCGGATGCTGATTTTGCTGGATGTAGGTTAGATAGAAAAAGCACAAGTGGAACATGCCAATTCTTAGGTGCTATGTTAACTTCTTGGTTCTCCAAGAAACAGAATTCAGTTGCACTATCAACCGCTGAGGCGGAATATGTAGCAGCTGGCAGTTGTTGTGCCCAGGTATTATGGATGAAACAACAACTAGAAGACTATGGCATGAGTCTCAAAAATATTCCTATATTTTGTGATAATACTAGTGCCATCAACCTAACCAAAAATCCTATTCAGCACTCTAGAACCAAGCATATAGAGATTAGACATCATTTCTTAAGAGACCATGCTCAAAAAGGTGATATAAGATTAGAATTTATACCTTCAGAAGATCAAATAGCTGATATTCTTACAAAACCCTTAAGTGAAGCTAGTTTTTGCAAAATAAGAAAGTTGATGGGATTGCTTGATTTTGATAAATTGAATGTTTGATTGCATCTCATTTCATCATTTGCATGTTTGACATTGAGTGATAGAGTATTAATCCATGTTTAATTATTCCCTTCACTCAAAAATGTCATAGATAAACAAAATCGTGCTAAAAATTCAGGACTGGAAATTTTACTCAGGATCCAGTCGACTGGTAAATGTTCTCCAGTCGACTGGTAAGTCTCTGCCTGTTTTTCCAGTCGACTGGTAATTTTGACCCAGTCGACTGGTAACTCTCTGCCAAAAACTCCAGACGACTGGTAAGTCTTCTCCAGTCGTCTATAAAATCAAATCATACTTGGAGCCAAATTTTTTTTGAACCCCCAGTCGACTGGTAACGATAGCCCAGTAGACTGGTATCTCACTGTCAGTTGATCCAGTCGACTGGTACGTTTACCCAGTCGACTGGTAAGAGAAACTGTTCATCTTTACAAAAGGGCCCAGTCGACTGGTAAGTTTACCCAGTCGACTGGTATCGCGATTCTATAAAAGGGACTGTTCATTTTCGCCCTCTTTACGCCATTTTCAAAGAGCCCAAGCTTTCTCTCTCTAGAAAAATTCATCTTTTTGATCTAAAAATCATCCAAATCCCTTCTAAACACACCGATCTACTCATTCCTAAAGAGATTTTTAACTTTCTACGGTTACAATCTCTCATTTTTACCAAATTTCCTTTTTCCAAAAACTTCAAATTTCTCGAAAATGAGTGACAAAATCCGTATAAAACTCACAACAAGTGGACCTAATGCGCCCAAAAAGCCTAGGTCTTCAAAACCTTCGGCTTCGGAATCAAAAGGGAAGGGAGTAGCAGGGTCATCCAGCAAGGAGTCCAGAACAGAGTTGGAGCAGGCTCTGTTTTTCAGCCCAGCTGCTCATAAGAGGTATAACTCTATAATCCGTCACAAGAAAATCATGACGGGTAGAGTCGTTGATTTCGACTCCATTCGTCATGGTAATTTCGATATTCTACCAGCCTTTGAGGCAATAAATCTGACCCCACTGGTCAGTATTCATGAAAAATATTACCCGCGACTGATTCACCAGTTCTATGCGAACTTGGTGAAACCCAGTCCTCTGGCTCTGAGATTGAGAACCAGAGTTAGCGGTGTGGAGTTTGAGGTCAACACTGACCTCTTGATGAGCATTCTGAGAATCCCTATAAGGGGGGTTCAATGGAGTCTGGATGGATGGCCAGACAACTTTGAAGTTGAGAAGGCCTGTCGGATAGTCAGGGGCGACCCTAACTATGTGTACAGACCCACTACATTTCACACATGTAGTGACTTGCCCCTCGACTCAAAAATGTTTCAATTGATTGTCAGTTGGACCATCCACCCGAGACTCGGGAGTCGAGGGTATCTATCTAAAATAGATACGGTATTGATTTGGTGCCTAAAATCTGGGCACCACTTCAATATATATCCTCTGCTGCTCGCCAACATGATAAACGGTGAAGCAAACGACTCCGGGTGTCTTCCTTATGGGATGCTCATTACACTCATCCTCCAGCACTTCCGGGTACCTTTGCCTGCCTCCGAGGCTCAGGATATCGGATTGACGGATATCATCAACATCTCATCTCTAAAGAAGATGGGATGTACTGTTCGTGAAGGGTTTCTCTATCCTAAGGCTGGAAAGCGCCTAAGGATTCGAGAGGATGCAAGTGACAGTGGTGAGGATGCTGATACGGCTGCTGAGATGGAGACAGATACCCGAGCACCTCCCATTGGTGACTCGAGTACTGGTCAGACTGGATATGGTGACATCCTACGAGCTATCGCGAGTCTTCAGATGACGATGGAGTCTGGTTTTCAGTCCATGCAGTCCGATTATCAGAGGCTGAGCTCCTCCATAGACCACCTACGGGATGACTTCGAGTTACATCGAGAGCACACCGAGGGTTCCCTAGCTGAGATTAGGGAACTTCTTCGTGACAGCTCGGACTCTCCCGCACCATGAGTCTCATTCATTTAATCAGTTCTTAGCACTTTTCCAGTATTTGTCACTTAGCACGGACATCTCATGTTTGTTTTTTCTTAGTTATGGCTCTATAAGACTCTACTTGTATTGACTTTTTCTATGATGATGTAATACTATAAGCCATATTTCTTGCATTTATTTAAGCTATTTGTGATATGTTAGAACTGTTTTTTAAATATCTGTTTGTCTCATAGCTTATTTGTTAATTGTTCTGCCCCCTTTGGTTGCTGTTGTCAAAACGGGGGAGAAAAATGAGAAAAACGAGAAAATCTAAGTAAAAACGCAACCAATGCATAGATTTAGGGGGAGCATTGCTCCATATCTATGTAAAAATGTTTATTGATTGGTTGAGTTTAATTCTGGATTGGTTGAAAGAAATATAAACTGTGTTTGCTTGTTTACAGGGTGGTTTTTCTCGAAAAACAGAGGAGACTCTGTCCAAATTTTTGTAAAATCTTAACACTTAGTTTTTAAAACTGTTTTTACATTATTAGTTTTGTCATCATCAAAAAGGGGGAGATTGTTGACCCTCGCCCGTATTTTAATGATGGCAAAACACAACTGTTATTTAACTAACATGTTTAAACTAAGTTGTATTAAGGATCAAACACATTCAACCAAGGAACAAAGTGCAAAAACTCGAACCAAATCAAGTATCAAGTGAAGACTGAAGATCTAGTATAGGTCTTAAGGTTTAGAACCAATGTAAGTCTCACTCATACATTGTATTAGCTTGTTTAATGGCTCAAACACAAATGGTTTTTCTAAAACCATTAATTTTAAAATGTTTTTAAATGAAAAACAGAAGAAAAACTGGGTTGGAAGACAACCCAGTCGACTGGGTACATATACCAGTCGACTGGTATATGGGTCAGAAGGTACCCAGTCGACTGGATGAATTAGCCCAGTCGACTGGTACTTTGACCAGTAATATCCCAGTCGACTGGATGAATCAACCCAGTCGACTGGCAAAATGGACAGAAAGTCCCCAGTCGACTGGATGATATATACCAGTCGACTGGATACCCAGAAGGTCTGAAAACGTATTTTTTTTCAAGTGAACCCAGTCGACTGGTATCTCGACCCAGTCGACTGGTAGTTCAAAAATATGACCGTTGGACTCCAAATCTGAACGTTTTAAAGTAAATCTTTTTCAAATTAAAGTCCAAAACGGCCATATTAATTGATTGCTATATAAACCCACTCAGCAAAGCATTCAATAACAAGCAGCACATATTCAAAAAGAGTTGATCTCATATAATCAAGTTTTTACACTCTTGAAACACAAAAAGCTTTGAAATAATCTTATTGAGCCATTTCTTCAAGCTTTACTTTGAAAGAGAGACATTTCTGTTGTAATAAGCCTTCATTTGTTGTCTCTCTACCTTTTACTTTACACCATCTTTGTAAAGGGATTACTTCCGAGAGGAAGGGGAAACTTCCGAAAGGAAGGGGATTTTTCGGTTTAAGCAATTCCTGTAAATTGCTTGTGTACGGTTTGTGCAACACCCGGCTAAGTTGTGCGACTAAGTTTTCTTAGTGGATTACTTCAAGGTGTTCCTTGAAGAGAGTGGACGTAGGGTCGGAACGAATCCGATATTGCCGAACCACTATAACTGTGTTTGCATCCTCTTTCCTTAAACTCTTTATTTACAGCTTTCTACTTGTATCAATTATTTGTTGCTTATCAGTTTTTATAAACTTGTATAAATTCCGCAAAAGTTTTTAAAAACCCAATTCACCCCCCCCTCTTGGGTTGAAACCTCGAGCTACAACTACCCAACCATATTGGTCATGCCTACTGATCTGAAAATGGGCCTTGAAGACATTAATGTTCATCAGTCTTTTCACATCCGTGCAAACATATATAAACGCCGTAATCAAACGCATGAAGTTGGGCACTAACTGGCATAATACTTCAAAACAAGGTAAAAGAAAAGATGAAGAGGAAATCTGAGCTAGTTTTCAAGTGTTGAAAGTAAACACAAATCAGAGAGCTTTTCACTTGGAGAAGCATCACAAAACCTCTCCCCTACCCTAGCATTCCTCAAAAAAACTCCTCAAGAATCATTTATTCAAGTCTAAGAGCTTGAAGCTCCTCTACTTCCAATTTGTTTGGCATAGAGTTTGCCCTATACGACCATTGTACCCATTCCTCTACCTTCATGTCTCCCCTGAGCTCTGCGAGAACATTATCTTCCTCATCCTTAGAAGAAGAGCCATCTCTCTCCTCCTCTTCCTCTCCCTCGTAGGGAACCATTGCCAATGGTCCCTCTCGAGCATTATCGCCTTCTGAGGCCTTACCTTCACTCGAAGCACAATCCAAACCCATAGCCTCGTTCAACTCCTTAGATAACTCTTCACTATCTCTACTCTCGTGACTACTACCTCCACTACCACTATTGCTATCACTAGGCCTATCACAATAACAACCAACATAAGACATTGTAAAAAAAGGAATGACTCACCAATTAAACATATCACGAAAAGGACGATTTCGAGCATTTCACTAACTCCAACTCCGAACAAGCTCTAAAATCCCAAGCTCTCCATAAGCGACTAACCTCTCTCTGATTAACAAGGAACTCCGAGGGCTCTCAAAATTTTCTCTCCAAGATTACAAATGAGTGAAGTGAAAAAATAAGGACAAGCTATTTCCTTTTATAAGAATCTAGACGTAACCCACGAGGAAAATTAACTCAATCTCTAACCATAAAGTCCAAAACATTTCATATAATCGAGAGCATACGCCATCATTTCATTCCCCAAGGCAACAGTACAATACTCTAGCAATAAATGCTCCCAGAAGATGTTTTGGCCTATAATACAAAATTGTTTGTGGGCCCAAATAAACACTCCAAAAGGGGACAGAGCCCAAAAATCATAGAAGTCCAAAATCTGGGTCCACACCCTATAGGTCAAATCCTTTTACAAAGTTCTCCAAGGTCGAGCCTCATATGATCGGGCCCACGTCTCAAAGGCCAAGTATTTTGACTGACAAAGCCTCAAATGCTCGAACCCACGTCTCCAAGGCCGAGTATTTTAACTGAGCCTCATACACTCAGACCTATATCTTCAAGGCTGAGCATTTTGATTGAGCCTCATATGCTCGGACCCATAAATGTCGAGCATCTTGACTGAGCCTTATACACTCGGACCTTCGTCTCCCAAAACTAAAGAATACAACCAATAACACAAGCTTCATTGTACTTCCTCAAGCACATAAATATATTTGAGGAAGTGGGGGGCATTTAATGTAGGAGAAAATTCCCTCTCCAATAACCTGATGGCACCTGACAAAGGGTATGAAAGTAATTCCACTGCAAGGTTGTTATCAGCACGAGATCATTACAACCAGGTGTCCTCCCGCATATCAAGGTATAACAACTCGCACATCATTTCTCTTACAAATAGAATGATTAAGAATAACCAAATCAATTCCTTTACGAGATTACAAATAAGGTTCTCCAGGTACGCATAAGGACCAACTCTCATATTTTCTCTGATTCCTTACTTATTCGCTTCCTTTCTCCTCTTTTTCTTCTCTTAGAAAAACCCTGAAACTAACAAAAGCATTGGAGGGTCTCCGGAGGCACCACCCCCTTTTCCTCAAGTGATTTCATAGATCACTCGTTTATGTTTATCTTGTGTAGATCCAATTTCCATATCACCCCATCCGTCAAACCAATTTTTGGCATCAACACTTAGAATTCACCACTATACCATCAAGCGAAAGCACTGGTATAAGAATTCATATTCAATGCAGCAAAACCTAGTAGGGATCACAGCTTAAAAGTGATGGTCATCGAAGAGATGGGCTCTAGTAGATGAATATAGGGGTGACAGTCGACCATGCCTTCATGTCGTGTCTTTCTCTCTTTCGTATCGTACTTTTAAAAACCTCGGTCCGACACGGTCCAAGGCCCGCATGGCTACTGGGTCGTGCCGGCATATGGACCTCATAGATATATATTGATTTTTTTTCTTTTTGTTGAAAATAGTGAAATAAAATATATAAATATTGAATTGAATTCTTGTAATTGTATAGAAAAACAATCATTTTATTGATAAAGTTAAATATTACAAATAACTTAGAAACTGAACAAAATATAAACAATTAACTTAAAAATTACAACTTCCAAAAATCTTCTAAATAAATAACTTACAAAAAACAACATATAAAATAAAGAAATAAAAAAAAATGGCTTACAAATAGGTGAAATATAAAAAACAATTTAAAATTAGAAAAACATAAAATATTATTAATAATTAAAAAATAATTTTTATAACCTTTTTGACCTTAAATATATATAAAAATAAAATAAAAAAAAACAAATTTATTCAATTCTTAGGCAAACAACTTTAGAAATTGAATGATGAGCTGCCTAATCAAGCTATGCAGCTAAATTTCTTTTGGTTTATTAAAAAGAAGAATATTATATGATTTCCTCAAAGTGTTTTAGTTCATTATATCAAATGCTATTATGTTAAAATCAAACAATTATAACTTTAATATTTAAATTAAAAATTCACAAATGACAGTTTTTTTGTATTTAAATATTTGTTTAGGTTTGATTTAATTTATATTAATGTGTGATTTTAGATGAATTTACTTCATTTATAAATTAGTAGATCACGTGCCATTATGTTAAGATCACGTGTCATTATGTTAAGAATAGGGTAATAATTTTTATTTTTTTCCACCATTCTAAAATATCAAATTTATCATCTAATTCTTCTTGATTTATTATTCTAATGGTATAAAATTATATGTAATTTTGAATTTATTAAATGCTATGGTCATGTCTTATAACATGCTTCGTGTCGAACCATATGAGACCATACCTTTTTTTTGTACCGTGTCATGCCGTAAATCTCAAAAACGAGCAATAGTACTGGACAGACACAACACCACATGTGAAAACGTGGGCCGCGCCAAATGGCCGGTACGGACCCATTGCCTCCCCTTAGATGAAAACAACATTTTCTTTTTGCTGGGCAACAAATTAACAGTGGTGACCAAAATTAGCTGAAAGCATTATAGTTCTGTCACATCGATGAGCACATAACAGCCCCACTGATCAAGTTCACCAGTCTATTTAAGTCGTCCACTTTCTTGAGATCTTCCCTTCTGCAATAAATAACATTCCCATGCGCTATGAAATTCAGATGAATACTTAATTAACCTCAGATTATGCTTATTCAGTCTGAGAATGAGTTCGTTGCATTTTAATAACCTTCTTTTCTTTTTTCTTTTCTTTTCTTTCTATAATAAACTAATCCCAAACTTCCCTTAAAACCTACACATGCTTTGAACTTGGGGTACCCTAAGGCTTGCTGGTATTTCTATAGCCCTCCAAACAGCTGTTTTGCAAAATATATTTTATGTTTATACAAGCAAGCACAACCCACTCTCAATTGCACAGAACAGTAATATTTGATCAATACTTGAAACAAATTATGACATCGGAGGTATATATGTACCCACAAAAACTCATACAAAAAAAAGTAGCAGTGTACCAGCAATTGTCCTGAACAAATGCGAACAAAAAAGTTACTTTTATTTGTTAATGGATGCATGGCATCCTATGAGAAGGCAAAGTACAAGCAAAGAGAACCAGAAAATAAAATAAATAGTTCTTTATCCTTCCTGGAGCATCCGAAGAAACCTGAAAAAGAGTGCTTGCAGTTGTGGAACCATTCAGAGGCTGTCAAAGTTGATGGGATCACGAAGGAACCTCTCCATCTGCTGTGCCCTAGTTTTAATGGACATGTCAAACACCTTCTGCCCAAACTCTACCACAAGCCCACCAAGAATACTGGGATCAATCTGGCAAAAATAAAAGAGGTTTAGAGTATGTTTGAAACAAATGAATTCTGTAAATTTTATGTAATTCCATATTTGTTATGTTTGGAAAGACAAAAAAAAAACTATGAAATTCATCTGTGAAAGTATTCATTATAGAATTGAGTTAACTTCTTGTAAATCCTTATCAAAATTGATAGACTTTGCATATGAATTTCACAACCAAAACACCCTCTCATATAGTTCGAACAAAAAGTATATAGTTCTCCAATGAAAAAGTTTAGAATCTAAACATTAAATTTAATCTCATTCATTTCAAACATTCTAAACATGAGATTTGAATTGAGTTTTACAATTTAATATAAGAAAACCAAACATGAAAATTCATTTGTAAATGAATTCTTTTTTCAATTAATTCAAAAATGAAATAAATTCCGTTTTCATTTGGTTCCAAACAGAGTGCTAAAACTTTCTACCAGTGCATGTCAAGTTATGTAAAGAAAAATAATAATAGACATATGGGTGATTCCATGTACCTTCTGTTCAAGCTTGACCGTCTTCCCTTGTCCAATTACATCTTGAAGTGTCTCCTTCAATTCCTTCTCCTCCTGAGGAGGAAGGGGCTGTAACAAAAAAACTATGGCAGTCAGGTTTAAGAAATAGGCAAAAAAATGATGAGTTTTGCCCATCATAGAGTCCTCAGGAAGCAATAAGCGGGAGATGAATGTATCAGACATCATCACAACACTCGAAAAAAAAAACAAAAAGAAAAACCTTCCAACATAAAAATTCGAAGTTCATTTCAAGTAATTTTATATATTACATTTTTTGATAAGTTTATTCCATATATTCGCTAAGACACCTTTAGGAAACCTACACCTTCCAAATGCTTGTTCTCCCATCACATGTAAACTATAAGGTCATTTCATCATTTATAAGTCTATTGTTGGTGGGGCTAAAGTGGAAGGTTCGCCAAATTTCCCTTGGAAAGCTATTTGGTGCCCTCATGCTTCAAGGAAAGTAAGTTTTTTTTTGCGTGGGAGACCGCTTGGGGAAAGATCCTTACTTTGGACAATTTACAAAAGCGGGGGAAAGTGCTTGTTAATAGGTGTTTTAGTTGTAAATGTTGTGCCGAGTCCTTTGTTCATCTTTTGTTGGAATGTATGTGGGCTAGAAGCTTGTGAGAGATGGCTTATCGATTATTGGGGGTCTCTTAGGTGATAGTCGGCTCCATTAAAAATGAAATTTGAGCTTGGCATGGCTTACGGGCTTCTAAGAAAATAAAGAAGGTTTATTCACTAATTCCCCTTTCTATTTTTTGCGTTGTGTGAAAACCGTAGAGCTTTTGAGGGCTTTGAAAGATCCATAGAGATGGTTTGGGATAGATGGTTTAATTCTTTCAGTTTTTGGTTCAGAAGGAATCTTTTTGTAAATGAGGAGCTTTTAGATTTTGTGGAGCTTATTTCTTGTAATTAGCATTTGGCCTTGAGTTGCACCCTCTTAGTGCTTTTTTAATATTTTTTTTTACTTATAAACAAAGGTCATTTCATCATTTAAATCGATGGTGTTAATGAATTATTGAATAAATTATTTTCATTGCTCCCAACACAATGCCATGACTAATATGGTACTCAAATTCCTTATTCTTTTTTTAAGTAATATTGTATTAAAAATTATGGTACAGAAAGCTTATAAACATTAATACTCTCCAAAAGTAACAAAACAACTAACTAAGCCTCAAAAACCTAACTAGATAGGGCTGGCTAGAGCAATACCTCTTATAGGAGATCTTATAAATTTTGCCATGATAGTCTACCTACAAGGTTTTACTTATTGTTTTTTTATAAGAAGGTTTTTCTTATTGTTATTTGAGAAAACTAAATATTCCCGTCAAGAATTAAGTGTAGTGAAAGAACACCCCATAGATACCATCAAATCTCATTGTTCAGGTCCCGGCGGCCCAGATTCCTCTCCTTTTCTGGCAGGAGTATTTTGAAACACAGATGCGAAATCTTCAGCTCTTAAACCTTTTTTCTCAATTTCTGCAACATACCAACATTGTTTGAATACAATTTCTCCAATTGAGGTCCTAACCAAAAATCCCCTTCGTAAAACTATCAAAACTAGATTGTCATTAAACGAATGGGTGACTTGCATCGAGTATTTATTTCTATGGTATATTTTAGATGAACAAATTCTTCTAGGAGCTATTTAGAGTAAAAGAAAAAATTGAACAGGATACTTATTGTGAAATAAGCTGAAACAAACAAAGGCTTGACAGCTTAAGGTATAATTTTTTTTTAAAAATGCGCTAAAAGGTATGCAACCCTATGAAGTATACAAAATATAGAACCCGCTCCATGATAAATGAGTTGGGAAGGTGGGTTAGGTGCACCTCTCACCCAGTAAGTAATGAGGCTGCTAAGAATGCCTTGGCTCAATGGTTCAAGTGGTGGGTTTTACCAATAAAAAAAAAAGAAGTAACGAGGGTAGTCTCCTGCTGGAAGTAGTGGTGCCCCCTCCCTGCAGATGTGCCTTAGATTCTTTCTAATTTTGAATTATTTATCCAATGGAGAATCTTTACAAAAGAGATCTCTAGCAAAACGCAATTCATCGATTTCAATCCAAGGTGCACCTTGCCCTCCTCCAAAGGAGGGTCGGTTTCCTATTAAACAAAAGCTAAGTCAAACACTCTTAGAAAAATTGTTTACGAAATAGTTTATGTTTCTAAGAAACTGTTTTCGCTGTTGTTTTACCAAACACTAAATAGTTTATAGCTTATAAATGGTTTTTGTTTCTAAGAAATTGTTTTCAAGGTTGTTTTACCAAACACTCTTACAAAAATTGTTTATGAAATAGTTTGTTTCTAAGAAACTGTTTTCACGATTGTTTTACCAAACACTAAATAGTTTATAGCTTATGAAATGGTTTTTGTTTCTAAGAAACTGTTTTCGTTGTGCCAAACACTAAACAATTTACCGTTTATAGTTTCATTGTTGTTTTACCATAAATCGTTTTTAAACAACACCCAAGACATCAAAGATTGCACGGGAATCAGTGATAGTACTAATACAAAGGAAATCAAAACCCAAAAACGAATAAAATAAGCAACTTAAGGCAACTACTTCAGCATGTGAGGTCAATCAATCCCCTCAAAGGTAGAACTAGAATCGAGCTGAGCTTTTATCGAATTATTCAAGCTTGAGCTCGATCAAAGCTCGAGCTTGAGCAGCCTGAAAATTAGGCTTGAATAGCTTGTCGAGCCGAGCTCGAACACCTCAAGGTTCAGCGTGAAATACTCTTGAACAGCTCGATTCGGCTCGAGTCCACCCCTACTCAAAGGCATGACTATTCGTTCATTTCAAAGACCCCACATTAAACACAAAGGCATATATTACTATTAATCGTTTTATTTCTTTTTTCCTAAATTGTAAACTATGTACAAAAACCATAAATACATCTAAACATAAAAACCAATAACATATAATTTGATTTGAACAAAAATGAGAAATCTACCTAACAAAAACCAGCATGCATTGAGCAGAAATGCTATTAAAAAATCTTTTTTCTGAAGAAGAAAAAAAAGGTAAAAAAAAACATTTCACCACTAGACCACGATCCTCTCCATTTAAGAATTGAAATGGAGGTCAAGCACATTGTGAGATTAAATGCCACATTGACAAATTTGAATTTCAATATTCTCCATTTGATGATGTAGCATTCAATCTCACCATAAATTTGACTCTATTTCAATTTTCAAATAGAGAAGATCATGATCCTTCACCACTACATGCTCACATCAGTCCTTCCAATAGAAAAAATTATAGTAAAACGAGCAAACTTACAATGACAGTTGTGACGATGGCTTTAACTTCTCCCTTGTGCGCCATGATTAGTTCTGCAAATCTCTTCGCTATGCTATCTACATGCCTTAGCCTCCCATTTTCAGCCAACACAACTAGCATGTAACAAAGGAGTTTTAGAAAGATATTGAATATCACACATACACTACACATTGATCAGCTTTGAGGAAAAACATGCAGTGAAATCAGAAGATTTGCAAACAACTACATGAAACATGCAACGAAGACGGAAACAAACAGAAAAACTGCTTCATCTATGAATTGGTGATTAAAGGCAAAGTAAGGCAGCATATCCACATCAAGGTATTGCAAAATACATGAAGAAAAATCATAGTAATTCCTATTACATAAGGCAGACAATCAGAGTACATTTCCAAGAGTAATCAAATGAAACAAATGAATGTTTTACTTAGTAAATGTCGCTGCCAGTATAATGACAGTAAATGCTGAGAAATAAACCATCACAATCAACAGGAATAAGATAAACAATATAGTGGTGAAGTGGGGTTCGCATAGGTCCAAATTTTGGTCGCTATGGAAAATAACACCATCTCTATTATACAGTCAACCATAGTAAGAATGACACAAGCGCCAAGAGAAATTTAAATGACAATTTCAAGTACAAATAACAAATCGTATCACTAAATGTTAAATTCATAACAGAAACAAAAATAATTTGTTTACGCAAATTTTTATGATACAAAGCTCAATTACAGTGCTTTTTTTATAAGCTCGCTCAATTACAGTGGTTGCAAGACCAAAGACTCACAAATCACCCATTACATCCCAAACAGAATGTTAACCATGCAAATGGTGGGAAAGTTGCTACATACAGACACTCAAAAAACTATTCAGAAAAACCTGGGGAGAGAGAGCAATTGATGAACCTAAGTGATTCCAAAAATTCCTTAAACCAAGCCATAATTCCCCCTAGACCTTTCTCCATCAAATCCTTAAGCCTTGATCCCTCTTATAGGGCTAAAATTTGATGTTTCCTACATTCGTGAAAAATGGAAAACAACTCAAGAAACACCCTGTTTCTATTAGATTAATAGACCTTGCCAACAAAATAATAAATGTACGACAAAAATAAGTAAACAAAGCTTTTGAACTTCAGAAAACGTCAAAATCTCAAATCAGTGCATGAATATACCTTCAAATTACAAAGGAAAACATAACTACTATTTTGTTAGCGAGACAAATAAAATTATTCAGAAGTAAATTGAACATTCACAGGGAAAAAACTAAATCCATGTAATCATGCCAGCAGCAATCCACACTGAAAGCAGGATCTTTTAATTTGGATAAAATAACTAAAAGAAACTACACTAACATACACTTAAAAGATAGTTAAACTACACAGACCTACCTATTGTATTGTTCGAACCAATGGACATAAATATTTTCCAAAATGAACTCAACTAACAATAAATTCCAACTTTCAGATATCAAATATAACTTACTACCATACCCAAGAAGTTCTTTGTGATGTCAATAAATTTAGCTTGAGCACAAATTTCAGTAATAGCTTTGACTCTTGTATCTGCAGGCACGGACAAGTCTTTTGTGAACTGGGAAAAGGTCGGACTCCTCTTTGTAGCCTCCACAAGGTCAAAAATATCAGATTCAACCTTGTCCAGTGCATTAGCTTTCACAGACGCAATGTACAACGCAGAGGCATAGTTTCCAGTTCCCCCAAACAAAGCAAGAGGTACCTTGACGTAATGCAGAACCAACAAACACAATTAGAACATACAATGATAGAAATGAAGTTTTCCCTTATCTCTGGGAAACATAGAGATGTTACTGCTTCCTGTGAAAAATTCACCCACAAACAGACTTCTTCTTAATGTTTACAACACATTTTGAATTATGCTTCTGTCTAAAGGGAAAAAATGATTATAGAAACCCAGTTTTATGTTACATTGACAAAATTATAAATTAGTAGAAAGCAGTTATTCATAATCTATTTAGTCTACTCTGTTGCATCAATGTCAAAAAACAAGGATAATTCGTAAAGTAATATACAGCAACCAAAAAGGACTAAAATTCAATTTTTGTTTACCACAATTGGAACTGCCAATGAATGCACATGGAGAAATAATAAGCCTATAAAGAAAATATTGACAGCTAGCAAGGTTCAATTACCTTAACTTTATCATCTCTTTTCCCAGGAGCAGCGGTGAAATTTCTTGTGAACTGCCAGAAACACAGCAGTAAAAAATTAAAGAGTATGTAAGGAAAAGAAATGGAATAACTTGAAGCATGATAGTGTTAAAAATTCATCAAAGTACTTTTCAGAAAAAAACATCAAAGAGAGCAATCATATTGACTAATATGGCCAGACACATGATGCAAAATAGTATATAGACTTTTTGGTAAGGGAAATAGCATCAAACATAGAATCAAAATCCTTCAGTTTCTCCGCAAACAAACAGATAGCAAACGCAAAACCGTGAAAGAATCTTATAAAATACAACTAAACAAAAAAGAAATTAAACAAAAAATTAAAAATCAAGATAATTAATCAAAAACAAAAATAAAAAGAATTCCTCCGGGACGAAATAAAAGTTAGGTTTTACACCACCTAAAACCTTAAGAAGTAGGGGAAAATAACTAATTTCACATTTGTGATCACTATAATTTACTCTTCCTCTGATCTATCGAAAACAAACGGTGCATTAAGTGGACTGACCTAACAGATGTGAAATATATACATACTCACATGCATACATACATATACATTAATGAACCTAACGTATGAAATAAATCGGATTTGTGGAAATAGTGAAAACACAGGAAACGAGTTTCTACTTCTAATTTTTCGTTCTTCGCGTATTATTTTGTTACCTCGGGGCAAAGTTGGGTTCGTTGAAGAGTGGATCTGTGAGAGGGGAGAGATTCGGATCTCAAGAACTTGTTGAGGAGAGGACGACTTGATCTAATGCGACCTGCCATTGCCATTTCTCCAGAGATGAAAAACCCTAAAATTAAATTATTTGTGATTCTTCGAGTAGGGTGCGCGAGTGAAAATGGGATGGAGAAATAGTGAATTTTGAGAGATAAGACGGCCACAGTGAACTCCTTTTCGGCCGGAATTAGGTAATTTTTTAGTAACACAGGGTTTCATGGATTTTTCCATGAGACTTCGCTTGTGGTTTGACACGTGTATTAAAAATATTCCATTATCTGCCCCCTCGGGAAACAACTAGTGATGAGCCGCGATGCTACGGGTACGATCTCAAGATATTATGAATATTATTTGTATAAATTTAATTATAGCCATATTTAAAATTTAATTATAATAAAATAATTATTTGTATATATATAAAGTAATATATAATATGATCAAATATTATTTATTATTTAATGTTTAATTTAATATTTGAAAGCCTTAATTAATAAAGTTTTCAAAAAATAAAAATGATGGAACCAAATCTGTTGTTCATAAAATAATAAAAAAAAAAATTTACCCTCAAGGCTTTATAATTGAATTATTTTGAACTTAAATTTTAAAATAATATCAATTCACTTTTAAGTTATTTTTCATGTTAACTGAGTCTACAGTCCAATTGGACCATTAAGAGACATGATCTAAATAAAAACTATTTAATTGAACGAAAAACTTAATTAACCTGAAAAATAAAATTCATGAGCAAATTGACCAAATCATAAAATCTCGAAAATAAATTTATTTTTTCTCAAAAATTTATCGATAATTTGATTTAAATTTTCTTTTTTGAATTTCAAAATGCAAAAAATATGCACACATTGTAGACATTCGGTTTTGATTGTGAGCTCTCAATGAGCGACACTTCAATAAAAAAAATGATACTTTATTTTTTGAGTGGGCATAAAACTTTAGATTTTTTCACCATAGTTACATTATATTTTTCAAATAATTAATAATGGACCTTCTATTAACAAATATGTTAAGAATGTTCATTAGCACGATCCCAGTACCAGCGCTCCTCTAAACATCTAAAACTTTATTTTCCATAGTAACGAGGAATGTGACCTATCAACTGCATACTTTAACTTACATGACAAACTCCTACCTAATTTATGTGTCAATAACATGGATCTCAACAAAGACAGGAGCTTTCTATGCCGTGATTGTTTTCTCTTCAACACTTCGACATAGGCATACAATCCAAGCCACTGAACTTCTCCCTCCTCCAATTGAAGAATTGGATGAAGATTACCCAGGTACGGAGAACGCATCCTTTTCTTTATCAGCACGTACATGTATCTAGGATTGATAAACAGAACAATAATGTAAATGCGCAAAGAAGAGTCAAAGGAAAGAAAAGTGAAGCTCAAATTTTCTTGAGTAGAAAATAGATTTCAAGAACTGGGTGACTTTAAATGAAATTTTATACAGAAACCCATTGACTGGTAACTTCAGATAGTTGGCAATATTTACAACTTAGCATTCACCTCAGTAACACTGCATATTATATTCAAGTTGGATGAGACAACCTATTTCAAGGTAACTAAAGAAAAAGTAAATTCATACCTCAAGGATCCTTCAATGATTTCGAAATAGGATCTTGAGTGAAGCCTGCAGACGTTTGATAACTCACATACATAACAATGGAACTTCATTGCACATAACAAAAACGCTTGATAGATATTCAATCTCACAACCGCTGCTGAATTGATATTTGAATCGAAAAATATGGCATGGCATTTAGGTCTCATGTAGCCACGCAACTTTGACTTTAAATGATGGCCTGGTTTACCTTCCCAGGAGATGGTAAGAGTCGAACGTAAATGATTGTTCAGGTACCTGTTTAGTAGATTAAACAACTCATTCTGAGAAGCCATTATGGACTTCACATCATTCATTAGTTGTCTTTAAAATAACAAGTGAACATTTTTTAAAGAACCAACATAAAATTGATTGTAGATGAACAGAAGTTACATCATATCCTGTAATCTACTGAGTTCCAACCATACAAGAAATATATATCATCAAAAAATCTGAGAGAATTTCTAAACAAGGAGACCACCAATTAAACTATGCATTACTGTGCTACTGTCCACAATCCTTGGTCTGGCAATGGAATACAGCCTTACGAAATATAATGTTTAACCCTTAACCTAGCCAAGAAAGATTATATATAAATATATTACCCACATAACGAAAACAGAGAGGAGGCTAGCAAGTTGAAAGAAATTATATCTGTCTAAAGGAGGTCGGATAACACTGACTAAGGGAACTTGGTCCAGTTTACTTAAGTACTTCATGTCCATAATTACCAGGATCCCTAGGAGGAAATTTTGGTTCAAAAACTTCAAGGAAAATTTGGGACTGAAATTCAAGCTTAATGATGAAAAACTAAATAACCAGCTAAAGGAAAATAAGGAGAGAGGGAGAGGGAGAAGAGCATGTTTTGTCAGATCAGAATTACTAGAGCATCAACATCACTGGAGATACCTTTTGTGATTCAAGAACAATTTCTATGTTATAAAATGGCACACCGTATTAACTTATAGATTCTATATGAAGAATATGGTAATAATTTGGGGGAAAACCCAAAAGTTAGAATAAATATGCTACTATCATTGGGGTGTGCTTAGTAGGAGAGAAAAGTATGAGGAAACAAAAGTGAGAGGATGGAAAACTAGAAAGATAGAAAAGTTCGAAGATTGATATTTTCTATCATGTGTTTAGTAGAGAGGATGGAAAACTAGAAGGAAAGAAACTAGTTTTCTCTTACCCTTGTTTAGTAGAGTGAAAAAGTAAAAGGAAAGAAATTATTATTTTTACCATTATATCCTTCATAATGTTAATGGATATTAATGTGAGAGATTAGAGGGAGATTATTGGTAATTAATAATCTCATCTCCTTTCTCTCCCATTTTCCACTCTCTAGTCCTCTCAATTTTGGAGGATTATGATTTGTACATACAAGAGGAAAACACCAATCCTCTTAGTTTTCTTTTCTCTCACTTTTCTCTCCTACTGATCAAGAGAAGTTCATTACATACACTTTTATTTCCCCTTACTTTTCTTTTGTCTCACTCGTCTTTTTTTGGTATAATGGCGAGGAGAGGTATTGGTCTCCTATATGAAGAATTTAGACTAGTAATCGACTAAAAACATGTTCATAAAAAGGCCAAAAATTAAACTCATAGACCAGTTTCGCATTAGAAAACACAAAGGAATACCTTGTATAGTCTGCCTGAACTTCTAGAGTGCAACAGTTGATAAGTAACCCACTCCACTGAAGAAATGAGATACCATCATCACCCACATACGCTCTGTTTGTCGGAAGCCCTGATATATCAAAATTTACACCGAATTTTTCTTCATTCATGAAGCAGTTGTAATCCTGAAATCCTCTCTGCAACTTGGCGAAGAAGCTAGCAGCCTGCTTCTTTGAGGTTGAAATGAATAGGAAGTCATCAGTAAATCTCAGCAGAATATAGCCAGGGCATATCATTGTATCACCCCTATTATCCCATGGAGCAGAAGCATCATCACAATTATGGCTTCTAGATAGATCTTCAGTACAAGCTTGACAAGTTCTATCAAGAAACGGAAAGATCACATTCCTTTCCAAATGTCCATAGTATAACGAGCAGAGCAGAGGAGATAAAATACTTCCTTGAGGTATACCCCTGCCTTGCAAGTAAAAGTTTCTATCTAACTGCAGCACATTTCGTTTCACAAGCTCATCTAAATCAAAAAAGAGCTTTTCCTTTTTAACATACCAGCTTTTCCCCTGAAACATCACAACCCCAACCCTAAATAATTTATATAAAAGAACATAACAAAATAGATAAATGTCAAGCACAGCTTTCTCAAAAGTACAAATCTGCATTCAAGTAAGAATCTAAATCACCTATATGAGCATATCACTTTTATATTCAAGCAATTTTGCTGATATTGAAAACCGTCATCAAATGGACCACCATCCTTGGCCAGCCAGAAAAAGAAAGGCTACGGCTATAAGCATATAGGCCCACATCACTTGAGAAATAGGCCCAAGTATATTTCAAGCTGAAGTCAGGTTGGATGAAGATTAACCTTGTTTGTTGACAACTCTTCTGCAATGGGCTTTAAGACTTCTAGGCTGGAAATTCGCCTAAAAATTAGGCTTCGAATTAGGCCTAAAACTGACATGTTACGCTATCTGCTACTCACGCTTTCGCATTTAAGAACACCGGTAGGGCCACTGCTGTCATAAAACAACAGTCAACTGTGCTAGGCCACTGCTGTCAATTTTCTGGGGCCAATATTTGGCCTGCCACATAAAGCCAGAATTTTTTTTCCCTCTAGGTAATCTATCAGACCAGAGTCCAACCTGGCTGGGCTCAAGCCGATACAACAATTTTTAATACAAGGTAGTGGCCTGACCCAAGCTCAAACATGCACAGGCCAGCCACGGCCTTCCCTATTTGTGCATCTATCTTTTTCTCAGACCATTTTAAAACTTAACTAGCGTCGATTTCTGGATCCATCAAAAATGAAAAAATGCACTTTTAGAAGATACGTTGCAAAGTTAACAGCATAGTAGCATAATAATTGATTGTTCTACAGCTTACACAAGTTGCTATTGATACGGTCAACAGTAGAATCTTTGTTAAAGACTAACAAAAGATCCAAATTCTCTTCTTCTTTCTTACTTTTTAGGCCTCAATCTCTAAGATATTATACATACAAAAATCTATAAACTGAAATTCGCCGATCTCTAGGAAAGTGTACCAACTATTTTCTATACAATATAGATGGATCTCAACTTTAACACATTTTCACTGTAATACCAGGACACTGATAGAACTCTGTTTACAGATTAATGAATTTTGTATGCTTATAATAGAAAAGAAGTAAAAATGTAGTTAGAATAGAGAAATTTGTATGATATTAATCAAGGATAGTAGTGAAATACAGAGAAAATAGTGAAGCTAGGATTTCGAGAGCCTAGTCTCTCCCTTTGATCTCACCAATTGTCTGCCCCTCCCCTTCTCTCCCTACTGCTATTTAAACTTGAAGTATCAGCTGAAAATAACAAACTCAACAAAGCCAGCTCAAAGCTAGCTCATCTAACTAACTCCCTGCTAACAGAATTTAGAAGTTTCCCCTGCAACTAGACCTACATTCCTTTGTTGGGCCTTTGCCGCACATAAGTGCTCTTAATCAATGGTCTATCAATACCGCCCCCTCGGACTCTCACCTTGTCCTCAAGGTGAAAGGTGGGAAATTGCTCGTTGAGAAACTCGAATTCTTCCCAAGATGTCTCAAAATCCGGGAGATGCCTCCATTTAATTAATACCTCCAACTTCCCGTGTGCATTATAGCATAATCCAACAACTGCTTCTGGTTCCACCTGCCACTCTAGCTCTTCTGTAAGAACCTCAGGGATGGGTTGCAGCCTGGTAGTCATCCCTACTGCTTTCTTTAATACTGAAATACGGAACACTGGGTGAATGGAGGTAGTAGAAGGCAAGTCCAACTTGTATGCCACAGTGCCAACTCGAGACAGCACCTGATAAGGACCAAAAAACTTAGGAGCTAACTTCTCATTTGCTTTTCTTGCTAAAGACTTGTGACGATAAGGACACAGCTTAATATAGACCCAATCCCCAACCTCAAATTCGACTTCGCGACGCTTCTTATCCGCATAGTCCTTCATGTGTCTTTGAGAGCGGTTCAAGTGAAATTTGAGTTCATCTAATATGTGATCCCTAGCTTGTAGTTGAGCATCCACCTCGGACATAAGAGTGGAACACCTTTTGAAACGAATCAATGGTGGTGGATCACGATGATAGAGAGCACAGAAAGGAGTAGTGTGTGTGGAAGAATGGAATGAAGTATTGTACCAATACTCTGCCCAAGGTAACCACTTAACCCACTGCTTCTAATTTTTCCCCATCGTTCATCTTACTCAGAGAAAAATACCTTTCAGCTCGAAAAACCCATCCATCCGGATCTTCTCCTGTGAAAATTGGTAATTCTAATCTTCGAAACGTCCTATTTCCAAATGTCTCTGTCATCGCTCTTCCTCCCATAGTCTGCGTCTCCATCAACTGTGGCTGTTTCTGCTTCTCTTCCTTTCGCGATGAAGAGCACGAATCATCCCTCCGCGCCATTTGATCCATCTTCTCCATCAAAATAGCCATTGATTTCTCTAAGTTCCCTACTGATTTTTCCATGCTCCCCACTGTCTTCTCCAAACTCCCAACTGACTTCTCTAACCCACCGATTTTTTGAGTTTCAATTTCCATCTTCTCCTCTAACGCCTCCACTTTCCTTTGTGTCATCTAATCCCAAAAGAACTGCTCTGATACCAACTTGATAGAACTCTGTTTACAGATTAATGAATTTTGTATGATATTAATCAAGGATAGTAGTGAAATACAGAGAAAATAGTGAAGCTAGGATTTCGAGAGCCTAGTCTCTCCCTTTGATCTCACCAATTGTCTGCCCCTCCCCTTCTCTCCCTACTGCTATTTAAACTTGAAGTATCAGCTGAAAATAACAAACTCAACAAAACCAGCTCAAAGCCAGCTCATCTAACTAACTCCCTGCTAACAGAATTTAGAAGTTTCCCCTGCAACTAGACCTACATTCCTTTGTTGGGCCTTTGCCGCACATAAGTGCTCTTAATCAATGGTCTATCAGACACCCAATAATACAAACTGAAATGTATCTTCCATTCTCATTGACAAATATCAGCAAGGACATCGAATTTAACTACATACTCAACAATTATGGTACAGGGGGTGCATAACAAAATGCAAGAGACTGATTTGTATCACGCAAGTGGCATCAGCCACGATGAAAGTAAAGCACAAGTAGGTGATACAAGCATACAAGTTGACACTAAGCAACAAAAAATGTTGGGTTCAGGTGGGATGGACGCCGATATAACAAACTGATCTGATGAAAAGAAAGAAAGATTCACGAAGATAAAACCAGTGACTTTAACTAGAGCAACTGAACCAAAGTACCTGATTAATGAGGATGCTGTGCAATGAACGGGAGGGGACAGAAGTTGTGAATCTTGTAAAACCATTTCTTACATCCAATGACATCAAGTTTTCACGAACCCGCAACGATTTCTTCGTGCAGACAACTTGATAAGATTGTTCTAAATGATATTCACCTTTTGATATGACATCTTCCATCACAGTAAGCATCTTATCCTGATCAATAGTATCAAATGCTTTGGCAACATCAGAAACTACAATGAATACACCAGGCATGATTGTCGACCCATTCTTCAGACCAAGAAGAAATGGGCATAACTTTCTATAAACATCATTGTAATCAAACACTGATGATCCTAGCTTCTCCGGTTCTTTCAGTTGTATGCCTTTCAGAACAGCATGCGTGTCACGAAGAACACAATTCACAGACTTAAAATAGTCAAATTGACCAGTTTGATTAGGAAATTGTGCACTTTTATCCATTCGAAGAAATCTACCATTCAAAGGTGGCTTTTGTGCCGGCAATCTTGATAATGCGTTAAGATTTGCTACGATTCTTACTCCATTCAGTTTTGGAAGAAGTCTTACCTTTGAGAATCCAAAAGTTCTTTTGTTTATAATATCTCTAACAGCAGCCTCATCCAGGTGAATGTAGCTCTTATCATTCAATCCAATGATGGATCCTTTTGTCAACTTTTTCCAAATTGACTTGCGATAATAACATACATCGTGTTTCCCTTGCTGGCTTTCGGTGACATAGAAATTGGATTGTACCAATGGCACAACTATACTTGAAAATAGCCAAACAATCCAATTCACCAACAGTTTTTGCTTCATACTATGAATTGCATCATTCAGTTTGCTACACAAGTGTACACTCTGACCTACCTGATCTTTTAGCACCTCTGAAACCAAGTAGCATGTTGAATGCTTATTTGACAAAAAGGGGAACCTTGAAGCTTTCATCTTATACAGACATTGCCTTACAGAGAATTTCTCAAATCTTCTTAGCCCGATAAACTTGGCAATGTTTTTCCTCAGTATTCTCCAGTTAGATGGAGTTCCTAGAAAATCTGCAGGAACTATTCTCCTACAAACAGCCCATATAAAGGACACCACCTGACTTTTCAGGCAATAAGACTTGACTGCATCAAACTGAGGATCACCAGCTTCTACCGTTGTCTTGCAATTTTTATTACTGTAACCATGAGATTGCTCATATGCCCTTGCCCCTACTTCAATCCCCTGAAACAGAATTTAAATTAACATCAAAAATTTCTTAACGGGAAGCACAATGAAGAGACATCAATAATAGATAGCTTAAGGCATGCTTGGATATGTTTTTTTACAAAACAAGAACAAAACAGTTTTCAATTGTCTTTTACTAACACATTCGGATATTTTAAAGTAATGTTTTTTTACCTCTCTTAGTATGAATGGAAAATCATTTCGAGAAAAAGACCTATTATCCCCTTTTAAGTGTGTTTTGTCAATGTTTTCTAGAACTATTTTAAAAACAATCGAAGAAAACAATAAAAAAACGTCAAAAATATGTTTTCAGAAACAAGATTTGTCTTCAAAAACAGTTCTCGAAAAACTTCTTTTTATAGATAAAAACAGTTCTCATAAAACTTGTTTTGAATACACTAATCATACAAATTTTGGACATCAAAAACAGTTTCTTGTTTTTACTCTTAAACTGTTTCTGGAAACACATAACAAACATGCCCTTATTGATGTGCATTACACTTGGATCATTAAGAAACTATCTTGATAGAAGAGACCTAACCAAGCTCTTCTGTTCACACCAAAAGAAAAAGAAAAAGATGCATACTAAAACATGCAGACACTTGCAGAAATATTCGTTGTGCATAAAGAGCACCAAGGCATGAAAAAAAAAAGGAACAAGATAAGCCCCAGAAAGATTAGTAACCTGAAAAATTGAGCTTGAACGTTTCATAGTTTCTTTACCCACTGAAGGAACAAGACAGTGCTTATCCAATAATCTCAAATGCTGGCAGCATTTTGTTCTTTGTATGAGAATCTTAAGTGACTTGAGAAGTGAATGATACCTGCATAGCCATCGACGGAACCAAATTTTCAAATCAACTTAACTGGAACATTTATGCTCCTAATATGACTAAAACATGGTTCATATTTCTAACTTCAGTTTCGAAACATGGATGCTCCAAATCACAAAATAGTTTCAATCCAAAGAATCTCCAGGATATTTTAATTGTCATCATGCCTAATCAAAGCCCTTCCCAAACTAGTTGACAGCTGTCACAAACACCATGTTGATAAGTGCACAAATTCCTTTGGTGAGTATTAAATTTTTTGACAACTACACAAAATCTATTATCGAATTTATATTCACCTCCCTATGAATTGTCCCTTTTCACCTTAACCCTTTCAAAGCGCCTAGATTTTTTGTCATCCCACAAGAGACCAAGGATCAAATCCCACTCACACCAGAGATGAGAGGGATAAAGAATAGGAGAGGGCTACCTATCATATCCCATAGGCCCAATGGATCTCCTTCGAACCAAAAAAAAATTCAATTAAGGTCATCTCAAGCATGACTCTCCCATTTAATTTACAAACAGGAGCTACCGTGCAAGTGTTGTAAACAGTAATTATATGCTTCGCAGTCCAATATGATAAGATAACTGGATAACAGAGTCCAGATTTAAACTACTTTAGGAAACAAAACCATTAAAGGCCGTAGACAAGCATTACTACAAAATCACAAGATGACTGAACAATATCATAAAATTTAAGAATCTATTGTAACCTTAAAGTACCACATAGCGTAATGCAGAACTTACAGGCATGCAGATCCAATGCGACAAAAGCCACTGCTGTGGAAGCATGAGATTGACTGAGCATTTGCATTTACATCAGATAGGCCAAAGATGTTCTCAAGCAAAACCTTTGACCCGGAAAAGTTGGGCTTTAAGGTGTTTAGTACATCTGTAGATTATTAAGGCAACAAAAAGCATTTGTATACTCGAAAAACCGAGAAACAATGCCTCACTACTACACCATACCAAAATATTAAAAGCTGACTAAGAAGAAATCACATCTATTACTTGAATTTATAAAATAGGGTAATAACAGCAAGGTTCGTAAACCAGAATTGAGAAAGAGCACATAAGCTGCATATCCGTTTTAGAACATATCAAAGGATACGATTTCTTGGAAGAACTAAAGAACAAGTACCCAAATTATAAAACATGGATTGCCTACTAATCTGATCCGCATGGGTTACTAAACGGGGAGCTTGCAAGGTCAAACAACAAGAGCATTGCCCTGGCATCTAAGATAAAAAGGTTGTAGAAACAAAAGTATTGACATATTAAAAGAAAACTTTAATAGAAATAAGAGGATGTCAGTCAAGGCATTAACAAGAGATAAAAAGAATTGCAAATTATATTAAAAAGTATAAATTAGGGGACATAAAAAACAAATTTTTGGGATATAGGAACATACCACCCAAATTACGCTCAAAGATTTGATGTTAACTTAAAATTCTCTAGCATGCTTTCCATGTACTGGGATTATTCAAACAAAGGAAGGGGGGAGATGTACCCCAATTTGACGATAATTTGAAATTCTCTAGCATACTTCCCATGTACAAGGATTATTCAAACCGAGGAGGGGGGGAGGTGTACCAGGTTAGATTGGTTTTTCCATTTGTTAAGGAACTCAAAACTTTGACACTAGGTGATTCACTCGCAACTTCACATATGTTTTGACTTTTGATTAATCATCGGAAAAAATTAGCAGTATCTCCCTAAAAAAGAGGAAATTAAATACGAGGAAAGGAAAAAAGAAAGTACTAAACCAGTTATTGATACTTGAACATATATACTTCATTCACTTACAAATCTAATAAACCTATTGCCTCCATCTTTCATTGTCACACGCACCCACACAAAACCTTCTCTCTTTTTTATTCATTCTATAGCAATGTAACATTTTAATAATAATTTAAATTCCTACAAAATATACAATAATAACCATTTACATGAGTTAAATGCTTAGATTCTAAGTTATACACAAATTCCACTTCCTTGAATTATCCTAGGACACCACACCTCGCTACACATCCAACACTCTCTCAACCAAGTTTTAGTTTTTCAAATTTTTCTACTTCAATTACTGTAAGTGTGTTGTATACTTCGCTAAACCCGTGGTGTTCAATAATATTACACGATGCATAAATATAAATTTTCGAACTAGTTCTCTAGTTTGATGGGAACTATTGAACAACTTGTACTCATTTTTTTTCTTTTGTTGATAAGTAAAAGAGGAGGGTGCAACATAAGGACTTCCCCAGATATCACCCGTCCTAGTACTATGCTCGCCAAAGCATGCTTATCTGCAGAGTTCTTATGGGATCTGGAGCATTACTGCCGAAATGATTGCACCCGAATAATTTGTACCCATAATAAAGTACAAGATGCTTTTCCAAGTAAAATACACAATGATAAACCAAACAATTATGTAGGTCAGGAAACATAAAAAAAAACTTGGTAGCTTGCTATTAAAAACATAACCTGCTAATGTTCTAAATTAAACTTGACATTCGAAATTCACAAGCTCTTATAAAGAAATCACCTTTTCATCAAAATGACTTAACCTGTCATCAAAGTCACGTTGAAGCTTCTTGGTTAAGCTATCTTCATCACTACAAATAGTTGCACAATCTTGAAAGTTTAACTGCCTGCGTTTCTTGCTGCGCTGCTTACTAGACGGTCTTAAACACTTATTAAGCTTCAATGTAATACAATTTGAGCTATTTTCAAGTTCCCCATTAGAACCATGAGCTCCAGTTCTCGAAATAGCTGCTTCAGAGAAACTCCTCTGACCACAGTTTCTCTCACAATGATCAATGAACGGCCTCAAATAATTTTTACTATTACAACCAGCACAACTCAAGGGACCATCAACGCTGAGAAAAGAATTGAGTTGCTGTCTCTTTATCACTGAATTAACATTATCAACTCTTTTCCTCTTCTTTTGGGGTCCTGAGGACAAGTTCTACGTTAATGACCAGTGCCCAAACCCAGCCAATCATTAGTAAGTGATGTAGTACCAATTAACAATAAATCATCATAGCACATACATGTAAATACACATTGAAATTTAATCAACAAGAAGACAGCAACTAGAGCTGACCAAGAAAGAATCAAGCAAAATAAATCCAAAGAATAACCAATGTAAAGAATCATACTGCACAAGAATGATGCAAGAATTTATGAAGCCAATAGCCTGTGGAAAGATTAGCAGATTACTCAAAACAACATACTGCACATGGGATGCAGACATGTAAACACAACTAGAAACCAATAGAATGAGGGCAAGAATGATGTTTATTGTATATATTTTCAATTACACACATGCAGAAGATAAGCCTGATAAGTCCAAATATTTAAGTAATTAGCTTCTAACAAAGTCCACATTTTTTAAAGCATTTTAATAGTCTTTTATTTAACATCTTACGATCCTAGTTCCATTCTTCCATCAGGTGACATTAGCTTTCCTAGATTTTCAAATTCTACATGCAAATTGTTTCGTGGTGTGATTTGTTAAAGTTTTTGGTTCAGCATAACTTATCAAAAAATAAAAGATTTTGGTTCAGCATACAAGTTGCTTGCATAAACCACTTGCAAAAACATTTTATTTATACAATTACAAGGACAAATTAAAGCTTTAAAAGAAATCACGTTGCATTCTACAAAAAAAAAAACACAATTATACATCCAAATATACATCATTCTTTATTTCCATGAAAAGTTGTAGAATATGATGAAAAAGAAAAACCATGATAAGAAGAAGAAAAAAAGAATAAAAACTAGGAAGTAGAATACCTTTTCCTTCTTGCTTACTAAATTGAATGAGTGAAGGGCATTGATATTCAGATTTCTGCTTTAACAACGTCAGGCATACATTACTGAAAGGAGGACCAGCCACTTGACAGTGTTTCTTATGAGGAAGTGCCAAAAATATTGATGTCCACTTCAGTAAATAAATCATGATGTCATCACCAACCTGTGGACAAGCAATTTTGAGCTTAATATATATGCAGAAATCAATTATTCCAAGAACACAAATATTTGGCATAGTTGAGGGAAGCATCACCAAAAAGATTAGCCACAACATACCCTTTTAAGGAGAAGATCCCATGCTAAACAAGTCAAACTCTCTACAATAGGGCTTGAACGCTTATACTGTTAAATAGAGATACGAAGTTTCTAATAAGGAATACACAAAGTAGAGAACATACCTAATAGGAGTAGTATTTATCAACAAATCACTCCTATACGATTTCTAAAATTAAACATAAAAATAAGGTAAAAAAAATTGTATAACATCCTTTAGCATAAGAATACCAATATGTACTTGAAAAATGAATACTTGCCTTATCATAATCACTGCATATCACATTGGAAAACATAGAGTGCTCGTAAATAATCATTTCAATACTCCTTGCCACAATCTGAAAACATGATAAGTATTGAAAAAAATGTATTAGATCGTGCAAAATCATTATGTCAACCTAGATCAGAATAAATTTAAAGTATACCCTTAATTTCTGGTCTCGTGCACTTTATATTTTTTGCTGATGCCCCTGAAGTAGGTATTCATGACATATTATCTTTCACCTGATTAGAATTGATACAAGATTGTTGTTCCATTTTATAAAAAGAACAATTCCATTAGAGCACTCTCCCTCCTCTAACCCCTGGCAAATCTCAACTTGATGAATTCTCTTTCACTTGCTCATTTTCCAAGGAAAAAAAAGGTATGAGCCTGAACGCACTTTTACAGTCTTGCTTAAAAGTTTGTTTTGAAATCAAAAATTTTCATTTCTCTTAGCAACCTAATTAATGTAGAAATGTTTCTACTTCTAAACTCACCCTTTTCCTTCTTCGAAAATAGTTGCATTACAAGGGTGTGGAAGAGGAGGATATAAAATAGAATTATACAATGTAAATCCTAAAAGCCTAAATGCAGTACCAACTTTTAAATATGCAGACAATTAGACACGTACACATGTACATACATACACACATATACATGTGCATACATGCATACATACACAAAATGTAAGTAAATGTACCTCGTGTTGGGGCCAGCGAGAGTCGGGATAGAAGTCGAGGAGAGAGGGGGCATCGTCGTTGATGGCAACAAAACACTGATTGAGGAGGTTGCGGTAATCGCAGGGGTCGTCGGGGCGTAGTAGAAACGACATGCCGCAGCATCGGAGGCAGCCCCGCCCCTTGCAGCGGCAATGCGCCTGAGAAAATGGCGGCGGTGGATGGTGGGAGATTAGGGAGAGGATGGTGTTGGCTAGGGTTCTTATTTTGTCCCCGAATATCCTCCGTAGAACCTCTGGGACCCAGACTTTCTTCCGCATTTTCAAATTTTCTCTATGTAGAACTGGAAACAGAGTGCAGAGAGTAGGGAGGGAACTGAAAAGTTGGAGAACGAGTGTTGAGAGAGTAGGTAGAAGCTGTGGAGGGAAAAATGTAATATCTATACAATTTTGTGGTAAAATTGTAATAAAAATATTAATATTAAAAAGATAATTTTACCATCAAAACAATGTTGATAAGTGATGACAAAATTACTCCGTTGTTAAAAGTAGAGGTGGGAAACCAGATCGGGCTAGGTGTTGGTGTATGTGAGTTAAAAATGTTTTTTTTTTTTAATGAATGTTATTTTTCTTGTTTAAACAGATAATGAATTAAAAATAATTATTAATAAAATAATTATTCGAATCAAATATGAATAAAATATTACAAATAACGAAATTAAAAATATTTTTATATTTTTTTAATATTCGTATAATAACCAATGGATAAAGAATAAAAAACGGCGCCTCTGGTTAAAAGACTTTTTGTCAAGGGCTGCACTTTTGACGAGTCAAAACTTTGACGCTAAAGTTAGCCGAACCTTGAACAACGGTCCACAAAGCTTCACGTACGAGTCCTTTTTCCCCCCCTTGTTTTTCCTTTTACTAAAGTATTTAATTCAAAATCAATCCACCAATCTGTGTACTGGAGCTGTCGGTTTGGTTCACGTGCTCAATGAGAGAGATAGGAACAATGAGAGAAAAGGAAGAAAAAAAGAAATTCGCCCTTTAAGGATTTTGGAATTTAATTTAAAGTAACGATGTCACGTGAAAATTATTATGAAATCAGAAGAAATAAATTAATAATAATAAAAATTAAATTTTAATTGTTTTAAAAAATACTAAAATTATTATATAATTTTTTCATATTTACTAATAAATTTTTTTCATAAGTAAAATTAATTATCTTTTATATTTATATCAATAAATTTATAAACTTAAATATAAGTATGCCATCAAAAAAACTTTGCTTACTGCGTATTAGTAAAGTTAAAGTGTTGTATAGGCATCAAATTAAAGTAATTAGCCAATTGAAATAGTGAACAATTTGTTTTCTATATACCTAAATTTTAAATTCTAATGCTACATGATCGCTTAATATGGAATAAATTCACCATATAATATCTTATAGTTTATTTTTAATCACGTTATTTTTTTTATTTTTTTAAGTGAGGCTTTATATTTTTTTTTCTTTAATGAACTGATGCATCAATGTGGCATATAGCTATAGGTTCTATTTTACTAATTTTATTGAATGAAATAAATACTATTTGATGCAAATATCATAGATAAAAAAACATGATTTTATGTTAATCCATGTTAATTTTTAAATTTTAGTACCTAAGTAAAAAATAGAAATCCAAAAATAAAAGAGATGTTAATTTTCCATTTAGTTGTTTAAAATAAAATTTCAATGACCAACACTACATCAATATACATGAGTATAAAATATCTTTTCTTGTTATAAAAAATATTTATTTGTTTGACATATATTAGATCATAAATTGTTCAAAAATATGATGATAAAATTTAATTTTATAAGAAAATTTTAAATTTTATGATTAAAAAAATAATGAGTGCTTAATATATGACTTTAAAATGGATAGGCACTAAAATAGCATTTACAAAAGGAGTGAATTTATTTTTTTATCAAAAATAATTAAATTCAAAATAATGTCAATTAAAACATATAAAAATATATAATTAAAAAATCAAGACTATATAGTGCCACATCAGCAGGAGGGGTAGATTCGAGCCAAACCCAAATACTACGTTGTTTGAGCTCGTCTCGATTTAAAATTAACAGGTTCGAGTTCAAGCTCAAGTTCGAATTGAGCTTGAGCTCGAACTCGATATATTTTTTTGATGGTTTGAGTTCGATAATAAACGAGCTTATTCGAGTCGAGCTCGAGCTCGAGCCTAAACTTTGAATTATTCATTCAAACTCAAACTCAAACTCGAGCTTAAACTATAATTTTAATAAATAAAAATATTAATATTAAAATAAATATTAACTCGAGCTCGATAATACTTTATTGAACTATTCGAGAGTTTTTCAAACTAAATTTTAAAGTATTCAAACTCAATCGTATCGAGTTTTGATCGAATGTCAAATACAACATGTATAGATTCCTTGCATGAATTCATATATTGGCTATAGTTGTGTACAGTCAAAGGTGAGTATAATTTAGCTAAATCAAATATTTGCATGTACGGAACAATGACTTAAGTTTGAGTGCCTGAAAGTATGGGTTACACACTTTTTCTTATAAACCAATATATTTCTATATATATTTGATTGTTTTGTAAACTACTCTCTTTATTTTTTTTTTCTAATAAAATTATTATACCATATATACATGGATTGATTTATATCTTTTAAAAATCAAATAAATTAATTAATATCAATTAATTACATAGCATGATTTTAGGTAGGAAAGTTTAGTAATTATTGCTTTTGAGTTGTGAACATTTTAAAAAATATAAACTTTTTGGAGAATTTGTGTTTTTTATGTGCTTATTTTGTAAATATTTTTTTATTTCTTATAATTAACTCTATTTTTTATATTTATTTTTATCATTTAATAACACATGATAACGTTTTATAAATCACTCAAAGACAAAAATAAGATGTGAAAACAACTATTGGGTCTTTCCTTTTCTTATTTGTCATATCTCAATTCTCACGTCTTCCTCCGACGTACTTGTGGCCAAAATTGATCAACTAAAATGGCGCACATATTTGTATGTCTAATTAAATCAAAATCACATGAAAGTTTGTGCGTTTAGACAGTAACACGTGAAGGGATGTGACAAAGGACAATGTGGCATGCTATATGCCAATTGGGTTGGATGATTTTGATTTCTTGGAAGCTTGCGTGTGGGGGACGAAAATTTATTGTTCAACTCAAATTCATAAAAAAAATATATGATGTAAGTGTTAATTTTATTATTGAATAAAAAATTTATTTTTATTTTTTAAAAATATTCATTGTTTGACTTGGGTTCATAAAAAATAAAAAGCACAAGTGTTAATTTTATTATTAAATAAAAAAAAATATCTATTTTTTAAAAAAAAAAAATTATTGCTTAGCACAGTACCACGAAAGATATATGGCACAAAAGTTAATCTCATTCTTGAATAAAATTAAAATTTTGTTTTCTATTCTCATACCATTTAACGATAAGATAGATCATTATATCATACTATTCTCATACTATCTCTCATGGCACTATATCAGATAATAATTTATCTTATTCTCATACTATTCAATGTTTAGATAGATTTTTGTAACATATATTTTTTATGGACTTGCTAGATAAGAAATTATTTTTAAATTGTTAAATGTACCAATTAAGCTCTCTATAACAAGAAATTATTGTTTGCATAGCATTCAAAACTCATTTTTTACATCAGGGTGGAAACTTGACCGATAATTTTGGAGAACTTCACTAGTAACATCTGTATATACTCAACCAACGTTACCAGTGAAGTTTCAAAAAATTACCAGTCAAATTTTCAGTATGGTGCAAAAACGAGTTTGACACCCAGTGCAAGTAAGAATCTCACTTCTATAACGAGAAGTTATTGTCTACTACAGGTTTATGAAAGTTATATGGTATAAAAGTTTATCTTATCATTAAATGACATTAAAATAAAATATTTTATTTTATATTCATTTAATAATAAAATAAATCATTATACAATCATATTATGTATACTTCAAAGCCCCAGTTAGACAATAATTTTTTTCTATGTAACAATGCAAATACCAAATTGGTCATTAATAGATATATTATTACAAGTAAACAAATTACGAAAACTTTTTCAAAGAGCCGTGAGCAAGAATTTTAGTGATTACTTTTCATAGTTTCGAGACGAAAAAGAAATCTGTAATTCAATTTTATTTTTATTTTTACTTCTCTTTTTCAATTCTTTGCAGCATCACAATATTGAATACTCCTTAGTAGTGTTATTCACACCTCACGTGATAGATGTAAAAAAACAAAAGAAAAACTCTCAATAAACAAATAGTACTTTTTTTTTTCTTTTTTAGAGTGAATGAATAAAAGATACATGGAAAAAAAATAACACAAGAAGTTAACATTGTGTATCAATCTTAATAGATCAAAATATTTTTAGTATTCAATTTTCTCCAAAACAAAGAAAATAATTAAATAAGCTCATTTATTTTATTTTCTTAAGACTTTTTATGACATTAAAGCAACAAATAGTTGAAAAAGTACATCACTAATATCGTTGGAATCAACATCTAGAGATCTACATTTCGACATTGATTTCGTCGCTCTAACTACCCACACATGCTGCTCGTATGAATGTAAAGGGTTTGACTTGGATTTGCAATTTTTTTACAAGTATTATTAAAAATCATCACCAGTATCGAGTGAGATCTGACCGACAACGATGTACGAGCTTTGTTTTACATGTTTTGTTTTCCAAGGCAGGGGAGAGAAAAAATTTTAAACTTTAAAAAAAGTCCCTATTTTGATGATGCGACTAGGAATGATTAGGGCATTTTGATTCGAAATAGTTTGGGCATGATGCTAAATTTTGCTTTTAAGTGGAGCAAGTTAGATTTTTCTATATATATATATATATATATATATATATATATATATATATGTAAAAAATGTAGAGGAAATATTATTAATGTGTGCTTAATGAGAGCTAAATATAAGTATTATTTTGTGGCTTTAAAAATTATGTATTCTTTTGGAATTGACGTATGGAATCAGTCTTATATGTAAGTATTTCGTTTTCTCTTTTCGGATGTGTGGTTCTTGAGTAATTAAAAAAATTATGTAAATTATTTTACTAAATAATATCAAGATCCTCTCAAACATTTGAAAAGTCAATGATTCGATTGATAGATATCACATCATCATCTTTCAAAACATTGATTCTTAATTATTAAAGATGAGTTGAGTTCATTTCATATTATCATTCTTTTTGTTTGACTCTCTCAAATTATTAATGGTTCAATCCATTCAACAAACAAAAAACATCAAAAATTAAAACTTATTTAGATGTGATGTTACAAATTTTCATTTGTGGATTGAGTCACATCAAATTCAAGTTATAATTTAAAGTGTGTCAAATTGATACCTTGTGATTGGACCATTATTCCAATTAAATTAACATTGTTAGTTCAATTAACAAATGATGTTATTTTAATTGATATGAGTTGAGCTCACTTTGAATTATCATTTTTTTTGTTAGACCATTATCACAATTAAATTAATACCATTACGTTTGATAGTATAAAATTAGATTTGAAATCAAATCATATTTTTTAATAATAAAATTATTAAAAAATATGATATCATCTCAATTTCAAACTTAAACTATATGTAACCAAACATAGGGTTTTCTTTTATTTATTTAATAATACCAAACATAGTGTTTAGTGCAATTAAGCAAGAATCATAAGGGCTTGTTTGGTTGGTGGGATTAAAGTGAGATGTGACTATTTTAATCTCGCTTGAATAATTATCCTTCATTTGGTGAGAGAAATTTACTATTCATATGGGATTCAATTAGTCATAATCCCACATTTATTAATTTTTTTTTCCCTTTTTACCCATTGAATAATAATAGTAATAAATATTATATTATTAAAAACATTTTTCCATATTATAAAAATAATAAATAATTATAATAATATTACAATAATAACAAATAATAATTATTATTATTATAATAATAAATATAATAACTACAATAATAATGATAATGATTGTTATTATCATAATTATAATAATATTATAAAAATACTATTATTATCAATATTATTATAATATTATTTTTTCTTATAATCATAATAATAATAATAATTATAGTTATAAATATATTATTATACTAATTATTATAATTATGATAATAAAAATAATAACTTAATAATAACTATTATTTGTTACTATTATAATAATAAAAATACATTATAGTTATTATAATAGTAACAATATACTAATATTTATAATAATATAATAATAATTTTTATAATTATAATAATATTGATAATAATATTATTTTTATAAATATAATATTAATAATTAAAATAACTATAATTATATTGATGATAATAAAAAATAATAATTATTTTTAATAATTATTATTATAATACTACTAATAATTATTATAATTATGATGATGAAAATAATAATTAAATAATAATAATAATTAAATTTTAAAGTTTGTGAAAAAATTAGAGATTATTAAAGCTGATGAATAGTGATAGGGTATTTTGATAGTTAGACTTCTTATTCCACTTTAGTCTCAATCCAACAATATTATGAATCAAACATATGACTAAAGTATTACCTCTTTAATATTTTTTTATCACATCTCATGTTAATCATAATTCTATCACACTATAATCTTGCATGTGAACCAAACATATCCAAAGGTAATAGGACCCTTTCAAAAAAACATAATTAAGGTAGAAGGGCTGCATTTTGTTTATCTATTACTATGACCAATTGGAAATTGTGTGGAGATTAGAATTTTAGGGTGTTTTTGGTTATAGAAATGGATTCTTTTTTATTTTTTTACTTTTATAAATAAATAAAATGAGAGAAAGATTTTTTTTTAATACTAAAGTAATCAAACAAAAAAAATTAAAAATGCGAAGAGGCCCCAAATCCTTACCTGCCAAGTGCCACCCCCCATGTCACGCTAAACTACCAGTCCTATGCCTTGACATAAACTTTTCCATCAATTAAAATTTCTTCAGATTTCCAGAAATTCCTTTCTCTCTCTCACCGCTTTACCAGATCCAAAAGATCCTTTATAACATCTCCATATCTTCTGTGTGTCTATCAGAACTCGCAAAACCCTATCATCTCTGAAGCTGCCAACAAATTTCAAGACAGAGCCTATCTCTCTTTCGCTTTCTTTTGTGGGTTTGCTTAAATTATACAATTAAATGATGTTGCAGCTATTTTTCACGGTGGCTTTCTCTGCAGTTCCTTTGACTCTGTATGTTCCTCCTGTGAGAAGCTTGAATCTTTTTGTAGAAACCATGCAGGGTCTTTTCAGAGAGTCGAGAATTTACACTACCCGGTTCTATCCACGTGCGCGCCACGTGTGGTCCAGGATCTTGGATTGCATGCTTTGCAATTTGAGGCTAGATTAGATTAGATTTAGATTTATTTCCAATAAGATCTTGTTGTACTTGACTTTTTTTTCTTCTCTCTTGTTGTTGAAGTACTTTTGAGTTTTGAGTTGTGAAGATGATCAACTGTTTTTACCGGTAGTGTTGATGTTGTTGCGGGATTATGTTCATGAAATTGGTGTAGATAGATGTGTTATCATTTCAAAGTAATATGAGGTGATTTTTGGTCTTTTATTAATTTTTCCCCATTTCATCTGATCTAATTTTGTTTTCTTTTGTCTCGGGAATGTTAAACCAGATAGGGGTTTTCATTCATCTTTCTCATTGTTTATCAGAAAATTAGATCCAAAATTTTGGCAGTTCCTTCTTATCTGAAGTCGGTTCAACATCAGCTGCAGAATTAGGTTGCTTATACCAAGGAAAAAACAATAGAACCGGACAAGAGACAGAGATAAGAAATGGGAGAACGTTTCCTCCGGCTGTGCAGCAGACTACTTAACTGGATTTTTCTATGAAAGGAGAGATTGTTGATGAAAACCCAGCTTCCAAGTTAGGCCAGGGGGATTTAGGAAAAGAAATTTAATGGTGTATAGCTTTTCCAGATAAGAAATTAGAGTTTTCAAGTGATTTCAATAAAATGATTTCTGTTATCCCCTAAAAAATGGAGGTAAAACTGAATCAATATGCAAGCTATGGTGCTTAACCAGAACAAGGAACATTCCTGAGAAAATAAACTTCTTTCACGACAATGATTTCTATTACTCCACAAACAATGGAGGTAAAAAAAGTACAACAGGTTATTCACTGAAAATAAATTCAGTCTAATTACTGGATGCCTAATTACAGTTTCTTTATCAACACCAAATGAATCAAGAAGGAATAATGAATTGAGTAAAAGAAACAAAGCAGAGAAGGTTGTTATAGAATGAATGAAAGAATAGATGTAATATTCTTTTGCTCACTGCTCGATCATTTTAGCCAGCGAGTGTGCAAGGCTTCAGGATTTGCCTGCAGGTTCCTCTCTTCGTCACCTCCTAATTTTGTTCGCTGCTAAACCATTTTAGCCGGTGAGTGTGCAAGGCTTCAGGAACCAAAATACATCCAAGCCTCTAGGTTCTCTGCCATCAACAATGGAGACACTTCTGCTTTTGCCTGCAGGTTCCTCTTTCGTCACCTCCTTATTCTGCTCCAGCTCTTGAAGGATTTCCCTCTCCTAGTCAATCAATCATTTAAAATAAGTACCAAAATCAAGTGAACATACAAAGGAAAAAAAAAAGGTGTAGACCTGGCAAACATGATAACACTTACAGATATATGGAAAGATAATCAAAGAAGTTTGATACCCAGTACCAAAAAAAGAAATTGTTGCAAGTAATATTCTTAGATCTTATTCTGGATTCAAGCTATATAATGCATTTTAAGATTTATTGACCTTCACATCTAAGCTCTTTCGTACCGAAATTCATAATAAAATTTGGTAAGTGTCTTAAATTAATAAAATTCTACTCTTTGAATCTTTTTAAACTTTGCACAATATGTGTATTATCTATGAGCAAAAAGAACAACTTTCAATATTGCAAAGTTTGCAACTTGTTATTTCTCAATTCCAATTCAACCAAAAGGCAAAAATTATGCAACAAGGAGCAAGCAGCTAGTTACATACCATAGGCTTGGATCTGAAAGCCCTTGAAAGGGTAGTTTTGGTGGGCGCTCTTGTGACAGAAAAGCATTGAGGAGAGGGAGGATTGGTCCGAATTTGCATCAAGCGCTCCTCTCCTTTGTGCTTAACATTGTCCATATTTAGAGAGATTGGAATGTTCTCCACATCATCGATTCTTCTGCTTAGTACAATAATCCAAATTCAGTCATTCATACAATTATAATGTTTGCAAATTAAAATCAAGTATTCTCATTAATTAAATTCGGCAACAAGAGTACTTCAAGAGAAACTCTTTGGTCCACATTCATAAACCTTATGCAAAACATGATTACATCAATGAAATTCAAGCATAAAACATTGTTGTTCAAGATCAAATGTATAGGATCAGACCTCTCACGACAAAGATATAAATGATGGAATGATGTAAATTAGTAGATAGGATTAGCCTTGAGTAAACAATTGCAAACATCTTCTCACTGCTATCAACCCATACTTCCATCAAGTAACAGAAGAATGCAAACAACCAGAAGGATAATCCTATGGTCATCATTAAGTCTGGCTAATGTGAATGGTACTCCAGAAAGGTATATAGCAGCTTAATGTTTATCCAATCATGTAACCATAATCAACAATTGAATTGACCTTGTTTGGACATGGAAATGAAACAAAGTAAAAATTAAGAATATCTTAATTACTAGAGCTAACAGGTGTATAAGTAAAGTTTTTTCATTAATAAGAATGCATACAAGTATCACATAACACACACACTCACTGAAAGAAAGAAAGGAACCGAACTTACTTCTTCCTCCTTTGCTTCTCCTTAGAACTTGCGTTCTCCATTCCTTCACATTTCTGTTTACCCACCTCAAGCAACGGCTTCCTCTCTTTCGCTCTCCCATCTAGCTCACCTAGAACATCACAAGAAGCCTCCTCCTTCCCCACCACCTCATTCTTTTCACCCATTTGACTCTTCTTCTCATTCAACTTCTCCTCATTCTCTCTCTCCCTAGCTCTTGTTGCTAATTTCTTTAACTCATTGCAAAATTCAGTAATATGCCCAAGTATATCCCTTCCTGCAAACAAATTCCTTGCTGATAGCGCGTGTTTTAGCCTTGGAGTCTCTTCATTTTGCAACTTGTCATCCATAGTTTTCTTCCTCTCTGTGCTTGATTTGATAGCTGCTTTCATGGTCTTAGCATGGTAATTGGGAGGTGTTGATAAATTTGGATTCTGATTTTCACTATCTTCAGTGAATTTGGTGGGATTATCATTTGACATAGATGAAGATTGGTTTAGTTCTCTTCTCTTCAATTTTGCATCTCTAAATTAAAAGAAAAATAAGAAAGTGAAAGTTTAGATTATAATATAACTAATTGATCTTGAATTGAGATGGCCCATTTTTTTAAGGGTAAAAAAGATCAAAAGAGTCGTGTATGGTACCTTTGATTTCGATCCAGAAAAGGAAGGATTTTGTTGACCGATGCAGACATTGGAAGCTTCAAAAGATCAATAAAATTGAAAAATGAGACAAGTGGGCAACTATTTAGGATTAAAACTCTTTTTGGTAGTTGAGAAGTGTGAGGATAAGAAAAGAAAAGAAAACCCTTAATCTCACACAAAACCCCAAATTTATTACTAGTTTATAAAGAAAACCCATATTTATCTCAAAAGATTAATTAGTTTCCATAAGTAAAGAAAGATTTATCTCAAGAATTAACTAGTTCACATAAGAGTCAGATTTTTAGATTCAACAGAAATGGCAAGATTTATCTCAAGATTCTCAGCTAAGCCTCGTATCGTAATTGGGTTTCCTCGATAAACAAAAAATTAATTTTCCAACTGAAATTTTCTCAGTGATCAAACAGGATTGCTATTCCTTTCCTCCATGTAAGCACAAGTTCAATAAAGCAAAAAAGGAAATCGCGTAAAGAAGTTGAGATACAAACCTTTGAAGTCGGTGGTGTTTTAAGGAAATCCTCGGCTGTCTTTGGATGATTGCAATCTGTAACCACAAAACCATTTAATAGAAATCAGAGAGATAGAGAGATAGAGAGATAGAGAGAGGATGGGTTACCAGGTCTGCAGAACCAGGCCTCATCGTTAATGGAGTCCTGAGGGGCCAAGAAATCAACCCATTTCGGTGCGTTTATTTGCTCGTAAACACTATCTTCTACAAAGCTCGACTCTATTCTTTTCCAATCAATCTTAGCTGGTTCCATTACAAGAAACAAAGATACAGAAACAGACCCACAAATTAAGGAATGGAGAGACAGTCTTTAGAGAGAGGAAGAGAGTTTATTTGTGAGAGAGACCCAGAAATTGAGCAAAGGCTGGTAAGAGTGAGAGAGTGGGAGAATGTAACCGTTACGAGGCAGAGACAGAGAGAGCGCATTATTGGGGCTGACTAAAATTTCAGCCCGTTGGAGATTTAGTAATTTATTTAAGGCTGACTAAGATCATTTATAATTCTTTTTGTTGTTGTTTCAGCTATGGTTTTTACTAAGATTTAGTAATTTATTTAAGGTTGACTAAGATCATTTATGATTCTTTTTTTTTTTGTTTCACCTATGGTTTCTTTACTAAGATAAGAAGGGAAGGAATATTATCAAGAAAACAAAATTAAAAAAATAGTTTCTTTAATTTTATTTGGATGTTTAAAAGAAATTAAATAAAAAATATTACAATTTAACAAAGTTTAGTGAAAAGAATGAGTGTCACATGAATTTTTATTTTTTTTCTTTCTTTAAAAATTTTCAAGTTCCAAACAAATCATAAAAAAATAAATAAAAGAGTCACTTTGTGGTGGGTGAAGCAAGACTAACTGATTTGAATCAATACTTGTGTCTCACGTGTGAGATACTCATTCAGCGTTGATAAGGATTCTACCCTCTTTTATATCTTTTAATATTTTACGTACAAATAAAAAATAAATGAAAAAAATTTTTCTTAATGGAATTTCTACTTCATTCTCACGAGAGGTGTATCTATTTGTTGGTTGATCTACAAACTTTTTTATTTTATTTTTTGAAGTGAACTATTTACAAATACAATGATTAATTTAATCATCATATAAACTCATTGTACTATCACGTAATCTGTAGAGAATAGCATAATATTATCCCAACACCCATTTAAAATTAAAGAAATATCAAATTTATAAATAGGATAAATAGGATACATAACTCTTCACATTGAAGACAATCAACTTTATAGTTGACTTTGAAACATTGAGCATTGGAATAATTTATATTTTATGAAAAACTTGGGTAAAATACAAGCGCATCCCTCCAGTCTGGTAATAATTATAATTTAATATCAAAATTTTGAAAAAATTACATTTCCTTCTAAAACTTTTATTATCTGATATATAAGTTTTATAATCTCAAAATTATTATTTTATGGAGATCTCAAAATTAACTTTTATTAACACTTTCGTTGATGAATTTGTGGTGTCACAAACAATATTAAATTTGACTCAAATCCATTACTATTTTGAATATATGTCATTTAAACAGATCACAACTTATTGGGACTGTTTAATTTGTGTGATCATAATCTCTCATGTAATTTATGATAACCCACATCCCAATACGTTAGTGGGTATTCAAAGAGGCATTACTTCATGTTACCAAATGAGTCAGCATAGAACACACCATCGAAGAAAAGTTGAAAAAATCGATCCAAGTTTTGGTTATAATCATGAAGAGCAGCTTGGTTCCATAGGGTAAGGAGTTGACAATTGAGAATAACGGAAAGAGGAAATAAAAAATGGGGCATAGGATGCCCTTTCTAGTGCTTTCGTTTTTTCCCCAAACTGAGCAATTCTATGTATGTCCTTTTATCCTCTGTGATGCGATGATTGTTAGAGTGAGACAAGCAGGCCCCAACTATAACAAACTGACAAAATTATGCTGAAATTCTACAATGATGCTTACTCCAAACTGCTTTGGAGCTTAAAGTAGAAATGAAAGATGCGCGATGCAAGAATTAAACATCATGGACATACTCTATTTTAAAGCTTGGAAACCAAAGATGTGAAATTCATATTTTCACTATAGAAGCTAAGATGATATCGTTTTTCTACTAAACAAAATTTTCAGGAAACAGCAAAACCGTCATAGCCCTTGACTAGCCCTATGCGTACAAAAGGAAACGAAATGAGAAGCAAAACACCAACAAGAAAAGGGGAAGGGGTGGGGTGGAGGGGAATAAATAAACAACATAAGCGTTGATGAGAAGTGTGAAATTTTGTTTATCTCAATGATTTAATGCCTTGATTCCTCGCCATATACCTCATTGTTGCAAACTGGGCATATCTGACAGAGCATTTACAATCAGCCATGAGAAAGATGCACTAAAAAAATGGAAAAGCTGAATTCTAAAACCTTATGGGTATGCTTGGATCGAGAGAGGACAGGAAATGATAGAGCACCCCTCCAAATTCTCTTCTTCTCGCATTTACTCCGCTACTCTCCATTCAAACTCCCAAAACAAGGATAAATTAAAATATTGGAGTTATGAGGAGGGTGTTAGCATACCTTGTTAATGCTAAGCCATTTGGAGATGCATTCAGAATGGTAAACATGCTTGCACGGCAATTTTATTTGTCCGTTCCCTCTTTTGTACCTCATCTGGCAGATCACACATCTGTTTTGCAAACAATGTTACTACATCAAAATGATGAAGAATCAAAAGGACAATCGTTGAAACAAGTGGGAAAGACCAAAACATAAAATTCAATCCAATATCTGATATCTGAAAGTTGCAGCATATAAGCTCCAACAAAACTGCAAATTATAATAAAAGGAACCTCTTACAACACCCTAGAAAATAAACAAATTGTAAAAGGAGTTTGATTATGGATTCCTCTATTAGGAAAATGAAAATCATAACAAGCAAGAATAAGAAGTTTTCTAGAGCCCAATGCATAGCTGGTTCCAATGAACAAAAAGCACCACCAGCTTTCTCTCTTTCCCTGGAGCATCATTATCATTTCTGAAACTAGGCACTTAATTATCTGTAATACACTTCTTTTTGTTATACTTTCAGCAAGTGCCAACCACAACCACATTTTGCACATATTTCCATGGGAGTTAATCATCTTAGTGCCAATTACCATAGAAAGAAAAAGAAAATCTCAATGCTCCTGGTACATGCAGATATTAACTGTAACAGTTCTGAAGAAAACAAAGAAATCACAGAAAATGAAACTGCACATATTTCACAACAGGTTTTACAGCCATTGGTAAATAAATTTGACATTGTTAATAGAAACATCAACAAGCCAAATGTTACCTCTCCCCTGATTTTTTTCTCGAGAAGATGTTCCCAAACTTGTATTTTGTGGTTGGAAGCAAATTAATAAGTTCTTGAGGAAGTCCTCGACTTTGAGTTCCGACTGCCTCGCCCAAGTCAAGTAATTCCTGTGACACAGAAATCATATAACTAATAAACAATCACGCAAGCTTTAATTTGAAACTTAACTGATTCCTAATATTATTATTGCTGGAATGTGAAAACCAAGGAATTCAAAAAAATATCAATGATTCAATATCCAGAAGATCAACTTCAAAGAGGAACTACATCGACCTCATAACATATTTTGTGAACGCTGCAAATACCCACTAAATTTTTCTTCCAACGTTCAGCTATAACTCATCTATAAGTTAGAGAATTATGTTCAACTCTTAGAAACCAAGTCAGCACTCCCAAATAATAGCATATCAGATCTACTTTTTAACTTGAAAATCAGTGTACTTGATTATCTAAAGCTATAAGTTGAAAAGAATGAAAATATCCATATTGTGGTATACAATAATCACTCCAGACTACCAAAAATAGACAATAGGCTGAGAAGAAGCTGATTGAATGTTTCTTCAGTCAGCAGTAAAAGCAGAACCCAGAATCCCACCCCACCCCACTGCTTTGCAATATTACCAGCTTAGTTCCAGGACACAGTGAGACAATACATACATCCAATGAAGTAGTTAAGAGTACACAGTTTCATGCGCTGAGTGAACTAAATTTAGGATATGAACAAAATTTGTGTGTGGATTATCATGCATATGTATTAAGATCTCAACATTTATCTTGTGATGTAAGTATATTTTGTACTACCAAATAAGCCAAACCCAAATAACAATACATCTACAGCTAAGTTTTTTTAACAAGAAAATCAAACAAGATACAGGTATCCAGTTATTACAAAATGTAAACACACTACGTTCTAAGCATGAACACAGGATAAATTAAGCTATAGTGAGCAAACCTCATAGGTCATGTTATCTGGATCAATGTTTTCTTGCCAATCAACCTGCGGCAATACAGTGTAGATCATATCATATTTTTATCAGTACACAATGTAGATCCTGCATGTAAAGCTAGTAACTGCAATCCAACATGTACGAAGCATCCAAAATTGGAAACAGCTAAAGTTAAATTTGTTGGGAAGGAGAGAGTCAGATAAAGACCAATTATTTTATTTATAGATCAAAATTGTTCACTGAATAGATTTATGTTTATTTGATTCTAGAATCCAGCCTATGATGAATATTTATCCAGTATTTTACCATGACACCAAATTAAAGATACGAAGATAGAAATATGATCAGCTTCTCTTAGAATTAGCCCATGCCCAGGGCAGTTTTAGTACCGTGATATGTGTAGGCATAATGATATTTGCAGATAGAACCAATTAAATAATTAAAAATAAACTAACACTAGTAAAATGCAACAACATAAGGCTGCATCAGCAAGCAAACCTCATACCTGAGAGCTACTATTCCTACTATTACTATGCTGATTTGGAACACCTGAAAAAGCAAAAGAAAAATCTAAAAGAACTGAAAATACTTAATATGATAACCTCTGAAGAGATTGATGTTCACAAAAATTTAATAGAACAAAACAGTTTCACTTAAAAACAAATAAATCAGAGTTTCTTTGGAGGATCATTTTCAACAAAAGTTGCAAATAAAGACTGCACCTCCAGAGAAAATCATCTTTAGTAACTCCCACTAGCTACTATATCAAAAGTTGGGAGAGTTCTTAATAAAAAGATAAAGTAAAATTTAACAAAATATAAGAAAATAAAAAAATATTAACCAACATTCTTCGGGTAGAGCATGCACATCCATGACTGCATCTCCTACAGCTTGGGGGTCTGTGGTTGCAGGCTCTTCAGCGTTCATTGTTGAAGGGTATTCCCAAGCCCTCCTGCTGACATCCATTCTTGGTAAATGATCATTTATCTCATAGGAACCATGATAAAAATTACCCCCCGGACCAGAAAATCCAAATTTGTATGGGTTCATATTCATCAACCAGTAGACATTTTCCTGGAATGACAGAATATAAAAATACTTTTACAACATGGGGCAGAGCATTTCCTTTCTTAGGCGAAATAACGACAATGGTACTTACAGAAAAATGTTAATGCTGAACATTTAAGTGAGATTCTTAGCATACAACAGAATCATAGATACATTCAGGTAAAGATTACTAGACACAGTGGACAAATGAGTTGAAAGAAATCAAAAAGGTTAATTATATGTGTTAGAATATCGAAGCTTCCAATTGCTTCAAGTGTTAAAGCTATACAACATAATGGCTCTCACCAGAAAATCCTTGGGAAGGAACACACGAATGCTCAAGTTCATTTTTATTCATGTGTCCATCGATACCCAGACGTTTCGGAAGTACCTTTCGCACACTAACTCACATGGTTTTCACATGCAAAAATGTCATCGAGAAAAACAGTTTTCTTTGCAACTTCTCTATTCGAAAGCTATTAAATGATTGGATTTATTTTTCAACTTAGAGAATGCGTATAAATGCACCAGAGTACCAATCCACGACCCTCATCCATGACCATGATGGATCTAACAACCTAACCCCTACTGTCAAAAGTGCGATCAACCCAACGAGAAACTAGATAATAAGAAAAGTACCTGACCAAGCACCGGTCCAGCATGAGCATAATTTACTGGCACATGTGTTAGACCTTCAAAGAAGTCCATAAAGCTTTCAGTCTCGGTGTAAGGAAAACCTGTGTCTATTAAATGCACCTCCATTTGCCTATTTCCATTCATCTTTAACCACTTCTCTAACTTCAAATTCGACAACAAGCTGCAATTAGTCATGAAACTAACATCACCATTAAAGGGTGCAAAGAAAATATTTTAGAAAAATAAGCCAAGGCATGAAATTCAACACTAATAGTTTATCATTTTACTTTTCTTACATAGTGGAGTCCTTGAGTTCATTCAATCTCGGAGCAAGTTAATTTCAACTTTCCTGCAAAACAGCAGAATAGTAATCATATCAAAATAGTTCTAGTCAATCTGCTCATGATCAGCGATAAGCAAAAGTAATTACCAAGTAAACTCTCAAACTTGGGGCACAAATGGGATATACTCACTAAAATTAAAACCGCATTTGCATCATCTTCAACTCCCTGCAAAATTTCCAACAAAAAAAAAATCATTATCTAATAATTTATATACAATTTGATTCCCAAGAAAATGCAGGTAAAGAGAAAGAAAACAAACATTATGATACCCATACTTCTGCAGTTAAGAACAACAAATACTGCATAAAGCCTAAAACAACCAACTGTCTCATCTAAGGAGTTAACAAAGATAAAGCCCATAATTTTCTTTTCCTTTCCTCATTCTTCTTGGCAGTCAAACAGTAAATTAAGGGACATAATGATTCATCTATCATTTGTACCTTATTTGACAAAATATTATCATATTCCAATAAAAAAAAACTCCCAAGAAAATCTGAAATTCAGGGAAGAAAACAAAAATAATCAGTATTATTTTTTTTAACAAAAAGGACAATTACACAGCTTCCTAGTGCAAAAACTCCAATAACGATCATTAAAGTTAATACATTATCATTAATAACCCCGCTAAGTGAAAAATATGACCAAAAAAATTACATTAACAAGAATTTAAGAGATTTGCTACATTTATATATGTAAAGAAAGAGAAAAGAAACTAAAATAAGCAATTATAGGGAGGTTTTATGCAGAAATTGAAATTAAACTTAGCAACATTCAAGGTATTTCTTAATTAAAATCGATAATAAAAAAAAAAAATTTGAGCTTAAAGAAGGGGGGAAAAGATAAAAGAGGAAAATTGAGAAACAGAGATAACAAAGAATATGAAAATGAGAAACTAGAGAGCTACTTGGTGCGTAAATTATGGTTACATTCATCAACATTCAAGTAATCCCCTGATTAACTTCGATAATGAGAATTGAATTTCGAGCTTAAAAAACATAAAAGAAATTTGAGAGAGAGAGAGAGAACAGACTTGGAAGAGAGACTGAGAAGCAGAGAAAGAGTCTACACTCTCTCTCTCCAACACGTAATCCATTTTCTCTGTCTTCTTGGGCGCTTTTATGCTGGGTTTCTACTTTCTTGTGACACGTTAGATCAACAAGACGTGAAATCCTTTGGATGGCTCACGGACATGGACATGATTGACGGTCAAAATTAGGGGGATGAAATGAGAATTAACTTGAAATAAAATAAAAATAAATCATAAATAGTTATTATGAAATTTTATTAGTAATGTTTGATATATATAATTATTATTATTAATAAAAAATTTAAAAATTATTATTTAAGTTTTCAACCGATGTAAATATTTTGATTTGCACGTAAAAAAAATTTATATCTCAAAAGACTGAAACTATTATAATAATAATAAAAAATAATTTTTTTCATCCAACGAATCAATGTTTTTATCAGTGGTAAACTGACAGTAAAGTTAAAGGGCAGTTAAGTAACCATCAAGAAATTATAATCTACCAAAAAAATAAGTAAATTACATATACTTCTTTTGTGGTAATATATGATTATACACACTTACATTTTTTAAAATGTCAATTACATCTTTTTATAGAACAGTTTAATAACATAAAATCAAATTTAATTTTTTTTACTAAGAGTTGTAAGAACTTATATCCCGTAGTAGAAGAGCTTAATCACATAGAATCAAATTTAATCTTTTCTATCAAGAGGTGTAAATGATATTTTACAAAATACAAGGGGAATATGTGTAATTATGCATTTGACAAAGATGATGAAAAAATGAGAGGAAAAACAAAAAAAAATTACTTATTTTAATTTCCACTCACCTATCATCTTAACTTTGAAGAATTGATATTTGTTCAGGTGAAAAAAAAAAATCAATCATCTATACTTTTATTTCTTCTCATTTCTTTTCTTTATCAAGCGATAGAAAATTATTTTCTTCATTTATTTTTCTTATTTTCTCTTACTTTTTCTTTTTATTAATCATAGCATAATGCTGAAGAAAAATTTGTAGTCATCAAAATTTTTAAAAATTACGGTGAAACTTTAATAAAGTGATTAAAACTCGCACCTTTTTTTCTTAAGAATATTTGGATTTGAGTTTTTTTTTCGTTATTATAAAGCGAGACATGTCCTACTTTTAGAAAAATTCATCACTAATGATAGATTAGATATTAGAATTCAGTCTTACACTTCGTTCCAAACAAATAAATTCTATAGGTTTTTGAAATCTATTTTGAATTTTACGCTTGTAATGTTTGAAACAAAAATAAATTTTGGAATTCATTTCGAAATAAATTTACTATTAAATTGAGTTATCTTATTATATATTCTATCAAAATTGATAGAATTTACCAAGAAATTCTATAAAATAAAAAGTAAAAAACTATATTGACTAAAAATATCTTCTTTTTCCCTATTGTTTTTAAAAAATTTTATTTATTTCAAATATTTTAAATATAAAAAATAAAATTTATAATTAAAAATTTAAAAAACTAAACGTTAAAATTTATTTCAGTTTTTTTTTCAAATAAAATAAAATAAATTCTATTTCATTTTATTCTAAACGAAACTATATCATAAGCCACTTATAGGGCATGGTTTTTGGTGAAAATAACGTGGAACTGTACACTTCTAGAATAACCACATACTCCTGACTCCTGAGTCCTTATACATGGTAGAAACTTTTTTTTGGGTGGACACGTGTATCACTGTTAGCAGTCATACACTCGTACTTAATAAGGCATTCCGTTTTGATTTTTTAATTTTTATTTTCTATTTTCAAAGAATAAAAATGTTTTTTTTTGTTTTCGTTTTCATTTATTTTTTAAAGTAATTTTTATTTTTGTTTTCAAATTTACAGATTTTTTTTTTTAAAAAAAAAAAAAAAACTAAATTTGACCCGTTTTCTTTTTCACTTTCTAGAATATGTTTGCATGCTGGGAACACTAATTTTTTTATTTGGATTTTTGATAATTATTGCAATGCTGCCAAGGGTTAAATGTATGTTCTTAAACTTGCCATTTAACTAATTTAGGTGAGACAACTAATACCTTTATCGTTTCGTAGGGATTATAAAGCTGTTTTGTTTTTAACATATGGAAATTCAACCAACATTTTTAAAAAAAACATTTTTTTAAGAAAGAAAATAAAAAACTGAAAAGAAAAAGGTTTCTAAAAATTTGAATTTGTATAAGATAAAATGTTTTCACAGTTATTTTACTAAACACAAAACAATTTTTAATTCGATTGTTATTTTATTAAAAATTACTTTAACAGCTATAAATTGAAACTACTATTAAATCAAATTGTATTTTAATACATCTGAAGTCATTGGATTTTGGTTTTTGATTTGTTTGGTTAGAAGAATTTCAAATTGTTATGGACTACACTCCAACTAAATTATGCTTTCAGTTCTTTTTCTTAACCAAAGGAAAAAGAAAAAGAAAACTCTGCTGTGTACCTAAAAATCCAGAAATTATTTGATGTTCTTGGTTTCATGTTATAATAGCCATGCGTCTTTAAGTGAACGGGAGAGCTCAGGTGATAACGAAGAAAGAGAGAGAGAAAAAATTAATGAATAAAGATGGAGTAGCTCTTTAACAACCAATTTGAGAGAGTAGATGCTAGTGTCATGAAACTCTTGGGACCAAAGAAGAAGTCCCTGTTTGCAAGCAAGGAATTCATTTTACTCTGACCAAATTATATTCAGGCAGACGTGATTTCAATACAGGCAGAGAGAGAGAGAGGTTTAAATAGAGATGACAATCCATTAGTTTATTTTTTTTTTTCTATTAATCGATCCGAGTCGTATCCGTTTAAATGGGTATAAATAAAAATAAATCGATTTTTCAAAGTTACGAATAGTATTTCATGATTTTTAATGATTTCAAATTCAAATTTAAATAATAAAATAAGTAAACGGATATGAAAATGTAAAATTTCGCTGGTAATCTACTCATCATCCTTAAGAAGACAGATGTGAATTTTGAAAAAAGCTCTTAAAAAATTACAAAAGGACCATATAAAGTTTCTTATACAAGTTAGGCGCAGTGTGATCTGTATCAGAGATTATATTCCAAAGTGATTATTCTGAGTCATCTTCATTAAAGAAATACATTAGTTTATCCTATAAGTGTTTTTTTTTATAAATAAAGATAAAAGAAAAGGAAAATCATGTTCAAAGAACCTTATTCCATATCCCTCTTTTAACACAAACCTTTGAAAAGTGAATAGCAATAATCACTTTTAGATGCTAATAGAATTTTCATAGCGTAAGAAGATAAAATGAGAACAATAAGAGGGGAAGAGGACTTAAACGGCACAAAATCATGGTTTAAAGGATCGGACGTAAAAAGGAGATTTCTTGAGCTCTACCACTAACAATGGTGTGATCAAGGGAGGATTGATTGTCAAAACTGGATTTGTATCAAAGTCACGTTTTCTCTCCCTCTCGACTTCCTTTCACTCGATCCTCTCTTCTAAACTAGACCATAGATAAAAAAAAAGAATAATACATACACCAGACAATATTGAAGACTACGAAGACAACTTGATTTTCAAACGCTAAAGGATGCAACAGAACAAATAGTCTGATTGACAAATGATCCAAGACAACTAAGAAATAAACAAAGTTTCCAATGCCTCAGAGTAACTAATTTTAAAAGAAGATTAATCAAGTGTGAATATAATAAAGCTCTCTCAATTCAATAATCAAAAGCTTCCAAGATGGTGGCAGTGGCCTTAGCCACAACTCTTATAAAGATTCTGAAAACAAAACTTCCATCTGAAAATAAAATGGTTCCGGGAGGCAACTCCTCCTAAAGCTGAATTATTTAATGAAAATTTGATGGGATAATTTCCCCGAATTAAGATTTTCATCAACATCTAAAGCCTAAATAGCAAAAAAGGGAGATATGCCCTATGATTAGCTGGCAATTAACCACTGCCAGATCCGTACTTCCTCCCAAAGACAATCAGCTGCAACTTGTCATAACCAGCAAGCACACCAGCACCAGCAACAGCACGGAGGATGTTTGCCCCAGCACCCTTGAAGAGAGACTTTACACCCTCATTCTTTATGATCTGAGAGAATGCATCTAGAGAGCTCTTGTATTTGACAGCTTCGCCAGAGGTCATCATCATTCTTCTACGAACAGTGTCAATTGGATAGGATGCAAGGCCAGCACCATTGGTGATAAGCCAACCCAGTGCAAAGCTAGCAAAGAAACTATCCTGAAATCATCAAAGAGAGCATGTAATCCAATTATCCCCTCAGAGAAAAATTCTTAGCTACATCATAAGTAAACTGTACCAAAAACAAAGTTAAAAGAAGATACGGACAAAGCAATTATCTTGCTTGCATCCATTAATTAATTAGAGTCCTCAACCCTCATAACTCAAGAAATAGAACTTCAAAGGCATCCGATTAAACAAATATCCCATGCATAGTTGTTAAAGGTGTGCCTAGGCTCAAGGGTCAGCCAGGCACAAGGGCTTGAGCTTGTGCTACGGGCTAACCTCAGGTGAGGCAACCTGCATCAGGCAGGAGACTTTCGGTGGGGTGCGAGGCGCACAAAAGGCACGCCTGATGCATATTTAGCATTTTTTCCTGTTCATCACTTGATCTCAACCATTGGATCAATTAAATGTATGATAGAAAAGAAATGAACAACACATGGAAACAAACCTCAGGCTTAAAATCTCCATACACATCTTAAGTTTTAACCCTAACCAGTTGCACTCGTTATTGACTAACACAGCTTTATCTTTTCATCTCCTTGCTCTGTTACTATCACAATATATACAATTATATATCGCAACTTGTAAATTTGTGGTACTTGTGCAAACTCTTAACTCTATTACTATCACAATAGATAACTAAAAGAAAATATTCTTAAACGATTAAAAAATGACAAGTCCATCAATATGAGACATGTGCAAGCACAATGGGAAAAACCATAAGCGCATAGCTAAGTATTCAATAATATATATTTTTTTATAAAAAAAAACTGCTAATAAAGCAGCATTGCATTTAAAGGCAATAAAAAGCCCATATTGCAAGTTGCTGTTCTAAAGAACTTCAAGAGAAAGAAAAAAAGTTCACTAACCTGCAACTTTCCAGTCAGAAGAACTGGCTTCAAGGAATCGTACATTCCAAAGTAGAGACCACGGTAAACAATGATTCCGACACATGAAATGTTGAACCCACGGTAAAGCCCCGCAATACCATCAGATTTCATTGTCTTCCTGTACACATCAACCAGACCATTAAACTGCCTTTCTCCTCCCTTCTTAGCAGCCTTGGCATCATTGGCAAGACGGGTTCGAGCATAATCCAGGGAGTAGACGAAGAGAAGGGAAGAAGCACCAGCAGCACCACCTGATCCCAAGTTGCCAGCAAACCACTTCCAGTAGCCATCCCTGTCTTTCTTGAAGTTGAAAAGCCTCTTGAAGTAATCTTTGAATGCAAAGTTCAAGGCCTGGCATGGGGAAGAAAGAAGCAGAAACTCAGGAAATCTTAATATTTTACCGAGGAATGATGAGAAAAAAAAAAAATTGCTAACCTGAGTGGGGAAGTAACGGATAACATTGGCAGTGTTCCCTCTCCACAGTGAAACAACCCCTTCTTCCTGCATTGTTCGCTTGAAACAATCGCCAATGCCCTTGTAGGGTTCAGAGAGCCTACCAGACTTTAGCATCTCATCCTGATTCTGAATCAAAAGCTTAACACGCTCAATGGGAGCAGCAGCTGTCTTAGATACAGCAGCAGAAACTCCACCCATTAGAAAATCAATAGCAAAACCGGCAAAGCCTTTCTCTGAAGGGGCTTGGACAAATACAGGAGATGCAGTTGATGCAACCATAGATAAATCAGTGGTAGCTCTGCATGATGGCACCATTGGATATTGGAATGCCGCATTAGAGTAATTCCCATATGCAGCACGTCTTTGGTACAGAGCAGCCCTCTGGAAAGCCCCATCACAACCCTGAATATCTTGGGAAAGACTCGAACGAAGGAACTGGCCAGCTACCTTCTGTGCGACAGTAGGGTATTGAACCTGATCAACCATTTTGACTTTCCCTGAAAGGATGCACAAGCACAATTAAGAAACATATATTGCAGGGCTTAAGCAAATGCACACACTCAAATGCACATGCACAAAGACAAACTGCATTAAACGGACAAAATAAAGTCGGAGAGTATTAGCTTTAAGAACTTCACTGCAGTAAAATAAAACCCTAAACCACAAGGATGTTGAGCAACGTTAAAAAGGATTGCTTTGACAAAATAGATACTTAAAACTCTATGACAAAAAAGATCAACTAGCAAAAGAAATTAGATAACACATATAAAGATCCTCATATCAAACATCATTGCCATACATACAGGTGTCAGAACGTAGAACATAAATAAACATGTGACACAGGATCATCATGAAAAGTAGCAAATATGATATCGTAAGGAGATTAGTGAGTATAATATTTTGTTCTCTTTCAGTTGTTCATACTGAACAAAGACCAAGCTAACAAAAAACAATAATAAAGGCATCGTTTCAGAAGTAGCATCAGTACCACAAATCAGCAGAGGATTCCAAAACCAACAAATTACAACAATTCGATAGACTAATCATTAATCATCAACTGAAATGCAACTGTTACAGTCCAACCAAAAACTATTGTAAGGCATTAGATTGATTGACTGGGTCTAAATTCAGCTTTAAATCCCACGTTTTTTTTTATATATATCTAGAAAATGGTAGGTGTGAACCACTAAAACTACTTCAGACAGGCCATTACAATTCAAAAAAATTTGTGGGCATGAATCGCCCGTATAATATTATCAGGAAATCACATTGAAACACCTTTTCGTATGACACTGTTTGTTTCCATGTAACGAAGTTGAAGAATACAATTAACTAACGGACCAAAATTAACCCAAAACTTATATAGTAATGGAAAATGCACATCTCAGTGAATTTGTTCACAGAAATCCATGTCTACTTTGATGTTCGCAAGTTGACAGTACGATGTACGAAACAGATGCTTCTACAATACTACCACAATGAAATGAATTTTAAAAAACCAGAAACATGCCTTTTAACTTCAAAAACAGAAAACAAATCACAAGGACTTGCAATTTGCTCCCAAGCACTCTAACAGAGTGAATCTACAATTAGGAGTATCATTCGACAGATAAAAAAATCATTTCATATGAATTTCGTTCATGAAAAGAATTAGGTTCATGGTATTGAAAATTGGCAGGTTTTAAGTTCAGATTTCCCCAACCTAAAGTTTAGCTAACAAGGATTAGTCAAAAATGTAAAAAGAGTCCTAAAAGAAAAATGTAAAAGAGTAAAAAATAAGGATTTTTTTATAAGAAGAGTAAAAAATAAGGATTAAACTATGATTCCATTATTGGAAGTATGGCCATCAATTCCCTGACTGTAACTACCTTCAAATCTCTACAGTTGAATTACAATGGCAACGTTGACCATGAGGGCACCGTAGAACAATCCCAAAATTACTTATTAAATCCTACACAATTAAGTATTTACCATATAATTAAAATATGATCTGATTACTTTTGAATGATCAAAATTTCTCTCCTAGATAGTTGGGAGTAAAATATAGAGAAAAAAGGGACAAACTAGATCTGAAGGGCTAATATCTTCAGGTTCATCCAATAATATAGGAGTAACACAAAAAAAACAGATTTAAATATCTGAAAAAATAAAAAATAGAGAAAAATCTAAGGAAATTAAAACATTTGCAGGCACTTTGTTAGATAGACTGCAGGAACTCGAAACATTTTACAAAAACATATCTGCAAAACCAAAACGAATAGCAGAACTAAAATAAAACGATAGCAACATTAACCCATTAATAGATCTAAGAATTGCAACAAATCACTCTAAATGGAAAATACACAAACAGATCTAACAGATCAAAACACCAAAAACGACTTAACGGCTAAATTTATCCAAATACTCATACAACAGATCAACCATACTCACTTCCATTTCTCTAATAAATTAACAGATCTAAAACACATATTATCATTCATTTACCTTATAGATCTGAGACAATACAGATCGATAAAGCGAAAAATAAAATGAAACTAGTAAACAAACAAATATCAGATCTGATAAAAACGAGATTTTTTTTTTAAAAAAAATTGTACCTTAAAAAGATAGCGATTGGCGACTGGTGGCAGCGAGGGATTATTGGGAACGAGAGATTTTCTTGTGGTGAAGAGGCGAGCCTCGAAATGAGCAAACCTTCGCCTTTTATTGGCTCTACGTACTGTGTAATTGTGCTGACCTGTTTGTGATACATGTGGGTGAGATATGATTCGTTGTGGTGGCAGGCTTACGGCTTACAATTCGTGCAGGTGCGATAAATTGTGTTAATCGAGGGCTCATCTGTGCCTATCACCGTAGATCTTGTTTACTTTACCAGGAGTAAGATCGGTAAAATGGGCGGCCAGTATTCAAACGATACCGTTCTATGTCAAATGATTTAGACTTAACATTTTTTGAACTTATTGTCATTCTTAGATCAAAATTGTACACTTTTGAGGAGTATGAACTTTTAATTTTAGAATTAATAGAAGTTGATATAGACTTCTCTATCAGAGACATGCATGTAACGGTTTTTGATAAAAATCTCATAAGACTACGTTTATTTTTGTTTTTATATAAAAATAGTATAAAGTGTGTTGGCCCCATGTTTCGGAGTAATTTGTACTTTAATACACAACATTTTAATTTTAACAACTGAGACATAAAGTTTTAAAAATCGTTGCAATCTTATACATCCGTTTAATTTCCGTTCAAATTCATCCAATTTGCATTCAATTATTGATATAAAATAATTAAAAATGCATTTGAGAAAAATAAATTGATTAATCTGAAAAATTAAAAAAAGAAATAAAAATTAATCACAATATAATTCCCTCTAGAATTCCATAAAAACAAGACCATTCAAGTACAAAATCCAAATCAACATATTTGTGATTATTGACTAATTGTTGACTAATATAGCAAAGCAACAAGAGATAGAAACGTGAAAGAAGGTAAGGGCATGTCTGGGTAACAATTTTCTATTTTCAGTTTTCGAAAATGAAAACTTAAAATAGTTTTCTAAAAAAAATATGTTTGGATAACTGTAATTCGAAAACTGTTTTCAAAACAGAAAACAGTGAAATGTTGTTTAGATAATCTTATTTTGAAAATTGTTTTAATACACTTTGTAATTATTTTTAGTTTTGAGCTTAAATTTAAAATCTATATTAATTTTATTTATCATATTTACTAAATACTTAAAAATAATTAATATTATTTTATTTTCAAAATTTTAATATTTTTTACATACCATGAAAGAAGAATGAAGTAAATAAGTAAACACTGATTTAAAGTCTATTTTTCGAAAATTATGTCAGAAAACACTAATTTGGAGTTTTTATAAAACAGTTTTTGAAAACTGATTTTTTGAAACTGTTTTAGAAAATTACTTTTGAAAACTGTTTGCCAAACATAGAAAAGAGTTTTTGAAACTGTTTTCATTTTTCTAAAACCCTATCCAAACATGCTCACCCACTACCGATAGTTTCCAACCAAAAGGTTGTTACTGCTTAACCTGTCCCATCTCATCCTACATTGTTTGCAACTTCTTTGATCTCTTTCTTCATACATCACTTGTCTCCATTTTACTTACATGTATATACAGAAATGAAGTAACGCCCGAATCACCAACCATAGGTTCTCTCTACTTTTTTTAATTGCTGGGTTTGGTTTTTGTTGATGTCGTTAAAACCGTTGGTGCTGACATGGCGTTGGTGCTGACGTGACCTATGGTTGACCTTTTGGGAGCCACACAAATGACAGGGGTGAACTAACGGACTCTCGGAAGGAGGGAAGTGGGAGATCTCCGAGGGCACTCCAACGTTCTAGTCAGGCCGAGGCCGAGGATTAATTTTAAAGTAGAGTAATACTGAAAAATAAAAAGTCTTGTTTTTTGGACTCACATACCTTTAGGCTATTTATAATCTTCTGAGTGAAGGTTGCCCACGTGGGGGGAGGGATGGCCTCGCCCTTGTGATCCCTGCTCTAGGGAGTAAGATCTTAATCGTGTGTTCAGAGAGTCGCGTGCTTTAGTGGGAGTTAGGCCCGCTAATCCCTCTTTGACGTGGCGGTCATGTGATCTGCCTGCTCCACGTGTGCTTTGTCGTGCTATAGAGGCTTGACACTCGTCATCGCCCTATTGGTGGCGCCGAGATCCACGTGTTGGTTTCCAATTGGACCATGGTTTAGTGGGCCCCATCACAGGCCCCCCAGTTCCTTAGGTACTTGTACCTTGAGGAAGTAAAATGTGATGTTCGTGCTGTGGCCGAGCGTTTGTACTTAAGAGATTTAGGGGATTGGTGGTTAGTGCCCTCGAGCTGTGGAACTTCAAGGTAAGCCTATCTTTCATTTTTGGTGATTCTTGGCCGAGTGTGGGTTGCTCATCGCGCTCGGTCCTGGAGGTTTCTGGCCGAGCATGTGCAAAACAAATCATATGCTCGGTCTTAGAGGTTCACGGCTGAGCGTATGCAAAGCAGCTCATACGCTCGGACTTGGAGATTCTGGGCCGATAAGCAGCTCGTACGCTCAGACTTAGAGATTCTAGGCCAAGCGTATGACAAGCAGCTCATACGCTCGAACTTTGAGATTCTAGGCCGAGCGTATGATAAGCAGCTCACACACTCGGACTTGGAGATTCTAGGCTGAGCGTATGACAAGCAACTCGTACTCTCGGGCTTGGAGATTCTATGCCGAGCCTCGAAATGAGCAAACCTTCGCCTTTTATTGGCTCTACGCACTGTGTAATTATGCTGACCTGTTTGTGATACATGTGGGTGAGATATGATTCGTTGTGGTGGCAGGCTTACGGCTTACAATTTGTGCAGGTGCGATAAATTGTGTTAATCGAGTGCTCATCTGTGCCTATCACCGTAGATCTTGTTTACTTTACCAGAAGTAAGATGGGTAAAATGGGCGGCCAGTATTCAAACGATACCGTTCTATGTCAAATGATTTAGACTTAACATTTTTTGAACTTATTGTCATTCTTAGGTCAAAAATTGTACAATTTTGAGGAGTATGAACTTTTAATTTTAGAATTAATAGAAGTTGATATAGACTTCTCTATCAGAGACATGCATGCAACGGTTTTTGATAAAAATCTCATAAGACTACATTTATTTTTGTTTTTATATAAAAATAGTATAAAGTGTGTTGGCCCCATGTTTCAGAGTAATTTGTACTTTAATACACAACGTTTTAATTTTAACAACTGAGACATAAAGTTTTAAAAATCGTTGCAATCTTATACATCCGTTTAATTTCCGTTCAAATTCATCCAATTTGCATTCAATTATTGATATAAAATAATTAAAAATGCATTTGAGAAAAATAAATTGATTAATCTGAAAATTTAAAAAAAGAAATAAAAATTAATCACAATATAATTCCCTCTAGAAATCCATAAAAATAAGACCATTCAAGTACAAAATCCAAATCAACATATTTGTGATTATTGACTAATTGTTGACTAATATAGCAAAACAACAAGAGATAGAAATATGAAAGAAGGTAAGGGTATGTCTGGGTCACAGTTTTCTATTTTCAGTTTTCGAAAATGAAAACTTAAAACAGTTTTCTAAAGAAAACATGTTTAGATAACTGTAATTCGAAAACTGTTTCCAAAACAGAAAACAGTGAAATGTTGTTTAGATAATCATATTTTGAAAACCGTTTTAATACACCTTGTAATTATTTTTAGTTTTACGCTTAAATTTAAAATCTATATTAATTTTATTTCTCATATTTACTAAATAATTAAAAATAATTAATATTATTTTATTTTCAAAATTTTAATATTTTTTATATACCATGAAAGAAGAATGAAACAAATAAGTAAACATTGATTTTAAGACTATTTTTCGAAAATTATGTCAGAAAACACAAATTTGGAGTTTTTATAAAACGGTTTTTGAAAACTGATTTTTTGAAACTGTTTTAGAAAATTACTTTTGAAAACTGTTTGCCAAACATAGAAAAGAGTTTTTGAAACTGTTTTCATTTTTCTAAAACCCTATCCAAACATGCTCACCTACTATCGATAGTTTCCAACCAAAAGGTTGTTACTGCTTAACTTGTCCCATCTAATCCTATATTGTCTGCAACTTCTTTGATCTCTTTCTTCATACTTCACTTGTCTCCATTTTACTTACATATATATATAGAAATGAAGCAACGCCCGAATCACCAACCAGAGGTTCTCTCGACTTTTTTTAATTGTTGGGTTTGGTTTTTGTTAATGTAGTTAAAACTGTTGGTGCTGACGTGGTGTTGGTGCTGACGTGGCCTATAGTTGACCTCTTGAGAGCTGCACAAGTGACAGGGGTGAACTAAGGGACTCTCGGAAGGAGGGAAGGGGGAGACCTCCGAGGGCGCTCCAACATTTTAGTCAGGCCGAGGCCGGAGATTAATTTTAAAGTAGAGTAATACTGAAAAACAAAAAGTCTTGTTTTTTGGACTCACATACCTTTAGGCTATTTATAATCTTTCGAGTGGAGGTTTCCTACGTAGGGGAAGGGATGGCCTCACTCTTGTGATCCCTGTTCTGGTGAGTCAGATCTTAATAGCGTGTTTAGAGAGTCGCGTGCTTCAGTGGGAGTTAGACTCGCTAATCCCTCTTTGACGTGGCAGTCATGTGATCTACCCGCTCCACGTGTGCTTTACCGTGCTGTGGAGGCTTGACACACGTCATCGCCCTATTGGTGGAGCCGAGATCCACGTGTTGGTTTCCAATTGGATCGGGGTTTAGTGGGCCCCATCACAAGCCCCCCACTTTCTTAGGTACTTGTGCCATAAGGAAGTAAAATGTGATGTTCATGCCGTGGCCGAGCGTTTGTACTTAAGAGATTTAGGGGATTGGTGGTTAGTGCCCTCGAGCTGTGGAACTTCAGGGTAAGCCTATCTTTCATTTTTGGTGATTCTTGGCCGAGTGTGGGTTGCTCACGCGCTTGGTCCTGAAGGTTCTTGGCCGAGCATGTGCAAAACAGCTCATACACTCGGTCTTGGAGGTTCACGATCGAGCGTATGCAAAGCAGCTCATACGCTCGGACTAGGAGATTCTGGGCCGAGCTTACAATAAGCAACTTGTACGCTCGAACTTAGAGATTCTAGGCCGAGTGTATGATAAGCAACTCATACTCTCGGACTTGGAGATTCTAGGCCGAGCATATGACAAGTAGCTCATACGCTCAAACTTGGAGATTCTAGGCCGAGCGTACGATAAGTAGCTCATACGCTCGGACTTGGAGATTTCTGGCCGAGCATATGACAAGCAGCTTGTATGCTCGGAGTTGGAGATTCTAGGCCAAGCGTATGACAAGCAGCTCGTACGCTCGGACTTGGATATTCTAGGTCGAGTGTATGATAAACAGCTAATACGCTCGAACTTGGAGATTCCTGGCCGAGCGTATGACAAGCAGCTCATCCGCTCGGACTTGGAGATTCTAGGCTGAGCGTATGACAAGTAGCTCATACTCTCGGACTTGGAGATTCTAGGTCGAGCGTATAGCAAGTAGCTCATACCCTCGGATTTGGAGATTCTTGGCCGAGAGTATGACAAGCAGCTTATACGCTCAGACTCCAGGTCGAGCGTATGACAAGCAGCTTATACGCTCGGACTTGAAGATTCCTGGCAAAGTGTATGACAAACAACTCATACGCTCAGACTTGGAGATTCTAGGCCGAGCGTATGACAAGTAACTCGCACGCTCGGACTTGGAGATTCTAGGTCGAGCGTATAATAAATAGCTTGTACACTCGGACTTGGAGATTCTAGGCCGAGAGTATGACAAACAACTCATACGTTAGGACTTGGAGATTCTAGACTGAGCGTATGACAAGTAGTTCATACGCTAGGACTTGGAGATTTTTCAGTCTTCCTTTATCGGCTTAATTTGGGCCCATGAGCTCTTCTTTTCCTTGGTCCTATGAGTTTCATTTTTATGGGCCCATGGGCTCCTCCTTTCTTTTTAGGCCCATGGAATCCAATTTCTTGGGCCAAAGGCTTCTTAATTGCACAGTAATCTGGGATGGCAGCGCTTGAGGCACGGGAAGAGTCGCACTTTTTATGACAGTTGGGAATGGCACCTGGGTGATACCAAAGGTCACGACTTTTCAATTGGGAGGGTGAATTAATATTCCTCGCTCTTGCTGCTGCGATCTTTATATAAGGAGAGTTTATTCTTTTCTTCTCTTCACTTGCATTCTTTGAGAGAAAAAAAAATCTTGAGAGCACTCAGAGTTTGAGAGGATTATTGAGAGCGCTCGACGTAATGAGAGCTTAAAGCCACATACAAAACTTTGCATCCTTCTTGGTGAGTTGCTTCCACAATGTCTAATCATAGTGATAGTGAGGTTAGCAAATATCTATCAAGGGAGTTAGAGGAAGCCATGAGTGCTTCCTTCAGCTAGGACATCTCTTCCCTGGAGGTTATTCCTCGGGAGAGTGCTCTAGACCTGGTACCCTTTATCCCCGAGGGAAGTGATAAAGAAGAGGGTAAGGAATATGAGGAGTCTTCTGGAGAGGAGGAAGAGGTTGGTCGGGCGTTGGTGAGTATCAGGGAGGACGCTATGGCGGTTGAGAGGGAGGAATGGATGTTTGAGGTGAATTCTATCTCGAGCGTAGTGGGGGAGGCGGAGCTCCCAGGGATAAGGATGACATACAGAATCCCTATAGAGTATGCCCTACGGGCACCAGAGGGTGGAGAGAGGGCTTGCGATGCCTTTCCGAATCGCGTGCCTGATAAGTTATGCGTTTACGAACATTACATGAAGGCCGGGCTTAGGTTTCCTCTCCACTCATTTTTCTGCTCGGTGTTTAGGTACTTCGGTATTATGCTGAGTTAGCTGGTGCCTAACTCGATACGGCTGATCATGGCTTTCATAGTCGTATGCCAGAAAGTGGGCGGGGTCATGAACCTTAACATTTTTAAAGCCCATTTCCAAATAGCCAGGCACGGGCAAACGGGTGGGTGGTGGTGAGCTCGAGGGCTAGGAAGAGTGTACTAAAGAAGAAGTTATCTTCCATAAAGAAGTGGAAGAGGTCATTCTTCTTCGTCAGGAGCGCTGAAAGCTTCAAAGTCCCCCTCGGTTGGAGTTTGGATCGTGCTGGCAAATGTAAGAAGGCGTACCTCTTGCACCTAGAGTAGGAGACGTTGAAGGCTATACTGGTCGCGCCTCTGGATATCGAGGTCTTTAGAGATAAAGAAGAGCTCCACAGGCACGACCATTGCCCTCCTAGCCTTCCAGCAAACCTTAAGAACGATAACCTTTAAGCATTTTGTTTACTTGCTACTTATTTTGTTTTCAAGTTACTAATACTCGTCCTTTGTGCAGAGATAGAGATGGCTGCCCAAGCTAGGGAGAGGGCCAAGTGTATTAGCTAGGGAGAAGAAATGAGTTGCGAAAGCCAGTGGCTCGGCTTCAGAGGAGAAGAAGAAGCAGGCCCGGGCTTCAACCCTGGTGCCTATTTTAGTGGAGAGCCCTTCTAGGCCTCCCATTTCAGAGGCACGGACCGCTCCTACCGTGCCCACTCTTCTTATGGGACCATCCTCTTCGAGGGAGGGGTCTGGAATCCCTGCCACCTTCGTGCCACTGTGGGCTCTAAAGGTAGATGACTCAGTGTTCGCGTACCCCCGAGTCACTCGAGAGCATCTTGTCATGGAGATCCCTCCCTGTGACATGATTAAGCTCACGAAGAAGCCTTTCGGGGCGCTGTGCTCAGCTATAGAGTCCATGACCTCTCAGGTATAGTTCTTATCTCTTTAGCCTTAGCTCTTTCTTTTGAATTTTCCAACCATTTTTTATAACACTTTCCGTGTTTGTTTCAGACTAAGGTCCTTGTTGAGGTTATAGCTCGGCGCAGCGCAGACATGGCCGAGCACTTGGTGAAGGTCGAGCAGAAGCTGGAGGAGACTTGGGATCTCATCTGAGCTTTATCTTTTTCTCTTGAGGAGATCGAGAGGGCTAAGAAGGACACGGTCATGGAGAGGGATCACCAGCATCGAGCTAAGGATGCCCTGAAGACAAAAAAGGACTTGGCTCAGGCCAAGGCTGAGGAGGTCCTCTGTAAGGCTGCGGAGGAGAGAGAGGTGCTGATAGAAGAGGCTAGAGGCCAATTCTTCGAGGGCTTTAACGAGGCTAAGAGGAAGGCTGATGCTCTCTTTCCAGAGGTTGACTTCTCTGACCTAGAGTTGGAGTCCTCCGGAGAGGATAGGGCGACCGCTATTGATGGTGACGCGGAGGACATAACTGGGGCTGAGCCTTAGGAAGCCCTCGAGGATGAGGCTCCTCAGGGTGATTAGTTTAGTTTCTTTTTTCTGTTTTTATTTTCTGTATATGAAGGTCGATAACACCTATTTTTTGTAATTAAAAGTTTTACTTAATGAAATCGACATTTTATGAACTTGAGTCTCTTATTCTTCGTTTATCTTTTTTTTACATTCCTTGTTACTGATAAAATTCATAGACATTCTTTGCGTTCCAAGTACGTGGAATAAGCTTGCCATCTAACTCTTCAAGTTTGAAGGTGCCACCCCAGCAGACCTTTTGGATCCTGTACGAGCCTTTCCAATTCAGAAAGAGCTTTTCCGTTTGCCGATGATTGGACATTTCACTTTTTTGAAGAACGAGGTCGTGCAGTTTGAAGTTCCTATTTCAAACTCGGGAATTGTAATACAACTAAATGGATTTGGGCTTTGTCAACTAAATCTGCGTTCATCTGCAAACCTTCCTCGTTGTTACTTAGTTCGAAGTGTTGTACGCGCATCGACAGTATTCCGATCTCTAGGGGAATGACGGCTTTTGAACTGTATGTCATGAAGGTTTGCCCTGTTGGAGTGCGAATAGTTGTTCGATAGGCCCAGAGGATAATGGAGAGTTGGTAGGCCCATTGCTTATCTGTTTCGTTGAGTCTTTTCTTGATACCTTGGAGGAACATTTTGCTGGTTATTTCGGCTTGGCCATTAGCTTGCGGATACCTAATGGACGAGAATCGATGTTTGATAAGGAGGTCTTCGCAGAATGTTTTAAACCGAGAGCTATCGAATTGCTTTATATTGTCGGTGACCAATAATGCCCTTGCCGAAGAATTTTGAAAGCTTAGACTCAGGCCCCTAAGTGATTTCCACATATCCCCTCGTGGATCTCCCGGAGAGCGTAGTCGACTTCAAGTGAATTGAGGCACCTTAAGTAAGGCATAGTCAAAGCCCTCTTATATAACTGCCCATCTATGACAGTGTACCAAGAGGCACGGGAGATTAGCTTTCTGGCTTCGTTCTTCTGTTCAAGGACTTCCCCGTTTCTCAGGTACCGGAAGATCGGGTCCATCCATGTTTCTTCCTTTAATACTGGTAGGACAGGGGCTTCGTCTATGCTCGGGGCTAAGAGAGTCTCTAGGTAGATGGCTTAAGTTGGTTCGAGGTGCCCGGATGAGGCCAAGGCGTCTGCCTTGGAGTTTTTCGCTCAGGGGACCTGAGTTATTCGGAACATCTTGAATTTTGTGGCGAGCTCTTTTGCCTTTTCGAGGTATCAGGCGAGCTTCTCTCCCTGAGCCTCAAATTCCCCTGTTACCTAGCTTATCACTAGGTTTGAGTCGCTTTACATGTCTAGAACTTCGGCTGTCAGCGCTTTTACTAATCTCAGGCCGACCAGTAGGGCTTCGTATTATGCCTCGTTGTTGAAAGTCTTGAATTCAAATCTTAAAACATATTCAACCATGAAACTATCGGGGCTACAGAGGATAAGTCCTGCTCCGCTTCTTGTGGTATTCGAAGACCCGTCAACATGGAGGGTCCATCCCGGAGGTGATTCATCAGATATTGATCCTACTCCTTCGCTTGGGTCCATGGAGAGGGTTGGTTCAATGATGAAGTTGGCCAAGGCTTGACCTTTGATTGCCTTTTGAGGGCCGTACCGGATATCGAAATCCCCTAGTCTACTGATTATTTTACCATTCTCCCGAAAACACTCGGGTTATGCAAGACTTGCCTTAAGGGCTGGTCAGTAAAGAGGACGATTATGTGCGTCTGAAAATATAGTCGGAGCTTTCGTGCAGCTATTTTAAGGGCATTAGCTATCTTCTCTATAGGAGGATACCTCACCTCCACTTCATGGAGGATTCTGCTGACATAATAGATTGGTCTTTGAATGCCTTCCTCTTCTCGGATCAGAACGGAGGCCACGGTGCTTTGCCCAGCTGATAAGTACAGAAACAGTTCTTCACCCCGGAACAGCTTGGTTAAGAGTAGGGACGAGCTTAAATATTTATTTAATTCTTCAAACGCTTCATGGAAATTCTCTATCCAGGAAAATTCTTTCGCTTTCTTGATGGCCTTGAAGAAAGGTAGACATCTTTCTGCAGACTTAGACATGAAGCGATTTAGGGCTGTTATTCGTCCGGTGAGCCACTGTACTTCTTTTATGGACTTATGAGGAGTCATATCAAGGATGACTTTTATCTTTTCTGTACTGGCTTCTATTCCTCTTTGGATGACCATAAAGCCCAAGAACTTCCCTTCTGTCACTCCGCATGCATATTTCATCGGGTTTAACCTCATCTTACGCTTATGCAGTACCCCAAATGCCTCTTTCAAGTCTGAGTCGTGGTTCCGCGCCTCTGTACCTTTGACTAACATATCGTCCACATAGACTTCCATCTTTCGCCTAACCTGCTCTTTGAAGATCTTGTTCACCAACCTCTGATAAGTTGCGCTGGAGTTCTTGAGCCCGAAGGGCATAAACTTATAGCAGTATAATCCCCGATCGGTGACAATGGTGGTCTTGTCTAGGTCAGGCCCATACATAAAGATCTGGTTGTAACCGGAGTATGCATCTATGAAGGAGAAAAGTTCGTGCCTCAAGGTAGCATCCACCAGCTGATCGATCCGAGAAAGGTGAAAGCAGTCTTTAGGACAAACTTTGTTTAGATTGGTGAAGTCGATGCAGATCTGTCACTTATCGCTGGCTTTTTGGACCATCACCACGTTGGATACCCACTCGGGGTACTTTGCTTCTCGGACAAAGCCAGCTTCAAGCAATTTATCTACCTCGGCCTTGATGGTGACCTGAAGCTCCGGGGTGAAAGTTCTTTTTTTTTTAATGACTGGCTTGTGTTTAGGATCTACGTTTAGGTGGTGCTCGATGGTTCTGGGGTCGATTCCAGGTATGCCTGACGCAGACCAGGCAAACAAGTCCTGGTTTTTCTTGAGGAGGGAGATGGGCTATTCTCTGTGACTTTTGGGGAGATTTGATCTGATCTGGATGGTTTAGGAGGGGTCCTCTCTGAGGAGCACCGAGGTCAAATCTTCTACGGGCCGCCTCCTTGAAGTCTTCATCTCATCTATGAGGTTTTCCACTTCGAGGGGCAGGGCTTCAGTCTTCTTCCCTTTCTTAATGGCATTTAGATAGCAGGACCGAGAAGCTGGTTGATCTCTTCTGACTACCTCCATCCCCTCACTAGTGGGGAATTTGACTTTCAGATGATAAGTGGAGACAACGGCCTTCAGCTTGTTGAGGGTAGGTAGGCCGAGGATCATGTTGTAAGAGGAGAGCTACTTGACTACCAAAAAGGTGGTTTGCATAGTGGTTGTTTGTGGTGTTGATCTTGCAGTAATAGAGAGGACTGTGTTTCCCTTCGTGAATATTGAGGATCCACCGAAACCATAAAAAGGGGTCAGGGTCGGCTCTAAGCACTCGTCTTTCAGCTCCATACGCTGGAAGGTTTCATAGAATAGGATGTCTGACGAGCTCCCGTTATCAATTAGGACTCGTCTTACTTCATGGTTGGCCACCAGGAGAGAGACCACCACAGTGTCATCATGAGGAGTCTGCACACCTTCCAAGTCGTATTCTATAAAGAAGATTACTATACTTGATTTCCTTCACTTGTGGGGGCTGTTGATGGAGGCCACAACTCTAGTATACGCCTTACTGCTTTATCCCGAACCTTATATGGCAGCCAAGCTTTCGCAGATTGTCTTGATGATTCTGGTGGTAGTCGCCACCTCCTGGTTCTTCTGATCGGGCCCCTCTTGCCTGGGCCTGAGGTTATTACGAAGGTCTTGCCACTATTGCCGAGGAGGACGGGAGCATCCAGGGTCCTTCTTTGGCTGGGTGGGCACCTCTCTCTCTCTCGAGGTCTTGTAAACTCCTTTAGGTGCCTCTGGTTAATGAAGGCCTCGATCTGTTCCTTCAGCCTATGACACTTCTCAGTATCGTGGCCATAGTTCTTGTGGAATCAACACTACTTTCTCTGGTCCCTGCTGAGGTGTGGCATCTTGGGCAGTCACTGGAAGACTGACCTGTCTTGAAGTTGCATTAGGACATTGGTCCTAGACACATTGAGGGGGGTAAAGCCGTCGAGCCGGGGGTGGGGTTTATACCTGTTTTCTTGGTGAGGCCTTTTGACCGCTCCTCTCTGAGGGTCGATGTCTTTTCTCTTCTTCTCTGTTTCCCTTCTCCCTCTCTCCTAAATGCTTGGTCGTTTTCTGCCAACATACACTTTTCTGCTCGAGCCAAAGCCTTGTTCATGTTCTTAGGCAGGCATCGGGTGAGCTTGGAGGTGAAGATCCCGGACCTTAGCCCATTTTTAAATTCCAACATTTGGACATTTGGGTTGAGGTTAGGGATTTCCCATGCAGCTGTATTGAACCTAGATATGTAGGCTTGGAGCCTCTCTCCTCGATGTTGGATAATATTGAATAGGCTCTCTGAGGTCTTCTTCGGCCCTTTACTTCTAAGGAAGTGTGAAGCAAAGGCGTAACTGAGCTCTCTGAAGTTGCCAATACTTCTTGGCCTTAGATATGAGTACCACGTACCTGCGGCCTTTTCAAGAGTCAAGGGGAAGGCAAGACACATGATAGGGTTGGAATGCCGATGCAGCATCATAGTCATCTTGTAATGTTGTAAATGTCTGGAGGATCTGCCAAACCGTCATACATCCTGACTTGTGGCATTCTAAATTTAGGCTAGAGTGGGGTCTCAAGGACATCCTCTGTGAACGGAGGGTATTGGATATTAAGCTCATCCAAGATACTGAGGATTCTATGCTTGAGGGCCCTGTCTATTTTTTCTTCCATCTCCTCAAATTGTTTGTCTAGGTTGAAGTTGCTCTTGGAGAAGCTTTCCTTGGACTAGCTGCAGCGTAGCGAGGGCTCAACAATGGACTGGTTGTAGGTCAGATCTTCACTGTCAGAAGATTTTGCTTGCTTAGGAGCTTGGTGGGGAAAAATTAGGGTTGCTGGCCTCCGCCTCGGACTTGGGCCGCCAAGTCGGTTATCATTCGGAAGAGCTCTTAGAATTGAGCTTGAGTCACAGGGGTAGCCTGAGGATGTGAGGCCGCTTCTTCGTAGTCGAGAGAGTCGGTTTCGGAGAGATGAGGGCGCTATTCTTTGACAGGAGGCCGTTTACTTAACCCAAGGGTCGCATGTTCTGGGATCACGGGGAATCTGGGCCTAGATCACTGGCTCTAGGCACTGCCCCGGATGGGAGCAGAGCACGCCATTGGGGCTCTCTTACCGGTTCTTTTTGTGGAATATCTTGGCGATGTTGCAACAGATGAGTTCTTTAGACTTCTTCGCTCCTACTGTTCAGCGAAAGATTGTGGTTTCCCACAGATGGCGCCAATCTGTTGATGCCGTTAAAATTGTTGGTGCTGACGTGGCCTATGGTTGACCTCTTAAGAGCTACACAAGTGACAGTGGTGAACTAAGGGACCCTCGGAAGGAGGGGAAGGGGAGACCTCCGAGGGCACTCCGACGTTCTAGTCAGGCAGAGGTCGAGAATTAATTTTAAAGTAGATTAATACTGAAAAATAAAAAGTCTTGTTTTTTGGACTCACATACCTTTAGGCTATTTATAATCTTCTGAGTGAAGGTTGGGGGGGGGGGAGGGATGGCCTCGCCCTTGTGATCCCTGCTCTGGGGAGTCAGATCTTAATCTCGTGTTCAGAGAGTCGTGTGTGTCAGGGGGTCGCGTGCTTCAGTGGGAGTTAGGCCCGCTAATTCTGCTTTGACGTGACGGTCATGTGATATGCCCGCTCCATGCGTGCCTTGCCATGCTGTGGACGTTTGACACACATCATCGCTCTATTGGTGGCGCCAGGATCCACGTGTTGGTTTCCAATTAGACCAGGGATTAATGGGCCCCATCAGTTTTGATTTTAGATACTAAGAAAGAATTTGCAGAGAAGTTGGGCTGAAATCTGTTGTTTGGGTTCCTCGTGCCTACAACTCTTCTGGCCTCGAGTTGTCGTGCGCAAATTACTCAACGTCAGCTCCAAAGAATCCGATTACACCACTGATTCCGACCGAGAATATGATAGTGATACCGATTCAGACACTGAAGGTGAGTCTTAATAATGCCATGAATTAACTTTCCCTCCCCCAAAACAAGATTTTGAGTTTGATATATTTGTGTCATTTATTGGATATATTGCTTTGTGTTTGATGTTATGCTTGTGTGAGGTGGTGTTTCTTCTTCATCTTGTTCTTTATGAGGGGTTTTTTTTGGCAGTTTTAAAGATACCCTTTTGGGGTTTGAGTCTAAAAATGTGAAGTAGATTTTGCAAAATTCGGTCCACGGGGAAGATGAACACGGTTTGGAGTAAGCAAAGAGTATGATACTCAAGTTGATTCTAATGGTAATGCTTCAAGTGCATAGTTGAAATTCTAAGTTTTAGCATTGTTGTGACTAGATTACTATGTTTTGATGATCTTTAGGTGAAACAGTGTGGAATTGATTTTTGACGCCTCATCATAGCAATTGATGTAGGAAAATAATTTGTCATGTGGGCCTACATATGTAATTAATTGTGTATTATAGGCTATTTTAAAGTTTAACCCAATTAAAGTGATCTAATAAGGGTAATAATATTGGGGTTATAGGCATCTATTATGGTATGGGCATATTAATGTGTAGAGACCTTATGAAGTTATAATTCACTTAATATGGAGAGTTATATTATGGGTTATGGTTCCCAATTCATACGTATGATTTCATTCCCATTCTTTCTGACATCCCATCATCAGAAAGAATCCAAGAGACATTTCTCTAAGGGAATACATATCGAATTGGAAGATCCGAAACCCACAGCCATCTCGTTCTCATGGATCAAAGTATGCTTCCGCTCTATTCGTTCTCGGTGATTTGACATGGAGGATCTTGGTTGTTTAGGTTTTCTTCTCAATGATCTTGATTTTGGTTTAATTCCATCAGTTGACAGCACTTAATTCTTGATCTCTGAATCTAAATTTGGTTGTGCAGAATTCGTTTTGATTTGGAATGTGAAAATCATACCCTTTTTGTTTTTTGTGGGTTATGGAATTCAAATTAAATAAGAAATACCCATCCTTCTTCTTGTTGGGCTTATGGAATTCAAACTAAATAAAAAGACCCATTTGGACAGAAAGCAGCGATAAAGTGAAATGAAATTTGGGCCTTAAGCGCGCCCCCTTGTCTTTGCTACATAATATGATTCGATATTTTGCACAGAAGTGTCCACTAAGGTTTTTTCTCCCTGTTGGAGCCGCTTCATTTCATTGAACATGGGTGATGAGGACAGCTAAATTGAACAAGTCAATGAAGTAGGTGTTGATACTCTATTTTCCGATTTAGCCTTTGGATGAATGAATCACTGTGGATGAATTAATTTTTGATAGTTTGTTCTGATTGGTTGTCACAATTTCCTTCCTTTTCTTACTGATAATTTGCTGTCATGACTTAAAATTTAAAGGACGACTGGACCCTCGCATGAAAGATGGAAACTTCCTATATGCCATCATTCATGATCCAATTTGAAGTAGTTTAAAAGCTCTTTTTTTGTGCAACCGTTTTGTTTCTGGAACAGCACCTTTTTTCATCCCTTTAGTCAAGCCTTGGTCAATCACTTAATCTCATATATCAAATGTCCTTTCAATTTCAAATTTAATCTTGAGTTTGTGTGAAAATAAGCTTAAATATTTTGATTCATTTAACTCTAGTTTTTTTTTTCTACTAATTTTTTGAGGGATTTCAGACGCTCTTTCAAGGTTAAGAAGACATAAGAAATTCAGAAACTTTTAGGGCACAGTATATTAACACAAAGGAACTTGGGTATTATGCTTCTCTAATAATGTTTTGATAACACAAGACTAAACAATAGTCTAAGTTGTTTTGCCAACTGCAATAAGTTCAGTTCTATCGGATTCTGTTAATTAAGGCTGTCTATAGTTTCTAATTCACACTTCATTTATTCCTAGAATATGTGTAGGGACATGGATTGTAGGAGGGAAAGTTCCACCTGATGGCCTAGGTATTGATGATTGGATAGATATGAATGAGCCTGCGGACATCTATGTGATTGGGTAAGTTTTTCCCTGATTTGTATTCTGAACTTCCTAAGTGACTGAATTTGCATTCATATGTGGTAAGCTACCTCGGTCATACTGTATTTATTACAAACACTAGTTCATCTAGTGCACTCTTTAGTTAAGATCAATTTTGTGGTGTTATATTTTGTTTCACATTACTCCATTTTTTTTTTATAATTGTCAAGCTTGATGTTTCTGCATTTTATTTGTTGTTTTCAATATGCCGAACGGGCTTTGTTGATTTTACGTGTTCCTGTATTGAACCGGTCTTTATTGTTTCTGTTTGTTGCACTTGTCCAAGAGAATCCGTTGTGAATTATGATAAATGGTTTGTTCGCAGTCTTCAGGAGATTGCACCATTAAATGCTGGGAATATTTTTGGTGCTGAAGATAACCACCCAGTTTTAAAATGGGAAAACATTATTCGTGAAACACTGAATAGAATTCGACCCACACTGGCCAAGAGTAAAAGTTACAGTGATCCCCCATCTCCATCAAAGTTTAAGCCATCTGATGATGTCCTTGATATAGAAGAGGAGATATTATTTGAAAGTGATAGTGATGTTGGTGAGGAAGTTCATCCATTGGATGAAGAAGCCAACGGTTTTAACGAATTGAAGGATAGACCAGTCACAGGTGAAAACATGCTTGTGAATTATGGAGTTCCAGACTCTGCTGTTGATGGCAAATTTGGCATGCCAGTATAACAAGATTTAGTAAGGAAATTTTCTTCTCCAAAGTGGTTAGGTAGGTTAAATTGCTTGAGGACAGAAGATTCGGCTGAAAATGTAGAACCACCAGCTACCCAAAACAATGGCAAATTAAACAGATTGCTTAGTGGGCCCGAAAGGATTGGTTTGAGCTGGCCAGATCCCCCATTGAATTTGCTATCTCAGCTTGTTTTGGAGAGACCAAATTCCTTCAAATCAATGAAGTTCTTTCAAGTCAACCACGAATCAAGTGCCCTCAGAGATAGATTTACTTGCAGAACTTGACCTTGAATCCCTCATGAAGCGAAAAAGAAGACCATCATATGTGAGGATAATAAGTAAGCAGATGGTTGGGATTTTCCTAACCATTTGGGTCTGTAGGAGCCTGCACAAACATATTCAGAAATTAAAGGTGTCCACCGTTGGCGTTGGTGTTATGAGCTACATTGGTAACAAGGTTTGTTTCTTTTGTTAATATCAATAGATTTTTTTTTTTTTTTTTTTTTTTGTGAATAATTGTCCAATGTCTGTTTTTATCATGTTGGCATTATTAGGCTTAAAATAATACATTTTAGTTGTTTTTGCATCTTTAATATATTCTTTCATGTTTTGTAATAGAATTGCTTGAAATGCAATAGTTTGATATGGTATTTCCAACATATTGATAAGTGCTTAAATATTCATATTTAAGCCCCATAATTTATATTTATTAAGCTCTTAGTTTGTGTTATTTCGTTATATTTTGTTTTCTTTTTGTGTTTTTCTAGGTTTTTGGAGAAAATGGAGCATTTCGGAATTGTAAGGCTTAAAGAGCAAATTTGGGAAAAGCTGGAATCTGTTAGTGCAATCAAGCACAGGAGACCGCGATCGAGCACAACAGCACCCAAGCCAAGGATCGAGCGCACCTGCGCTCGCTCGCGCAAAAAGAAGAATCGATCGCAGGACGATCGAGCGCACCATGCTGCGATCGAGCGCATTTGCGTAGTATGGCGGCTGGTCCTATTTTGGAAATAAGCTTAGGGTTTTGTTTTACGAGTTCTAGGGTTTTTAAATGTTTCTAGGGTTACTTAAACTCTATAAATAGGCCTGTAAACACAGAAATAAAGAAGGGAGATTTTGCAGAAGAATTGACGACTCTTCAAGGAAGCTCTTTCGAGTTTATTCTTTTCTTTCTATTTTACTTTATGAAGAGGTTTAACATCAAACTCATGTGTAACTAAACTTTTAGTAGGGCTTGATTAAAGCCCTAATTATATTACTCAATAATTCAATATTTTTGCCTTTGTGATAGCTATATTATGATGCTTAACTTGATTAATTCCCGTTTTCTTGAATTTCTCATATGTATTTGCCTGATCAACATATGCATGTGGTATGGACTAATTAATTAAATCAATTTGGATGGCCGAGTGCTGGATTTAATAATAGTAACAAAAGAAATCCACACCGGGTTCTTGGGTTAATCAACATGAGAAACCGGGGGTATATACCATGCCCTAGGCCTCGTGTGTTTGTCGATTTCCACAGATATTATGCTTTCTTAAAGAACAATTTAGTATACACCATGCTAAATCCTTTAAGAAAGAAAAGAGTTTGAGTATACACCATGACTAACTCGTTGCTTAGAGAAATCAATAGCTTAAGGAGTATATACCATGCCCTTAGGTTGACAACATTAGGTATTCATAATGTGATTAAAACATTTGCATATTGTTTTATTGTGAAAACATGATTAGTGGTGGATATCAAGTCCCTACACTTTTATCATTATCGAATCAAACTCATTTATTATTTCTCTCGTTTTTTATTGCGAAATTAATTTTAAATTAAAATTTACCAATCTCCGTAGGAATGATCTCGCACTTGCACACTATGCTACTATTTTGACCTTGTGCACTTGCAAGTAAAACGTTCAATTATTTGCTTATTAATTTAGGTAAATTTTTGCACAACAAGTTTTTGGTGCCGTTGCCGGGGATTGCTTTAAATTCTGTTTAGAATTATTTTCGTTCAGTTTTATTATTCTGTTTTGTTTTAATTTTATCTAAAATCTAATTTTTTTTCTTCTTTTCTGGTTTTTTGTTTCAGGTCTGCTGCAGAGAAGTTCCTGGCATTGCGATCGAGCGCCCAACTTGGAGCGATCGAGCGTAGTTCCAGAAACTGCTGCACTGAAGAGTTTCAGTTGATTCATGCAAGAGCTTCGATCCAGGAATCCAACAATCTTTCCACTCGATACAGAGATTGAGCTGACCATTCGACAAAGGCCTAGAGACAACGTTGAGGAGGAAGAAGAAGAATTCAAGGGAGAGGCACCGATGGCGGAACAACTTGTCAACCAACCGCCACCAGAAAGAAGACTCGTGAAGCAATCCTTTATCCCACAGAACCTCAACCAGCCCTCAGGCATTGCCTATCAACCGGAGGCAAAAGGAAATTACTACATACCCCCGCAAATACTCAATGCTTTAACTCACTTCAGATGTACACCTACTGAGGATCCATACTTGTATCTTCGGGAATTCTTTGATCTCTACAAGTTCCAGTACATTCGGGGCCTAGATCAAGAGGGAATCATGTTAATTCTTTTCCATTTTTCCTTAAAAGATAATGCTAAGTTGTGGTACAATTCATTGCCTGCAGTTTCTATCCATACTTGGGAAGAGTTATCCAATAGGTTCCTAAAGAAATTTTTCTCAGCACAAAAGACAAGACAGATGAGGAAGGAATTCAATCTTTCCAACAGAGAGGTGAAGACCTTTTTTTTGAAGCATGGGGACACTTCAATGAGTTGCTCCTCAAGTTTTCACATTATAATCTACCTCAAGATGAGCTGGTACAAGCTTTTTATTAAGGTCTAAATGACATAAATAAAGGTATTGTTGATTCAGGTTGTGGAGATGTACTGATGGAAAAGAGCAGTGAAGAAGCCATGGAGCTTTTTGAGGCATCAAGTGAGTACACCCAACAATTCTCATCTAGAGGGAGACAAGGAGTAAAAAGAAAGGGTATGTATGAAGTGAACTTAAATGGTGGATCTCTAACTCAGATGGCTGCTATGGAAAGAAAACTAGATATGATCGTAAAATCCATGACTCCTCAGAACATCCCACCTAGTCCACAAGCCACACAACTCCAGGTATGTGTTATATGTTCTCATTTTGATCACACTACTGAGACTTGCCCTTTGTATTCATCTGCAGATCAAGAGCAAGAAAACTATGTGGGACAGAACAATTATCCTCCTAAGAACAATCCATATGCCAATACCTACAATCCAGGGTGGCGAAACCACCCCAACTTCTCATGGAATAACAATCAGAATGCCCTGAACCTTCAAAGGCAGCAAAAGAACTCTCAACAAGCAGCCCAACCAGTTCCGAAGTCAAAGAAGAGTGATTTAGAGAGTATTGTAAGACAATTGGCAACTCAACAACAACAACTAATGATTTCACAAGATCAATTTATAGTAGATGAAGGAAAATTTTGGACTGAACAAAGACAAACAACTGTAAAGAATGATCAAGCTATTCAAAGACTAGAAATATAAGTGGGGCAAATGGCTAAGGTGCTGAGTAGAAGAAAGCAAGGTGAACTTCTAGCCCAAACAATACCTAATCCAGGAGGACATCAGCAATGAAGGTCGTTACAACTCTCAGAAATGGTAAGATCATAGGAGCTGATAAGTTTTAAATTACTTGCAAGCGCACGAGTCGTTTGCAGTATAGCGTTGTGCAAGTGCGAGTTCGAATCCACAGGGAATTGCGTTGTGAAAATATATTTTTAATCAAAACTAACTCTATCTTAACCTAGTTCCAAATTTCATAATGATATTGCAAAATAAATTAAAACTAAACTAAGTTGATTTTAAAACTAATAATAAAAAGCACTAAGGTTTCCGAATCCACCCCACCGAAGTTAAGCATATATGTTCTAAAAATATAGCCTATCAAAACATTCCATGAATCCAACTTACGACAAAAAACAAAGAATATCCCAATTAAACCAAAAACATCCAATGTATCCGCTTTTAACAAATCACAAAGGAAATCCAATTTAATCAAAAAACATTCAATGTATCCATCAGATGAAACACAAAGAATATCCAACAGACAATTTAAACTCAATCAATTATAAGATTAACTCAAATAATTGACAGAACATTTTATACTAAAAATTGTCAGATTTGTACAAGCAAATCTGAACTACTATGCCAAACAACGGCGGGGCTTCATCTTCAACCTTAGCTGAAGAGTCTAGCCACTCATAACTATAAAATTATAATAAAAAGCGCTAAACATTTAAACTAAAACAACTGAATATAAAGAAATAAATAAAAAACTTTACATGGGAGAAATTCCACTCGCTGACGGGCGGCGCTTCCCCTTGTGGTAGCAATGCCTTCGGGATGCACCAGAATGCTGGCGGACGTCCACCGATAAACACCAAAGTGGCTCAGGAATTGTACACTGAATGATGAAGCCAAATGGTGTTTATATAGGGGAAGACCCGGAGTAATATGGGTTGCAGATTCGATGTGGGATACTGCCCGTGTGCACTCGATCGCAGTGTGGTGCGATCGGTCGCAGGTACGATCGATCGCATGTCTTGTGCGCACGATCTCATGTGCACTCGATCGCATGTCTGCTACGATCGATCGCAGATGCACTGAACTTCAAATATTTCGATGTGAGATGTTGACCTTGCGCTCGTTCGTAGGCAGGTGCGCTCGATCTTATATCTCGTACGATCGATCACAATGTCTCCAAAAGCTTCACATCTCCTGAAATGCTTCATTTTCTCCACAATCCTATAAAAATACACAAAACACAAAAAAAAACATAAAATAAAGTGAAATACTAATAACTAATAGTATAACAAATATAAGTTAAGGGTCTTAAATATGCAATATTTAAGACTCATCAATAAGCCTGCACAAGCATCTCCAGATAAAGCATCCACATCAAAGGTAAGTGAAATGGAGAAGGTGAATGCACCACCCTTCCCTCAAAGGTTAGTAAAGCCAAATAAAGAAAGTAAATTGCTTGATATTTTTGAAACTTTGAGAAAAGTAGAGATTAACATTCCTTTATTAGATGCAATTCAACAAATTCCTGCATATGCTAAATTTTTGAAAGATTGTTGCACTCATAAAAGGAAGTTTCAGGAGCATGAAACAGTGGCTTTAACTGAAGAGGTAAGCGCGATGTTGTTAAGGAAACTACCACAAAAGCTAAAAGATCCAGGTAGTTTCACCATTCCTTGCAGGATAGGTGACCAGTTGTTTGAGCAGGCATTACTGGGTCTAATGTGGGTGTCAATTTGCTACCATACACTATATTCGAGACACTGGATTTGGGGGAGCTTCAACCAACTTCCATCACATTGCAATTGGCAGACAGAAGCATCAAAAGACCAAGAGGTATTTGATAAGTGCTTAAATATTCATATTTAAGCCCCTTAATTTACATGTATTAAGCTCTTTATCTATACGTTTTAGTCTGTTTTACTTCATTTTGTATGTTTCACATGTTTTTATAGGTCTTGGAGAAAAAGGAAGCAGTTTTGGCACTTAAGGAAAGAAGCCTGAAAATCCTGGAGCAGCTTTTGGTCAAAGTGCGATCGATCGCACTACTGTATGCGATCGAGCGCACATGCGATCATTCGCACACATGAAGGATCAAGCGCAGCAATGTGATCGAGTGCAAGACGCATGCGATCGAGCGCACATGTACGGGCATGAACAGTAAACTGCAGAACCCTATTTTGGAAATAACCTCATTTTGGAAATAACCCTATTTTGGAAATAACCCTATTTTGGAAATAAAAGAGTTTTGTGTTTTGGAAAGTTTAGGAACTCATGAGCCTTCTAGGACTACTCAAGCCCTATAAATACACTTGTAAAGCACACACACAAAAAAGTACCTCTTAGAGAGAATCACTTCTTTTATCTTTTGCTTTAGCTTAGAGAAGGAAACTGTGGAGGAGAATTGACGACTCTTCTCTCGGGTTTCTTCTTTCCTTTATTTTTATTACGTGTACTTAACTTTTAGTAAGGGCTGAGTTGAAGCCCTAATTATGTTTATTCAATAATTAGTATTGGTGCCTTTGCAATATTTATGTTGTGTTACTTAACTTGATTAATACCTACTTTTATTTAAATTCCTCATATGTATATGTCTGATCAATATGTACAAGTGGTATGGACTTGTTAGTTAGATCAATTTGGATGACCGAGTCCTGGGTCTGAAATTAGTAATAAAAGATATCCACACCGGATTCTTGGGTTAATCAACATGGAAAACTGGGAGTAGATACCATGCCCTAGGTCCCGTGCGGTTGTCGATTTCCACAGATCCTATGCTCTCTTAAGGAACAACTCAGCATACACCAGGTTGAATCCCTTGAGAGAGAAAAGAGTTAGAGTAGATACCATGTCTAAGTCATTGCTTAAGAAAATCAATAGCTTAAAGAGTAGATATCATGCCCTTAGGTTGACAAACATTAGGTATTCATGACATGAGTAAAGCATTGGCATACTGTTTTGTTGTGGTAGCATAATTAGTGGTGGATATCAAGTCCCTACGCCTTTATCCTTATTATTTTATCTTTATCATAATCAACTCTTTTATTATTTCTATCTTTTCACCAATCCTTATGGAGATGATCTTGCTTTCGCACACTATACTACTAAATTGACCTTGTGCACTTGCAAGTAAAACGAGTGCGATTATTTGCCCATTTATTTTGGTAAATAATCGCACAACAAGTTTTTGGCGTCGTTGCCGGGGATCAAGCTAAATTTCTTTTTGGAATTATTTTTGTTATTTTTTATTTTATTTTGTTTTAGTTTATTATCCTGTTCTATTTTATTTTTATTTAAACTCTAATTTTTTTTTGTTTTACTTCTTCTTTTTTGTTTTATGCTTTTTTCAGGTCTGTGGCAGCGTTGTTTCTGGCCTTGCGCTCGAGCGCAAGCTCAAGTGAGATTGAGCACACCTCTGAGATCGAGCGCACTCCTTGGTGTGATCGATCGCATTTGAGGCAGAAGCTACCACGTGCAGCAGTGCTGAACTGCTGCACTGAAGCTGTTTTTACTAATTCATCCGAGGGAGAAGCACCAATGATGGAAGCTAGTCATGCTTATCTAGCTGCTATGGAGAATAAGCTAGATATGCTTATAGAAGCCATGACTACTCAGAGCATCCCACCTCGACCACGAGCTACACAACTCCAGATATGTGCTATATGTTCTCATTTTGATCACACTACTGAAACTTGACATTTATATTTATATGCAGATCAAGAACAAGCAAATTATGAGGGACCGAACAATGCATATGCATATACCTACAATCCTGGATGGCAGAACCACCCCAACTTCGCATGGAACAATCAAAATGCCTTGAACCTTCAAGGGCAGCAAAGAGACTTCCAACAAGCAACTCAATTAGTCCCAGAATCAAGAGAGAGTGACCTATAGAACATTGTGAGGGAATTGGTCATTCAACAACAACAGCTACTTACCTTATAAGAGCAGTTTATGACTGAGCAAAGACAAATAAATGCAAGGCATGAGCAAGCTATTCAAAGATTAGATGTATAAGTGGGGCATATAGCTAAGGAGCTAAGTAAACAAAAGCAAGGTGCTGTTGAACAAGTTTTTCATGACCATCACGTTGATCCGTTAGAAACTACTCTTACATATAGTCTCACAAGATCGAGTACAATGCTAGAATATGAGGATATTACTGATGACATCATCGAAACTATGCACCTCATTGAAGCCTCTCCAAAGCATCAAAGTAAGTACATTGATCCATTTGATATTCATGTGCCTACTAATATTATTTTCCCTTTTATTGTACAGGCACCTAACTTGGAATTCAAGCAGTTGCCAGAGCACTTACCTTATGCTTATATGGGAGAGAATAAGACACTTCCTATGCTAGCTGCTGCCACTCTTACTTTTGGAAAAAAATAAGGCTTGGTCCGACTGAAGACGTTAAACTTAGTGCTCATGGGAGGCACCCCAGACTTATCGTTTTCATTTTAGTATTTTTATTTTATTTATATTTATATTTACATATCTAGTATTTATATTTCTTGTTTTCCGGAATAATGTGTATTTTTCTTTGTCCGGTACTTAGTGTGTGCATCCAGTTCAAGTTTGGGGGTATATTACAAGCAAAGCAAGCAACCTAGTTCTCCATCTCCCATGTCAGATCTTTCCATGCCACACACATTGGAAACAATGTGTATTTTAAGTTTGGGGGTAGTGGGAGATACTAGATACTATCACACACGAACTTGAAACACATGCACACACTAAGTCCCAGTTTTGTTTTAGGAAGATAAATGCATGTTATTTTGGTAAACAAAAATTTTGGTTGATTTAAAAATTTGATATCACTTCATTAGTAAGCTTAAAAGCTAGAACACATAGTCTTGCAATGAGAATTTTACAAAGTTTAGTTACCTACCTCAAGGCACCTAAGAATTCACAAGTTTGATCCAAATTTGCACAAGCACATTGAACACACATTTGTGTGGGGAATGACATATAATTCTCTTGTATATGTTTCCATAATCTAACTGTAATCGGATAACTTGTTGAAAAGAACACTTTGGCATAAGAAAAATAAAGAAGAAAAAAAATATAAGAAAAATGTTCATCATGCAAAAAGTGATCAAAAAGTTTTCCACTGAGTAACTGGGCCTCTTACCTCAGTAAGCATTGACTGTTCACGTCAAAAGGTAGGAATTTCATTTAGAAGCATTAAAACCTATTAGTTCAGTAGCTTTTTTGATTCGAGTTAATAAGTCCTTAGGGGTGTCTTTACACCTAATGCCCTAAAACCATCTGGTTTGGGTGTCATTGGCTAAACACTCTTTACAAGGGTCAAATAGAAAGCTCGATGGAACTCAACATGGAAAAGATCGCATGATGAAAGAAAAAGAAAGAAGAAAAAAGTATTATGCCATTTTTGTTCTCTTTGATAAGGAATTCGATAAAGGTTTGGGCATCGAAACCCTATACACTAAAATTATATGGAAGCCCCATCTTATATGTGCTAATTCATCACACACAAATCAAACTTACGATGCCTTAAGCCAACCTTAGGTAAGTAACATGAACTTTTGAAAATCCTTTTTCAATACAAAAAGTTGTTTTTATTTTAAGCTTACTCATGAACTGTTATCATAGTTTTCTATGCAACCCAAATCTTTGAGTATCATGGAAGTGAATTTATCTTTAATTTTGTTCTTCATTATTTTTTAGTTTTGTATTGCTAAGGGACTAGCAATATGTAAGTTTGGGAGTGTGATAAGTGCTTAAATATTCATATTTAAGCCCCTTAATTTACATGTGTTAAGCTCTTTGTCTATACATTTTAGTCTGTTTTACTTCATTTTGTGTGTTTCACATGTTTTTATAGGTCTTGGAGAAAAAAAAAGCAGTTTTGGCACTTAAGGGAAGAAGCTTGGAAATCCTGGAGCAGTTTCTGGTCAAAGTGCGATCAATCGCACTACTGCATGCGATCGTTCACACACATGAAGGATCGAGCGCAGCAATGCAATCGAGCGTAAGACGTATGATTTCGAGCGCACATGTACGGGCGTGAACAGTAAACTGCAGAACCCTATTTTGGAAATAACCCTATTTTGGAAATAAAGGAGTTTTGTGTTTTAGGAAAGTTTAGGAACTCATGAGCCTTCTAGGACTACTCAAGCCCTATAAATACACTTATAAAGCACACACAAAAAAGCACCTCTTAGAGAGAATCATTTCTTTTATCTTTTGCTTTAACTTGGAGAAAGAAACTGTGGAAGAGAATTGACGACTCTTTTCTCGGGTTTTTTCTTTCTTTTATTTTTATTATGTGTACTTAACTTTTAGTAAGGGCTGGGTTGAAGCCCTAATTATGTTTATTCAATAATTAGTATTGGTGCCTTTGCAATATTTATGTTGTGTTGCTTAACTTGATTAATACCTACTTTTATTTAAATTCCTCATATGTATATGTCTGATCAATATGTACAAGTGGTATGCACTTGTTAGTTAGATCAATTTGGAAGACCGAGTCCTGAGTCTGACATTAGTAACAAAAGATATCCACACCGGATTCTTGGGTTAATCAACATGGGAAACTGGGAGTAGATACCATGCCCTAGGTCCCGTGTGGTTGTCGATTTCCACAGATCCTATGCTCTCTTAAGGAACAACTCAGCATACTCCAGGTTGAATCCCTTGAGAGAGAAAAGAGTTAGAGTAGATACCATGCCTAACTCATTGCTTAGGGAAATCAATAGCTTAAGGAGTAGATACCATGCCCTTAGGTTGACAAACATTAGGTATTCATGACATGAGTAAAGAATTGGCATACTGTTTTATTGTGGTAGCATAATTAGTGGTGGATATCAAGTCCCTACGCCTTTATTCTTATTATTTTATCTTTATCATAATCAACACTTTTATTATTTCTATCTTTTTACATTGCGAATATAATTTTAAAACGAAATTCACCAATCCCTATGAAGATGATCTTGCTTTCGCACACTATACTACTAAATTGACCTTGTGCACTTGCAAGTAAAACGAGTGCGATTATTTGCCCATTTATTTTGGTAGATAATCGCACAACAGTATTCTTAAGGATGTCTTGGTAAAGGTATGTGAATTTATTTTACCTGCTGAATCTTCTATGCCATTACCTTTGCCCATCATCTCAGGAAGACCCTTTATGAGAACTGCTGATACAAAAATTTGTGTGAAAAATGGTATTGTAAGTATGAAAGTAAATGGTGAGAAGATAGGATTCAAAATATTTGATGCACTAAAACTACCCCAAGATGATATGAAATGTTTTAATGTATATATGATCCAAGGTGTTGTTGAGCAAGCTTTTCAGGTCCATCACATTGATCCATTGGAGACCACCCTCACCCATAGTTTCACAAGATCAGATATTGAGCCAGAATCAGAAGATGTTACTGATGACATCATTGAAGCTGTGCACCTTCTTGAGGCCTCTCCAAAGCATTCAAGTAAGTACACCCCTCCATTTGAGACTTTTGTGCCTACTAATACTACTCTTCTCCCTTCTATTATCCAGGCACCAAATTTAGAATTGAATCAGTTGCCAGAGCATCTAACTTATGCTTATATGGGAGAGAATAAGACACTACCTGTGATAGTTGCTGCCAATCTAAGTTGTGGGGAAGAAGAGAAGCTGTTGAGAGTTCTTAGGGAACACATAACTGCTATCGGATGAACCATTGCTGACATTAAGGGGATAAGTTCAGCCAAGTGCATGCATCATATCTACCTTAAAGACGAAGCAAAGCCCATTCGGGATGCACAAAGAAGACTCAACTCACACATGAAGGAGGTAGTCAAGGCAGAGGTATTGAAACTGCTGGATGTTGACATTATCTACTCCGTCTTAGATAGTAAGTAGGTAAGTCCAGTTCAAGTCGTTCCAAAGAAGAGTGGGATTATTGTGGTGAAAAATGAAGAAGATGAGCTAATACCTACAAGATTAACCACTGGTTGAAGGGTATGCATCGACTACAGAAGGCTAAACAATGTGACCAGAAAAGATCATTTTCCCCTGCCATTCATTGTTCAGATGCTAGAAAGATTAGTTGGCCATAGTTACTATTGGTTCTTGGATGGGTATAATGGTTACAACCAGATTGCAATAGCACCAGAGGACCAAGACAAGACCACCTTCATATGTCATTTTGGCACATTTACTTACAGAAGGATACCATTTGGATTATGCAATACACCAGCCACTTTTCAAAGATGCATGATGAGCGTTTTTTCCGACATGGTGGAAAATTCATTGAGGTATTTATGGTTGATTTTAGTGTTTTCATTTCTAATTTTGATGAATGCTTCAATCATCTGAAGAGTGTCCTAAAGAGATGTGAAGAATGCAACTTAGTGCTAAACTGGGAAAAATGTCACTTTATGGTTCAACAAGGCATTCTGTTGGTTCATTCCATTTCCAACAAGAGTATTGAGGTGGACAAGGCCAAGATCAACATTATTTCAAAACCGTCCCTTCCTTTAATAGCCAAAGATGTCATAAGTTTCCTTAGACATGCTGGATTCTACAGAAGATAAGGACTTTTCCAAGACCTCTAGACCCCTCTGTGCACTACTAGCCAAAGATACCAAGTTTAAATAGACTGATGAATGTATGGAAGCTTTCAACACATTGAAGAAATTGCTCACCTCTGCACTAATAATGATGGCACCTGATCAGAGTCTTCCATTTGAGCTGATGTGTGATGCTAGTGATTTCGCCTTGGGAGCTGTCTTGGGCCAGAGAATCAATAAGGTACCTCATGCTATTTATTATGCTTCTAGAACTTTGAATGATGCTCAGCTAAATTATTCTACTACTGAGAAAGAATTTTTAGCTGTTATTTTTGCTTTGGAGAAGTTCATATCATACCTAATTGGCTCTAAGGTTATTGTATTCACTGACTATGCTGCTTTGAGATATTTGTTTACTAAGAAAGATGCAAAGCTTAGGTTGATCAGATGGGTACTCTTACTGCAAGAGTTCAACTTGGAGATTAGAGACAAGAAAGGCAGTGAGAATGTAGTTGCAGATCACCTATCCAGGCTACCTCATGAAGAATACAAAGATGAGATTCCTTTGAATGAAAGTTTCCCTGATGAACAATTGTTTGCAATCGAGGTTCAACTTCTATGGTATACTGATATTGTTAGTTATATAACTGCCAAAATTTTTCCTCCAGGTATATCTAGTCAAGAAAGGAAGCGGTTGATGTCTATATCTCAACATTACCATTGAGATGACCCCTATCTGTTCAAATTCTGCCATGATCAAATCATTAGAAGGTGTATCTCAGAGGAGGAGTATATTGCAGCATTACCATCAGTTTGCTTGTGGACGACACTTTGGGGCTAAGAGAACAGCTCTTAAGGTATTACAATCAGGTTTTTATTGGCCTAATTTGTTTAAAGATGCCTTTTCGTTTTGCAGCTTGTGTGATAGATGCTAGAGGACAAGTAACATCTCATCCAGAAATCAGATGCCATTGCAAAATATTCATGTGGTGGAGCTCTTTGATGTATGGGGTATTGACTTCATAAGTCCTTTTCCTAACTCATATAGCTATTTGTATATTCTTGTGGGTGTGGATTATGTGTCTAAATGGGTCCCCTCAAAGACTAATGATCACAAATTAGTTGTAAAGTCTTAGCAGGATAACATTTTTACAAGGTTTGGGATTTCGAGAGCAATAATCAGTGATGGAGGAAGCCACTTCCATAACTAGTCATTCGCTTCCTTGATCAAGAAATATGAGATCACCCATAAGGTTGGCACTCCTTATTATCCTCAAACCAGTGGCCAAGTGGAGATAAGCAACTGAGAAATCAAAGGCATCCTAGAGAGAACCGTGAATCCTAGTAGGAAGGATTGGTCTCTACGTTTGAATGATGCACTATGGGCATATAGGACAGCATACAAGACTCCAATTAGTATGTCTCCAAATCGATTAGTCTTTGGGAAAGCATGTCATCTACCAGTGGAGTTAGAGCATCAAGTATATTGGGAAATCAAGAAGTTCAACTTTGATATGAAACTAGCGGGTGATAAGAGAAAGCTGCACTTGAATGAGCTGGAAGAATTGAGGCATGATGCATATGAGAACGCCAAGCTCTTCAAGGAAAGAACCAAAGCTTATCATGATAAACAGTTGGTTAGGAAGGAGTTTCATGTGGGACAGAAGGTGTTGATCTACAATTCTCGATTAAGATTGTTCCCAAGTAAGCTCAAGTCCCGATGGTCTGGTCCTTATGTTGTTACCAAGGTATCATGGCGCTTTGGAGGTTCATAGTTTCGACAATAATCGGACAATCACGGTGGATGGACACAGAGTAAAGCCATACTTTGAAATCAAATTGCTACCAAGAAATGAAGATTTGGCATACCAGTCTGTACAATATGCAGCAGTACCAAGAGCACTTGAGCTACATTTGCTGGACTTCAAGTACATCTTTCCAAAAGAGTAGCACTGAAGCTACTATAGAGAGAATTTGAGCAGTCCAGGCTTTGATAAACATGTAGCTCAAACACCTCTGTTGAGGTCAGTGGTACTGAGGCCACTGAGTACGGTACACTTTTCTTATTTGATTTTTGTTGTTTTTCAATATTTTTAATTTTTTCTTACTTTTCTTTAGTTAATTTTTTCTTACATTTATGCTATACATTCTGTTATAGTGATCGATTGCACTGTGAACTGCGATTGATCGCACTATTATTGTGCGCTCAAATGGGCGCGAGTGCATCCATACACGCACAACGCACAAGTACGATCGATCGCACTTCAAGTGCGCTCGAGCGCACTCAGGATAGAGAGTCACGTGACCTATTTTAAGTCACTTTTCCCCCTTTCCCCATTATTTTCCCTACACCATACCCATTCCACCCACCATCTGCACTTTACTCACACATACCACTTGCACTCACAGCACCGCCACCCACCGCACCCGGTTCTCGCCAACCACAAAACATGGCCATAGCCAGCCACCAAACACTTTGAACGGTACACTTTTCTTCTTTGATTTTTGTTGTTTTTCAATATTTTTAATTTTTTCTTACTTTTCTTTAGTTAATTTTTTCTTACATTTATGCTATACATTCTGTTATAGTGATCGATTGCACTGTGAACTGCGATTGATCGCACTATTATTGTGCGCTCAAATGGGCGCGAGTGCATCCACACACGCACAACGCACAAGTACGATCGATCGCACTTCAAGTGCGCTCAAGCGCACTTAGGATAGAGAGTCACGTGACCTGTTTTAGGTCACTTTTCCCCCTTTCCCCATTATTTTCCCTACACCATACCCATTCCACCCACCATCTGCACTTTACTCACACATACCACTTGCACTCACAGCACCACCACCCACCGCACCCGATTCTCGCCAACCACAAAACATGGCCATAGCCAGCCACCAAACACCGTCGTTCGCACCCACTCACTGCCAAAAAGTATTCCCTTATTCCCGTTTTGCCTATCACACCCACACACGGTCACTCCCCTGCTCTCCACGTTTTTGTTGCTTTTAATCATTAAATCTGTATATACAACTTGTTCTTGTCCTCTGGGGTTAGATTTTATTGATTTGCAGTGGGTTGGAAAAGTTTTGGAGGTTGTTGCCCACCACTTGGGTTAAGGGTCACACACCACATGTTCGACAAAAGTCCTAACCAAATTTCCAAGAAGAACGATCGAGCGCAACAGCACAGTGCTATCAAGCGTACCTTACTGCGAACGAGTGCACCATACCCCTTGGTTTAACGGCTGCACACCACCTGTTCCACAGAATTCCTGCCCATTGCTTCCAAGATGCCTAGGACCATTGCTTCATCGTCTAAATCTTCAGGATCCCGAGTCCAATCCTCCCGACCCACTTCCGAGTAGCAGGAGATCCTTTTTAAGATAACATTTGACATTGACAGAGAATTCAAAAATTGTGAAGCAACTCAATGGGCTGTTCAAGAGTTCAAACGCCATGGGTTGAAAAAGTTGTTCAAGCCCGTCACCTCCACCACCAGTATTGCTTTAGTTTTTGTTTTTCAAGGAAAACGTGTACTTCAGTTCAAGTTTGAGGGTGTGCTATGAGTCATGCCAATCCAGCCTATTCTCCATCTCCCAGGTCAGCTCTTTCCATGTTATTCACACATTGGGGACAATGTGTAATTTAAGTTTGGGGGTATGAGAGACACATTTACACATACTTTGTCCCAGTTTTGTTGTTTTTTTTTCGTTTTAAAATAAGCTATAAAATAAAATAAATGCATGTTCATGTTCGTCTTGAAATTTTGGTTGATCTAAAATTTTTTGATGTGATTTCATTGGTGAGCTTAAAATTTTGAACACATGATCTGATGATAGAGTTTTAAAAGTTAGTTACTTACTTTAGGTGTTTGAGAATTCACATGTTTGATCTAATCTGACACGAGTATATTAGCACATAATTGTGTGGGGTATAACATGTGAATTTAATGTGTATGTTTTTATGGCTTGGGTGAAATGGATGACTTGTTGGATGGACACTTTGGCATAATATATATATATATATATATATATATATATATATATATATATATAAATGAAAATGATAATCACCGATAAACTTACGTCAAAAGGTAAGAATTTTGATTTGGTTAAATTATGGCTAGTTTAGTTTCGTAGCCTTTTTGACTCGAGTTAGTAAATCCTTAGGGGTGTCTTTACACCTAATGCCCTGAAACCATCTAGTTTGAGAGTCATTGACCCAACACTCGCTACATGGGCAATTAGAAAGCTTAAGGGAACTAAACATGGCAGAGCCTGATAATAAAAGAAAGAAGAAAATAAAATTATGCCATTGTTGTTCATTCTGATGGGAAATTCTGTGAATCTTAAGATATGGAGAGATTGTACATTGGAATTATTTGGAAGCTTCATATTTATGTGCTAGTTCACTTTACACTGATTCGAACTTGTGATGCCTTAGCCGGCCTTTTGTAAGTAATTAGATTTTAAAAAATTCTCATTCATTGCGAAGATGGGTTTATCTTTCTAAGCTTGCTCATGAATGAATATCATGGTTTTGTGTGATACTTAAATTTTTGGATACTATGAAGGATGGATTTATCTTTGTGTTCTTTGTTTTTCATTTCGTTTTTAGTTTCGTATTGCTAAGAGACTAGCAATATGTAAGTTTGGGGGTATGATAAGTGCTTAAATATTCATATTTAAGCCCCTTAATTTATATTTGTTAAGCTTTTAGTTTGTGTTATTTCGTTCTATTTTATTTCCTTCTTGTGTTTTTTTAGGTTTTTGGAGAAAATGGAGCATTTCAGAATTGTCAGGCTTAAAGAGCAAATCTGGGAAAAGTTGGAATCTGTTAGTGCGATCGAGCATAAAAGACCGCGATCGAGCACAACAGCACCCAAGCCAAGGATCGAGCGCACCTACGCTCCCCCCCTCAAGAAAAAGGATCAATTGCATGACGATCGAGCGCACCATGTTGCGATCAAGCGCATTCACACAGTATGGCGGCTGGTCCTATTTTGGAAATAAGCTTAGGATTTTGTTTTATGAGTTCTAGGGTGTTTAGATGTTTCTAAGGTTACTTAAACTCTATAAATAGGCCTGTAAACACAGAAATGAAGGAGGGAGATTTTGCAGAAGAATTGACGACTCTTCAAGGAAGCTCTTTCGGGTTTATTCTTTTCTTTCTATTTTACTTTATGAAGATGTTTAACATCAAACTCATGTGTAACTAAACTTTTAGTAGAGCTTGATTGAAGTCCTAATTATGTTACTCAATAATTCAATATTGTTGCCTTTGTGATAGCTATATTATGATACTTAACTTGATTAATTCCCGTTTTCTTGAATTCCTCATATGTATTTGCCTTATCAACATATGCATGTGGTATGGACTAGTTAATTAAATCAATTTGGATGGTCGAGTCCTTGGTTTAATAATAGTAACAAAAGAAATACATGCCGGGTTCTTGCGTTAATCAACATGGGAAACCGGGAGTATATACCATGCCCTATGCTTCGTATGTTTGTCGATTTTCACAGATATTATGCTTTCTTTAAGAACAATTTAGTATACACCATGCTAAATCCTTTAAAAAAAAAAAGAGTTAAAGTATACACCATACCTAACTCATTGCTTAGGGAAATCAATAGCTTAAGGAGTATATATCATGCCCTTAGGTTGACAACATTAGGTATTCATAACATGATTAAAGCATTGGTATATTGTTTTATTGTGAAAGCATGATTAGTGGTGGATATCAAGTCCCTACACTTTTATCATTATCGAATCAAACTCATTTATTATTTCTCTCATTTTATATTGCGAAATTAATTTTAAATTAAAATTTACTAATTCCCGTGGGAATGATCTCGCACTTGCACACTATGCTATTATTTTGACCTTGTGCATTTGCAAGTAAAACATTCAATTATTTGCTTATTAATTTAGGTAAATTTTTACACAACACATATCCAGAATACCTATATCTTGTCTTGATCATGTATATGCTATTACTTGTCATTCCTTTGTGTTGAAATGTTACTGAAAACATTCATGTGTCTCAGTACGAAAGTCATGGCATTGTACATTTAGGTGGGTGATACACTGATACTTACTTATGTTACAGCTAATTTACTTTTCTTTTCTTGTAAGTATTCACAGCTTTGATCATTAGTTTGCTCATGTTAAAGTCCTACTTGGTAATAAATATTTCATTTAAACTCCCGACAAAAAGAAAAAGAAAAAGAACAAAGATTCCCGGGACTCTCCATTCAGACAGATTTCAAGAACCCATTGTTGGCTCTTTAATGAAGCATTATCTGTTAGAATTGAGGACAACGAAACTACCTTGAATTTTTAATCTATCTTCGTAAAGATTAACTGTAGTTTTGAGTCTTGATTTGTCCAAGACTATTACCATTCTCGATGGTGAAGATTGGTGTAGTTACTTCGTTGCTGTTCTGTGCAAATAATGTGAATAAGAAAATGTGATTTAAGTGGCATAATAGGATATGTGGGCTGTGTCGGTTTGAAGAGTGTTTAACACCAGAATTTCATGTCTGTGTAAAATAGTTTAGGATTTTGTGACAGCCTTGGTCTTTTAAAGGAGCTCGTGCCTTAAGTACTTTACAGATCAAAAGTTGCTATGTGATAGTTTCTTTTTTCTTTTTTGTACTTTCCTAAATTTCCTCAAAATTTTCATAATGATCTGGGTATATCTTATGTAGAGGAGACTTGCACACTTTTATTGGAGAAAACATGTCCAGATAAGGAGAGTTTGACTTTCTTAATGGACGATGCCAAGTCTTGTAGTCATGCCTCATGATTTGATTCTGTATATACAGAAATAAATTCTGGACCAGGATATGTAGTATATTTACATCAATAATTCTATATTATTTCTTTTCAGTATTGAACCACATCGATCACTTTATTTAATTTTATGGTGATTCCTCTGACAGTTCATTAATCTTCCAGGGATCCATATCCGTCAGCATGTCCATCTATCAGACACTTTTTTGTTTTGTATGCACTCATCTGACATCAGGTGAAAAAGATGGAGATGAACTCAAAAGAAACGCTGATGTGCATGAAATACCTCGAAGAACTCACTTTCATTCACTTTCTGCTATTGGGCTTCCTAAAAACATCTATGATCATGAGTAAGTATATTGCATCTCAGTATCTATTACAGTATCCTGATCTGTTTTGTTTTCAGGTATACACACATCCAATGATCAACAGTTTACCTTGCAAACCTGAATGAAGCAAAAGGGGTAGAAGTAATTAATTATGTCATGTATAAATTTTAACTGCTATATATTTAAGTTGTTTTTATTATTGTCTTATTATAATTAATGATTTAAATATAAAAAAAAAATTAATTCCTAAAAGATTTTCATCTTTCCTCACGAGAGTTAAAACGCCTCGCATTGTGCTTTTGCTCTTTAGAATGCTGGTAATATGACACTTCAATTTATGAATAAGAAAAGGGTAGCAACTAGTGTGTTCTGAAAGTGTGGGCACACATCTTTGATTTGATGTTGTCTGCCACTTCAAAATTTGTTCCTTAAATTTATTACTGTTATATCCTGTTTTTGCAAGAACTCACGTCAATGTTAACATGCAAAAACTTGTTATTATTAGGTTTTCCTTGTCAAATGCACCTGTTATCAATAAATTTCGTAGACTTTATGGTGCGCTGGACTGATAATGTAGTTTTCGCATTTTCCAGTTTTATTTTTCTGATTGTTTCAGGATATCATCTTCCCTCTTAAATTACCAGATATATATTTTTTTCTTTGCAGAATAATAATTTGGTTGGGTGATCTGAATTATCATATTAACTTGTCATATGAGAAAACACGTGAACTCATCTCCAGAAAGGAGTGGTCCAAGTTGGTTGAGAGGGACCAGGTAAGTTAGCAATTTTCAATGAGATATTTTGGATCATTGAAGAATTTCCTATCATAAGTATCAGTCTGGTTTGAAGTGTCAACTGTACTTCCACCCCCCTCCTCCTGCCTACCCAAAATAGAAAGAAGAGAAAATTGCGAGTTGCTCTACTCTATGTAGGCTGTAGCCCAGATTCTTACTTGGCATTTCCATTTTCCAGTTCCATGATTTAAAGCAGAGGGGCAGACTTGACAAATTTTAAAGAACATTAACATGTTGATTAGCATATATTACATTTCACACATATGCTCAAAATTTTGTATCACTTTCAAGCTTTTAATTCCACACAAATTATCTTTATGATCATTGGTAGGATATGGGTACATTTTTGGTGGGTTTGAACCCCACTGCAGTTCTTTTATGTTACTAAATACAAAAAAAGAATTTGAAGTAAAGCCTTGGCATCCTATCATGACAGCTTGTACGAGAGCTGAGAAAAGGTCGTGCATTTGATGGATGGGTGCTTTAAATTTTCCACGAACATACAAGTATGAGATAAATTCAGAGAAGTACTATGGACAGGATCTAAAGGTTGGCAGGCGTACTCCAGCATGGTATGCTTTTGCAAGATTTTGCATCCTATATACATAGTTCCCTTTTTCTGCTCATTTTGTGTCTATAAAGTTATCAACTTGTTTTTTGCTAATGTATTTGTCTTTGTGCTTCCATTTGGTTGTCTTTTAAGTGTTTAATTGAAATGATCCCTTCACATGAATCATTACTATGCTGTTTCTTAGTTTTAATAAATTTTCACCGTATTCACAACCAAAGAAATGTAGTGAAATCACCTCATGACTTTTCTTTGCTTGTTTCTTACAAGAACATATTCTTGGTAGATCTGTTGTTTGCATGATCTGGCTCACTTGAAGCAAACTTTTAATCCTTCATCCAGCTTTTGGATGAGACTCTCTATATCCATGATCTCTTAACCTTCTTATTTTTTAATCATCCAACACTTTGTGCAATTTTTGATATCTTCTATTATTTTCCTTATTGTTCCTATATATCTTCTCTATTCATGGCATGTTTTAAGCGATATTCCTGTTGGGTACAACTGTAATCCATTCTTATTGTTGAGCTGTTTCGTAAACTCTATTGATTTAGTTAGATCATCCATTCTTATTTTTGCGCTGGTGCTTTTCTGTCATTAGAATCTCAAGTTGGATGGTTGGTATGTAATAAATTCTAACGTTAAGCATTTATGGTGGCCATTAAGTGGAGGCCATTTCAATATGGTAGAGTCAATTTTGCACTATATGGTGGAGTCAATTGTGGCCATTAAGTGAAGGCCATTAAGCTCTACAAAGAATTAATTGTGACCAAATTAATTCAAGCACTATATGGTGGATCAATTAAGTGGAGGCAATTATGTTCCACTATGAATTAATTGTGACCAAATTAATTCAATCATTTTTAGTGCATTTCTCCTATAAATAGGATGACCATAGAGCATATTGAAGTTAGAGAGAAAACACAAGGTGTATGCTTAAGTTATTTTGATTCATATTCTCAATAATTGTATTGAGAATATAAGGTATATGTAACCAATCTATATATGGTCCATGTTTAACCCTTTAGCCTCCCATTGATTGTGGTAATAAGTGTATAGAATACGGACGGACGTTCTTGATGGGAGAACAAATATAAATCCAGTTTTGGTCCCTAGACTCGGTACTACTCATTTTTCTTTCATACACCATCAATTGAAGAGAGTTCTGAGAGTCTAGAAGAACCAATATCGAAAGAATAGCGGATTGTGTAATTGGAAAGCTTCAATGGCCGGAGGTATGTTTACGGTCTTTATAATTCCGCATTTAAATCTATATGCTATTTAAGTTGTTTAGCATGTTTAGATTTTATTTAAGATCTTATATTTGGTATCAGAGTATTGGTGTCTTGGAAGCCAAGATTTAGTTGGGTTTTGAAAACGAGTTAAAATCGACTAGGCTGATTTATGATTATTTGGCTCAAATTAAGATTAAGCATATATACTATTTATGTTAGTTCTATATATGCAATTTCAGTAAATGCTCATTTTAGCATGATTTTGTTTTTCAATTCATGCTTTTAGAATGAGTTTGTTTTGTGCAATGAATTAAATTAAGTGCATAATATTATGTTTAATTATGCAATTTATGTTTTGTTTATGAGAATTTTATTTACATATGATAACATATTATTAAGTTTAGATATTGTTAGATTATGTAAACTTAAGTTATTCTCATAAAACTTAATTTGTGCATAACACATTAAGGTTCATAATATATTAATATGAACAATTAAGTTAAAAAAATTATGAATAATTCATAAACAATTTGTAGTTGGTATAAGACGGCATGATCTGAGACAATGCTCTGTCTAAGGATTCTGGTTTTTAATGAGGCATTGTCCCAAACAATTATCCTGGGAGCACTCTTAGTAATTACCTATTATATTACTACGTAATTGCTTTTAGGCATTAAGTAGAGCCTAAAATATAGTAAATATAAATGTCTAGTGAACCACATAATTTTAAATATTTAAAGAGCAGCCACAACATCTTTAATTATATAAAATTATATATTAAGTGGATTAGGATCACATAATGGACATTAATTATGATTAATTATATAAATATAATGATTTTACCCCACATGGATTTTATTATGCTTATATAATTAATTAGGATAATATATTAAAATTAGTTTTTCTTAATTTACCCACAGGAGTTAAGAAGAATTAATTTAATAGTTTTATCATAAAGTTTAAAGATAGAAAAATATCAAACTGTAGTCATAATATACATCATGAATTTAGTAAAAATAATTTGATAAAATCTATTATAAAGTATAAAGAATCTTATTGAATTAAAAATTTAGCCCACATGTAATTTTTAATGAAATTAGATTCAATTTCAACGTGTTTTTTACATTGGTAAAACATGCAATTTAGAAAATTGGACCTCAAATCTTGACATAAGCTTTTGAACTTTATGCAGTTTCTCAACCCACTAGTTTCTCTGATATCCGTTGTGACATACCCGAACTTAGGGGAGATAACTATAAGGTATGGAATGAGAAGATTCTCCTCCATCTAGGGTGGATAGACATAGATTATGCTATTAGGAATGACGAACCACCTGCAATCGACAATAACAGCACTCCAGTTACGGTCACGCTATATGAGCGATGAGAGCGATCCAATCGGCTCAGCGTGATATTTATCAAAACTAAGATAACTGCTGGTATACGTGGTTCTGTCGACTAGCATGAGAAAGTCCGTGATTTGCTAAAAGCCATTGATGATCAATTCGTCACTTCAAAAAAGGCATTGGCAAGCACCCTAATAATGAGATTATCATCCCTCAGACTCACCAGTGTAAAAGGTGTGCACGAGTACATAATGCAAATGCGTGACATTGCGGCTCAACTTAAGAAACTTGAGGTTGATATATCGGAATCCTTCCTGGTGCATTACATTCTGAACACCCTTCCAACTGAGTACGGGCCTTTCAAAATCTCGTACAACACACATAAAGACAAATAGTTAATCAATGAATTAATAACCATATGTGTTCAAGAAGAAGAGAAGCTTGTGATGGAAATGGGTGAGAGTGCAATGCTGGCTACTACCCGTTGGAAGAACAAAGCTAAACCTATCAAATCTCAAGCCAATCAGAAGGAGAAAGGTAAAATACCACCTCAAGCTGATATAAAGAAAGAAAAAAAAATGTTTCTTTTGTAAAAAGAAGGGACATATGAAGAAGGAATGCATAAAATTCCAAAAAATGGCTTGAGAAGAAAGGTAATCCAACCTCGTTTGTTTGTTATGAATCTAATATGGTTAATGTTAATATTAACACCTGGTGGATTGATTCTGGATCTACAATCCATATTGCAAACTCCTTGCAGGGTATGCAAAACCTAAGAAAGCCAGTGGGAAGTGAGCAAAGCATCTTATCAGGCAACAAGATGGGCTCACATGTGGAGGCGATTGGAACTTGTATTTTAACTTTAAGTAGTGGATTTATTTTAAAGTTGGAAATGACCTTTTATGTACCAAATTTCTCACGAAACTTGATTTCTGTTTCCAGACTTATACCATTTGGATATTCCTTTAATTTTCAAGACACAGCTTTCATTTTATTTTATAAAACTGATTGTGTTGGGAATGGTATTTTTTCTGATGGTATTTATCGTCTTTATTTACAAAATGATGCCACTTATAGTTCAATGCATGTTCAAACTGGCGTTAAAAGGTGTAATATTAATGAGGACTCCTTTATGTTATGGCACCGGAGATTAGGACATATCTCCATAGAAAGAATTAAGAGATTAGTGAATGAAGGGGTACTTAGTACTCTGGATTATACTGATTTTGAGACTTGTGTGGACTGCATCAAGGGAAAGCAAACCAACAAGTCCAAGAAAGGTGCTAATAGGAGTTCAGACATATTAGAAATTATTCATACTGATATATGTTGTCCAGACATTGACGCACATGGTCAGAAATATTTCGTCACTTTTATCGATGATTACTCACGATATATGTATATCTATTTGCTTCATAACAAAAATGAAGCATTGGATGCCTTCAAAGTCTTTAAGGCTGAAGTTGAGAACCAATGCGGAAAGCAAATACAAATTGTGAGACCCGATAGAGGTGGAGAATATTATGTTAGATACACAGAAAGTGGACAAACACCTGGTCTTTTTGCCAAGTTTCTTCAAGAACATGAGATTGTTGCCCAATACACTATGCCTGATTCCCCGGACCATAATGGTGTTATAGAAAGAAGAAACCGAACATTGATGGACATAGTGCGGAGTATGCTTAGCAACTCCAACCTTTCTACATCCTTGTGGACTGAAGCACTAAAGACGGCTGCGTATATATTAAACCGAGTTTCAACCAAGGCTGTTTCCAAGACACCATTTGAATTATGGAAAGGTTGGAAACCGAGTTTGCGACATATGCGCATTTGGGGATGTCCATCTTAGGTGAGGATTTATAACCCACAAGAGAAGAAACTGGATCCGAGGACCATTAGTGGGTATTTCGTTGGATATATCGAAAGGTCCAAGGGTTACAGGTTTTATTTTCCAACTCATACTACTAGGATTGTGGAATCAAGAAACGCTAAGGTTCTAGAGAATGACATGATCAGTGGGAGGGATCGGTTCAGGAACTTAGTTCCTGCACATGATCATACAGAACCTGCACATGATCATACAGAATCTCAGCCTTCATCAAATGATAGATTGGTTATAGTTCATAACACACCTCAAGTACAAACTCGTGTTGACCAATCGATCATTGAGGTTCCACAAGCTTCTGACAACATTCTAATAGATCAAATAGTTCAGGAAATATCACAAGTTCCTGAACAACCAGTTGAACCACAAGCTCCCCTAGGAGATATTGGTACAACATTAAGAAAATCTACTATAGTCAAGAGATCAGCAATTCCTAGTGATTACATTGTATATCTACAAGAATCTGACTATAATTTTGGAGCCGAAAATGATCCTGAAACCTTTTCACAGGCCATGAGTTGCAGAGAGTCAACCTTGTGGCACGATGCCATGAAGGAAGAGATGAATTCCGTGAAAAGTAACGGAGTCTGAGATCTTGTAGAGTTGCCTAATGGGGCGAAGGCCATTGGTTGTAAATGGGTCTTTAAGATCAAGAAAGATTCATTAGGCAACATTGAGAGAAACAAAGCGAGACTCATTACTAAGGGATTTACTCAAAAAGAAAGAATCGATTATACGGAGACTTTCTCTCCTGTATCTAAGAAAGATTCTCTTCGTATTATTTTGGCATTAGTTGCTCATTTTGATATTGAGCTGTAACAAATGGATGTGAAAACCGTATTTCTTAATGAAGATCTAGAAGAAGAGGTTTATATGAAACAACCTGAAGGTTTCTCCTCTAACGATGGTGAGCATTTGGTTTGCAAGCTTAAGAAATCCATATATGGTTTAAAACAAGCCTCCCGTCAATGGTATCATAAATTCTATGAAGTGATTTCTTCATTCAGTTTTGTTGAAAACCCCATGGATCAATGTATATACCAGAAGGTCAATGGGAGTAAAATTTGTTTTCTAGTTTTATATGTGGATGATATTGTACTTGCAACCAATGATAAGGGCTTGCTGTATGAGGTGAAACAATTTCTCTCTAAAAATTTTGATATGAAAGATACGGGTGAGGCACTTTATATCATTGGCATTAAGATCCATAGAGATAGACCTCAAGGTGTTTTAGGTCTGTCACAAGAAACCTATATCAACAAAGTTTTAGAGAGATTTCAGATGATAGATTGTTCACCAAGTGTAGCTCCCATTGTGAAGGGTGATAGGTTCAATCTGAACCAATGCCCGATGAACGATTTTGAGAGGGAATCCATGAAGAACATTCCATATGCTTCTGCAGTCGGAAGCCTATGTATGCTCAGATCTGCACTAGACCTGACATTGCATTTGTTGTGGGGATGCTAGGGCGATATCAGAGTAATCCAGGTGTAGACCACTGAAGAGCTGCAAAGAAAGTAATGAGGTATCTTCAAGGAACTAAAGACTACAAACTTATATATAGACAGACAGACAATCTGGATATGATTGACTACTTTGATTCAGACTTTGCTGACTGTGTTGATTCACGTAAATCAACATCAGGGTATATTTTTCTGATGGCCGGTGGAGCTGTTTCTTGGAGAAGTGCTAAGCAGACATTGACTGCTACTTCTACTATGGAAGTCGAGTTCATCTCTTGTTTTGAGGCCACTTCACATGGTGTATGGCTTAGGAGTTTCATTTCTGGGCTTAGAGTCATGGATTCTATATCTAGGCCATTAAGAATTTTCTGCGACAATTCAGCTGCTGTCTTTATGGCTAAGAACAATAAAAGTGGAAGTCGAAGTAAACACATCGACATTAAGTATTTAGCCATAAGAGAACGTGTAAAAGAAAAGAAAGTGGTCAGTGAACACATTAGCACTGAATTGATGATCGCTGATCCTTTGACTAAAGGCATGCCACCTCTGAAATTCAAGGATCATTTAGAGAAAATAAGACTTGGTTCCACTTTGTAAGTGTATACATACAGTTTATTAATGAAACTCTTACATATTTTGATGTTTTCTCATATTTATGTGCACCTTAATTTCTTTGAGAAAACTCATCTGTATAGGACCAAGAATAAACATAGGGTTTATTCATTAAGAAATGTTACCACATGAAGAATAATACTTGAGGAACTAAATGCATCGTAATACATGGAAAGTAATACTCACTCTTAGAGGACTTATCGCCATGATTCATGTATTTACTTCTTAAAATACATCAATAGGATTAAGTTCGGTTAAACATATGGACCAAGTGGGAGAATGTAATAAATTCTAACATTAAGCATTCATGGTGGCCATTAAGTGGAGGCCATTTCAATATGGTATAGTCAATTGTGCACTATATGGTGGAGTCAATTGTGGCAATTAAGCTCCACAAAGAATTAATTGTGGCCAAATTAATTCAAGCACTATATGGTGGCAATTAAGTGGAGGCAATTATGCTTCACTAAGAATTAATTGTGGCCAAATTAATTCAAACACTATATGGTGGATCAATTAAGTGGAGGCAATTATGCTCCACTATGAATTAATTGTGACCAAATTAATTCAATCATTCTTAGTGCATTTCTCCTATAAATAGGATGACCATAGAGCATATTGAAGTTAGAGAGAAAACACAAGGTGTATGCTTAAGTTATTTTGGTTCATATTCTCAATAATTGTATTGAGAATATAAGGTATATGTAATCAATCTATATATGGTTCATGTTTAACCCTTTAGCCTCCCATTGATTGTGGTAATAAGTGTATAGAATACGGACGGACATTCTTGATGGGAGAACAAATATAAATCCAGTTTTGGTCCCTAGACTCGGTACTACTCATTTTTCTTTCATACATCATCAATTGAAGAGAGTTCTGAGAGTCTAGAAGAACCAATATCGAAAGAATATCGGATTGTGTAAGTGGAAAGCTTCAATGGCCGGAGGTATGTTTACGGTCTTTATAATTCTGCATTTAAATCTATATGCTACTTAAGTTGTTTAACATGTTTAGATTTTATTTAAGATCTTATATGGTAGGCTTAGTGTGGATATCTTATCGTTGTAATTACGTCAAATGTACATTTTTTAATGACAGATAACAGACATTTACTCTAATAGTCCCTTTGAGAAGCTTAAACAAATTTGAATAAATCATAAATGTTGACATGGCTTGCTGTCAGAACGGGTTACAAATCAATGTGATGCAAATCGGATGTTTCTATTAACTTCAACCCTCACTTCGTATTCTTGATGATAGATAGAATGTTTCCATTATCATTTGAAAAATAAGTTTTTGTCGAAAATTTACTGTTATGTGCACTTGTCCTTCAGGTGTGACCGCATCCTTTCGTATGGTAAGGAGATAAGTCTACTGAGTTACAGGAGGACTGAGCTTAAACTTTTCGATCATCGACCTGTGACTGCTACAAATATGGCTGAGGTTGAGGTGTTTTCTCCTAGGAAGCTACAACGGGCACTGACTTTCACGGATGCAGAAATTGAAATGAAGAATTTATAGCAGACATGGAAATTGATGTTGGAATGAGCTAGATAAGATAAACCAGGTGAGTACTTCCATGTATGTAAACTGAATAAAGATGTAGAGCATCTAATTGAATTCTCTTCAAGGCATTAGGGGTATAATATTGTAGGTATTATTAGGGAAATCAAATGGGAAACAGACCAAAGTTTAAGCTCATATTTATATGGAGGGAAAAAACTTGAAAAACAATGCAGTATCTTCTCTCTGTCCAGTGGGAAGAAGAGTGTCCTGATCATTCAGATTTTGGACCATGAAGGTTTTTCTTCTTTTGGTCTTCCTGAATGTTTCATACCATGTAATTTTTTTTCATGATATACAATGAACTGAAAGTTCTATCTTCTTTCTGATGATTTTTAATAACAATTCATGTCTGTATTTTTCTTTTTTGGTCTTCTGGAAAACTTGTTATGGTCTTCTGGGATAGTTCTAGAATGGTTACTTTTCTCCTGAACTCTACCCAGACTGGGCTTATAAATCTGGATGCTTTTAGCTGTTTTCCAGTTACCCTGGCCGAGGTTCTGCACGGTGGCAGACTTAACATTATGGCCAAATGGGGCTGTGACCTCCCTGGCCTGGCAAAGTCCTTTAACCTGCCTTCTGTTATCATTGGATTATTCGATTATTTTAATAGAATGGCTCCACTTGTGTTTTACTTGTTTCAGTTTCTAACTCCCATTCAGAATTTGAAAAGTTATAAGTCAAATTTAAGATTTGTTAAAGTAGTTCATTTTACTAGTTTTTGATACTTGAAACTTTTGGTATGATTACTAATTGAATCAAGAAATAAGGAATTTTCAATTCAACCAAAAAAAATTATGCACAGTAAATTTTGGATGTATTCCTCATTTATCAATGGTTCGAGTTATGCAAGTCTTTCTTAATTAATTTTTTTTTCATATTTCATTTGCTTTTGTGGATTTTTAACCAAATTTTTTTATTTATTTAAAGTGATAATTTAACCTATTCATTTTCTCTACCTACTCACACAACAACCCTCCTTAATTATAAGAGAGTTATTGACTGGAGGAATCAAACTTAGGACCTCAGCGCACTCAAGCACGTTTAACTTGAGGGAAATAACCATTGAGCCAAAGACTGTTGGTTTTTTAGAAAAAATTAGAGCCAAAAACATAAAATGGGTGATATGGATAAAGATACACCAACAAAACACGTGGCAAGCCTTCAAAGGCACAAAGGTAACTTCCAAACTCGAAAGGCAAAAAAGTAATTCTGTAGGTGAGACCTGTGCCCAGCTTTTTTGGGTGGGAATCCCATGCCTATATAAAGAGATCTCAATGTCCTATAAAGGATAACTTTTGAAAACATTTTTCCACCTCCTCTCCTTTTCACTTCAGCCTATCCATTCATTTCATCTCAGTATATTTACTGACTTAACCATCGTAGAGTCATCTCCGAAGAACAAAACTTTGGATGGTTTTCCTTTGTAGGAGTTCGTGTACCAAGTTGACGTGGAATTAAGACCGAGGTCGACATCAGCAACTCACCTCATCCTTCTCTGGTTCAACTAGACGTAATTATCCTTGGCTTCTTTTTGGAATCAACAATGGGTTTGGGTAAAGGACCATACATTTGTAAATTATGCTGGTGTCATAATATTCAGTCTTATTTTGGTTTTGCTCTCATCTCCCCACTCACAAATAGATTAATTTCAGAACTAGGGTTTGTTCAGCTGTCAGCTAGATAATTAGTTCGGCCATTCGCAGCTCCCTACATACGAACACTGCTTCAATATATTTGGGCTTCCATATTTCTCTGATCTGGGCTTGATTATTGATGCAGGATAATTCTGAGTGGGTTCGCTAAAGGGAGGCTAACCTGTAACAAAAAGTGGGGGTGAGAGCTCTGCAATTCTTGGTATTAATATTACACCTTTTAGATTCTTTCATTTGATTTCTTTATTTGGTTATCAAATTGTATATTGCAGATATAGTGTAAATTTGTAAGCTCTAGGCGGTTTATCAATAGGTTTTAGAGAGAAATATACATAAATTATGTTGGGTCTATATGTGTGAAATATACATCATACCCTTCTGTGGGCAGGTCTTCTCATTGCATACTAGTATTATAAAAATTGAGTGCATATTACTGTCATCTGGTGCTGCTATGCTCTGGATTATGTCCTTTGGACTTTCCAAGACTGGATTCTTCTATAGTCTCTGTTGAAGAATGTATTCTTGTGCTACATATAATAAATTTTTACATTGATATCTCTCTTTCTTTCTATCTATCTATCAATCTATCTATTTATCTCTCCAGGTGTGTGCGCATCTGCGCATATACCCAAGTAGCTATAAACTGTGTAAATGTACATGAATTTTTTTTCTTTTTAAAAATAAATATAAAATAATAAATAAATAATTTATTTTGTTAAAATAAATAAAAATACTTAATACATAATTAAATATTTAAATATTTAAACATAATTTGTTATAATATTGTGAACCAATGTAAATACACATGATATATGCATTTTATTACATTTTTAATTTTAAAAACTATTAAAAAATTAAGTTTATCATATCTATATTAATGATGCAATATTTATTAAATAAATAAGAAATTCAAAACGGATAATTCTACTCGATGGATTGAACAAACATAAACCCTCAAATAAAGATTTTTTTTTGTTGTAAAATCTCAAAATTTAATTAAGATAAACAATCAAATTTATTATTAAACTACTTTTGCTCAAAGGAGTGGCTTCTCAACATATTTAAAGAATTGAAATATATAAAATTTATGTAACAAAAATTTAATTATGCCTTTAAAAGTAATAATCAATTTTTTTACAATAAAGATTAAAAGTATATACTTTTAAAAGTGATGTCTATGGTGGGTTTGGTAAAAAAAAAAAGTAATTTATATTTGTTACATTTTGTCATATTTTTTATGGTAAATTTATAGTTTTAATAGTAAAAACAAAAACATTGATAATAAAAATTAAAAAAAATAATTTTATTATAAATAATATATGTTTTACCAAAAAAACATAACTACTTTAAAAAGAATATGTTTTACAATAAAATGTCTAATTAAGATAAATTGATTTGTTTTGTTACCAAACACGCTGCAACCACCAAGAATGTTTTCTTGTGGGATTTACTGTAACTCAACTCCTCAAGCAAGGAGTAGGATTCTGGTAATTCGTCATTGCCAAACAGTTGCTCTCTCTGGTCTAAGCACAAATTGTACAATGAAGTTTCAATCTTTCCTGCTTAGAAAATAAAAGTGAAAGAAAAAGAAAAGTCCAAAACCATCGCAGGAATTCTTTAAGGTGAATCCACCTAGAGAGAATAATAACAAAAGAAAAATTAAAACGGTAAACATGGAGATGCGGGGGATCGAACCCCGTGCCTCTCGCATGCAAAGCGAGCGCTCTACCATTTGAGCTACATCCCCTACTGATACCTTGTCCATTTATTAAATATTTCAAGTATGTCTGTTAAGGGCCCATGGGCAGTGGCCTCTTAATTTAAGTCTTTTCCAATTGAGTGATATTTCGAAGAACCGATTCCAATTTTATATTATTTTTTTTTCAATTTTTACTGAGTAATTTTTTATATAATATATGATTTATAATTTATCGTGTTTCGATTATGTGATAACTAGGTACGTAGGATATCACTCTTTCTGATTTTTTTAATTAGAAAATATCTACTATCTTTGTAACGTTATAATTAGGGATGAAATTGAGTCGAGCTGTCTGGTTATACTCGAAACTCGATTAAATCAAACTTGAGCTGTGATTTTGGATTGACTAACTTATTGAGTCAAACTCAAACAATGCTAAACTCAACTCGTTAAATTTACAAACCAACTCGATTTAATTAATAAATTAAATAAATATTATATATACACTATATTTATTTTATATATTTAATACATTATAATATATATTTATTTATTTAAAAATATAATATAATATATTATTTATTTTATTTCAAAAAAACTTGATTCAAATAAATATTTTACTCTCAAACTTGAACTTACTTCAAATCAAATTTTACTTGTTTCGAATACACATCTAATTACGATGATGGGATCTGTTGGCTACTGTTGCCTGCATCACTATCCAATTTTGTTCTATGGATTTGCTAGATGAATCCTTGAAATTAAACAAGATCCTATATATTCTCTTTTTAAAAAAAAAAAGTCCATTTCGTACTGGATTTGCGGGATTTGCCTGTGGTGATGTTGGCGAAAATAATTACATTCGGCAATAAGCCATTAACACTTAACCCGCCCGATGCAGACAATAAATTATGTAGTTTTATTTTTGAAATTGAATTTTTTTCCCTTTAATTTTCCTTTTTTATTCATTTTTCATTAATACACATAAACCCAAAAAATATTAAATTTCTCTTATAAGATTTTTACTAAAATAATTATCTACCTATCGAAAAGTTAAAAGTTTTGACATTGTCATCATGCATAAAAGTTTTTATTTGACACAGTTCTATGAGAGATATATGGTACAGTAATTCATCTTATCATTAAATAATATGAAAAAAAAAATATTTTTTTTCATTCAAATGTGAGATGGATTCATGTACCATCGATCTCTTGTGACATTATACCTAGAGGTTCCATGTCTAGAAGACAAATGAAAGTAATAAATACCTCTTCACGAATCAATTTTTAACTACCAAAATGCTAAAGTCTACTTATTGTATTTTAAATCTTGCATTTTTTTTTTCACTTTGGGTGAGGATACTATAAAAACAATAATTGTATGAACATTATCAATGAAGTTATCTAATAATTACTAGTAAAGTTTACATCCGATGCAAAAATTGTGTTTTGCACTAAATGCGGGTAAAAATTCCTCTCAAAATACACCATTTCAATAACTGAGGGTTTAATTTTTTTTATTTATTTAAATCAGGTTTAAGAAAGATACGGCATAAAGGTACTTTCCACCATTAGATGCATAACATATGGAAAGAGAAAAAAAAATATATTTTCTTTTCATCCAGTGGTAAATAAAGTTGGATTTGAGCCGAGCTCGAGCTTGAAAAGTAGACTCGAATACCTTATCAAATCAAACTCGAATGTCTTACGATTCGGCTCGAAAGGCTCTCGAACAATTAGATAAAATATTATCAAGTTCGAACCGGATCAAACCGAGTTTTTATCGAGCTATTCAAGTTCGGTCAAAACTTAAGCTCGAATTGCTTATTGAGCCGAGCTCGAATACCTTATCAAGTCAAACTCGAATGCCTTAAGGTTCGGTTCAAAAGGCTCTCAAACAGTTTGATAAAATATTATCAAACTTGAGCTCGAACCAATATTTATTTTCTAATATTATTTATTAAAATTATAGTTCAAACTCAAACTCGAGTCCGAGCTCAATTTTCGAGTTCGAGTTCGAGTCTATTAATTTTAAATTAGGCTGAATTCAAATATCATAGTATTCGACTTCGATTCGGCTCAAATCCCCCACTAATGATGAAATTTTTTTTTGCCATTAACTTTCTTTAGAGCTAGACAAAATTTTCTCTTCACTCCTAATGCTTTTTTCATTTTGTTCACATGTCAATTGGCATACGTTCATTCCCCCCAAAACATAGATTATACTCTTTATTTCTTAAGCTCTGTTCCTTGATTCTAAGAGCGTTTAGGCAGGAAATTAGTACAGACAAGGAAGGGATAAATAAATCCCTTCAATTGTCAATTTTGTTCGATCAAATCTTTCCGTCAAATTTTCTTGACAAATTTATCACTTGATTTAATAATTTAGTCACATGTCACAATGAAGACCGTAATTCTCGACACATGGATTTGTTGGATAATGTTTTATATATATATATATATAGAGAGCTGCTTAACATTATCTTTTGCTTTGAAAAGATTTAAAAATGTTGATTTTAAGGTGAATTAAAATCTAGCATTTAACATTGCTTAAATAATTTATCTAGGTGATTAAATTATTATGCTTTACATAGCAATAATTAAAGGAAGATTCAAGTCAAGTTTGAGTTAAAGGGAATTCAAACTTACTCGTGAGTAAAAATATTATTCGAATCGAATTTTAAATTAAATTTAAATTAAAAAAATTAAATTGATTCGAACTTGAATTAAAATTAAATTTTTTAAAATAAAATAACAAATATATACATATAACGACCATACGTGGATAGTGCCAAAGTGGTAGCACTATTTAATTTATGGCATTGGAGCCTACTAACTCTCTGAATTAAGCTGTCTCTATCATCATTGCTTTTGTGGAGGTCTATTTTGATCTACCACAGTACTATCCTTCTGCTAAACCCCTTGAAGATAGTTGCTGTTTGCCTCGTAGAGACTACAGTCACTGTCCATTTTTGTTTCTAAAATGATGCCTTTTGGATTTTGTTGCACAACAATAACGAGGGATGTCGCTTTTGCCATAGCTAGCTTCTTCCCCTTGCACGAGTAAATTTTGTAAGTATAAATTAATTAAGAGTTATATAGAACAATTTGTGAAATTATTTTTATTTTTAATAAACAAAAATTAAACCAAACATTTTTAAAAATAAATTGTTTATAAAATAGTTTTTGTATCTTAACTGAATTAGTGTTTACAAAATTAATTTTATTGACTGATAAAAATTTCATAACTCTACAACTATCTTATCATAAATAATTTTAAAATTTATTTTATAAATCAGAAACAGTTTCTTTTATGATATTCCTAATATTAGCTGCTTTTGTACTTGTTAATCATGTCTGTGTTTGGATTTGAAAAGTCATGGTTGAACTCTTTCAAATTTATTGGTCAAAGTATATATATATATAGAATTTTTAATCCGTATTTGTTTTTGATATGTTATTCGATAACTAAAATATGAGTATAGACATGAAAAATAAGATCGATTAAGTAATAAACATTTTTAACTCATACATGTTGATCCGTTATTCGTAAGACTCGATCTATATTTAGTCTGAGTCACAATTTTCTCATTTAAATAAAAAAAAAATTTGTCAATATACGTTTTTAACTTGTTATCAATCTATTAAAATACGGATATGAATATAAAAAATGTGTCCCATCTAAAAACAAATATTTTACACTCTTTCCCGCTTATTCACTAAAAGTGAAATCCAATCTGCCAACCTGCCCATTTTCGCCTCTAAATATGGTTAAATCACCCACAAAAACCTGATTTATGATGGTACTCAATTGCAAAAGGTGATCAGATGTGCATGAAGAAGTTTTGACGGCATGCAAAATTAAAAAATCTTCTATTAATTATTACTACTTTTCTTCTCTCAAAGGGGCATTCAGTAAAAGGAGATTCAACAAGCTAGGGTCATACATTTTTTTTTTTTTACAGTCAACAAAAAGTGACATGAAGTAAAAGGGTAGAGTTCTAAATTACCCAATTACCAGTTTGAGTTAAAATTGGGGCAATTGAATGAGCTTTTATCAGAAGACAATGAAGTGGAATTGATAGTTTGCTGGACACAAGGCAATAATTGTAGGGTCTAAACTGACATTCTGGGTTGTTTATGATCGCAAATTTTCTCCTTTCAGATCAAAAGGGACCACTTAGATGCGGTTACAGGTTTAGGACCAACCTACCTAGATATCAGTCGGTCAGTCCATTTTGTTACACATTTTCTTGTGAAAATGCAAACTGTTTAGGTCCATTTCTTACGTAACAACCCTCCGCTATCACTTTCATTCCAGTGTGAGAAAAGCAATTTAGCTCTTGTTTGGCATAAATGATGACGTCAAATTCGTATGTCAACAGTGATTTACAATAATGATACAGATACAGAATTATTAATCTGAGCTACTATGGAGTTAGCCGATGATGAAATTAATGATCGCTAAATTTGTGGAATTTATGGAATCAAGATTCCAACAGGTACATAATTCATTATCGGAAGATAAGGATTATTGAAAAATTGACCTAACATTTTTTATTTTATTTTGTAAGAGAATATGTGGGTAGAGTTGATCGGATTCGAGTCGAGTCGGGTTTGAGTTGAGGAGTGTTTGAGTTTGGTTTGTGAAAAAAATCTTATTCGAACTGAGTTTTGAATCGAACTTGAGTTAAGAAAATTGAACTTGAGCTCGACACGTAAGATTTTCAATTCAGGCTCGAGCTTGGCTGGCTAGCAGCTCGACTTGTTGACTCGAACAAATTCGAACTTGAGTTTTTCGAACCGAACTTTTCGAATAGAATTTTTTAAAATAAAATAAATAAATTTAGTATTTATATTTTTGAAATAATATATATATGTTTTTTATAATACATATTAAATATATAAAATAAATATAGTATATATAATATTTGTTTAATTTATTAATTAAACTGAGCTGGCTCGCGATCTTAATGGGCCGAGTTTAACATTGTTCGAGCTCGACTCGATAAGCTAACCGAGCCAAAATCACAGTTCAAGCTCGAGCTAGATTTAATGAAGTTTTAAATCAAACTTCTTGAGCGAGCCGAACTGCTTTACTCAGTTCAACCCCTATATAGGTGCCAAATTTTAATGCACCAAATGTTCACTTAATCTTTGAAGATTGGCTTTTGGTTTGCTATGTTTTACATCTGGCTAGCTACTCTTGCTTCAAGAATAGGGGTGAGAGACTTACTCTATTGATGTCCATATTTATAATTACTAGTACCCATATCCTTTTGTTACATAGACAATATGAGATTGAAACTACTTATAATAACATCTCTCTTCGATGTAGGATTTGAAGAGTATCCCGACACAAATAAGCAATATAATTAATTAGATTTTCAGTTGTATTGAATGTATTATGATTGTATTTTTCCTCTTTGACGAAGTGATACTCTACATTTGCAGGGATTGGGAGCTCAAAAAATACCCTAACTGTTATACCAACCATTATTTAATGGGGATACTAAATTTTGATTTCTTTAACACAGCGTTTAATAGTAAGGAATTGAGGTTTCAAAAATAAAATCGAATAAAAAAAAAAACTCTCTTATAACTAAAAGTATATCAGATGCGAGAGATTTTACCTTTTCTCAAAAAAAAAAAAAAAGAAATTAGAAAGCAAAGAGAATGAGAGAAATGTGATACCTATTTCCCTTTATATAGTCCTAATTTTTATGAAAGTACATCGATCTGGAAATTTGCTATTTCCTTTTCTAGTAAACATTCATCTTACAAATCTGATCGGAACAAATTCCTTCTTTGACTGGTTTTTGGGCAAAATTATCTTTGTGTCTTAGAGCAGAAAGTTATCCTTTTGTCCTTGGACAGTTAGACATGAAATTTCCCTTTGCACATATGGCTGTGATCATCAACTTTATAACATTGAGGTCAGAACTGTATTGGAGGTGCAATTATTTCAGTCATAGAGAAAAATCCAAATAATTCAAACAGTCTCTAACTTTGTCTAATTCTCTTTGCCTCCACATATAGTGTTCCTTTCTCTTACTCTCAATGTAAATGTGCATGCCATTGCTTAATTAGAAATACCTAGGTGTTACTATGTACTTTTTGAGTTTTACCGATGGCTAAAAAAAAAATCTATTGTCAACAAAAGTTTGGTTTAATGGTAAGAGTTCTCTCTTCTTTTGAAATGTTTGAGTTCGAGTTTCATCATATACTTTTGGTGATATTAAATTTAGACTTTCATCGCACATGATGTGGAATAGTCTTCAGCTTTGACTTAAGTGCAGTAGAGATTACTCTAAATTGATTATAGACCCAATGTTTTTGACGGATATGTGTGATAATCTAATTGCTTATCCATTTTAAATACCAAAAGAAAAAGAATTTAAACAATTTCTACCAATCAGCTGGCGTTTCCCATGTTTATGCATCTCAGTTTTACCCTTTTGTATATATATTTATGTCTCTTTTAGCCTCTTCTACATCGCTGTCCTTCCCGGCTTCACTGCCAAAACTTCTTTGCAGCCACTGCCTTTGCATTTTCTTGCTTTATATTTTGGATTACACACGTAAAAAAAAAATTGTTTATACCGACACTAAAAAGGAAAAATCACTTGTTGTATAATTGGTGTTTAATTCAAGTTCCACGTGTCGATCTCGAGTTAATATTGGAAACTTCTCTATCTACTTAGGTTCTTTAAAAAGAGTGATTTCACATGGAGAGAGAGAGAGAGAGAGATGGGGTGATGGTGTTCATGAACTACATGAAGACATGCAATTAATATAATTGTCATTGTCTGCAGGATGAATAATTGAATGAATAAGTTAAGGGAATTGAATTACGATTGTAATGTTTGTGCAGATCTTAGTCTTCGAGAGAACATGTACTCAATTCTTGTTCACTATAGCAAGAGAAGGACTTGTAATTGCTATTTAAACAGACAATTCTAATTACCGTTTAGCCTAAAAGTAGTTTCGATTTTTATCTTACGAATGATTTTTAAAATAGTATTTGATAAAATAATAATAAAATTAAAATTATTTAATATTTAATAAAACAATAATAAAATAATTTTTTTCACATAAAATTATTTAATTTTTTAAAATAAATTTCAATTTTTAATTCTTTTCATAAATCTGTTTATCTAAAACAAAAACTATTTTATAAACATTTCCGAATGATAATTGGTGATCAAAATGATAACCCAACTAATATAATGATGTGACTTAACATGGGTTGACTCTTCAACCTGTCAGTATCATCTAATAACATAGGCAGCGAGCTTGAGAGAGGGAGTGATACCTCCTTATGATAATGAAGCACTGATCGAACAGTTGGCAGACATATAAATTAATAGCCTCAGAAATTACTACTGAAGAGAAAGAACCATATATATATATTACATGCAATTAGGAAGTGTTAATTAATCAATTTTATTGCAAAAGAAACAGAATTGGTTATTTGGGTATCCTTAAAAAGAAAATTCAAAACTGCTTTGATTTGACTGAGGCAAAAAAGATGCATGGAGTAAGGGGTGGAAGAAATTGTATGCTGCAGGATGTGCATGTATAAGAAACGAGACACTGAACAAGCCCACCAAAGCAAATGCTGGATGGGCAATGAGCCTGAAACTACTTGTTGCTTCAAGCAAGATAAAGAGAAAAAAGTTAAAAATAACAGATTGTTCCCTCTCTATTTCTCTCTCAATATTTATTATTTATGTACGTGGTGCAATATTTTGTTGGGAAACAAACTGCAAGTCTAATATCTCTGACTTTGTGTATTGGCTTTTACTTTCTTTCTTTATGATTTTCTCACCTTGGCAATTAAATTTATTTTCTTCATCTGCAGGGAGTAATTTCTTTACTTTCAACACATGCATTTTTTGGTTTTACCTGTTAAGTAGCTTTCCTCTTTTCTCCTTTAAAATTTTACCCCAAGTTCTCATAAATAAATAGTTTAATACCCCTCCTGCTCCCTCTTTCTACATACAGACACATATGTGTATATATATGGCTATCACTCGAGTGGGTAGTGGCCAAACTACAAAACCATTACCCTAATTGTCTGTTCTTCAATCCTAATCTTTAACCATGACAGATCCCAACTCAAACCTCTTCACGGGATGGTTCAATTTCATGCCTCTTCATCCTCACTACTCTTCTTTCTCTTCTTACTCAGACCCCACTTGCTATTCTCCTCATGCTTATAGTACTAACAACAACATCAGCAACAATTCTTCCACTAGTCAAAACTATCCCTCCTCACCTCCTCTCAGAGAAGCTCTTCCTCTAATCAACTACTTGAGCCCTACAAGACAAGAAGAGCATGAACCCTCAAGTAGTTCCATGGATCAAGAGGATAAGAGAATGATGAACAAAGATGATGATGATGAGGAGGAGGCTGTGACTGTAGCTCTACATATAGGTCTTCCTAGCCCTAGCTCTGATTTGGGCTCCAGGGTCTCCTCATCTGCAGATACTACGACAGATAAGGAAGGAGAGACTGTGGTTTCTGGGTACCCTTTTGATAGATTAAACAAGGGTCAGTTTTGGATTCCTACCCCTTCTCAGATTCTAATTGGTCCTATACAGTTTTCATGTCCTCTTTGCTGCAAGACCTTCAACAGATACAATAACCTGCAGGTATATATCTCCTATTAACGCATGAGAAATGACTACAAAGTCTTTTCCTTTCATGATTTCCTTTCATTTTTGTATTCTTTTCCATTGCTTCCTCTCCTTTAATTTGATCTGAATTTTAAATCTTACCTTTAGTGTTGACTTGTGTTACATATTTAAAGAAACAAGCAGAGTGTTTACACTTCACAAGTTCACAGTATGTTTTTACCTTTCTTTTGTTTTTATTTAATTAGCTTTTCACCTCTTTACTTACTTTTTAGGGGGGGTTTTCATTTTGCATTGTTGTAATTGGTTTCTGATTTGTATCTATACACGTCAGTCTCTGGTGCAAATGAGACTCATCTGAGTACTGCTATTTTGTTTGTTAGATATAACCATTGATGAAACGTTCTTTGGGGTTTTTTTTTTTACTTTGAAGATTGTGCTAATTGCACTCAGTTTCAAATGTAAGACTGATAATTAAGATTTTACAGTGCTTTCCAGGTTTCAGTTGAACTTCATCAAGAACCTCAGTTTTCAGCTCCCATTTGGACATTCTAAATCTGTAAAAAGACAGTTGCACATTAAAATTTACAGTCATACCTTTTCCAAAAGAAACAGTACCCTTCAAGATTCAGATGTTTTTGTAGTAATTAAGAACAGATAAATATAACCCCAACCTGTAATTTAAAGACCACAAAATAGGGAGTAGAATTTACGCTCAAGTTTATATCCTAAACAGACCTCTTGCATCTTGAAGATTACAATTAATTAACCAGCATTAATAGGTTCTTGATAAATCATACATGGATGCAAAACAATACTAACTTATAGCTAGCTGCGTTTTTTTTATTTTTAAAATTAATTGTTATCTAGATTCACCTAGATTCTTAATTAAATTGCTCATTTGTTCTAAGTTCAATGCTGTACTACTGTCTGATCTCCACTACTCCTAACCCTTCTTTTTCAATCTTTTTCTCCTTGTGTGTGTTGTCAGTTTTGAGTTTATCAAGTAATTTGTATATGTAGTTAGTGGGTTTTCTCATTTTTCCATATATATATATATATATATATATATACACATGTTTCATAGTATATATTTTAAAGTGCTTTAGATATCAAGTAACACAATTTTTCTCTCTCCTCAAACAATACAAGTGCTTAATTGGTTCTTTCCATTTTTTTGGCAAATAACAATAATTGATGTATATATATCTCTCAATTCTTTAGATGTATATAATTTCATGTTTAGAAAAAAATGGTCCCCTTTCTACTTAATTATAGGCAGCTGCAAGTGTGTTTTTTTTTTTTTTTTCTGATTTTAGGCTCTCTCTCTGCGCTAATGGGTGCAGATGCATTTGTGGGGACATGGATCACAGTACAGAAAAGGACCAGATTCTTTAAAAGGAACCCAACCAACAGCAATGTTAAGGCTGCCTTGCTATTGCTGTGCACCAGGATGCAAGCACAACATTGATCACCCAAGAGCAAGACCCCTCAAAGACTTTAGAACTCTCCAAACACATTACAAGAGAAAGCATGGGAGCAAACCCTTCATGTGCAGGAAATGTGGGAAAGCATTTGCAGTGAAAGGTGATTGGAGAACCCATGAGAAGAACTGTGGGAAGATATGGTATTGCATTTGTGGGTCTGATTTTAAACACAAGAGGTCTCTAAAAGACCATATTAGAGCATTTGGCCATGGCCATGGCCATGCAGCTTTGGGTATTGATTGTTTTAGTTTACAAGAAGAGGATGAACCGGCATCCGAAATTGAGCATGATGGTGAGCCATGATGATCCTCGATCAATGTGATCGACTATATATATATATATATATATATATATATATATATATATATATATATATATATATTGGGTTTTAGTTAGTTTTGATCTTTCAGCTTGTGAGTTGATATTTAATTCCAAATAGTTATGGTTCACGAGCCATTATATCCTAATGGTTATCTATTTCTCACTTTCTTCTTGTGTATTTTCTCCCTAGTCTCAATGTTAGCGAATTTCTATTTAAATCTACGTGGGTAAAACTTAAACTTAGGTACAATTCTTTTATATTAAGTTATTTTGTTTTGTTTAAAGTTTTTACATTTTTAACATTAAAATTAATCATTGTAACTTATCATCTAATATATACGTCAATGAGAATTTTGACGGTAACTTAAATTGTCAAAACTTAAAATTTTGACGATTTAATTAAGTTATACTTAAATCACCTCTTAATTATACAGCGCAATAGATTTATATTTTTCATAATTTTCATTATCATCTCTAACCCCTCTTCACCTTAAAAAAAAAAAAAAAAAAACCATTACTTCTTTAATCACAACAAAATATTTGTACTAATTTTGCAAATTCAATATTTTCATATCAGAAATAGGTGTTCATAGAAGCAAATTTTGCACAGCAATAACATTATTATTCATAATTGTGATTCTTTTTTCTTCATGTTTCAGCAAACGTTGGCAATGAGGCCACCAGATGGAGAGCAATGGTTGCAGAGAAATCTTTCAGTCCAGTCTATAGCGATCCGACCTCTCATTTATTGTGGCGTTCTAAAATGGAGGGTTAAGTCTTGATATCCCATATCGATCAGAGAGAATGTGATTGTGCTGTTTATAAGTGATTATCACCTCTACTTACACATGTTTTAAAACATGAGGCGTGGCATGCTAAAGCAGATAATATTGTGCTGTTTATAAGTGATTATCACCAATAATTATGTTTATTATCAAGTTTGACTTGAGCTCGAGCTCAAACTCAATTTTTGAGTTCAAATTGTACTCGCGCTAGAGCCCAAAAAATGGGTCTAAAAAATCTAGGTGGGATCACTTGCTAGTAGTAGTAATTCACTTGTAAGAATTTATTTAAATTTTTTTTGTTGGAAACTTGTATTTAATTGATTTAATACCGGTATTAAACTTGCTAATATAATCATTATCAATTTACTATAAGATTTATTTTTTTTATATGGCTGTGCCGATTTTGTATTTAATTTTCTAAATGAGAACATCTATATTAATGAATTATATAAGAAATATTTTAAATGTGTGTATTATCAATTTACTATAAGATTGATTTTTTTTTAAATGGTTGTGCCGATTTGTATTTAATTTTTTATACAAGAACATCTATATTAATATATTATATAAGAAATATTTTTAAATATGTGTTATATGAAATTATTTTTATATTTTCTTTCAAATTATAAATAATTTTGCTTTCATTAATCAAGATTTTTGGATCCCTCCACAGGATTACAATGACATTAACAAATATGTAACAAAAGGTTGACACTAAAATTAAAATGAATTATGAAGTTTTTTTAGAAAGGAATTATGAAGTTGAATAAATACAAATAAAAACTAGGAGAAACCAATAGGTTAAAAATGTTTGGGCAAATTATACTGCACTATTTCCAATTTTGTTGAAATGACACTATCATATCAAATCTTTTTAAAATTCACGATTCACTCCAAAACGCTAATTTCCACCATCAAGCAACCTCAAAATGAATATTTTTTTAAAAAATCAAAATTTTAGTCGAATATTACTTTTCACGATAACAAAAGTACCATTAAGTATCATAAACGTTATTTTAAAAAAAAATAAAAGCATTAGATATGAAACATATGTAACAAGAAATTTTTACGGCTTTTTGTTAAAAAAATTATCATCATTTTTTCTTTCGAAAAGTTGTTAAATTATATTTTAAATAGATTTATATTCTCTTTTAAGGTATAAAACAAATGTTACTTTATATTTTAAAAAAATATTATTATATCATTACCTATCACATTTTCAACTAAATAAAAATCAAATATCATCATAAAAGAAAATTAAATATTTTAAATGAAAATTTTGTTGCTATGTATTTTTATAAAATTAAAAAGCCTAACATATAAAAAATGAATATTAAAGATTATCATAAAATAAAAATTAAAGATAAACTTTTCTATTTTAAAATTAAAATGATATTGTATGTTTTTATTTTTTTAGAAAAATATAAATTCAAATATCTTAAAAATTTGTGTCATAAATAATTTAAAAATAAATAATTGATAAATAAAATTATTAAATTTATTATAGTCACTTGAAAATATTTTAACACATTTTAATCATCATGAGAAGTAGTATTCAATTAATTCAAATAAATTCATTTTAAAAATATTTGAAAGTAAAAATTAATGTTTTGAATTATTAAAGATATGTTAATATAATTCTTTTATACTGCTGGACAGAAAATAATCTGGCCCTACTCGAGTGGATAGGCAAATTACTTCTTGACATTTGGCAACAGTGGACCCCACCGTATACAATAAGCTTGCCATCCACAACAATATTGGATAACGAAAATCTTCACCTTTAGGGAAACGAACCACCACCACATCCACAGTTTTAGATCAAATCCCATCGATTCCCCATGGCCACAATCTTCTCCCCATCAGCCGTCCTCTCCTCCTCCACCACCACCACAACTAAAACTCAAGCAAAACCACCACTCTTCACCAAGCAACCACAACTAGCCACCACCATAGCCACCACCTTAACCGCCACGATAGCCACTACCTCCATCCTTGCCACCACCACACCACCTCCCTCTCTCGCATCAGACACCTACCAAATCTACTACGGAACCGCCGCCAGTGCCGCCAATTACGGCGGTTACGGCGGGAACTCCGACAAGAAAACCTCGGCAGAGTATGTGTACGACGTCCCGCAGGGTTGGAAGGAGCGCCTCGTCTCCAAAGTGGAGAAGGGCACCAACGGGACCGACAGCGAGTTTTACAACCCAAAGAAGAAGACAGAGAAAGAGTACTTGACTTTCTTGTCTGGGTTCAGACAATTAGCCCCCAAGGATGTCATTTTGAACAATTTGGCGTTATCGGATGTGGAGCTGCAAGATCTGATCGCCGGAGCAGATAGCATGGTCTCTGAGGAGAAGAAAGACGAGACAGGGCAGATTTATTATGTGTACGAGATTGATGGGGTTGGTAAGCATAGTTTGATATCTGTTACTTGTGCTAAGAATAAGCTTTATGCCCATTTTGTCAATGCGCCAACACCGGAGTGGAATCGGGATGAGGAGACCCTCAGGCATGTTCATGAGTCGTTTAAGACTGTTGGGTCGTTTTGATCGATTAGAATGTGCTCTTGTGAGATAAACAGAGTTGAGGAGAGAGAGATTATTTTGGTAATGGAGATCAGGAGGTGACTCAATGTTTTCGACTTTGTTTGATTGTAAGAAAGTTTTTTTTTTTTAATATAATTTTATAGTCTATTTTGTATTTTTTTTCTTGCATTTCCGATTAATTTTGAATCAGTGTTTATATTCGAGAAAGACAAAGACACGCGAACAGAAAGACAAGTGAACAGAAAGATTCAATTGAACGAAATTAAGTTTTACATTATTCTTATACCGCTTTTGAAAACTGTTTAAATCAATTAACACAAACATGTAATTTCTAATGTCAACGTTTTGCTTACCTTTTGATCAGCAACTACTATATATGCATTTCTACTCCATTCGAAATCTTGAAGATCTGGCACCATCAAAGTGAAATTGAACAGCCGATGCTAGGAATTGCTGCAAATTTTCGTGCTACTGGATCAGCAAATTAAGTGATTCTTACTAGTATAAAGTAAAGCCATCATCATAGGAAACATGCCATCCTCGTCGACAAGGTGGAGCATTTTCATCATACTCAGCACAGCAGCTCCATCTTTTCTTCCAATTAGCGCTCCCAGTGTTTGGTCTATTTTTCTTTTCGTTCCATTTGTAGACGATAACTCCAGATCGGTCAGTCCAATCTCCATCAATCCCTTGGTGGGGTGGAGCCAATGCAAATAATCCCTTCTCTCCTGCAAACCGTATAACTAGCTTTTAAGTTTCCCGTCAAAGATTCTCAGATCCACTGATTAACTCTTCAAAACCATAATGAAGACATCAACAACATAAACTTGTGATCATTTCACAAATTTTGCCTTGCTGGTCTACGAGGTCTAAATCTAACAGATTCACTAAGACCACCATGGACTTTTCTAAAATTCAAGAACATGACTAGAATTTCTTCCTAAAGGCAGAATTGAGTTCTATGCTGTCACTGTATCACTGCAACATGATAAATTGCTTACCTGTTCAGTCACTGCCTACTTGGGAATTAGCTTGATTTCAACATTAGGTTCTGTTTATAAGCATTTTCACCAGGGCTTGATTTCGTTACGCTGATGTTAATTTCCAAAATTTCAGATAAATTCTAACCTTAAAATTGTTTACTGAATCTCACAAGAGGACCATTGAAATGAGAAATTAAAGAATTTATCATCACACGCATTTAAAATTGAGTTTTTTTTTCTTCTAGAATTCCTAATATTAATCTCACTACCTTAGACATATAAAAAGAAAAGATAAAAGGGAACAGTCTAGACAATGAAAAGGAAATAAATCCCATATAACATGTGGGTGACATAGGAGATAAGAGAACATACCAGTGGTGTGGCCATGGAAGGAGCAAGCAGTTGGGGAATTATCATTGTCACGGTAAAGAGTGTTGCACCTTAAGCATCTCTTCTTTGTCTGATTTTGAGATATATTCTTTGATTTTCTCTGATCAGTTTCTGATGATGACTTTATTTTCATGATATTTGATGGTTTGCAGAGTAGACTTTGAGAAATACTGCAAGCCAAAGCCATGGCTATGTTAGTGTGTGCTCGTGTGTGTGAAAAGAGAGCGAAATAAATTAGGATGAGTTGGGGGTAAAAAATGAAAGCACACATGAGTTTATATCATAATTACACTTATGTCCTTTTAATTTGCAAATATTTTTTTTTTTTTTAAACTCGTTGAAAACAAGTCAACGGGCATAACATCGATCAAATATGATGGTAACATCATAAATGTTTTTGAAATCCTCAAAACACCCTTCTATCTTTAAAACATGTGAACGTAACTTCCCTCTCTCTAACACTTTTCTTTCTTTTTCCTTCATCTGTTTTTGCAAACTGTCGTAGACTTCATAGGTGTTCTGCAACTTCAAAATTTTGCAAACCTAATCTTGCTCTCTAAACTTCGAATTCGTGTGAAATCTTCTATTATTTCAACTAAATTTTCTCGTTTGAAGCATATCTCAAAACTTGGGTAAGGATTTTGATTTGGGTTTGTGGGTTTCTGGGCTTATTCATGTTTTTGGCTATTTCGGGTTTGTGGGTTTCGTATTTTTTATGTCTAATTTTGTTCTAATTAGAGAGATTGCTTATTAATTTAAGTAACACTTCAACTGATAGCAAACATAGATTCATAAAAAATTCGAAAAGGTATGAATTTTTTCGAATCTTTTTTCGGTATGAATAGTGTGAATCCATAATCAATCTCTATCTCTAGCACTCTTTTATTGGTATTTTGTTGATCTAATTTATGTGTAAATTTATCTAGTTTATGTACTGTACAAACGATTGAAGAAGTTGATTTGAGGTTTGTTGAAATTCGCACATAGAAAGAGAGATCTATAAACGATGGAGAGAGTGAAGAGTTGGTTTACGACTTTTGCTTTGCTGGGTGTTGTTTTGCTTTTGTAACAGTTTTGTTAGTAGTTAGACATACTTCTTAAAAAGAGAGAAAGAGTTAATGATCTGATAGTGTATTAGGTACGTTTTTTAACAATATTTACTTGACGTTAAGTGTGAGATAAATAAGACATTTTATTTTTCCATTGTCCGTTTACTAGTTTTCAATGAGTTTAAGAGATAAAAGTTTATATTTTCAAACTAAAAAAAATATAAATGTATTACGGTGTAAACTCACGGTGTTTTTATTTTTTACCCATGAGTTAGTGTTATAAAATATTTTCTCTAGGTCAGCCCATTAGGTCACTAGTTCTAAGCTTAAGGACATAAAAGTTTCCAATTATTTTGTCATGGTTAAGAAATGAATGGCAAACCACTAGGTCTTTTGTAATTCATATCTTATTTCATCTTAAATTTTTTATATATTTTATCTATTATTCTGATCTACATCTATTAATTTTTTTATCTATTCATTATATTTAAATTTTATATATTTTAATATCAAATTTATCTTACTTCACGTAAGCAACAAGTTTATCGATATCTATTGGCTTTTTTTTTTTTTATTTTCTCAATATATTCAAATTTTGTATATTTCAATATTCAAACTTATAACTGTTTCATTTTAAAAATTATGTTTTTACTATTATTATTAGCTTTTTTCACTCATTATATTTAGAGCATTTTTTAACTATTCATTTTATTCATTTTTCTATAAGAACATTTGTTTATCTATTAACTTTATCTATATCATCTCCCACTGCCTTAACTTAGTAGTGTGAGACACTTTCCCCTTGCTTGTGGGTAATGGTTCGAACCCTAACCCTTTTTTGTAATGATAAAAAAACTAGTTTTATTTATATCTTTTAACTTTTTTTATTTCCTTATTATATTCAAAATTTATATATTTCAATATACATTTTATCTTACATAATCTCAAAACTCCTACATTTTTATTTAAAAAGTTATTATATATCTATTATTTTTTTTATATTCTCATCATATTCATATTTTGTATATTTCAATATTTAAACTTGTCTTATTTCATTTTAAATATGTTGTTATTTAAAATTTGGTATATATTTTTTTGCACATCATATGGAATTTATTAGTTAATAACACATTGGACTTAATAAAATTTTATGAAATAATTATTTTTAAATTACATAGTTATAGTGAATATTTAAATTAAATTAACATACTTTGAAAAAATGAATAATTGAATGAAGGATAATGAAGATGTTGAGGAAGTGAAAATTTGGAGTCAGTCCAACTTATTTCAATTGCCAAAAAGTGATAAATCATTTTTCATATTATATTAAAATATACTATTTAGAAACAAACTATTTAAAATTAAATGCTTCAAACTTACATATCGTGCATAAATAAAAATATTGCACATCTTTTACCTTTAAAATAGACGAAAATCAACTTTAAAATAAATAAATATAATAACAACATAGCAAGCAGTGTCATTATCTGTAAACTGCATCTTGCGGGGGGTTATCTGTTTGTAATGAAGTTGGGACAAAACATAGATGATTGGTGTGAAAAATAATGGAAGAATATTAGATACAACTAAAAAACTAAAGAAAAAAATACAATTATAACTATTAAAAAAATAAAAGAGATTACCAAACATACTTTTATTTGATAGTTTTTGCTTTATAGAGAAAAAAAACAATGAAACCTGATAAAATAAAAGAAAATACCAAACATACATTTTTCTGATAGTTTTTTTTCTATACATAGATATAAAAACAATGAAACCCAATATTAAAAAAAGAAAAAAAAATGGAATGATGTAGACTAAAGTTTCAATTAAATTGTCTTTTTTTTCATTGTTTATTAATATAAGTTGAATTTTTATATATATTTTAAGATAATGATACTTAAGAATTTAGTTAAGATAAAATGTTATTTAAAGTTAAAATTTTAATTTTAATAAAAGTTAAATTTTTATATTTTTAAGATAATAGTTAGTTTTGATACTTACAAATTTGGTTAAAATAAAATATTATTTGAAATTGAAATTTTGAAAAGTTAATTAAAGATTTCAAAATTTTAAATTTTAATTTAAAATATTATATTTATATCGACGTACATGTTATTGTTTATGTGTCACGTTCGAATATATATATATATATATTTTTTTTTGCTTTACCTTCCATCAGAAAATAAAATTGTTTAACCAAGTAATATCCAAGGGCATTTCCGTATTTTTAAACGGCAAAACCAAGGTCTGGAGTAGTCTCTCTTGACCGCCAAATAAAACCCTAGGGATTAGTCCCCTAACCTAGGCTGTTAATAGGCCCTTCTAAGTTATTCTCTCTTTCTCTTGATTGCATTTCACGTGCAAGGACAGACTCCTTCGATCTCGCTGTCTCTCTTTCTTTTCCTTTCTTAGAAAAATCGAAGTACCTCAACTATATTTATATCATCAGCTCTTTTAGGGTTTTTGTTTCGATTTCTCAAAATCAAACAATCAGCTAATCTAATTAGTCTTCAATCTACATAACATGTCGAACAGGTAACGGTCTTATAATCCCTTAATTTTTGTGTTCTTTTTATTTTATTTTTATTATCATTAGCTGCCGAATTGTTCCATTGTTTCAATTTTGCACGGGCTATTGGTAATTGTACAATAACTCTGATATTTTAAGTTGATCATGTGAATTACTTTGTGTTTTCGAGTAATTACGTGCAAAATTTCCGATTGGATTTGAAGGGGGCGGATTATGTGTATTGATGAGGAGAAAATTGATTTTTTCTTACTAGGAAATGTCTGTTCGATATTGTCATATGAAGTTTTGGCTGTTTACTGAGAAAATATGGGTAAAGGGGAGGGATTTGGTTTCAATAGAGGACTTGATGTTGAAAAAGAGAGCTCAATTGAAAGTTTACATGAAAAGGAGCTTATATTCTCTGATAATAGGAAGATTTAAGAAATTTGGGTTTTCTTGTTTTGAGGTTGCATGTATTTTGTTGGGAAAATGTAGTAAATGTGAAGATACCCGTTTTTGAGTAGGCTATATGTGTTTGTTTTTTACTATCATTTGGTATTCTTTAATCCTTTTTTATGGGGGAGGGGGAGGGGTGCAGCTCTCTGGGAAATATAGATCTAGCCTCTATGATCTTGGACTTCCTTGATGTTTAATAGGCATATTTTAATGTGCAGGAATAAATGAGAGTGAAAATAAATGAAGGGAAGAATGCTATGATAGTCATCTAAATTGATTCTTAACAATCTAGCTATCCATTCCTCATTACTTGTAGTAATTTTAGCTTTTGCTTTTTGACTATAAACTAATAATGTGTGAAGGTGTCCACGCGCCAATAAAGGGTCGATATCGAATAAAGTAGTCATATGAGTAAATCGTTTTAACTTTACACCTGTCTGTAGAATTTTTCAAGCCTGTATGATCAAAATGGTTCCAGTATTTAGATGGTTCAATTATTGTAAACTTGCTGATGCCACTTTGCATGTATCAATTGGTGAGATAAACGCTCAAACAGATTAGAGAATGTGGAGACATCCCTTGGGCTTTAATATTAATTAATAGTCATTGTGATTGTTAAAAAAAAAACTATTTTTACAGCCATGTTTTATGCATACAATAGTTATGTTGTTTGATTATGGCATGGAAAAAAATGGAATTGTGAACTTTGTCAGTGCTGTCAAAATTTTGAATATGTCATGGGGTCACAGTTTTGTCTCTAGAAGTACTTTGGGTTGTTCTGATTGTCATTGCTTTCATAATAATATCTTGATTGTTCCAGGATCCTTTGCAAGTTCTTTGCTCATGGAGCATGCCTGAAAGGGGAGCATTGTGAGTTTTCGCACGATTGGAAGGATCCACCGTATAATGTGATACTTCTAGTTTTCCTTCTATTTTCTTTCAAGATCCACCCATCAATATTCATCAAAGCAACAAGCTTGCTGTCTTATTATTTCTCTCACTGTTCTGTCATCACAGATTTGCACCTTTTACCAGAAAGGGATATGCTCGTATGGAAGTCGATGCAGATATGAACATGTTAAAACATCTCGGTTGGATTCACCAGCTTCATCTTCGTCAACAGTTTCTCTACAATCTCTGGCCTCGGATTCTGTTGCTCTGCCTCGCCCCTCAAGAACTATTTCAAGCAGTGTGACTATAGTTCCTGGTGCTCCTGCAGAGTCTTCTGCACCACACAGAGGTCTCAGTCCTCCTCCTACACCAGCATGGAATTTGGACTTGGGTCATTGTGATTTCTTGGACACTGGTGATGTTGTGGAGGGTAGGAGTTGGAAACTGGATAACCATTCTATCTGCTCATTTGCTGCTGCTGGTAATTGTCCCCGGGGAGAGAAATGTCCTCATATCCATGGGGACTTGTGTCCCACTTGCGGAAAACATTGCTTGCATCCTTCTAGACCTGATGAAAGAGAGGAACATATGAAAACATGTGAGAAAAAGCAAAAGCATCTTGAGGCATTGAAACATAGTCAAGAAATAGAGTGCAGTGTGTGCTTGGATCGTGTACTATCAAAACCTACTCCAGCTGAACGGAAGTTTGGATTGCTAACAGAGTGTGATCATCCATTCTGTATATCCTGTATTAGGTATTGGCGTAGCAGTTCCCCGACCTCTGGGATGGATGTTAATAGTACATTGAGGGCTTGCCCAATATGCCGAAAGTTATCTTATTTTGTTGTCCCAAGTGTTATTTGGTATTCCACTCCAGAGGAGAAACATGAAATTATAGATAACTACAAGGCAAAACTCAGGTAATCACGTAGTAATTTGTGAGTTGTGTTTGCTTTGAGTCAAAGTTCATCACTCTAATAAATTTTTGAACATTTTATTTTCAAAAAGAGGTGGTTGTATTTCTTGTAGTTGGAATGCTTTTAAAGATGTAGGTTGTGGCTTATTGATGTATGGTGAGGGAAACAGGGTTATCTAATTCAAATTACCTCATTTTGTTGGAAAATATCTGTTTTGAAGTGCTTGAGAATTTTTTACTTTGGATCTAATATAGTTATGTAGTTTCACTAGGGAAAATAAGTAGTAGTTCATTTAAGTAATTGGGCTGACAATTTAGTGACTAAAGGAGTTCAGATTTGCTAATTTATTGTAGTTTTTGGATTTCAGGATAATGGATATCTATCCTCTTTTTTTCTTTTTTATTTTGCAGGTCAATTGATTGTAGGCACTTTAACTTTGGAAACGGGAACTGCCCATTTGGGACTAGTTGCTTCTACAAGGTGAAAGAATTGTCCATATGAACTATGTTGTCTATCTTTTCTGCCTAGATGTCAAGATTCTTTTTGGACAAAATATTTTTAAGAAAAAAATATTCTAATTGGAACCCATGGCTACTTAAAGCCATTAAACTTCTGAAGATCTTTCCTTTTAATTTTTATTATTGTGTTTAGGCCGTGTCCTTCCCTTTTTCGGAAGTTGAACATGTCTTGTTTTGATCTCCTGAATATATGTTAAGGTATGGACTTATATCTGTCCAAGTTTTCCTTTGCACTAGATGTATTCAGTATTACTTGTGCCATTTTGTAACATTTTTATTTTTTAGAATTTGGTATGTCATGTGTGTATGCTGGGCTGAATGTTGCTTGGGGTTTTAGTGATTGTAATCAGCAAGTGCAACCTGAGATCCATGAGAGCTGAGATAACGTGTTTCTAATTGATGAACCTGGAGTTACTGGAAAATAGTAATTTGATCTGAACTACACTTTGGCAACCCAAGAAGGCTTTATCTAACCACTTACAGAAAAAATAACAATGCTAGTAATAGGAGCAGGGTAGAGAGTGGGGAATGCTATTAGGGTACCATTCGTTATAAGTGATTCTGTAATCATATTGTAACACGATTGCATGTTTTTTCTTTCCCCTATTTATATTTTTGTTCATGTCCATGTTTTTTTCACACATATTTTCCGATTTTATTGCATATCAAATTAAAATATTTTAATATTTCAATTGATTGGTCCATGCTGACTTTAAAGAAATTCTTTTGTTATGCCTGCATTATTCAAAATCCATGCCCATGGGATATTTTGCCAACTCATTGAAGAACAACCTAGGTTAAATGTATATCATATATTCCATAACAGTTGAAGATATCTTCTGAACCCGCTAGAGGGATTGATACTCCAGTAGAGGACATATATTGTGTATTATTTTGTAGCAGGCTCAATCAAGTTCATGGATTCAGCTTCCTACAAGGTCTAGTGAAGTGTCATTGCCAATACTTCATGTTGTTCATCTCAAGTAAGCAGAAAGAATGACTAGAAGTTATTAATATGAAGAGATGCCGTATTGAATGATCATAAGTAATATTTATGGGGAAAACTATATCTAAGATCCTAGCTTGCCACTTAAATGCAAGTGTTGCTTTTGAGTATATTGGCATATTTAATGTTAATTTCTTAAAGCACATTGGATGTACAAGTTGAACTTTTAGATTTGATGATAGTTACACATTTAGAAAGGTTCTTGCTTTTATAGAGGTTAATGATGTTTCCGGAGATTCTTTGAAAGGCTACTTGTGAATTCTGTCGCTTCTCTATCCTTAGTACTATGCGACTTTTTGTATGTCATTTTCTTTCGTCGCGGAGAGCCTAGCTTTATGAGTCCTTTAATGGATGCAATGTTGTGTTGTGTTCCAGCATACGGTCAAGCCAGGTTCGTACACATGGAAATATCACCGGCCACCTCCTCGCCGGCCACGTTCACCCAGATATAATGTTATGGATATGGATGCACTTTTTGATGTGTTCGAGAACTTAATTTCAGAAGATGAACTAGATATGTTTGATGCTGAAGATTTTGACGATGAAGAAATAACTCCTTTGGGGATTGACTTGTTAATGATGCAGCTGGATCTTGAATCAAGTCACTCCTCAAGTGATGAGGAGAATTGTCTATTTTAAGCTATTAGATTTAGCCATGTTGCTACTACATTCTTCTGCTGAGTTTTGGAATTGTAGCACTGTTGGGATTTTGGTAGCCTGCTACTTTTGAATTTGGGAAAAGATAAACTTGCAGTTTGTCAATTTTGTGATTGTAGTTTGTATTATGCCATGATGCTGTTTATGATGCGCTAAATCTAGGTTCATCCTCCAGGGTTTCTATTCTTGTTATGTAGTAATGTGATTGGTATAGCAACGACACCCTCAAAATGGTTTCTGGTGCATGTTCTCCCTCAATGCGAAAGGAACCAACATTTCCTTAAAGTCTTCATTAGGATCTTTATTGCATTCCTTTATGAGTGCATGCTTTTGAAGGTCTCTGTTGAAGATTGCATGCCATAATAGATATCCTTGTGGGGAAGAGGTTACAAGCAATTTAATGTTTGTTGGAGTTGGATTACTGTCAGTATAAGTTTCTTGGGACTGAATAGGTAGTTTGTAAGAAGTCTTACAGTTGTAAGGAAGAGCTATCTACAGATGGAACATCTTTTATCATTCTAGAAACTTGGCTTGTAATAAAAAGAAATAATGATATCATATATTTTGGAGCCTTTACTGTTTTAAAATGTATTCTCTGCTCAGTTTACTTTGCGTTTGAATGATACTCTTACAATGAATATCCAGCTTTATTAGGTTCATGTTCATGCATATCGTGATGGTCGTTTTCTTGCAGCATGCATATCGTGATGGTCGTTTGGAAGAAGTTGCTCTGCGTCATCTTGGCTCTGAAGATGGACATTCCGTGATAGCAAAAGATATTAGGTTTCCTTTCTTTCTTTTTTTTGGCGGAACTATTTCCCAACTCCCCTCCTTACTTCTATTTTCACATTCTTAACTTATGAAGTTGAAGATATTTTCAGGTTGGCAGACTTCCTTGGTGACTTGCATATATAAAGATGAAAGTCCTCTTTAATAATTCCTGTGTAAGTTTTAAGCTATACCCAAGACTTTTCTACTATTAATCTGTAACAAGCATACATGCATGCCAACACTCGTACATGCACACACAAGATGCTTAGTCTTCCAATATAGACAGTTTTTATGTTTCAAGAAAGCTTGAGCTAATAACGTATGGACCTTTATGGCAATTTAGATTTAGGATTTGTTTCTCTAGTTCTCTTACTGTGACCAGTAACCATCTCACATGTCAGATATTTTAGTTAGCATGGGCAGTAATTTGAGATAAAATGGCCATAGCCTTTCATGCCATGATATGTTCACTGTCAGCTCTGAATAATTGATTTGAAAGGATAGTAGGCATGGTTTATCTGAGCACTGTGATTAGAGTACCTGTTGCTTGATAGGCTTATTGTGTTTTCCTATTGTTGATCAACTGTGCTCAGATTTTTATGAAGAGTATCCCCTCTTCTGCTTTGGTGAGGCAACAATAGCCTATTACTTCCATACAATTTTATTTACTTCTAACCATATATGCACAGATATGAAGATATTTCTGCAAGTTTGATGTGATAAGTTCTCTTCAATTGCGAGTGTCACATCCCTGTGTTGTAAGGTAAGGTGCTGCTTTTATTCCATATACAGCACGCATACATTATAGTATGTCGTACTTTTTCATTTTAGAATTTTTTATTTTGTTAAATTCAAGCTAAAATTTATTAGTATTATTTCTTATTCAAAAAGATAAAACCCTTGAATATTTATTAAAAATAGACTATTTAAGGTAAATTCTGGTTTCCTTCTGGAGAAGTTGATCTCTCCACTTTTTGGGAGTTGCTTTTATGTTGCTGTGGGTACCATTTGGATTAATTCATTCTACGGCTTGTATCCTCTAATTTGGACCACAGGTGCTGTGTAGTAAATGGGGTTGGGTGTACTGGTCCCATGTTCCGTGTGCTATGTTACAGGCTATGTCGCCAGCTTTTTCAGACTATCTTTTTTTTTTAGGTAAAGGTGCCTGTTGTGGTGGGGGAAAGATTAATTGGTGACTAAAAAAATGGGGATTCCAGCATTTTCAGATTATGATTTGTTCATTGCTATCAAGCTCGTATGTTCTTATTCCATGTATTCATGTGTGGCCTTCTTTTGTGGTTTTGCATTTGAAAATAATCCTCGTACCATCTGTTTTTTTTTCTCTTGTGGCTGCTGTTCAATTTTCTGTTCACATGTTGCAGTTTTGGGCTAAGCCTGGAAGGAAAAGGAAAGAAAAAGAAAAGAAAAACAATCCCCACCGTCCAAATCTATAAGACCGGCCCAAAATAGAGAGATGTTGGATACTGTACTTGTTATCTTCTTGTCACTGCTCTATTGATCTATTTTAGAATTATCAAAATGCAGGATCAGTTGCTGGAGGGGGAGAGAAAGCTAAGGCATGCCAAGTTATAGAAGAAACAATATCTTATGTCAAATTTTAAAGAGAGCGCCAATGGATGAGTGTTTTGAGGGTTATGCTAATTATATGCTTGCTGAGGACGATGGATTTGAATAATGGATGTGTCAAGGCCTGCTTACTTTCCCCCTTATCCATGAGAGATTGAAAATTGTGTGCACAGCTACAATTCCCCTCAGGGTTTGTGTTTTGATACAAATTTTCCTGTTGTTGACCCTACTAAATACACAATGAGCAGTGCTCTACCTACACCCTTTTTTGGGTGTCTAGGACACCCTCGAAGCTTCTTTAGTAATTTATCGAAGCTAATTTAATAATAGGCTTATAATTGATTAGTAATTAACAAAAGGTTCTTTATATTTCACTAACTACAGTATTTTTTTTTATGGAAAAAAACTCAAAAAAATGTCTAGATTACTTTTGTTAATCATTTGTGTATTATCTTTCAATTACATGTCCATTTCGGTGGTAATTGTTATGTTAATTAATTTTTTTGATAGAAATAACGTTTTTTAAAAATTTTAAATTAAATTATAATTACTAACAAATTTTAGGTAGGTATATGTGTTTTATTGTTTTTTTTTATCAAATATGCTCACAGGAGATAAAAAATATTCAAACACTTGAAAAGTTCGGCAGGTAATACCAATATTGTGATAGTTTTTCCACATTGCCCGGATAGGTACGATGTCTTCTTCGCATGCCAAGCGGCCAAAAACGTACTGTTAGTAGGGATAGGGATCGACGTATTGCTCCAAAAACTGATCCACCACTCAATTTTATTGGATTGCTTTTCTAGATCATGTGTGGTGGATCGATGCGGACACGAAAATCATCCGCTCCAGCGGAAGTTGGTCGATTGTGAGTCAAACGTCTCACTCGCTTGCATCCATCTTTCTTTCTTTGTGTAATATCAATTATATTTCTAATTAATTTGTACAACTTTACCAAACCTTTTATTAAAAAAGATCCTCTTCTGTTTTTCCTCTCTTTTTAATTTGCAAGAATAAATTTGCAGCTTGTGACATGTTCTATGGAGGCAATTTAATTTGGAACATTTTATGTTTTGGATGTTTATATTTTAGGTCTCAATATGAGTATTTGTTGATGGTGATTTGTGAAAACTTCTATGTGGGATGATTTCTGTTGGACTTGATAATAATAGTTTGTGGTTTGTTGGTTTTATTTAGAATATTTAATAATATGCATAAGTTAAAAGAAAAAAGTGTTGTTAAAAGACAAAAAAATTATAATAATATAATTATATGAATAGGTATATTTGAAAAACAAAATTTAAATAATTTTTAGGTGAGAAAAATATACAGGGAAAGCGAGTGACTCTCTCTGCTGTAATGATTGGTAATTCACATCAATAATTGTCACCCGATTTAATTGATGTACTAAAATGGATGGTAAATTACATCGGTAAATACGAATGCTAACAAGTAAAGGTGCAATTCCAACTATTGGTATCTACTAACCCTACTATTATGATGTTTATGGTAGATTTAAGCGAATTTAAATTCAGTTTGAAATTTTTCCTAAGATAAAAATTACCATAATTAGATTTAAAACTGTATATCTTTGAACTATGTCTGTTTTAATAATTTTATAGTATTATTAAGATTAAAATTACCAAACATTATTATTTATCACAATCCTTTCATAGTGTTTTTGCAAGACAGATTACCAAACGCTATATTGAGCTTTTAAAAAACAGTATTTTTCATAATTCTTTTGGTACCAATACTCTCACAGCATTTTTGACACTAACACAGTCACAGCACAGCACTCCCAAACGCACCTGAAGCCAATTGTTGGGTCTTCGCCTTAACTAAACTAATAGATGGGTTTTTGTGACTGATAATTATAAAATCTAAGAAATTGGACTGGACTTGCCTAGAGACCATGGACAAACAAATCATAAATTGGTAATTATCGAGCTGAGTTGGTGTTCGGCCCATTTTTTTATTATGGATGGTTACTAAAGTTTGTAGGATTTTTTTTTTTTTAATGAGATTCGCATGGATTTTGAATAGGTATATCACGTTGAATGGATTTCTATGTTGATGGATACACGTCTTATTTGTCGGTTTTTTAAGAAGGCATATTTGCGTATGTTAGTTTGGCTGACTCATCTCTTAAGTGGCATAGGGTTTAAATCGGGGGTAGGGTTTGGCTATCCAAATAGAATTTTTCTTCTTAAAATCACACATTTTCAATCCAAATAGTAAATTCTAGTCAAATCGAACTCGAATACTAAGATATTCGAGTTTAACTCAATTTAAAATGAGTAAGCAGCTCAAACTCGAGTTTGAATCAAGCTCAAAAATTATGTTCGAACTCGAACTCAATAATACTTTATAGAATTGTTTAATAGCTCTTCGAGTCGAAGCTTAAGGTATTCGAGCTCGATTCGATAAACTATTTGAATCTAATTTTCAAGCTGGAGCTCGATCAAGCCGAGCTTTGACTTAGCTCGAACTCGAATTTTGTTTTTCACTTGATAAACTATGATAAATTTTCAAATTAATGTATCATTTTTATGAGAGTAAATTTGGGTTTTTCAATAATTTTAATATGCTAACATCATATTTGACTCAATATTTCATGTTTGACTAATGATTTATTAATCGTGAGTATCTATAATGCAAAATAAAAATTGTGAATAAGATAAAGTAAGAAAGTGTATACATCAAAAATACATGTAGAAATTGTAAATTTAAACAAACCCCAATTAGTTTTATGTAATTTCTTTTATGGTAAACAAAAAAAAAACAAAAAATACTATTTTATGAATTGACCTCAGCGTTTGTTTCCTTGGTGCCAAGTATTCATTTCTTTTGATACGGTGTCCCAATTAAAAATCACGTGCTATCACGGAAGCAAGAAAACAAGAAGTCAAAAAAACAAATGATTAGACAATGACAGGGCAGGAACAGTTCAAGTACTTCAAAGGAAAAGGGACCTTTTGATTGGCATTTCACGTTAAGTCAACTGCTTCGGTGCTAAGGCTCTAATTTACTTCAAAGTCCTGAATTTTGCAACTTCCCCGAAACTTCATGTTTCAAATGTCATCATCAAAATCTCAAGATTTAGTGTGATTTTTTTGTTCAAATTTAGACAACGCGTGACATCAGTTAGGTGTCTTTCTTTCACCTATTAAAAGTTGTTTGGCTAAAACTATGATTTGTCAAACCGACATGAAAAAGCTATACGTGTTTAACTTATCAAAATAATTAAATAATAATGAAATTAGCATTACGGGTATATTGATGTCTTTTTAGACACAAAAATATATTTTTAGAAGCTTTTATCAATTTTAATACTTAAGAATCATTTTATTAGGAGAGTAACGCATTTTATAATAGTAATATATATCAGTGTTTTCAGAGGCGAGGGCGTTGGATGAGGCGTTTTGCCTCAATGAGGCGAGGCGTAAGCCTTTTGAAATGTTGTAGCGTTTTGAATAAAATAATATTAATTAAATTATAAAAATATTAAAAAATTAAAATAATATAAATAAATTAATTATCAATAAAATTTACTAACCTAAGACATATGAATGAATATTTATCAAAATATTTTTACACAAATATCAAACAATTTGATGAAAATTTTAATCACATCTGATATTAGACATACATTATCGTTTGTTGCATATGTATCCATCAATTTACACTATGGTCTTCCAACATAGTGGTTCCATTTTTAATGACGTCCAATCAAAATGTTGAAAATTTAAAATTTTGACCTAAAAGGCTGAAAATCCGAGTAAGTCTTTTGAATCTTTTGGGGTGTTTCGAAATTTGAATAAAATAATATTAATTAATTAATTAGAATAATAAAATAATTTTAATTTTAATTAATTTTTATCAAAGTTTAGTACTTTACTAACTCTTTATAGTGTGATAATTATAATTTTATAAATATTAATATGTATTTATATATAAATTATATGAAGTATAACTTATATTTCTATATTGTTGTAATTTGTAAGCGATTAATTAAATAGTTTGTAATTATTATTAAGATAGATAACATGTATTATATATTTATGAAGTGTAACAATGTCACAACAAGAGTGCTAGCTCAGTGGTTAAGATCTATAACACTTTAGGTCATGGGTTCGAGCCTTAAGGAAGAAGACTTAAGGGGCTTATTATTAAAACGAAGTCGGTTAAATGGGGCTGATTTCATTTAACAAAAAACGATGTCGTTTTGATGTTGCAGGAGAAAAAAAAAATTGCATTTGGTGCCCAGGGCGTCTAGGGCTTACGCCCCGCCCATACCCAAAAAACCATTGCTCCGTGAAAAGGTCCGCCCCAGGATTCATGCCCTGGGGTGTTTTGACCCGAAAAAGGTGAATTAACGGGTTTATTGGTGAGAAAAAATTAGAACAACTTTCTTTCAAGAAAAAAACATGGAGGTCAATCAAATGAGATAGTTTTAGAACTTACATCCTACGAGATAGTTCTAGAACTTACATCCTACGTTCTAGTTTATGACATGACGAATTACAGCTTACGGCAAAAGAAAATTCGTTCTCAAATTCCAATCAAGGTCTTTGAGACTTCGACACAAATTCTTTATAGTTAATAACCAATTCTATCTTAGAAGTAGATGAAATCGAAATACTATTAGTAAAAGGTAAAGTAATTTGACACAATAAACAATTAAAATTATCATCATTAACAGAATTAGTAGAAAATAGCTGATGTAATCGACTAATAGAAATATGACCCAAACGTGAACGTTAAAGATTTTTGAAAAATTTTCAGGTTTGTTGATGTTCATTATGGTCTTCAAGAAGTTTTTGGTCGGCAGGTCAAGCTCCGGTTTAAGAAGGTTTGGTTTGTTTTCTGTCACACTCCGATTCAACCATTTCTTATTTTATTTTTTTCTCACCGCCCCTCCAGATCTCTTTAGCGACGCCAAATCTAATGATTGCCAAAATTTTAGCCTGTTCTATATACCGGTGAGCCCACATGCGTCTAGTCGCGTCAATCGGGTCACAGACCCATTTCTTTCCACTTTGGCTCCCTCTCCAAACCCGTTCCAACCTCGCTCCAACTTTGTGCCATGTTAACCACCATGTGTCAAGCCACTAACACATTAATTGCCACATCAACGTCACGTCGGTTGCCACATAAGCATACTTGCCACATCACCTACCACATGGTTACCACGCCAGCATTATGTTAAGTTAGCATTTGTTGGTTATGCCACATCATTGGTTCTGGTCAAATCGGTTCAACATTTACCAGAAACTTTGACCTATTCGGTTCGTCTCATTTTTTTATCGGTTTTTGTCTCTGTCAGATCGGTTCATAAGGTTTTTCGACGTGCTCTTTCCGATTTTGAGGTTTTTTTCTCAAATTCTGCTCCCATCATTTAGTTCTCTTTGCTACAGTACTATACCTCTCATTCTTAAAAAAAATCTGATGTTGCACAATCTATTCATATTGTTTTGAATAGCTTTAGTTATCATACTTGGGTGCATTCTATGGGTAATTTTCTAAAAGGTCATAAGATTTGGCGATATGTTACTGGTAATATTCATATTCCTCTTCGTACAAGAGTAGAGATTGTTGAAAAATTTATTGAATAGTTGGAGGATTGTGATAGTAAAAATCATCAAATAATTACATGGTTTCGAAACACCTCTCTCTTATCCATTAATGGTTAGTTTGGTCGCTATGAAACTGCTAAAAAGGTTTGAGACTTGTTAGCACAACGTTATACTACTGTAGATCTTTCTCATCAATACCAACTTTTAGGTAAGCTCCATACTATGAAACAAACCCTAGACAATCTATAACATATTTTCTTGCTGAGATGCATTCTATGTGGGATCAATTAGAGCTTTCTGAGCCTGTTTGGAATAACACTGTTGATGTTGATAAGTTTAGGGTTTATCATAATAATATATGTTTGATTCGGCTTTTGATGTCTTTGACTAATGATTTAGAATCCGCGAGTCTCTCTTCTTCATCGGACACCTCTTCCTACTTTTGAAAGTGTAGTTTCTGAATTGATTTATGAAAAAACCTATCTTGGTACATTGCGATATCAAAACATTGATACTGTACTTGTCACCCCTACTGCTCGTTTTTCCTGAAATCAGAAGACTTGTTGCTATTTTCAGAAACCTTGACATTTTATTGCAAATTGTCTAAATAAGGTTTGTCGATATTGTCATTTTCTTGCAAATTGTCTCATCCGACAGCTAAGAAGTAATTTTCCTCAAGGTATTCAGTCTAGACCGGGTATGCAGTCTACCTTCAATTTTGGATCTCAGTTGGTGATCTTGAAGCCCTTTTAAAACAGGTTTTCTCTAATTCCATTTCTCAATATGCTACTGCTATGTCTATCATCCTAGTTACTTCCCCTTGGTATTTTGATTATACATGTTGTAATCACATGACTCATAATTCTTTTATTTTCTTTTTGAAAATATGTGATTCTTCTGCCTCTGTCATTTATACTGCTTATGCGTCTTCCATGCATGTCAGTCACACTGTTTCATGCCTATATTATCCTTAACTAACACCTTTTTAATTCCTAAACTTTCTTTGAATCTTATTTCTATTCGATAGATATTGGACTTCATATTCTTTTTGGATTCTATTGATCGACGCTCTACCACTGATTTTTATTTCTTTTTGGGTGACTCATTTATTTCCTTGCGCAACAAGAAGCAAACTCTTACTTCTAAATCCAGCAAAGAGTCAGAATATCAAGCCATTGTTGATGCTGCTGCTGCTGAACTTCTCTAGCTTCATTGGTTACTCTAGGATATGGGTGTTATACATTTAGCTACCACTATTCTTTACTGTGATAATCGGAGTGCCATGACTATTGCTAATAATGATTTTTTCAAGAATAGATCAAACACATTGAGAATAATTGTCATTTTTTTCACTAACATATCGACTGTGATACTATTTGCCTTGTTTCTGTTCGCTCTACTGTTCATATTGTTGATATCTTCACTAAAGTTACCTGACCGTTTTCATAGGTTAGTTGACAAACTCAAGTTGATATGTAATTTACTACTTTGAGTTTGAGAAAGGTATTAGAATATATTAAATTGCTTGTCTAATTATGTTTATGACTCTTTATACTATTATATATACTGTTGTATATTTATAAATCAAAACATAGAATACAATTATTTTCTTACAAAACTTTATTTCTCTTAGTTTTCTATCACAAAGAAATTCAACTTCAAAGTCAAGATTTTTGAAATTGCTTTACTTCTAAGAAACTTTATGCTTTAAATGTCATCATAAAAATCTGAAAATTTAATGTGATTTTTTAATAAAATTTAGACAACGCGTGAAATCATTAATTGCCTTTCACTTATTAAAAGAGCCTTTTGCCCAATATGAAGTTTTCTTATTTTGCTGTGACTTTTAGAAAAAGTTGATTAGCTAAAACTATGATTTGTCAAACCGACATGAAAAGCTACGTGTTTAATTTATCAAAATAATTAAATAATAATGAAATTAACATGGATGTTTCGAGTCTTTTGACTCAAAAATATAGAGTTGGTAGTTTTAATTTTTATCTATTTTTTATTCGTTATTCGTTTATTAAAATATAAATATAAATTTAAAAATAAAATTTATTAAAAAATATATATTTTAATTAATAATCATTGATTCGTCACCGTTAAAACTTCGTTTGAATCATTTTTTTTAATCTAAATAAATAAATAAAAATCAATACTTATTTTAAACCGTTACCTGACTTTATAAAACTTTTGTCAATTTTAATACTTCGCTATTTCTAAGTAATAATATGTGTTCGTTTTATTAAAAGACTAATGCGTTATTTAATAATACATATATTCAAAAAGTTGAATTAAGGGGTTTATAGGGAAAAAAAATTAGAAGAACTTTCCTTCAGGAAAATGACAAATGAAAATCAGTCAAATGAGATAGTTCTAAAACTTTAATCCTACGATCTAGTTTACATGACAGGAAGAATTACAGTTTACGGTGAAAGAAAATTCTTTGTCCAAATTTCAATCAAGTTCTTCGAGACTTCGACACAAAATCCTTCATAATTAACAACCAGGGTCTTTTGAATTTTGTTAGAAACTAAAAATCGCACATTAATTTACAGAATAAAATATCGATTTATATATAATATTATACGATCTGTGTGTACATGAAATACATGATCACTTTATTTAAGTAACGCATAAATAAATGAATACAAATAATATCCCTCTCTCTAACTCAATCCATCCGAAAATACAAATCTCAACAAAGTGTATGTATACCCAAATGATGTATAAGCAAAACAAATAAAATCAATGAACCCCCAGATCTATAAAAACCCAATCTAGTGCTTCAAAAGAGCAAGCACAGACAAGAGCAGAGAGGAACAGATCACAGCACCAGAAACCCCAAAAGAATAGGCAGCACCCGTGTCAATGGCTGGGGCTGATGCTGGTGCCATTCCGAAATCTTGAGCTGAGACAGAAACAACAGAGAGAATCGCCATCACCACAGCAACAGCAGCAAATGCATTGAAGTTTGCCATTTTCCAACAAATTAGAACGTGCAGATGAAATCTACTGTTTGTATTGAACAGAAGAAACAGGTTATTGAAGCAAAGAGCAAGAGGAGTGATGGGTTTAAAGAGAGACGCGAAGAGAAGGTATTTATAGAGGGTAGGCTTTCAGTCGGTGAAACTTCAAAAGCTTGTGTACCCCACAGAGAACGGTGGACAGCTGGTGTGGAAATTTGAAAAACTTGGACAGTACAAGTCCAGGAAGAAAGCGCTGGTGTGGTGGGTTTAAAGGCGGTGAACTTTGTTGGCCACGCGTCTGTTTTAGTTGACGTTATTGCTATGATTAGAATGACCATAATGCGCCTGCTAGTTAATAATAGGAGAGATGTAGTGTTAGGGGTATCGTAGTCATTTTGTATTCCTTTTGCTATGATAAAAACATTGCCGTCTTTCTTTTTGCTTCGCTGTTCTTGGCAGTTGCTCCTTTTATTGGTCCATTTTTTGGGTTTAACTGTTAATTTAACTTGACGACAAAAGTGAAAAACACATTGTTGTTCGGATTTAACTATGCTGAATTTGGGACTTAGAAATTGCGCATGTGGCTCCGTATGTTTAGTTATTTTTTCTTCTTTTTTTTTTTTCATTTTTATTTGCAAATTTTCTAACTCTTCATTTGGTTCACAAGAGAGAATGTTATATGATAAAGCTTCCTTATTTCTTATTTTGCATTTATAATAAATGCATGATAATTGTTTCTTGGAAAGAATAAATTTGTGTTGGGAACTTGGGACAAGAGCTAATTATCAATCCGTTGTCTGTCAGGTTTATTTGGCCTAGTCGAAAGGGTTTGAACAAAAAAAAATTAATCAATAAATCGAACTTGAACAAAAAAAAAGTGTTAGATATATTAAATAATATATATTCAATTTAATGTATGATGTTAGTGTTAAGATTCATTTACTATAACATTCCATACTATAAAAAAAAAGAAGAAAAAAAGCACTAACTTAGAGAGTTTTTTTAGACTAACTTAGAATAGAGAACAAAATGAAACATATAGACTTGATGAACATGCTTGAAGAAAAAGGTTTCCCTCGTGGATGTCCTAGCTGTGGTTCGGTAGGCCCAAAGTACATTCGGAAGATGATTGGTCCACTGCTTGTCAGCTTCGTCTAGTCTTCTCTTGATACCTTGCAGAAGTGTCTTGTTGGTCACCTTGACCTGCCCGTTAGCTTGTGGATATCCAGCCGAAGATAATTGATGCTCGATGTGAAGTTCTTCGCAGAATGCACTGAATCGGGCGTTATCAAATTGTTTGCCGTTATAAATGACTAGTATTCGGGGTATGCCGAACCGACACACTACGGACTTCCAAACAACTTCGAGTTTGGTGGTCCGTTATACTGGCAAGTGGTCCGCCTCCACCCACTTGGTGAAGTAATCTATTGCTACAATGAGATGTTTTCTTTGGTTGAGCGCCATAGTGAAAGGACCAAGGAGATCTATCCCACACATGACGAAAGGAAGTGGACTCGTGATCGGTGTAAGAGGATTTACTGGTCGATGAGGCATGAGGGAGTATTACTGACAGCTTCTGCACTTCTTGACCAATTCTATGGCGTCTCTCTGCATTTTGGGCCCGTAGTACCCTTGGTGGAGCACTTTGAAGGCTAAAGCTCGGCTTCCTAGGTGATTTCCACATACCCCTTCGTGAACCTTCCAAAAAGCGTAATTGGCTTCGGTGGGCCCGAGACACCTTAGGTAAGGTTTTGTAAGGCATCTCTTATATAACCGTTCGTCTATGACTACGTATCGAGAAGCACAGGAGATGAGTTTCCTAGCTTCAATTTTCTGTTCAAGAAGCTGACCGTCATGCAAATACTAGATGATCAGTTCCACCTAGGTTTCCCCTTCAGTTACTGGTAACATAGGGATTTCATCGATGGCAGCGAGAGTCTCGAGGTATACGGCTTGGGTTGGCTCGGACTGGCAAGAAGAGGCGAGTCAGGCTAGAGCATCAGCCTTCGAGTTCTTCGCCCGAGGAACCTGAGTTTTTGAAACATTCTGAATCCAGTGGCGAGTTCCCTAGACTTCTCCAGGTACCGATCAATCTTCTCCCCTCAGGCTTCGAACTTTTCGTTCATCTGATTTACCACTAGTTGCGAGTCACTATACGCATCTAGGGCCTCGACAGCCATTTTTTTTGCCAACTTCATTCCGGTGAGTAATACCTAGTATTCTGCTTCATTATTGAAGGCTCTAAACTCGAACCTTAAGGTGTACTCGATGGTGAATCTATATGAGCTGCAAAGGATGAGCCCAGACCCTCTTCCAGCGCTGTTGGAGGAACCGTCAACATGAAAAGTCCATTGTGAAAATTGCTCAGCCACCTCTGGTTCCAATGTTTGGTCCAGATTCCCCTGGAGTGTTGTCTCCACAATGAAGTCAGTGAAGGCCAGAGCCTTGATAGCCTTTCGAGGATGATACCGGATGTTGAATTCTTTAAGCTCTTTGGACCACTTCACCATCCTCTCGAAAACATCCGGCTTGTGAAGCACTTGTCTCAGCTGCTGATCTGTTAAGAGGAAAATGGTGTGTGCCTGGAAATACAACCGAAGCTTCAGTGTTGTGATCAAGAGGGCATACACCATTTTATCTATCAGAATGTATCGTACTTTCGCATCATAGAGGATTTTACTGATATAGTACACGGGTTTCTGAATACCTGCCTCTTCTTGGATTAGAACGAAGGCTACTACCTCCTGGCCGGCTGATAAATGTAAGACTAGTTCCTTACTCGTGATAGGTCTGGTCAAAAGTGGGGTCGAACTCAGATATTCCTTCAACTCCTCAAAGGATCTTTGACAGTCTTCGGTCTAGGCGAACTCTTTCGTCTTCCTGATGGCTTTGAAGAATGGGAGCTATTTCTTTGCAGATTTTGACATGAAATGACTGAGCATCGCTATATGCCCCGTCAACCGTTGTACTTCCTTTATTATCCAAGGGGGGTCATACCGAGGATAGCCCCGATCTTCTCTGGGTTAGCTTCTATTCCTCTTTGGGTGACCATAAATCCGAGGAACTTCCCCCTAGTGACTCCAAAAGTGCACTTTACGGGGTTCAGCTTCATCTGGTGATGCTAAAGCACCTCGATTGCCTCATCTAGGTCAGGGCCGTGGTATTTGGCCTCGACGCTCTTGACCAAAATGTCATCCATATAAACTTCCATATTTCTTTCGATTTGTCCGCGGAAGATCTTGTTCACCAACCTTTGGTAAGTTGCTCCAGAATTTTTGAGCTCGAAGGGCCTGACCTTGTAACAGTATATCCCTTGGTCTGTGACGAAGGCCATTTTCTCCTATTCAAGTTCGTGCATAAAGATCTGGTTAAAGCCAGAATAGGCGTCCATGAAAGTTAAAAGATTGTTCCCTGAGGTGACATCCGCCAGTTGATCGATCTGTAGTTGTAGAAAACAATCGTTTAGGCAGGCTTTGTTTAGGTCCATGAAGTCGATGCGAATTCGCCACTTACCGTTGGGTTTTTTGACCATCACTACATTGAATACACAATTGGGATAATTTGTTTCCTAAACAAAGTCGGCTGTGAGTAACTTGTCTACTTCGGTTTTGATGACGGCTTGCTGCTTAGGTGCGAAGGACCTCTTATTCTGAATGATCAGCTTGTGACTCAGGTCCACGTTTAGTCAGTGCACGATGACCTCGAGGCTAATCCCGGGCATATCTGAGGTCAACCACGCTAAAAAGTCTTGGTTCTTTCATGGAAATGAGAGAAATAACTTTTTAAGGTCCTTAGGGAGACCGGAGCCAATCTAGACTGTTTGAGAAATGTCTTCACCAAGGGGCACAGTGGTCAACTCCTCCATCGATTAGCCTTTAGAGGTTTTTTTCTCATCTCTGAAGTCTTCTACTTCGAGGAGTAAGGCCTTTACCTTTTTTCCCCCTTTCACGGCATTCAAATAACAGGACCTGGAGACTTGTTGGTTTCCTTTGACTTCACCTACCCCATCATCAGTGAGAAACTTCATCTTTAAATGGTAGGTGGAGACGACTACTTTTAGTTTGTTGAGGGTGGGTCTACTGAGGATTACATTGTAAGACAACTGTTGTTTGACTACCAGGAATGTAGTTTGCACAGTGGTAGCTGATGCGATAAAATTGACACTAGTAAGTGCACTAATCGTTCAAGTAATAAAATGATGAGTAAGTATCATTCCCAACGAGGACTGAATAGATAATACAGAAATTCTAACTCAACTCTTATCGTTATTTGAGCAAATGAATAATTGTTGGAGAAGTATTTACTAAAACTTAACTAAAAGAAAAACATATGACAATTGTAAATGAAAGGAAGAATTGCAAACTTTGGAATTAGATTCTTATAAACTAACGTGCTAAGGACTTGACTTCACCTAAACCATTATTGCCAAGAGTTTCGAATGAACAAGTTTCATTTAATACATTTTTCAAGATAGTAGAATTCCCAATAAATTGGTTATCCATATTCCAGGTCTAACCACAATCTCAAAAATCATTAATTTCAAATATCTATATTCCAGGTCTATTCTAGATTAATTCAAATTAAGAAGCATTAAGTTCAGTGGAATTCCTTTTAGTTAAATCTCCCTATTCGGTTACGATTTAAACGGACCACATGAACTTCCTAGAATCCCTATTCGGTTACTTCTATTCCATTCATGGCATGTTTTACCTTGGCTTTTGCATAGACAACAATTCAACATCATATTTATTAATTCAACCATTCATAAAAACATAGCTTCTCTATTCGACACATCACCATGCTTAAAGAAGGAATCAAAGTAACAAACAGCATTAAGAATAATAAAACATACTCTTTGAAAAACACATTAAATTCCAACTTGTCCAAACAGCAACTCAAGACATAGGTTTAGGATTCATCTATCCTTAACTCAAAAATAACTACTCCATAATAATATTCAAGCAAACCAAGTTCATATCATAGAACATCAACATAACCAAATAAAAATAAAGTAAAACTAGAGAAGAATGATTAAAAGCTTCAGATGAGGCTCCAAGAGCGTCTCCAACTCCCCTTTTGCGTCTCATCTCCTCCAAAATATGTTTTTCTTTTCAACAGCCGCCTCCATCTTTTGTTCAGCTAGGGTTGCTATTTATAATATTCTGAATCCGCCGGCTAGTGCTGCAGCGTCGACTTCCCAACGCTGCAGCGCTTGGCACAAATCGAACTCTAACCAGAGCTGCAGTGCCCCACGAACCAGCGCTGCAGCTTTGAGTTTTTGTCCTCTTTTCATATATTTTGCAAATTCCAGCGCTGTAGCGCCCTTGAACCAGCGTTGCAGCATTGAATTTCTGTCCTCTCTTCACAATTATTGCCCTTTCAGTGCTATAGCGCCCTTGAATCAGCGCTGCAGCATTGAGCATCTGCACAGTAAATTCCCAAAACTCAGCATTAAACATTCAAATTAACTAAAACAAACTAATAGTAAAATAAAATAAACTAAACTAAAAATTGCTAAAAGCATATGAAACACAAATCTAATGCTCAAGATCGACACCAAAAACGTGCCTAAAAACAGTATAATAACATGATTTATTTCGAGTTATCACACCCCCAAACTTACGTTTTTGCTAGTCCTCAAGCAAACTAAAACAAAATCCTAAAACACACATCTTAAGAGTGAGAGATAGTTTGATTCGATTTTATAACAACATGCCTCAAAGATTGCATATAGATTATAACGCAAGAAAAGTTTCCAAATACTACTAATGTCTAGAATTTCGAATTCATTGCCAGCCCTATCCTACATCAAATTCTTCAAACATGTGTGTGTGTGTAACACCTTTATAAACTTAATCGCCTCACCACTCTGATTGGTTTATGCATGCAAGTAGGATAATGCCAATCTCTTAAAGTCCATAAGCTTGCTTTTCACACCACTCTCCACTAATGTAGGTTATGACAATACCCGAGATCATCAGGATTTTATTTAGCTTATAACTTTGGCTAAGGCTAAGGTATGGTAAAGGATCAAATGAGGCTCACATCACCTTAAGCACATCAACCAATAAAAATTTTCTTTCAAACTTTCCCTCAGTTATCATGTAATACTCCAATACTTTTGTTATTGTCACATCTTCTTCTTCTTCTTCTTCTTCTTTTCTTTCCTTGTTGTTTTTTTTCGTATGCTTGTACTATAGTAGCACCAGTCTTTATTTTCGTGCACATGAATGAAACTGTAACAGAGCATGTACGCGACGATCAAACACGGCTTTGTCAGCTGTCTGTGATAGGAAAAATACAACTTGATCAAATAGTTTGTGTGGTAAACCATTTTGCCTTCGATCTTTCCCTTACTCACTCTCGATGGGAAATATTTGATACTTAACATAGCCAAGTCGAAGACCACTTTCTCTTGCTCAATCATCTGCTACCACTTAAGAGAATAGTCCGTTCACTAATCGATGTGCTTACAGGTGAAAGGTAGAGTTGTAGCATTTTTTTTTTCTATTTTTTTTTTTGAAAATAGGCTAGATGATCGGGTGACAAAACAACAGATGTTCTAGCTCAAAAGGGGAAAACTAAGGATAATCCCATATCAAGGGTTGGCTAGAAAAGCTCAAACGTTCCAAACATGGCCTGAATCATTTCTTTGGTACTGTACTACCTAGGATTTCGCCTCGAGTGATCTTCAAACAAGTTCTAGAGTCCATGAGATCTCAAGAAACTATATTGCTCACATAACCGTTCTCCGAAATGGCAAGACAACAAAGTGCTTAGGTGTAAGTGCTCATTGTGTTCAAAGAGTTCGATGTAAAATAAATCCAGCAACAAACTCAAGCACACAGACAAATGCAACATTTTTCAAATTTTCAATGGCTACAATCAAGTCAATCTATTTCTTATCCTTGGCAAAATCAAAATCAAACAAAATAAAGCACAAAGATAAAACAAACAGAAAAATAACTAAAAACATGAACAACACACAACAACTCAGATACTTTTCCCCCCCAAATTTAAATGATACATTGTCCGTAATGTATAAACATTTCGCATAAAGTAAGAGAAAGGAACTTCCTTGATTAGTCGGTACCCTAATTACTCATCTTCTTCATTATCCTCATAATCCTGGTCATTGCTAAAAGTGCGAGGAGAGTGTTTTTAAAACACAGTGTGCGACTCAGCGCTGCAGCACTAACTGTCTAGCGTTACGGCTCTAAGCTCCTTTCCTGTGGCCGCTGCAGCGTTGAATCCAGGGGACGCAGCGCTGAGTCTCGGGTCCAACTTCTTTAGATTGGTATTTTCAACGCCACGGCACCCAAAACTCATGGCTGTGGCTCTGGTTCTCAAGTCTAACTCCAGTACAACCTGAAAACAAGAAAATAACTAATTTAAAACAAAAAAACTTAACTAAAAGACAAACATAACGAAAATAAACACACAAGAAAATTTCAAATTCAATAAACATAAAAGCAAAATGTTAGTTCTAATTTATAGTCTTTAGCTTGACTTCCCGATTTATGGCTCTTAAAGAATGGTTGTGGACGATTGAGGGTCAAACGTCCCCATGATGTAGTGCTTCAATCTGTGCCCGTTGACCTTGAACGTCTCGTTTTTCTCGTGTCGTATTGCAATGGCACCAAAAGGTGATACACTTATCACGGTGTATGGTTTAGTCTACCGAGATTTCAGCTTTCCCGAAAATATGTGCCTTTTTAGGATTTCCAGCAACCGTTCTTCCATTTTACTTGTCAACGAAGAAGATATTATAATAGGGAAAATATTTTTCTCTAAATAAGCATATTTCAAATGAGCAAGTAATATTTTCAATTCAATTGTTATTATTTGTTCTTCTGGCACTTCTTTTCCCATTTCAGACTCCAAGTTCCTTGCTTCTTCTTGGATGACAGGTTCTTCAGTGTTAGTATTTCATGATTCCATGATGCATCTCTCCAAAGTATCTTCATTTAATGTTTTCTCCTGAAACTCCTCAATGAGGTTATCAACAATATTGAAAACAAGAAGGAGTAGATAAGCCAGAAGGGTATTTCATAATTTTATACATATCAAAAACTACTTGCTCATCATTGACTCTTAAGATCAAATTCCCTTGTTGTACTTCAATTAGGGCTCTCCCTACAGCAAGGAATGGACGTCAAAGTATAAGAGGTACCTCACGATCCTCTTCCATGTCGAGAATAATGAAGTCTACAGGGAATATAAATTTATCAACCTTTACCAGTACATCTTCTATAATTCCCTATGGTCTCTTAATCGATCGATCAGCTAATTGCAACGACACCGTCGTTGTTTTGACTTCTCCTAATCCAAGTTTCCTAAAAATTGAAAGAGGCATAAGATTGATACTTGCACCAAGGTCACATAAAGCTTTATCAAAGAATGAACTTCCCAAAGTGCAGGGTATAGTAAAGCTCCCTGGATCTTTCAATTTTGGAGGTAGCTTGTTTTGTAGTATGGCACTGCACTCTTCAGTTAACATCGCCGTTCCATGTTCCTCAAGCTTCCATTTGTTAAACAAAATTTCCTTAAAAAATTTAGTGTAATTAGGCATCTGTGATAAAGCCTCTGCAAATGGAATGTTAATATGCAATTTCTTGAAAATCTCTAAAAATTTTGAGAATTACTTATCTAATTTTTCTTTCTTAAATTTCTGAGGATAGGGAAGAGGTGGCATATATTTAGTTTCAGAGTTAGAATCGATCAAACTTAGAATCGATCAAACCTTTACCAGTAGACTTCTTTTCTGAAATAAGTTTCTCATCTTGCGTGGTCTCTTCTTTCCTGCCTTCTTGATTAGTGATTTCTTTAGATTTTGGCTCATCCAATCGTGTGCCACTCCTTATTGTTATGGCCTTGACATCCTCCTTAGGATTTTTTTTTGTGTTGCTCGGAAGAGAGCCTTATGCACGTCCAGAAATTATAGTTGCTAGTTGGCCCACCTGAACTTCCAGATTTCTGATGGATGCTTCTTGATTTTGGAACCTAGTTTCTGCTGCATTTAAGAATTGGGCCATCATATCCTCCAAGTTGGAATTTTTTTCTTGAGATGGGTATTCAGGAGGAGGTTATTTCACATTGCTTTGATTCCAAGACAGATTCGAGTGATTTCTCCATCCTGGATTATATGTATTGCTATATGGATTATTTTGCCTGTGAAAATTTGAAACAAAATTAGCTTGTTCAGCAGATGAATTAGATGCAAATTGATTACCTGCCTGACAGTTACTACTATGGTGGCCACTACCACCACACAATTCACATATAACATGTGTAGTAGGATAAAGTCCATCTATCTTCTTGGTGAGAGCCTCCATTTGTGTTGTTAAAGCTGTAACAACATCTATATTGTGCAATCCTGAGGTTCTGTTAACAAGTAACCTTTCAATTGGCCATTGATAAGAATTTGTGGCCATCTCTTCTAGCAATTCAATAGCTTCTTCTGGAGTTTTTCTCATGATAGTGCCACCTGCAGCTGCATCAATCATATTTCAAGTTGTACTGGTTAGACTGTTATAAAAAGTTTGCACCTGCATCCAAGTGGGCCACTCGTGATGAGGACATCTTCTCAAAAGGTCTTTAAAATGTTCCCATGCCTCGTAGAGTGGCTCCCTATCGACCTGCAAAAATATAATAATTTCATTACGTAACTTTGCAGTTTTTGCAGGAGGAAAATATTTTCCTAAAAACTTTTGCACCAATTCTGCCCATGTTGTTATGGATCCTGCTAGCAAAGAAGTCAACCAGCCTTTTGCTTTATCCCTTAGTGAAAATGGAAAAAGTCTTAAGCGAATTGCATTCTCCGATACTCCGTTATGCTTAAATGTGTTGCAAAGTTCAAGGAAGTTCACCAAGTGAACATTTGGATCTTCTTGCGATAGGCCCCCAAATTGTACTGAATGTTGTATCATCTGAATGATGGCGGGCTTAATTTCGAAATTGTTCGCTTGTATAAGTGGCTGTCGGATGCTAGATTCAACACCATCCATCTTTGGCATAGCATAATCCCAAAGTGCACGTTGCACCTCTGCATTGTTCCTTTCTGTCATTGTATTGACTGTTATTGACGCTGCTCTTCTCAACGCGTGAAAAGTACGCCCAATTTTTGGATTAAATTCTACAAGTATTCTCCCACTAATATGTGTCATGCACTAGAAACAAAAGCCCTGCAAAATAGACTTAAAAACCAAATTAACAAACTCTCAAATTAACTAGTAGAATCACAATAAATGTAATATTTTATTTCAGTCCACGGCAACGGTGCCAAAAACTTGATGCGATAAAATTGACACTAGTAAGTGCACTAATCGTTCGAGTAATAAAATGATGAGTAAGTATTGTTCCCAACGAGGACTGAATAGATAATACAGAAATTCTGACTCAATTTTTACCGTTATTTGAGCAAATGAATAATTGTTAGAGAAGAATTTACTAAAACTTAACTAAAGGAAAAACATATGAAAATAGTAAATGAAAGGAAGAATTGCAAACTTTGGAATTAGATTCTTATAAACTAACGTGTTAAGGACTCGGCTTCACCTAAACCATTATTGTCAAGAGTTTCGAATGGACAAGTTTCGTTTGATACATTTTTCAAGATGGTAGAATTCCCAATAAATTGGTTATCCATATTCAATGTCTAACCGCAATATCAAGAATCATTAATTTCAAATATCCATATTCCAGGTCTATTCTAGATTAATTCAAATTAAGAAGTATTAAGTTCAGTGGAATTCCTTTCAGTTAAATCTCCTTATTCGGTTACGATTTAAATGGACCACATGAACTTCTTAGAATCCCTATTCAGTGACTTCTATTCTATTCATGGCATGTTTTACCCTGATTTTTGCATAGACAACAATCCAACATCATATTTATTAATTCAACCATTCATAAAAACATAGTTTCTCTATTCGACACATCACCATGCTTAAAGAAGGAATTAAAGTAACAAACAACATTAAGAACAATAAAACACACTCTTTGAAAAACACATTAAATTCCAACTTGTCCAAACAGCAACTCAAGACATAGGTTTAGGATTCATCTATCCTTAACACAACAATACCTACTCCATAATAATATTCAAGCAAACCAAGTTCATATCATAGAACATCAACATAACCAAATAAAAATAAAGCAAAACCATAGAGGAATGATTAAAAGCTTCAGAGAAGGCTCCAAAAGCATCTCCAACTCCCCTTTTGCGTCTCGTCTCCTCCAAAATCTGTTTTTCTTTTCAACAGCCGCCCCCATCTTTTGTTCAGCTAGGGTTTCTATTTATAATATTCTGAATTCGCCGGCCAGCGCTGCAGTGTCGACTTCCCAGTGCTACAGCGCTAGGCATAAATCGAACCCTAACCAGAGTTGCAGTGCCCCAAAAACCAGCGCTGCAACTTTAAGTTTTTGTCCTCTTTTCACATATTTCGCAAATTCCAACGCTGCAGTGCCCTTGAACCAGCGCTGCAGCATTGAGTTTTTGTCATCTCTTCATAATTATTGCCCTTCCAGCATTGTAGTGCCCTTGAATCAGCGCTGCAGCATTGAGTGTCTGTATAGTAAATTCCCAAAACTCAGCATTAAACATTCAAATTAACTAAAATAAACTAATAGTAAAATAAAATAAACTAAACTAAAAATTGCTAAAAGAATATGAAACACAAATCTAATGCTCAAGATCCACACCAAAAACGTGCCTAAAAGCAGTATAATAACATGATTTATTTCGAGTTCTCAGTAGCCCATGGGGTCATCCCTGCGGTGATCGGGAAAACTATGCTACATTCGACTAACACTGGGGCTCTCGAGAAGCCTTACAGTGGGGTGGATATCGGCTCTAGCTGACTATCTTTCAACTGTATATGCTGAAAAGTATTGTAGAACAAGATGTTTGCCAAACTCTCGTTGTCCACTAGGATGCACTTGACATCATGGTTGGCTACAAGAAGGGAGACCCCTATGGCATCATCGTGTGGGGTCTGTACTCCGTCTAGGTCGTATTCCATTAAGGAGATCATCTAGTTCGTCTTTCTTAGCTTATGAGGCCTGCTAACGGATGCCAAAGACCTAGCGTATGCTTTATTGCTCTGCCCCAAGTTACCTCTGGCGGTAGGGCCGCCACAGATTATCTTAATAATCCTGCTTACTGTGACTTCTTGGCCTCTCTGGTTAGGCTCTCTTCAGTTCAGCCTTGGACTCTTTTAGGGAGCTTGGTGCTCTTGGTTTGGATTAGAGGGACGCTAGGGGTTTCTCCTGGTTCAGTTTGGCATTCCTCCTTACCGCGATCCAGTAAACTTCTTCAAGTACCCTCGATTGATGAGGGCATCAATATGTTGTTTCAAGGCGTGGCACTCCTCAGTATCGTGCCCATGGTTCATATGGAACCGACACCACTTGCTCTGATATCCGTTGAGATACTGTGGTCTCGAGGGCCACTAGAGGATCGTCCTGTCTTAGATCTACATTAGGACATTTGTCTTGGATGCTTTGAGAGGAGTGAAACTCTTAAAAAGAGCAAAGGCCTTGTATCTGCCCTCGCGGTGGGGTTTTTTGGTCGTCCTTTTATGAGGGTTGTTGGTATCTTTCCTCTTTTGCTCCTTCTTCCCTTCCTTTTCTCTTCGGAAAGCTTGGTCGTCTTCTGCTAATATGTATTTCTCTGCTCAGGCCAGAACTTCGTTCATGTATTTAGGTGGTCACCTAGTGAGTTTGGAGCTGAAGATTCTGGACCTTCGTCCGTTTTTGAACACCAGCATATGAACATTGGGATCGCAGTCAGAGATCTCCCAAGTGATAATGTTGAACCTTGATATGTAGGCCCGAAACCTCTCCCCTCGGTGCTAAATGATATTCAACAGGCTCTCGAAGGTCTTTTTAGGTCCCTTTCTGCTGAGAAAGTAGGGCGCAAAGACGTGGCTAAGCTCTTTGAAAATGCTGATGCTTTTTGGTTTCAAACGAGAATACCACGTGCCGATGACTTTTTCGAGTGTAAGGGGAAATACTCGGCACATGACTGGATTGGAGTACCGATGCAGCATCATGGTGATCTTATAATGCTGGAGGTGATCCAAGGGATCTGTCTAACCGTCATAGGGCTTGATTTGCGGCATTCAAAAATTTGATTGGAGCGGAGGTTCGAGGACTTCTTGCTTGAACGGTGGGTCCTGCATGTTGATTTCATCCAGGACGCTATGATTTTGGCATTTAAATGCTTTGGTGATTTTTTCTTCTATTTCCTCAATCCATCTGTATAGGTCGAGGTTGCTTCTAGAGGAGGAGCCTCCTTTGGACTTATTGGTGCGAGGTGGTGAAGAGTCTGCCGGGGAACGATTATTGATGGAGAGCCTATAATTAGGAGGACTTGGGCCGTCAGGTCTGTCACAAAGTGAGAGAGCTCTAAGAACTGTGCTCGAATCATAGAATAACGAGATGTGCCAAGGCAGCTCCTACGAGATTTTCAGGCGGGTCGATCTTCGTGTGGTGAGGGCATTGTTCTTCTAGAAGGGTCTGCAGGTCACTGCTAGAGGTCCTATACTCGGACCTAGTAGAGAACCTAGAGCTGAACTACTGCTTATAGGCATGGTTTTGTGTGGGTGCGACACTAGTCCCAGTGACTGCCTTTTCGGTGTTCTTGAAGGTGTTTTTAGGCGACATAGCAATAGATGAGTTCTTTAGATTTCTTTGCTTTTACTGTTTAGCGAAAAAATTGGTATTTCCTATGGACGACGTCAATCTGTTAATGCCGAAAATCTGCTGCTCAGCTGGAGGTGCAATATTCAATGGTCTGCACCAAGAAAGAGATGTGAACTAAAGAGTCACCGGAGAAAGGAGGTAGTGCCTTCGAGAACTCTTCGATTCACATACCTTGGGCCTTTTATAGTGTTTTAGAGACAAGTGGACCACATACTCGGGATGGCGCAATCGCTGAGATCTCGCTTCTCCGGCGAGGGGTCTTGTCGTGTGTTCAGGGATGGTTCAATCCCTGAAATCATGCTTACATTTTTGCGCGGAAGGAATCCGTGAATACTAACGGCTTCTTCACCTGTTCGTCCACATGTCGTCTGGTCATTGGAGGGGAGTTGTCCATGTGTTATCAGGCTATTGAAGGGTGTTTGTTATTGATGTGGTCACGTGTCGCCCGGTCATTGGAAGGTAGTTGTCCATGTGTCATCAGGCTATTGGAGAGTGAATTATTGGCTGTATCAGTACTTTTAGTTCTTATCCGTTTTTGATTCGTTATCCGCTCGTTAAAACATGGATATGGACATGAAAAATAGAACCCATTAAAAAACATATATTTTTAATCAATAGTTCAATAATCATTGACTCACTATGTAACGACCCATCCCTGGTTGGCCACCCCCAAGACGGTGTGTAATACCCGTATTCGTAAAGTAAGGGCAAAGAAGTAATTTAATAAATACGACATGAAATAAAAATAATTTATTTACGCGAAAGATTTAGTATTGAATAAAATAATTCTTTTGAAAAAAAAGGACGAGTGGGGGACGTAGTTACAAAGAACTAAAAAAGGAAATACATACATATATATATATATATATATATATATATATAATTAATTTTGGATGTCCAGGTCCAGCAAGAAGAAAGAAAAAAATGAAGAAAAAAGAAAAATAAAATTAAAATAAAACTTTTCAAAAAAAAAAAAGTCAACAAAAGTTGGTAGCACCTACAGGAATGCAAAGTTTCAAATGAAACTCTGCAAGTCTTGCACGTTTCATGGAACGTTGAGATAGTGGAGAATGTGTATGGGGTTAAAGACAGATGGTGCAAGTAAATTGAGGCTGCTTGGATTTTTGTGTAGTAAAGCTTATATATATATACACACACTTATGTGAAATCTGTTTACAGATTTCACATACTCTCTTTCAATTTCTTGTTTTTCTCTAAAGATTTGGAGTCCCAAGGAAAAGTCAAAATAGCAAATTTTTGAAGGGGTTTATGGTGGAATTTCATAGAGAATCACAAGAAGCTTTCAGAAAAACAAAAGGTAGCAACATAGTGTTTATTTTTGGAATTTTTAGCATTCATGAAATTTTCTAAGAAGTCAAAGCGAGAATTTTCAAAGGGTGTGGTTTATAATGAATTGAAGAATAAATTATAAATTTAATATAAATATGATGTCAGGTGTTGATGATTTACAACCGAGAGAAATTTTTGAGAGGAACGGGAAAGGCAAGGAGGTGATCCACGGGTAGTTTTAAGTGCTACGTGGTGAGTTGGATTTACTCTAAGTAATCAAAATAAAAAAATGAAAAATCTAGTGTTTATTAGCTTATGTTTTGGTGATAGATGCAGATTTGGTTGATAGATATGATATGAATATTGCACACGTAGAGAATTATCATGTGAGAAGAAATATTATTAGAATAAGGAATTGATTTAATAATAATTGTGATAAATAAATTCTTGATAAGCTATGGTTCATGTTTTGATACGAATTTTGAGGAGATGAAAGTTAGTGAATCTTGACAAGCTTTGATGGATGATTTGATGTAATTTGGAATGAAGTTTAGTGAATCTTGACAAGCTTAAATGGATGATTTGATGTGATTTGGGATGAGAGGAAATTAGTTGATTTTTTTTTTTATAATTTGAGAAAAATTAGGATAGACCATTTAAATATTTGAATTTATGTTTGTTTTTTTTATATATATATATAAATCACTGTTCATATGCATATGCATTAAATAAAAGAAAAGAACCGGGAAGGCAGCCGGTATAATGAAAATGAAAGAACTAGGAAGGCAGTTGGTCTAATGAAAATGAAAGAACTAGGAAGGCAGCCGGTCTAATGAGAATGAAAGAACCGGGAAGGCAGCCGGTCTAAGATAATAACAACCTGTCGACAGGTGGGAAGACGTTCCCATCATAATAATTCATGCATTGCATTTGTTTTAATTATTGCTTGCATTATTGAAACGCTGATGTGTGATGTGTTATTGTGAAATTATTCATAGATAGATGAGTTTCACAGAGAGACAGTTATGGTGATAAGATTTATATAGATGGTAGACTTTATGATGTGAACCTCATTACGAGGTAATTATGAGATAATTGATGGTCTTAAGGTGAACTAATAAATAAGAGGAAAAGATTGATAGAGAATGGATATTATGACATGTGTAGTAATAGTAGAGTGCTAGAATCAAGTTTATGATATATAAATTGATTTAAATATTAAAAGACTGTTTATACAAATGAGTACTTCTAGCAAATTTAATTCACTAAGCTTGTGAAGCTCACCCCTCATTGTAGAATGATTTCAAGTGGCAGGCTTGACAAATAGTTTTGTGAGTTGAGGTTAAGAAGAAATCATTTTCTATAAGTCACATACCTTTCAACATCCTCAGACAAAGGAGAAAATGAAATAATAAAAACTTATTTGTAAATATTCATGCATTTTACGTTGTATAGAATGTTTAAAGATCAGATGGATGTAACTTCCCTGTTGAGGGTTGAGGATATATGTGTCATGCTGAGATTTTCAAAATATGATGACACCGTCTCGGGGGTGGCCAACTCGGGATAGGTCGTTACAATTTTGGTATCAGAGCATTAGATTTTATGATTCTGTAGACTACATAAAAAGAAAGAAAGTGGAAGATTAAAATAAATTATATTTTAATGAACAATCTGAGGATGACACGTGGACGCACTAGAATTAGAGTTAGAGTTGTTGATTTAAGAGGGCATGGTAAGCCCCCAATATTTTTGACAAGTCGAGGTTGAGTCTGAATCGTGGTTCTTAGAAGGGAACATGTTGATAGTATGATTGATACTAATAATATAATTGATATTAGTAAAGGTGTGAGAAAATCTGAAGTTGAAAGAGATGAGCTAAAATAAGCTCTTACACAAGATCTTTAGAAGTAAATGTAACAGATGATAGAGTTGATAGTTTATAGCATAGACTTGATGAACAGGCTAGAACAGTACCTGAGGTTGTTAATCCAGTAATGATAGACGTTTAAAATAAAGGGAAAAGTGAGTCATGCATGAGATGCAGAGAGACTGTTTTGTTAGTTATATTAAGTTGAATGCCTTATTGTTTAAAGGATCTATAAATCCTTTTAAGCCTGAGTTTTGGGAGAAACATGTAGAGAGATTATTTGGTATTTTTACCAGTAACTGACAGACAGATGGTTGTCTTTGCTTTGTTTAAGCTAGAAAGAGAAACTTTAGAATGATGAGAGGATATTCTTCATAGAGTAAGTACAGATATTAATAGACCCTTAACCTGGAATAGGTTTAAGGAGGTTTTTCTTGATAGATACTTTCTTTATACCTTTAGAGCCCAACAAGATAGAGATTGATTTATTTGAGGTATATGAATTATGTCAGATTGGTGGATATATCATTTTAGATTGAGAGAGATGTGATGGAGTTTAAAGGAAAGAGAAAGAGTGGTTAAAGAGGTTTAGACATGAAGGTTATAGAGGTAGTGGTAGTATGAGTGTACAGGGTGAGAGACCACCCAGAGGAAGCATTCCTTGTCACAGAGAACTGAAGTACAGAGTCGAGTTAGAGGCAAGCATGATCTGTTACTTTTGTAGCTTAGAATACTATTGGTAGGACCCTTAGATTTGGGGGACATGTTATGAAAACTGGGAGTCATGGCATAGGAAGTAAGTATGCTACCAAGGGGAAGTGGTAATCTGAGGTAGGATTGAGAGACAAAAGTTTGTTATAGATATATTCCGATAAGATATTTATCTCAGAATTGTCAAAATTGGAAGTGTTTTATGTGTAGAGAAGGTGGACATATCAATGTTGGTTGATCTTGGTGCAACCTATTCTTTTGCATCCAGTATTCATATGAAATCTATTGAAGTTTGTATTAGTCTTTAGATGCAAAAAAAAAAAAAAAAAAAAATTCTATTGAAGTTCCCACTAGAGATAAAGTGTTAATCATAAATGTTTACAAGGATTATGTGGCTCGTATCAGTGATAGAGAATCTGAACCTGATTCATTATATTTGAAGATGATATAATTTCATTTAATTTTGGGAACGAATTGCTTGTTGATGTATTACACTTGGGTTTATTGTCCAAGAAAGAAGGTAGTATTCAAGATATGGACATGAGGAGTTTAACTTTCAAGGAGAACATAAGATAATCTCGAATTATTTCATTTTGCTTTGACCACTAAGAGATGGTTGAAGAAGGGTTGTGAGGAGTATTTGGAATACATAATGGATTCTAAACAAGAAAGTAGGAAATTAGAATAAATCTTAGTAGTGAAAGATTATTCTAATGTAATTCTTGATGAGTTGTATAGGTTGCCTCCAAGTAAGGAGATAAAAATTCTCTATTGATGTGATACCAGGTTCATCACATATATCTATAGCACTCTACAGAATGGCTCCCGCTGAGTTGAGAGAATTGAAAGTGCAGCTTCAAGAGTTGTTAGATAAACAACTTATTCGATTTAGTGTATCATCATGAGGAGATCATGTAGTGTTTGTGAAGAAGAAAGATGGAGCGATAAGAGTGTGTATAGACTACAAATAGTTGAATGAGAACAAATATCTTTTACCCAGGATAAATGAATTGTTTGAGTAGTTGCAAGGAGTGAGAGTGTTTTCTAAGATAAACCTGAGATCAGGTTATCACCAATTGAGGAGAGAGAAGGGAGATGTGCTTAAAACTGCTTTTAGGACACATGATGGTCATAAGTTTCTTGTGATGTCATTTAGATTGAATATTATTCCAGAAACATTCATGGACTTGATGAATAAAATGTCTGAACCATTTCTTGATAATCTTGTGGTCGTGTTCATCGATAACATCTTGGTGTATTCTAAGACTAAGGAAGAGCAGGTAAAACATTTAGAAATTGTGTTGGAGATTTTGAGGAGAAAAAGATGGTACAATATAAGTTCTCTAAATGTGAATGTTGGCTGAATGAAATAACTTTCTTGGAACATGTAATATTCGAAAATGGTATAGCAGTTGATCCACAAAAGATAGAGACAACATTAAGTTGGGAGAAACCAACTAATGTAACTGAGAATAGAATCTTTTTAGGGTTAGCTAGTTATTATAGAAGATTCATTTAGAATTTTTTTCTATTATTATAATACTGTTGAATAGACTAACCAAGAAAGATGTGAGATTTGTATGGTGAGGGAAGTGTGAGAAAAATTTCCAATTACTAAAGGAAAAATTGACTACAGCTCCAGTATTGGTGTTTCCTTATGGTGATGAAGGATTTGTGGTATATAGTGATGCGTCACATCAATGATTGGAATATGTGTAACATAAGAAAGCTATGGCCCACACTTCTAGACAATTGAAGATTCATGATAGAAATTACCCTACTCATGACTTAAAGTTGACTGCTATAGTGTTTACTTTAAAGATGGGAGACATCATCTATATGGAGCCACTTGTAAGATATTCATGGGTTATAAGAGTTTGACATACTTACCTACCCAGAGAGAGTTGAATTTGAGGCAAAGATGGTAGATGGAGTTGATAAGTAACAATGATTGTACAATTCACTATCATCTAGAAAATGTGAAGGTGATAGCTAATGCATTGAGTAGAAAGTCTATAACAAATTTAACTGCCATTGGGAGTCCTGATGTGAAACTGATGATAGATTTAAAAGAGATAAGAGTGAAGTTAAATAACAATGGTAGAGGATCATGGATAAAGAATATAGTTGTATAGTCATCCACAGTAAATTGCTTTAGAGATGCTAGGTAGAGATGAAGAGATAGAAAAGATTAAGCATTAAGTGCTTACTACAAAGCAATATAAGTTTAAAATTTGAAATGATGGTATCCTGGATAGAAATAGTGTTCCCAATAATGCGAAGTTGAGAAAAGAGATAAGGAGGGAGGCACATAATGATGTAGATTTGATGCAATCAAGTAACAATAAGATGTATACAGGATTGAGATAGAATTTTCTGATAGTCAGGATTAAAGAGGGATGTAGCTGATAGAAAAAATTATTAGGGTACTAGAAGATATATTAAGGGCAAAGGAGATGAGTTTCTCAGTAAGTTAGGATGCTTATATGCCATCAATTGAAATTACTGATAATAATCAGTAACAAACTAATATTGGGATGGCACCGATTGAGGCATTGTATGGTCGGAGGTGCAAAATTCCTTTATGTTGGGAAGAAATAAGAGAGAGAAACATATATGGTCCATCAATTATTGAGTTAATAATTAAGAGGATCAAATTTGTTAAAGAGAACCGTAAAGCAGCCCAGAGTAGACCTCTTGAGTCTCAAGTAGGTGATTGGGTGTATTGAAAAATATCTTAATAAAAATGTGTATTGAGATTTAAACATAAAAGGAAAGCTGAATCTGAGGTATGTGGATCCTATGAGGTTGTTGAGGAAGTTGGGCTAGTTGTGAGTAGCCATAATTGCCTCTAGAATTAAAAATTTTATATAATGTATATCATGTTTCACTTTTAAGAAAGTATTTACCTGATGAGTATTATAAAATTTCGAACTAAGCTATAGAAATTCAGAAGGATTGGGTACACATACAAGTACCAGTGAGGATTTTTGACAAAAAGAACAAGTCTTGTATAATAAAGAAATTTCATTAGTTGAAGTTCTGTGGCGGAATAAGGAGGTAAGGAAATTTCAGGGACAAAATTTATGTAAGATGGGTAGATTTGTAATACCCGTATTCGTAAAGTAAGGGCAAAGAAGTAATTTAATAAATATGACATGAAATAAAAATAATTTATTTACACAAAAGATTTAGTATTAAATAAAATAATTCTTTTGAAAAAAGGACGCGTGGGGGACGTAGTTACAAAGAACTAGAAAATGAAATATATATATATATATATATATATATATATATATATATAAAATTCTGGACGTCCAGGTCCAACAAGAAGAAAGAAAAAATAAAAATAAATAAAAGTTTTCAAAAAAAAAAATCAACAAAAGTTGGCAGCACTACCAAGCAAAGCAAAGGAATGCAAAGTATCAAATGAAACTCTGCAAGTTTTGCACATTTTAGGAAACGTGGAGACAATGGAGAATGTATAGGGGGATTAAAGACAGATGGTGCAAGTAAATTGAGGCTGCCGAGATTTTTGTGTAGCAAAGCTTGTATATATATATATATATATATATATATATATATATACACACACACACTTATGTGAAATCTGTTTACAAATTTCACATACTCTCTTTCAATTTCTTGTTTTTCTCTAAACATTTGGGGACCCAAAGAAAGGCTAAAAGAGAAAATTTTTGAAGTGGTTTACGGCGAAAGTTCATAGAGAATCACGGTAAGCTATCAGAAAAACAAAAGGTAATAACATAGTGTTTATTTTTGGAATTTTTAGCATTCATGAAATTTCCTAAGAAGTCAAAGTGAGAATTTTCAAAGGGTGTGGTTTATAACGAATTGAAGAATAAATTATAAATATAATATAAATATGATGTCAGGTATTAATGATCTACAACCGGGGGAAATTTCTGAGAAGAACGGGAAAGGCAAGAAGGTGATCCACGGGTTGGATTTACTCTAAGTAATCAAAATAAAAAATTAAAGATCTAGTAATAATATTAAATTAAATTATTAGCTTATGTTTTGGTTGATAGATATGATACGAATATTGGACACGTAGAGAATTATTATGTGAGAAGAAATATTATTAGAGTAATGAGTTGATTCAATAATAATGGTGATAAATAAATTCTTGATAAGCTATGATTGGTGTTTTGATACGAATTTTGAGGAGATGAAAATTAGTGAATCTTGACAAGCTTTTATGGATGATTTGGTGTAATTTGGAATGAAATTTAGTGAATCTTGACAAGCTTAAATGGATGATTTGATGTAATTTGGAATGAAATTTAGTGAATCTTGACAAGTTTAAATGGATGATTTGATGTGATTTAGGATGAGAGGAAATCAGTGAATTTTTTTTTTTATAATTTGAGAAAAATCAGGATAGACCATTTAAATATTTGAATTTATGTTTTTTTTTATATATATTACTGTTCATATGCATATGCATTAAATAAATAAAAAAAAAACGGGGAAGACAACCGGTCTAATGAAAATGAAAGAACCGGAAAGGTAGCCGGTCTAATGAGAATGAAAGAACCGGGAAGGCAGCTAGTCTAAATGAGAATGAAAGAACCAAGAAGGCAGCCAGTCTAAGATAATAACAACCTGTCGACATGTGGGAAGACGTTCCCATCATAATAATTCATGCATTGCATCTGTTTTAATTATTGTTTGCATTATTGAAACGCTGATGTGTGATGTGTTATTGTGAAATTATTCATAAATAGATGAGTTTCACAAAGAGACAGTTATGGTGATAAGAACTATCTAGATGATAGACTTTATGATGTGAACCTCATTACGAGGTAATTATGAGATAATTGATGGTCTTAAGGTGAACTAATAAATAAGAGGAAGACATTGATAGAGAATGAATATTATGACATGTTTAGTGATAGTAGAGTGCTAGTATCAAGTGTATGAGATATAAATTGATTTAAATATAAAAATACTGTTTATGCAAATGAGTACTTCTAGTAAATTTAATTTACTGAGCTTGTGAAGCTCACCCCTGATTGTACAATGATTTCAGGTGGCAGGCTTGACAAATAGTTTTGCGAGTTGAGGTTCAGAAGAAATCATTTTCTATAAGTCACATACGTGTCAACATCTTCAAACAAAGGAGAAAATGAAATAATAAAAATTTATTTGTAAATATTCATGCATTTTACGTTGTATAGAATGTTTAAAGATTATATGGATGTAACTCCCCTGTTGAGGATTAAGGATTTACGTAAAAATTTCTTTTGGTGGTATTTATTTTCATTGTTGCATATATGTGTCGTGCTGAGATTTTCAAAATGTGATGACACTGTCTTAGGGGTGGCCAACCCGGGATGGGTCGTTACACAGTGTCATCACATTTTGAAAATCTCAACATGACACATATATGCAACAATAAAAATAATACTAATAGAAATTTTTTTATCAATCCCCAACCCTCAACAAGGTGGATACAATATTCTGATCTTGACTTAAACATTTTATACAACGTAAAATGCATGAATATTTATAAATAAATTTTTAAATTATTTTCTCAATAGTTTAAGGATGTGGACACGTACATGGCTTACAGATAATGATTTCAGTTGAACCTCAATTCACCAAACTATTTATCCTGGTTGCTACCTGAAATCATTGTACAATGAGGGATGAGTTTCACAAGCTCAGTGAATTAAATTTACTAGAAGTATTCAATTTGTATAAATAGTCTTTTAATATTTAATCATTTATATCTCATATAACTTGATAATAGCATTCTACTATCGCTACACATATCATAAGTCTCATTCTCTATCAATCTATTCTTCTTATATATTTGTTCACCTTAAGATCATCAATTATCTCATAATTAGCTCGTTATAAGGTTCATAGCATATAGTCTACCATTTAGATAGTTCTTATCTTATCATATCATACTTCCATGTTTCTTTCTCACCATAACTATCTCTCTGTGAGTCTCATTCATCTATAAATAAATTTACAATAACAAACAACACTTCAGCATTTCAGTAATACAATCAATATTTAAAACAGATGCAATGCATGAATTATTATTAGGGAACGTCTTCCTACATTTCGACATTTTTTATCTTAGACTAGTTGCCTTCCCGGTTCTTTAATTTCATTTAGACCGGCCCCCTCCTAGTTCTTTTATTTTCAGCATATACTAGCTGTCACGGTTTTCATTTATTTTCAGCATGTACCAGCTGTCACAGTTTTCATTTATTTCCAATATACACTAGCTGTCACAGTTTTTCATTTAGACCGGCCCCTTCTCGGTTCTTTTATTTCATGCATATGCATATGAACAATAATATAAAAAAAAATGAATTCAAATATTTAAATTAGCTATCCTGATTATTCTCAAATTATTATTTGAAAAATTCCACTAAATTCCTCTCCTCATAAGTCATATCAAATCATCAACCATAACTCGTCAAGATCCACTAAATTTCATCTCCTCATAAATCATATCAAATCATCCACCATAGCTCATCAAGAATTTCACTTGTCGTATTCATTATTAAATCGACTCATTTTTCCAATAATATTATTTCTCATAAAATAATTCTCTACATATCCACTATTCCAATCATATCTATCAAACAACTTTCATCTATCACCAAAGCATAAGTTAATAATTTATTCTAATATTATCACTAGATATTTTATATTTATCTTGATTATTTAAAGTAAATCTAACTCACCATGTAGCACTTAGAGCTACCCGTGGATCACCTCATTGCCTTTCCTGCTTCTCAGCAATTTCTCTCGGTTGCTGATCGTTAACACCTGACATAATATTTATATTAAAATTTCTAATTTTTACTTCAATTCTTCCATAATTTACACCCTTTGAAAATTCCCACTTTGAATTCCGAAAAATTTCATGTATGCTAAATTTCAAAAATAAACTTCATGTTATTACCTTATGTTTTTCTTAAAGCTTCCCATGGTTCTCTACAAAATTCTCTCGTAAACCCCTTCAAAATTTTTCTCTTTCAACCTTTCTTCCGATCCCCAAGTGTTTAAAGAAAGAGAGTAATTTGTATTGTAAAAGGAAGAAAACCAATCAGGATTTGGTAAGTATAAAAAAATAAAGAAACAATATATATAACTAAATTTGCTTCCCCACTGTTCACCCTTTTGTGCTGCTTAATATGCAGCCCAAATCCTTCCTTTGGCAATACCTGGAATCCAAGTGTTGTCATGATGCCCCCCCTTCATTTTTTTCCTTTACCTTTTTTTTTTCTTCTTCCTACCCACAGAACATGTACAGTTCATTTTTTTTTTTTGTAATTACTCCACTGCGCGTCCGTTTTTTTTTCCAAGAGAATTATTTTATTCAAAAATAATTCTTTCACATATATATATATTATTTTAATTTCATGTTATTTATTAAATTACTTATTTACCTTTACTTTACGAATACCACTTCCCCCTGGTGGCATACTTACTCCTCTACCATAACTCCCAACTCCCATAGCTTGTTTCCCAAATCTAGGGGTCCCACTGGTATTACTCTAAGCTACAGAAGAAATAGATCCTGCTTGCCTCTGACTCTGCACTACAGTTCCTTATGACAAGGAATGCCCCCTCTAGGGTGGTCTCCCGCCATGTACACCCATACTGCTACCACCTCTAGGTCCCTCAAATCTAGACCTCTTCAGCCAATCTTTCCTATCTCTAAACTCCATTAAATCCTTCTCAATCTGTAATGCTTTATCCACCAGTACAACATAATTTCATATGCCCATATAAGAGAGTTTAGTCTGAATGTCATAGTGTAATCCGTCTAAAAATCTCTTACATTTCCTCTCATCCGTATTCATTAATTCAGGTAAAAACCTTGACAGGGCTATGAATCTACTATCATATTTAGCCACCGATAAATTACCCTGCCTTAGATGAATAAAATCTCTCTCTTGTAGAGCTCAAAAAGGATCTAGAAATACTTCGCAAAGAACCCATCCTTAAACTTACTCCAAGTCAAAGGTTGTACTATCTATATGCTTACCCTGGGCAAAATATCCTCCCACCATTGAGAAACTTCACCGTCCACCATAAATGAAGCAAAACAACCACCTTGTATCTCATGTGCAAACACACTTTCTCCCTTATGAACCTCTTGTCTCATTATATCAAGTTTTACTCTACCTCTTTCCTCGAATCTCCTCTACAGATTATCAACCATTTCTTCAGCTGCATTCATCCTTTCTATAGCACGATTAAGAGTTTCTCTCAATTTATCCTTCCTAACCTCAGATTCTTTCCCAGCTCTACTAGTACCAACTGCACTATCAATATGTTCCCTTGTAGGAATCACAGACCAACTTCCCCCTCTGCTTCAATTCTTCTAAATATTGGGGGTCTACCACGTCCCCTCTTACTTCAAATTCTACCTCTAGCTCTAGTACATCTACATGTCATCCTCAGACACTACATTAAAATATAATTTATTTAGATCTTCCACTTCTTTAGTTCTCATGCAGTCTACAGAATCATAAAACCTGATGCTCTGATACCAAAATTGTAACGACCCATCCCGGGTTGGCCACCCCCAAGACGATGTCATCACATTTTGAAAATCCCAGCATGACACATATGCAACAATAAAAATAATACTAACAGAAATTTTTTCAACAATCCCCAACCCTTAACAGGGGGGATACAAATTCTGATATTGACTTAAACACTATATACAACATAAAATGCATGAATATTTATAAATAAATTTTTATTTTATTTTTTCATTAGTCTGAGGATGTGGACACATACATGGCTTACAGATAATGATTTTGTCTGAACCTCAACTCACCAAACTATTTGTCCTACATGCTACCTGAAATCATTGTACAATGAGGGACGAGCTTCACAAGCTCAGTAAATTAAATTTACTAGAAGTATTCAATTTGTATAAATAGTCTTTTAATATTTAATCATTTATATCTCATATAACTTGATAATAACATTCTACTACCACTACACATATCATAAGTTTCATTCTCTATCAATATCTTCTTTTTATATATTTATTCAGCTTAAGACCATCAATTATCTCATAATTACCTCGTTATGAGGTTTACAGCATATAGTCTACCATTTAGATAGTTCTTATCATATCATACTTCCATGTTTATTTCTCACCATAATTGTCTCTCTGTTAGACTCATTCATCTATAAATAAATTTACAATAACAAAGAACACTTCGCCATTTCAGTAATAAAATCAATATTTAAAACAGATGCAATGCATGAATTATTACTAGAGAACATCTTCCCACATGTCAACATGTTTTTATATTAGACCCGCTACTTTCCCGGTTATTTTATTTCATTTAGACCGACCCCTTCCTGATTCTTTTATTTCCAGCATATACCGACGGTCACGGTTTTCATTTATTTCTAGCATATACCGGCTGTCACGGTTTTCATTTATTTCCAGCATATACCGACTGTCACGGTTTTTTATTTAGATCGGCCCCCTCCCAGTTCTTTTATTTCATGCATATGCATATGAACAATGATATGAAATACGCATATGAACAATAATATAAAAACAAACATGAATTCAAATACTTAAATTGACTATCTTGATTATTCTCAAATTATTATTTGAAAAATTCCATAAATTCCTCTCATCATAAATCATATCAAGTCATCAACCATAGCTCATCAAGATCCTTTAAATTTTCTCTCCTCATAAATCATATAAAATCATCCACCATAGCTCATCAAGAATTTCACTTATCACATTTATTATTAAATCGACTCATTATTCCAATAATATTATTTTTCATAAAATAATTTTTTATATATTCACTATTCCTATCACACCTATCAACCAACTTTTATCTATCACCAAAGTATAAGTTAATAATTTATTCTAATATTATCACTAGATATTTCATATTTATCTTGATTACTTAAAGTAAATCTAACTTACCACGTACCACTTAGACCTACCCGTGGATCACCTCCTTGCTTTTCCTACTCCTCTTAGCAATTTCTCCCGGTTGTTGATCGTCAACACCTGACATAATATTTATATTAAAATTTTTAATTTTTTCTTCAATTCTTCCATAATTCACACCCTTTGAAAATTTTCACTTTGAATTCTGGAAAATTTCATGTATGCTAAATTTCAAAAATAAACTTCACATTATTACATTCTGTTTTTCTTAGAGCTTTTCATGGTTCTCTATAAAATTCTCTCGTAAACCCCATCAAAATTTTGCTCTTTCAACCTTTCTTTCAGTCCCCAAGTGTTTAAAAAAAATAGAGTAATTTGTATTGTAAAAGAAAGAAAATCAATCAAGATTTGGTAAATATAAAAAAAAAAATAAAGAAACAGTATATATATAAAAATTTTGCCGCCCCACTGTTCACCCTTTTGTGCTGCTTAACATGCAACCCAAATCCTTCCTTTGGCAACACCTGGTCTCCAGGTGTTGTCATGATGTCCCCTCCCCCCCCCCTCTTCGTTTTTTTTTCTTCTTCCTACCCACAGAACACATCTAGTTCATTTTTTTGTAACTACACCACCGTGTGTTCGTTTTTTTTCCAAGAGAATTATTTTATTCAAAAATAATTCTTTCATGTATATATATTATTTTAATTTCATGTCATATTTACTAAATTACTTATTTACCTTTACTTTACGAATACGGGTCTTACAAGCTATCGTTAAAACTCGACTCGAATCACCTTTTTCTGACCTAAATAAAAAAATAAAAATCAATACCTATTTTAAACCCGTTACCTGACTCTACAAAACTTTTATCAATTTTAATTCTCCATTACTTAGAAGTAATAACGTGTGTTCATTTTATTAACAGACTAACGCGTTATATATTAATATATATACTCAAAAAGGTGAATTAACGAGTTTATAGGGAAAAGAAATTAGAAGAACTTTCTTTTAGGAAAATGACATATAGAGGTCAGTCAAATGAGATAGTTCTAAAACTTTAATCCTATGTTCTAGTTTACATGACATGAAGAATTACAGTTTATAGCAAAAGAAAATTCTTTGTCAAATTTCAATCAAGTAGACTTCAACACAAATCCTTCATAATTAACAACCAATTCTATCTTAGAAGTAGACAAAATCGAAATACTATTAGTAAAAGGTAAAGCAATTTGTTTAGCAGATTGACACACCAAACAATTAAAATTATCATCATTAACAGAACCAGTAGAAAATAACTGATGTAATGGACTAACAGAAATATGACCCAAACGTGAAGGTTAAAGATTTTCTTAAAAAACTTAGGTTTGTTGATGTTCACACTGGTTTTCAAAAAGTTCTTAGTCGGCAGGTCAAGCTCTGGTTCAACACAATTTGGTCTGTTTTCTGTCATGCTCTGGTTCAATCATTTCTCATTCCATTTTTTCCTCACCGCCCCTCCAGATCTCTTCGGTGACGCAAAATCTAACGGTTGCCAAAATTTCAGCCCGTTCCATATATTGGTGAGCGCACACACGTCGAGTCTGGTCAAACAGGTAACAAACCCGTTTCTTTCCACTTTGGCTCCTGTTCCAAACCCGTTCCAACCTCACTCCAGCTTTGTGCCAAGTTAGCCACCATGTGTCAAGCCACTAACACATTAATTTCCACATCAGTGTCACATCGGTTGCCCTGTCACCTACCACATGGCTGCAACGCCAGCATTCTGTCCAGTTAACATTTGTTGGTTATGCCACATCGTTGGTTCTGGTCAAATCGGTTCAACGTTGACCAAAAACTTTGACTTGTTTGGTTCGACTCGTTTTTTATCGATTTTTATCTCTGTCAGATCAGTTCATAAGGATTTTTGATGTGCTATTTCCAATTTTGAGATTTGTTTTCTCTAATTTACTCCCATCATTCAGTTCTATTTGCTATAGTACTATGTCTCATTCCTAAAAAAATTTGATGTTGCACAACCTATTTAAATTGTTTTGAATAGCTTTAATTATCATACTTGGGTGCACTATATGCGTAATTTTCTAAAAGGTCGTAAGTTTGGCGATATGTTATTGGTAATATTCATATTCCTCTTCGTACAGGAGTACAGACTGCTAAAAAATTTACTGAGCGGTTGGAGGATTGTGATAGTAAGAATCATCAAATCATTACATGGTTCTGAAAGTCCTCTATCATATCCATTAATGATCAATTTGGTCGCTATGAAACTGTTAAAGAGGTTTGGGACTTGTTAGCATAATGTTATACTACTATAGATCTTTCTCATCAATACCAACTTTTAGGTAAGCTCCATACTATAAAACAAATACTAGACAATCTATAATAGATTTTCTTACTGAGATGCATTCTGTGTGGGATCAATTAGAGCTTTCTGAGCCTGTTTGGACTAATAGTATTGATGTTGATGAGTTTAGGGTTTATTTTAATAATATGCGTTTGATTTGACTTTCGATGTCTTTGACTAATGATTTTGAATCCGCGAGAGTCACTCTTCTTTATCTCACTCCTCTACCTACTTTTGAAAGTGCAATTTCTGAATTGATTTATGAGGAAACTCATCTTGGTACATTGCGATATCAAAGCACCGATACTGTACTTGTCACCCTTAATACTTGTTTTTCTTGAAATTAGAGGACTTGTTGCTATTTTCAGAAGCCTTGGCATTTTATTGCAAATTGTCCAGATAAGGTTTGTCGACGTTGTCATCAGAATTGTCATTTTCTTTCAAATTGTCTCATCCGACAGCCAAAAGGGAATCTTCCTCGAGGTATTCAGTCTAGACCAGGTATGCAGTCTACCTTCAACTCTAGATCTCGGTTCACCACTATTGTTGCCTCTTAAAGTTCTTGGAATGGTTCATCAAAACCCACCTTTTCGGTGGTGATCTTGAAGCCCTTTTAAAACATGTTTTCTCTAATCCATTTCTCAATATGCTACTGCTATGTCTATCACCCTAGGAACTTCCCCTTAGTATTTTCATTTTGCATGTTGTAATTACATGACTGCTAATTCTTCTATTTTCTCTTTGAAAATATATGATTCTTCTGCCACTGTCATTTATACTGCTAATGTGTCTTTCATGCATGTCAGTCACACTGGTCACATTTTCATGCCTACATTGTCCTTACCTAACATCTTTTTAATTCCTAAAATTTCTTTGAATCTTATTTCTATTCGACAACTTTGTGACATTGGACTTCATGTTCTTTTTTTGGATCAAACTTGTGTTGTACAGGATCCTTAGATGGGACGGACTCTTGGGACCGACCGTAAAGTGGGATGCTTGTTCGAGCTCATCAATCTTCATATTCCACTTCGCATTTTTGCTTTTGCTTCGGTATCATATATTTCTCCTCATAGTGTTCTGTTGAGTTACATGCCTATTCTGATGCTCATTGAGCTGGGGATCCTATTGATCGACGTTCTACCACTGATTTATGTTTCTTCTTGGGTGACTCACTTATTTCCTAGTGCAACAAGAAACAAACTCTTACTTCTAAATCCAGTATAGAGTCAGAATATCGAGCCATTGTTGATACTGCTGCTGAACTTCTCTTGCTTCGTTGGTTACTCCTTGCGATAATCGGAGTGCTATAACTATTGTTCATAATGATGTTTTTCATGAACGGATCAAACATATTGATGATTGTCATTTTGTTCAGTAACATATCGACTGTGGTACCATTCACCTTGTTTCTGTTTGCTCTACTACTCAAATTATTGGTATCTTCACTAAAGCTAGTTACGTGGTCGTTTTCATGGGTTAGTTGACAAACTCAAGTTCACATATACTTTACCACTTTGAGTTTAAGAGGGGTGTTAGAGTATATTAAGTTTCTTGTCTAATTATGTTTATGACTCTCTATACTACTATATATACTATTGTATATTTATAAATCAAAACATACGGAATACAATTATTCTCTTACAAAATCTTATTTCTCTTAGTTTTCTATCACAAAGAAATTCAACTTCAAAGTCAAGATTTTTTAAATTGCTTTACTTCTAAGAAACTTTATGCTTTAAATGTCATCATAAAAATCTGAAAATTTAAGGTGATTTTTTAATCAAATTTAGACAACGCGTGAAATCATTAATTGCCTTTCACTTATTAAAAGAGCCTCTTGCCCATTATGAAGTTTTCTTATTTTGCTGTGACTCTGTTTTTAGTAAAAGTTGATTAGCTAAAACTATGATTTGTCAAACCGACATGAAAAGCTACGTGTTTAATTTATCAAAATAATTAAATAATAATAAAATTAACATGGATGTTTTGAGTCTTTTGACTTAAAAATATAGAATCGGTAGTATTAATTTTTATCAGTTTTTGATTCGTTATTTGTTTGTTAAAATACAAATATAGATATGAAAAATAATATGTGTTCGTTTTATTAATTTTAATACTCCACTACTTATAAGTAATAATGTGTGTTCGTTTTATTAAAAGATTAACGTGTTATATAATAATATATATACTCAAAAAGGTGAATTAACAGGTTTATAGGGAAAAAAAAATTAAAACTTTCTTTCAGGAAAATGACATATGGAGGTCAATCAAATGAGATAGTTCTAAGACTTTAATCCTACGTTCTAGTTTACATGACACGAAGAGTTACAATTTACGGCAAAAGAAAATTCTTTGTCAAATTACAATCGAGTTCTTCGAGACTTCGACACAAATCCTTTGTAATTTACAACCAACCTATGGTCTTTTAATTTTTGTTAGAAAAATAACTTTCCTGCAAAAGTTGAAAGATTCCTCATTTTTTTTATGTAATTTTTATTTTTCAATTTTCTCGATCAAGGAATTTAGCTTTTATGAAACAATCACTTAAAAAATGATTGCCTAAAAAATATAAATAAAAAGTAAGTAAAATTTTATTTGATGTTATTGGAAGGTGCCTGTTATTGACGTGACTACATGTCGTCCGATTATTACAAAAGAGTTGTCTATGTGTTAATAAGCTATTAAAGAGTGAATTATTGAATGTATCAGGTACTTTTAGTTTTTATTCGTTTTTTATTTTTTATTCACTCGTTAAAACACGGATATAGACATGAAAAATAAAATCTATTAAAAAACGTATATTTAAAATCAATACTCGTTAGCTTGCTATCGATAAAACTCGATTCGAATCACCTTTTTTTGACTTAAAAAAATTTTGATACCCATTTTTAACCCGTTATGTAGCTGTAAAAAACTTTTATCAACTTTAATACTCCTTACTTATAAGTACTAACGTGTGTTCGTTTTGTTAAAAGACTACCGCGTTATATAATAATATATATACTGAAAAAGTTGAATTAAGGGGTTTATAGGGAAAAAAAATTAGAAGAACTTTCTTTCAGGAAAATGACAAATGAAGATCGGTCAAATGAGATAGTTCTAAAACTTTAATCCTACGATCTAGTTTACATGACAGGAAGAATTACAGTTTACGGTAAAAGAAAATTCTTTGTCCAAATTTCAATCAAGTTCTTCGAGACTTCGACACAAAATCCTTCATAATTAACAACCAGGGTCTTTTGAATTTTGTTAGAAACTAAAAATCGCACATTAATTTACAGAATAAAATATCGATTTATATATAATATTATACGATCTGTGTGTACATGAAATACATGATCACTTTATTTAAGTACCGCATAAATAAATGAATACAAATAATATCCCTCTCTAACTCAATCCATCTGAAAATACAAATCTCAACAAAGTGTATGTATACCCAAATGATGTATAAACAAAACAAATAAAATCAATGAACCCCCAGATCTATAAAAACCCGATCTAGTTCTTCAAAAGAGCAAGCACAGACAAGAGCAGAGAAGAACAGATCACAGCACCAGAAAACCCAAAAGAATAGGCAGCACCCGTGTCAATGGCTGGGGCTGATGCTGGTGCCATTCCGAAATCTTGAGCTGAGACAGAAACAACAGAGAGAATCGCCATCACCACAGCAACAGCAGCAAATGCATTGAAGTTTGCCATTTTCCAACAAATTAGAACGTGCAGATGAAATCTACTGTTTGTATTGAACAGAAGAAACAGGCTATTGAAGCAAAGAGCAAGAGGAGTGATGGGTTTAAAGAGAGACGCGAAGAGAAGGTATTTATAGAGGGTAGGCTTTCAGTCGGTGAAACTTCAAAAGCTTGTGTACCCCACAGAGAACGGTGGACAGCTGGTGTGGAAATTTGAAAAACTTGGACAGTACAAGTCCAGGAAGAAAGCGCTGGTGTGGTGGGTTTAAAGGCGGTGAACTTTGTTGGCCACGCGTCTGTTTTAGTTGACGTTATTGCTATGATTAGAATGACCATAATGCGCCTGCTAGTTAATAATAGGAGAGATGTAGTGTTAGGGGTATCGTAGTCATTTTGTATTCCTTTTGCTATGATAAAAACATTGCCGTCTTTCTTTTTGCTTCGCTGTTCTTGGCAGTTGCTCCTTTTATTGGTCCATTTTTTGGGTTTAACTGTTAATTTAACTTGACGACAAAAGTGAAAAACACATTGTTGTTCGGATTTAACTATGCTGAATTTGGGACTTAGAAATTGCCCATGTGGCTCCGTATATTTAGTTATTTTTTCTTCTTTTTTTTTCATTTTTATTTGCAAATTTTCTAACTCTTCATTTGGTTCACAAGAGAGAATGTTATATGATGAAGCTTCCTTATTTCTTATTTTGCATTTATAATAAATGCATGATAATTGTTTCTTGGAAAGAATAAATTTGTGTTGGGAACTTGGGACAAGAGCTAATCATCAATCCGTTGTCTGTCAGATTTATTTGGCCGAGTCAAAAGGGTTTGAACAAAAAAAAATTAATCAATAAATCGAACTTGAACAAAAAAAAAATTATTTGATATATTAAATAATATATATTCAATTTAAAAAAATGATGTTAGTGTTAAGATTCATTTACTATAACATTCCATACTATAAAAAAAAATAAATAAATAACTTAGAGAGTTTTTTTTAATTTTTTTTTTAATTCTTTGTGCATAAAATTGTATTTTAGACTAACTTAGAATAGAGAACAAAATGAAACGTATGGACCTAATGAACATGCTTGAAGAAAAGGGTTTCCCATGTGGATGTCCTAGCTGTGGTTCAGTAGGCCCAAAATACATTCGGAAGATGATTGGTCCACTGCTTGTCAACTTCGTCTAGTCTTCTCTTGATACCTTGAAGTGTCTTGTTGGTCACCTCGGCTTGCCCGTTAGCTTGTGGATATCCAACCAAAAATAATTGATGCTCGATGCGAAGTTCTTCGCAGAATGCACTGAATCGGGCGCTATCAAATTGTTTGCCGTTATCAGTGACTAGTATTCAGGGTATGCCGAACCAACACACTATGGATTTCCAGATAACTTCGAGTTTGGTGGTCCGTTATACTAGCAAGTGGTTCCGCCTCTACCCACTTGGTGAAGTAATCTATTGCTACGATGAGATGTTTTCTTTGGCCGAGCACCCCAGTGAAAGGACCAAGGAGATCTATCCCACACATGGTGAAAGGAAGTGGACTCGTGATCGGTGTAAGAGGATTTGCTGGTCGATGAGCCATGAGGGAGTATTGCTGACCGCTTATGCACTTCTTAACCAATTTTATAGCGTTTCTCTGCATTTTGGGCCCGTAGTACCCTTGGTGGAGCACTTTGAAGGCTAAAGCTCGGCTTCTTAGGTGATTTCCACATACCCCTTCGTGAACCTTCCAAAAAGCGTAATTGGCTTCGATGGGCCCAAGACATCTTAGGTAAGGTTTTGTAAGGCATCTCTTATATAACCGTTTGTCTATGACCACGTATCGGGAAGCACGGGAGATGAGTTTCCTAGCTTCAATTTTCTATTCAAGAAGCTGACTGTCACGCAAATACCAAACGATCAGTTCCACCTAGGTTTCCCCTTCGGTTACTGGTAACATAGGGATTTCATCGAGGGCAGCGAGAGTCTCGAGGTATACGGCTTGGGTTGGCTCAGACTGGTGAGAAGAGGCGAGTTAGGCTAGAGCATCAGCCTTTTCGTTCTCCGCCTGAGGAACCTGAGTTTCCAAAACATTCTGAATCCAGTGGCGAGTTCCCTAGCCTTCTCAAGGTACCGATCAATCTTCTCCCCTCAGGCTTCAAACTTTTCGTTCATATGATTTACCACTAGTTACGAGTCACTATACGCATCTAGGGCCTCGACAACCATTTTTTTTGCCAACTTTATTCCGGTGAGTAATATCTCGTATTCTGCTTCATTATTGAAGGCTCTAAACTCGAACCTTAAGGGGTACTCGATGGTGAATCTATACGAGCTGCAAAGGATGAGCCCAGACCCTCTTCCAGCGCTGTTGGAGGAACCATCAACATGAAAAGTCCATTGTGAAAATTGCTCAGCCACCTTTGGTTTCAATGTTTGGTCCAGATTCCCCTGGAGTGTTGTCTCCACAATGAAGTCTGTGAGGGCTAGAGCCTTGATAGCCTTTCGAGGATGATACCAGATGTTGAATTCTCTAAGCTCTTTGGACCACTTCACCATCCTCCCAAAAACGTCCGGCTTGTGAAGCACTTATCTCAGCTGCTGATCTGTTAAGAGGAAAATGGTGTGTGCCTGGAAATACGATCGAAGCTTCAGCGTTGTGATTAGGAGGGCATACACCATTTTTTCTATCAGAATGTACCGTGCTTTCGCATCATGGAGGATTTTACTGACATAGTACACAGGTTTCTGAATACCTGCCTCTTCTTGGATCAGAACGAAGGCTACTACCTCCTGGCCGACTGATAAATATAAGACGAGTTCTTTACCCATGATAGGTTTGGTCAAAAGTGGGGGCGAACTCAGATATTCCTTCAACTTCTCAAACGATCTTTGACATTATTCGGTCTAGGCGAAGTCTTTCGTCTTCCTGATGGCTTTGAAGAATGAAAGCCATTTCTTTGCAGATTTTGACATGAAATAACTAAGCATCGCTACACGCCCTGTCAACCGTTGTACTTCCTTTATTGTCTGAAGGGGGTCATACCGAGGATAGCCTCGATCTTCTCTGGGTTAGCTTCTATTCCTCTTTGGGTGACCATAAATCTGAGGAACTTTCCCCTAGTGACTCCAAAAGTGCACTTTACGGGGTTCAACTTCATCTGGTGATGCTAAAGCACCTCGATTGCCTCCTCTAGGTCGAGGCTGTAGTATTTGGCCTCGATGCTCTTGACTAACATGTCGTCCACATAAACTTCCATATTTCTTTCGATTTGTCCGCAGAAGATCTTGTTCACCAACCTTTGGTAAGTTACTCTGGAGTTTTTGAGCCCGAAGGGCATGACCTTGTAACAATATATCCCTTGGTCTGTGACGAAGGCCATTTTCTCCTATTCAGGCTCGTGCATGAAGATCTGGTTAAAGCTAGAATTAGCGTCCATGAAAGTTAAAAGATTGTTCCCTTAGCTAGCATCCGCCAGCTGATCAATCTGTGGTAGTAGAAAACTATCATTTGGGCAGGCTTTGTTCAGGTCCGTGAAGTTGATGCAGATTCACCACTTACTGTTGGGTTTTTTGACCATCACTACGTTGAATACACAATTAGGATAATTTTTTTCCCAAAAAAAGTCGGCTGTGAGTAACTTGTCCACTTCAATTTTGATGACGGTTTACCGCTTAGGTGCGAATGACCTCTTCTTCTGAATGATCGGCTTGTGACTCGGGTCCACGTTTAGCCAGTGCACGATGACCTTGAGGCTAATCTCGGGCATATCTGAGGTCGACCACGCTAAAAAGTATTGGTTTTTTCATAGAAATAAGAGAAAGAACTTTTTAAGGTCCTCAGGGAGACCAAAGCCAATCTAGACTGTTCGGGAAATGTCTTCACCAAGGGGGACAACGGTCAACTCCTTCATGGGTTAGTCTTTAAGGGTTTTTACCTTATCTCTGAGGTCTTCTACTTCGAGGGGTAAGACCTCTACCTTTTTTCCCCCTCTCACAGCATTCAAATAACAGGACCTGGAGACCTGTTAGTTTCCTTTGACTTCACCTACCCTATCGTTAGTGAGGAACTTCATCTTTAAATGGTAGGTGGAGACGACTATTTTTATTTTGTTGAGGGTGGGTCTACTGAGGATCACATTGTAAGATGACAGTTGTTTGACTACCAGGAATATAGTTTGCTCAGTGGTAGCCCATGGGGCCGTCCCTGCGGTGATCGAAAAAACTATGCTACACTCGGCTAACATCAAGGCTCTCGAGAAGCCTTACAGTGGGGTGGATATCGACTCTAGTTGACTATCTTTCAACTGTATATGTTGTAAAGCATTGTAGAACAAGATGTTTGCTGAACTCTCGTTGTCCACCAGGATGCACTTGACGTCATGGTTGGCTAAAAGAAGGGAGACCATAATGGCATCATCGTGTGGGGTCTGTACTCCATCTAGGTCGTCTTCCATTAAAGAGATCATCTGGTTCGTCTTCCTTAGCTTATGAGGCCCGCTAACGGACGCCAAAAACCTAACGTATGCTTTGCTGCTCTGCCTCAAGTTACCTCTGGCGGTAGAGCCGCCACAAATTATCTTGATAATCCTGCTTACTGTAACTTCTTGGCCTCTCCGGTTAGGCTCTCTTCGATTTAGCCTTGGACTCTTTTGGGGAGCTTGGTGCTCTTAGTTTGGATTAGAGGGACGCTGGGGGTTTCTCCTGGTTCGGTCTGGCATTCCTTCTTGCCGCGATCCGGTAAACTTCTTCAAGTACCCTCGATTGATGAGGGCATCCATCTGTTGTTTCAAGGCGTGGCACTCCTTAGTATCGTGCCCATGGTTCATATGGAACTGACACCACTTGCTCTGATATTCGTTGAGATACTGCGGTCTTGGGGTCCACTAGAGGATCGCCATGTCTTGGATCTACATTAGGACATTTGTCTTGGATGCGTTGAGAGAGTGAAACTTTGAAAACGGGCAGGGGCCTTGTATCTGCCCTCGCGGTGGGGTTTTTTGGTCATCCCTCTATGAGGATTGTTGGTATCTTTCCTCTTTTTCTCCTTCTTCCCTTCACTTTCTCTTTGGAAAGCTTGGTCGTCTTCTGCTAACATGTATTTCTTTACTCATGCCAGAACCTCGTTCATATCTTTAGGTGGTCACCTAGTGAGTTCGGAGCTGAAGATTCTGGACCTTAGTCCATTTTTGAATGCCAGCATCTGAAAGTTGGGATCGCAGTCAGAGATCTCCCAAGTGACAGCGTTGAACCTTGATATATAGGCCCGAAACCTCTCTCCTCGGTGCTGAATGATGTTCAAGAGGCTCTCTAAGATCTTCTTAGGTCCCTTTCTGCTGAGAAAGTGGGACGCAAAGATGTAGCTAAGCTCTTTAAAAATGTTGATGCTTCCTGGTTTCAAACAAGAATACCACGTACCAGTAACTTTTTCGAGTGTAAGGGGAAATGCTCGGCATATGACTGGATCAGAATGCCGATGCAACATCATGGTGATCTTATAATACTGGAGGTGATCCAAGGGATCTGTCTAGCCGTCATAAGGCTTGATTTGCGGCATTTAAAAATTTGATGGGAGCGGAGCTTCGAGGACTTCTTATGTGAACGGTGGGTCCTGCTCGCTGAGTTCATCTAGGACACTATGATTTTAGCATTTGAATGCTTCATTGATTTTTTCTTCTATTTCCTCGATCCATCTGTATAGGTCGAGGTTGCTTCTAGAGGAGAAGCCTCCTCTGGACTTATTGGTGCGAGGTGGTGAAGACTCTGCCAGGGAACAATTGTCGATGGGGAGCCTATGATTAGGAGGACTTAGGCCACCAGGTCGGTTACGAAGCGAGAGAGCTCTAGGAACTATGCTAGAATCATTAGAATAGCGGAATGTGCCAAGGCAGCTCCTCGGAGATTTTCAGGCGGGTCGATCTTCGTGTGGTGAGGGCGTTGTTCTTCTGGAAGGGTCGGTATGTCACTACTAGAGGTCCTATGCTCGGACCTAGTAAAGAACCTAGAGCTGAACTGCTGCCTGTGGGCATGGTTTTGTGTTGGTGCGACACTGGTCCTTGTGACTCCCTTTCTGGTGTTCTTGGTGGTGTTTTTAGGCAGTATGGCAATAGATAAGTTCTTTAGATTTCTTCGCTTTTACTGTTTAGCGAGAAATTGGTATTTCCTACGGACGACACCAATCTGTTGATACCGAAAATCTGCTGGTCAGCTGGAGGTCCAATATTTAACGGTCTGCACAAAGAAAGAGATGTGAACTAAAGAGTCGCCGAAGAAAGGAGGTAGTGCCTCCGAGAACTCTCTGATTCACATACCTTGGGCCTTTTATAGTGTTTTAGAGACAAGTTGACCACATGCTTGGGATGGCGCGATCGTTGAGATCTCGTTTCTCCGACGAGGGGTCTTGTCGCGTGTTCAGGGATGGCTCAATTCCTGAAATCACTCTTACATTTTTGCGCGGGAGGAATCCATGAATACTGACGGCTTCTTCACTTGCTCGTCCACATGTCGTCCGGTCATTGGAGGGGAGTTGTCCATGTGTCATCAGGCTATTGAAGGGTGTTTGTTATTGATGTGGCCATATGTTGCCCGGTCATTGGAGGGTAGTTATCCATGTGTCATCAGGCTATTGGAGAGTGAATTATTGGCTGTATTAGTACTTTTAGTTCTTATCCCTTTTTGATTCGTTATCCACTCGGTAAAACACGGATATGGACATGAAAAATAGAACTCGTTAGAAAACATATATTTTTAATCAATAGTTCAATAATCATTGACTTGCTATGTAACGACCCATCCCTGGTTGGCCACCCCCAAGAAGGTGTATAATACCCGTATTCGTAAAGCAAGGGCAGAGAAGTAATTTAATAAATATAACATGAAATAAAACTAATTTATTTACGCGAAAGATTTAGTATTGAATAAAATAATTCTTTTGAAAAAAAAGGACGCGTGGGGGATGTAGTTGAACTAAAAAAGGAAATATATATATATATATATAAAATTAATTTTGGACGTCCAGATCCAGCAAGAAAAAAGAAAAAGAAAAGAAGAAAAAAGAAAATTAAAATTAAAATAAAACTTTTCAACAAAAAAAAAGTCAACAAAAGTTGGCAGCACCTGCTGCCAAGCAAAGCAAAGGAATGCAAAGTTTCAAATGAAACTCTTCAAGTCTTGCACGTTTCATGGAACGTTGAGACAGTGGAGAATGTGTAGGGGTTTAAAGACAGATGTTGCAAGTAAATTGAGGCTGCCTGGATTTTTGTGTAGTAAAGCTTGTATATATATATATATATATATATATATACATACACACATATGTGAAATCTATTTACAGATTTCATATACTCTCTTTCAATTTCTTGTTTTTCTCTAAACATTTGGAGACCCAAAGAAAAGTTAAAATAGCAAATTTTTGAAGGGGTTTATGGCGAAATTTCATAGAGAATCACAGGAAGCTTTTAGAAAAACAAAAGGTAATAACATAGTGTTTATTTTTGGAATTTTTAGCATTCATGAAATTTCCTAAGAAGTCAAAGTGATAATTTTCAAAGGGTCTGGTTTATAACGAATTGAATAGTAAATTATAAATTTAATATAAATATGATGTCAGGTGTTAACAATCTACAACCGAGGAAAATTTCTAAGAGGAACAGGAAAGGTAATGAGGTGATCCACGGGTAGCTTTAAGTGCTACGTGGTGAGTTGGATTTACTCTAAGTAATCAAAATAAAAAATGAAAAATCTAGTGATTATTAGCTTACGTTTTGGTGATAGATGCAGATTTGGTTGATAGATATGATATGAATATTGGACACGTAGAGAATTATTATATGAGAAGAAATATTATTAGAATAATGAGTTGATTTAATAATAATGGTGATAAATAAATTTTTGATAAGTTATGGTTGATGTTTTGATACAAATTTTGAGGAGATGAAAGTTAGTGAATCTTGGCAAGCTTTGATGGATGATTTGGTGTAATTTGAAATGAAATTTAGTGAATCTTGACAAGCTTAAATGGATGATTTGATGTGATTTGGGATGAGAGAAAATTAGTTGAATTTTTTTTTTAATTTGAGAAAAATTAGGATAGACCATTTAAATATTTGAATTTGTGTTTGTTTTTTTTTTATATATATATTACTGTTCATATGCATATGCATTAAATAAAAGAAAAGAACCGGGAAGGCAGCTGGTCTAATGAAAATAAAAGAACCGAAAAGGCAGCTGGTCTAATGAAAATGAAAGAATCGAGAAAGCAGTCAGTCTAATGAGAATGAAAGAACCGGGAAGGCAGCCGGTCTAATGAGAATGAAAGAACCGAGAAGGCAGCCGGTCTAAGATAATAACAACCTGTCGACAGGTGGGAAGACGTTCCCATCATAATAATTCATGCATTGCATTTGTTTTAATTATTGCTCGCATTATTGAAATGCTAATGTGTGATGTGTTATTGTGAAATTATTCATAGATAGATGAGTTTCATAGAGAGACAGTTATGGTGATAAGAACTATCTAGATGGTAGACTTTATGATGTGAACCTCATTACGAGGTAATTATGAGATAATTGATGGTCTTAAGGTGAACTAATAAATAAAAGAAAGAGATTGATAGAGAATGAATATTATGACATGTGTAGTAATAGTAGAGTGCTAGTATCAAGTTTATGAGATATAAATTGATTTAAATATTAAAAGACTGTTTATACAAATGAGTACTTCTAGCAAATTTAATTCACTAAGCTTGTGAAGCTCACCCCTCATTGTACAATGATTTCAGGTGGCAGGCTTGACAAATAGTTTTGTAAGTTGAGGTTCAGAAGAAATCATTTTCTATAAGTCACGTACGTGTCAACATCCTCAAACAAATGAGAAAATGAAATAATAAAAACTTATTTGTAAAAATTCATGCATTTTACGTTGTATAGAATGTTTAAAGATTATATGGATGTAACTCCCCTGTTGAGGATTAAGGATTTATGTAAAAATTTCTTTTGGTGGTATTTATTTTCATTGTTGCATATATATGTCGTGCTGAGATTTTGAAAATGTGATGACACCGTCTCGAGAGTGGCCAACCCGGGTTAGGTCATTACAATTTTGGTATCAGAGTATTAGGTTTTATGATTCTGTAAACTACATAAAAATAAAGAAAGTGGAAGATTAAAATAAATTATATTTTAATGAACAATCTAAGAATGACACATGGATGCACTAGAATTAGAGTTAGAGTTGTTGATTTGAGAGGGCGTGGTGGGCTCCCAATATTTTTGACAAGTCAAGGTTGAGTCTGAATCGTGGTTCTTAGAAGGGAACATGTTGATAGTATGATTGATATTAATAATATAATTGATATTAGTAAAGGTGTGAGAAAATCTGAAGTTGAAAGAGATGAGCTAAGATAAGCTCTTACACAAGATCTTTAGAAGTGAATGTAACAGATGATAGAGTTGATAGCTTATAGCATAGACTTGATGAACAGGCTAGAACAGTCCTTGAGATTGTTAATCCAGTAATGATAGACGTTTAAAAAAAAGAAAAAAATGAGTCATGCATGAGATGCAGAGAGACTGTTTTGTTAGTTATATTAAGTTGAATGCCTAATTTTTTAAAGGATCTATGAATCCTTTTAAGCCTAAGTTTTGGGAGAAACATGTAGAGAGATTATTTGGTATTTTTACCAGTAACTGACAGACAGATTGTTGTCTTTGCTTCATTTGAGTTAGAAGGAGAAGCTTTAGAATGATGAGAGGATATTCTTCACAGAGTAAGTACAGATATTGATAGACCTTTAACTTGGAATAGGTTTAAGGAGGTTTTTCTTGATAGATACTTTCCTTATACCTTTAGAGCCCAACAAGATAGAGATTGATTTATTTGAGGCATATAAATTATGTCAGATTGGTGGATATATCATTTTAGATTGAGAGAGATGTGATGGAGTTTAAGGGAAAGAGAAAGAGTGGTTAAAGAGATTTAGACATGAAGGTTATAGAGGTAGTAGTAGTATGAGTGTACAGGGTGAGAGACCACCTAGAGGAAGCATTCCTTGTCATAGGGAACTGAAGTACAGAGTCCAGTTAGATGTAAGCATGATCTGTTACTTTTGTAGCTTAGAATACTATTGGTGGGACCCTTAGATTTGGGAGACATGTTATGAAAACTGGGAGTCATGGCATAGGAAGTAAGTATGCTACCAAAGGGAAGTGGTACTTACTTTTGTAGCTTATAATACTATTGGTGGGACCCTTAGATTTGAGGGATATGTTATGAAAACTGGGAGTCATGGCATAGGAAGTAAGTATGCTACCAAAGGGAAGTGATAATCTGATGTAGGATTGAGAGACAGAAGTTTGTTATATATATATATTCCGATATGATATTTATCTCAGAATTGTCAAAATTGGAAGTGTTTTATGTGTAGAGAAGGTGGACATATCAATGTTGGTTGATCTTGGTGCAACCTATTCTTTTGCATCCAGTATTCATATGAAATCTATTGAAGTTTGTATTAGTCAAAAAAAAAAAAAAAAAAAAAATTCTATTGAAGTTCCCACTAGAGATAAAGTGTTAATCATAAATGTTTACAAGGATTATGTGGCTCGTATCAGTGATAGAGAATCTGAACCTGATTCATTATATTTGAAGATGATATAATTTCATTTAATTTTGGGAACGAATTGCTTGTTGATGTATTACACTTGGGTTTATTGTCCAAGAAAGAAGGTAGTATTCAAGATATGGACATGAGGAGTTTAACTTTCAAGGAGAACATAAGATAATCTCGAATTATTTCATTTTGCTTTGACCACTAGGAGATGGTTGAAGAAGGGTTGTGAGGAGTATTTGGAATACATAATGGATTCTAAACAAGAAAATAGGAAATTAGAATAAATCTTAGTGGTGAAAAATTATTCTAATGTAATTCTTGATGAGTTGTATAGGTTGCCTCTAAGTAGAGAGATAAAAATTCTCTATTGATGTGATACAAGGTTCATCACGTATATCTATAGCACTCTACAGAATGGCACCCGCTGAGTTGAGAGAATTGAAAGTGCTGCTTCAAGAGTTGTTAGATAAACAAATTATTCGATTTAGTGTATCATCATGAGGAGATCATGTAGTGTTCATGAAGAAGAAAGATGAAGCGATAAGAGTGTGTATAGACTACAAATAGTTGAATAAGAACAAATATCTTTTACCCAAGATAAATGAATTGTTTGAGTAGTTGCAAGGAGTGAGAGTGTTTTCTAAGATAAACCTGATATCAGGTTATCACCAATTGAGGAGAGAGAAGTGAGACGTGCTTAAAACTGTTTTTAGGACACGTGATGGTCATAAGTTTCTTGTGATGTCATTTAGATTGAATATTATTCTAGAAACATTCATGGACTTGATGAATAAAATGTTTGAACCATTTCTTGATAATCTTGTGGTCGTGTTCATCGATAACATCTTGGTGTATTCCAAGACTAAGGAAGAGCAAGTAAAACATTTAGAAATTGTGTTGGAGATTTTGAGGAGAAAGAGATGGTACAATATAAGTTCTCTAAGTGTGAATGTTGGCTGAATGAAATAACTTTCTTGGAACATGTAATATTCGGAAATGGCATAACAGTTGATCCACAAAAGGTAGAGACAACATTAAGTTGGGAGAAACCAACTAATGTAACTGAGATTAGAATCTTTTTGGGGTTAGCTGGTTATTATAGAAGATTCATTCAGAATTTTTTTTCTATTATTATAATACTGTTGAGTAGACTAACCAAGAAAGATGTGAGATTTGTATGGTGAGGGAAGTGTGAGAAAAATTTCCAATTACTAAAGGAAAAATTGACTACAGCTCCAGTATTGGTGTTCCTTCTGGTGATGAAGGATTTGTGGTATATAGTGATGCGTCGCATCAATGATTGGAATATGTGTAACATAGAAAAGTTATGGCCCACACTTCTAGACAATTGAAGATTCATGATAGAAATTACCCTACTCATAACTTAAAGTTGACTGTTGTAGTGTTTACATTAAAGATGGGAGACATCATCTGTATGGAGCCACTTGTAAGATATTCATGGGTTATAAGAGTTTGACATACTTACCTACCCAGAGAGAGTTGAATTTGAGGTAAAGCTGGTGGATGGAATTGATAAGTAACAATGATTGTACAATTCACTATCATCTAGAAAATGCGAAGGTGATAGCTAATACAATGAGTAGAAAGTTTATAAGAAATTTAACTGCTATTGGGAGTCCTAATGTGAAATTGATGATTTAAAAGAGATAAGAATGAAGTTGAATAACAATGGTAGATGATCATGGATAAAGAATATAGTTGTATAGTCATCCACAGTAAATTTCTTTAGAGATGCAAGGTAGAGATGAAGAGGTAGAAAAGATTAAGCATTGAGTGCTTACTACAAAGCAATATAAGTTCAAAATTTGAAATGATGGTATCTTGGATAGAAATAATGTTCCCAATAATGCGAAGTTGAGAAAAGAGATAAAAAGGGAGGTACATAATGATGTAGATTTGATGCAATCAAGTAACAATAAGATGTATACATGATTGAGATAGAATTTTCTGATAGTCAGGATTAAAGAGGGATGTAGCTGATAGAAAAAATTATTAGGGTACTAGAAGATATATTAAGGGCAAAGGAGATAAGTTTCTCAGTAAGTTAGGATGCTTATATGCCATCAATTGAAATTACTGATAATAATCAGTAACAAACTAATATTGGGATGGCACCGATTGAGGCATTGTGATGAGTGAAAAATATTGCATATTTTGGCCCTTTAATTTATATTTGTTAGCTTAAGAATTCGTTACTTTGAGTTGTCTTTCGTTGTTTTACAGGTTTATAAGCTTGGAAATGAGTTTCACTAAATTGCCAGAATTGCTCGTACAGATCAGCCATTTTTTAGGATTTAACTGTATTGATTCAGGAAAAATAAGAGATGACCCATATATACTTGGAAAGATCCAGATGTCTATTTTCTGGGGAATTTTACGGATCAATAAAATGATTTTTCTAGAGAAAGTTATGGCAGTTTTAGTAGACAAAGGTCAGGCTGTGCATGATTTCAGCGTGACAGATCAGCCATTTTAGAGGATTTAACTATTTTGATTCAGGAAGAACCAAGAGATGAGCCATATATGCTTGGAAAGATCCGGATGTCTATTTTCTGGAGAATTTTACGGATCAATAAAATGATTTTTCTAGAGAAAGTTATGGCATTTTTAGTAGACAAAGGTCATAGAGCAAAACTGGAATCTACAGTATCCCACATCGGATTGGAAGCATATTGCACTTGTGATATTTCCCTATATAAGCCCTTCTTCACTTCATCTTTAATGTATAATTCCTGAGCCACTTTGGTGTTTACCGGTGGATGTCCACTAGCATTCTGGTGGATCTCGAAGGCTTTGTCACCACGAGGGGAAACGCCGCCCGTCAGCGAGTGGAATTTCTCCCATGTAAAGTTATTTATTTATTTCTTTACATTTAGTTGTTTTAGTTTAAATGTTTAGTACTTTTATTATGAATTATAGTTTCATAGTTATGAGTGGCTAGACTCTTCAGCTAAGGTTGAAGATGAAGCCCCGTCGTTGTTTGGCGTAGTAGTTCAGATTTGCTTGTACAAATCTGACAATTTTTAGTATAAATGTTCTGTCAATTATTTGAGTTAATCTTATAATTTATTGAGTTTAAATTATCTATTGGATATTCCTTGTGTTTCATCTGATGGATACATTGAATGCTTTTCGATTAAATTGGATTTCCTTTGTGATTTGTTGAGAACGGATACATTGGATGCTTTTGGTTTAGTTGGGATATTCTTTGTTTTTTGTCTTATAGTTGGATTCATGGAATGTTTTGATAGGCTATATTATTAGAACATATATGCTTAACTTCGGTGGGGTGGATTCGGAAACCTTAGTGTTTTAATTATTAGTTTTTAAAAATCGATTTAGTTTAATTTTAATTTCTTTTGCAAATTATCATCTGAAATTCGGAACTAGGTTAAGATAGAGTTAGTTTAGATTGAAAATATACTTTCACAACGCAATTCCCTGTGAATTCGACCTCGCACTTGCACAACGCTATACTGCAAATGACTCGTGCGCTTGCGAGTAATTTAAAACTCACAACAAGTTTTTGGCGCCGTTGCCGGGGAATTGTTTGGTTTGTGAGAATTTTTGGTCTGAATTAATTTTTTTTTTCTACTAGTTAAAAAAAAAAAAAATTATTACGTGGATGAATCTAGCGCCGGTTTCACAGTCTTTAGAAGACACCATTAAGGAGTATATGAAAATGACCGGCCCGTCCCTCATTGCTGCCAACACATTCAATGTTGATAGCTGTTCTATCTGTGCTAGTCCCATGCATCTAGCACAGAATTATCCATCAATGCCAGCTTGTGCCGAGTACCCCATGGAACAAATGAATGCTTTCAATGACTGTTGTTGGGAATCAAATGGATCTTACTCCGAAACATACAATCCAGGGTGGTGGACCACTCTAATTTTTCATAGGAGCAGAACCAACTGATGAATCAGGGAGGAGCCCCTTATCATGCTCACAATCAATACCCTCCCGAATTTCCTCCACCAATCCCAAGTTATGCCTATCCAACACCATCACCCGCTTACCAAGCTCCCATTCAAGCGCCAGTGTCGGTTTCACAGTCATTTGAGGACGCTCTCAATGATTTCATGAAAACGACTAACCAATCTATGAGTGAAGTGATGAGTGTAACCATAGAAAACACCCAAGCGATTGTCGAGCTAGAGAGTCAAATTGATCAAATCGCAAGTTACGTGGGTGAAGGAGAGGAAAGAAAGTTCCCCAGTCAACCTGATCCTAACCCAAAGGAACAGTTTGCGGTGGAAAATTTATCAACTCCTATACAAAGGCAAGAAAGTGGCAACAAAGAAAAGAGAGATGCTGAGCCATCTACAGCCACACCTATCATTAAGGATCTCCCTAGGTCGTTTTTACTTAAAGCGCCTTACCTGAGAGATTACAAGCGCCCAAGAAATGAGAGGAGTTTGAGGATCCCCTGTAGGCATGCTTTGCTCACTTTGGAGATGACTTGGGCTTAGATAAGTTACTCGAGGAAGTGAATGCCATTTTGGAGTCTGATCCTCAGAAGAGCAGTGAGACAGAGAAGACTATGGATGAATCACGTATTGAGGACCCCCTAGAGGTATGCTTTGCTCAATTTGAAGAGGATTTAGGCTTAAATAAGTTGTTTGAGCAAGTAAATGCTACTTTGGAGTCTGCTCCTCTAAAGATCAGTGAGACGAAGGAAACCACAACACCTAAACCCCCCAAGAAGGAACTTAAGCCTTTATCGAACAATCTTAAGTATAAGTTCCGAGGTCCAGCATATTCTTTGCCTATAATTATAGCTTTAGATTTGGGTGATGCTCCAGAGGAGAAATTATTGGACGTCTTAAGAGAGCATAAGGAAGCTATAGGATGGACTATTGAGGATGTCAAGGGAATCAACCCCTCGTTGGTAATACACAGGATACAGTTGGAGGAGAATGTCAAGCCATCGAGGGAGCCACAAAGAAGGCTCAACCCTGCTATGCAAGAGGTTGTGAGGGCAGAAGATATTAAGTTGTTAGAGGTAGGGATCATTTATCCCATCTTTGATAACAAGGGGGTGAGCCTGATTAAAGTCGTGCCCAAAAGTGCTGAATTGACGGTAGTAAATAAAGACGACGAGTTGGTTCCAACTCGAGTGCAGTTAAGAAGGAGAAAGTGTCTAGACTACCGTAAATTGAATGCTGCCACTAGGCCTGATCATTTTCCATTCCCATTTATTGATCAGATGGTGGAGCGCTTAGTTGGGCATGTTTGCTAATGTTAGGTCTGGCTGAAGACGTTAAACTTAGCGCTCATGGGAGGCACTCCACAGCTTATCTTTTCTGTTTATTTATTATTTCGCATTTTTATGATTAATATTTGTTTCCAGTATTTTTTGTTTTCCAGTTTTTTTTTATTTTTCAGGGACAATGTGTACTTCAGTTCAAGTTTGGGGGTATGCTATGAGCCATACCAGTCCAGATAGTTCTCCATATCTCAGGTCAGCTCTTTTCATATTAGTCACACATTGGGGTTAATGTGTAATTTAAGTTTGGGGGTATGGGAGACACATCACACACTTTGTCCTAATTTGTTGTCTTTACGTCATAAAGGTAAATGCATGCTCATGTTATTTTGAAATTTTGATTGATCTAAAACATTTTTTTTTATGTGATGTGATGTCATTGGTGAACTTAAAATTTTGAACACATGATCTGGTGATAAAGTTTTAAAATTTAGTTACTTACTTTAGGCATTTGAGAATTCACATGTTTGATCTTATCTAACACGAGCACATTAGCACAAATTGTGTGAGGTATGACATGTGATTTTAATGTGTACGTTTCCTTGTCTTAACTGAAACTGGATGACTTGTTGAATAAACACTTGGGCATAGAAAAGCATAAAAAATATATATATAATAATAATAATACTAATGATCATCATCAATAAATTTTCCACTGAGTAACTGGACCTCTTGCCTCAGTAAGCAGTGAGTGTTCACGTTAAAAGGTGGGAATTTTATTCATAATGATCATTGCAAAATTTTTCGCTGAGTAACTGGACCTCTTGCCTCAGTAAGCAGTGAGTGTTCACGTCAAAAGGTGAAAATTTTGTTTGGTAGCGTTAAGGTCAGTTTAGTTTCATAGCCTTTTTGACTCAAGTTAGTAAGTCCTTAGGGGTGTCTTTACACTTAGTGCCCTAAAACCATCTGGTTTGGGAGTCATTGACTCAATACTCGCTACATGGGTCAATTAGAAAGCTTAAGGGAATTAAACATAGCAGAGCCTTTTATATAAAATAAAAAATAAAAAAGATAAAAACTATGCCACTTTTGTTCATTCTGATGGGAAATTTGGTGAATCTTGAGACATGGAGACCTTACACATTGGAGTTATTTGGAAGCTTCATTTTTTATATGCTAATTCACTTTACACAGTGTCAGACTTGTGATGCCTTAACCTGCTTTTTGTAAGTAATTAGATTTTAACATTTCTATTCATTATGAAGATGGGCTTATCTTTTTAAGCTTGCTCATGTATGAATATCATAGTGGTGTGTGCTCCTTAAATTTTTGGATAACATGAGTGATGAACTTATCTTTATGTTCTTTATTTTTTATTTATTTATTTATTTATTTATTTATTTTGTTTTGCTAAGGGACTATCAAAATGTAAGTTTGGGGGTATTTGATGAGTGAAAAATATTGCATATTTTGGCCCCTTAATTTACATTTGTTAGCTTAAGAATTCGTTACTTTGAGTTGTTTTTCGTTGTTATACAGGTTTATAAGCTTGGAAAGGAGTTTCACTAAATTGCCAGAATTGCTCGTACAGATCAGCTATTTTCAAGGATTTAACTGTATTGATTCAGGAAGAACCAGGAGATGAGCCATATATTCTTGGAAAGATCCGGATGTCTATTTTCTGAGGAATTTTACGGATCAATAAAATAATTTTTCTAGAGAAAGTTATGACAGTTTTAGTAGACAAAGGTCAGGCTGTGCATGATTTCAGCGTGACAGATCAACCATTTTCGAGGATTTAACTATATTGATTCAGGAAGAACTAGGAGATGAGCCATATATGCTTGGAAAGATCCGGATGTCTATTTTCAACGGATCAATAAAATGATTTTTCTAGATAAATTTATGGCATTTTTAGTAGACAAAGGTCATAGAGCAAAAGCTGGAATCTGCAGTATCCCACATCGGATTGGAAGCATATTGCACTTGTGATATTTCCCTATATAAGCCCTTCTTCACTTCATCTTTAATGTACAATTCTTGAGCCACTTTGGTGTTTATCGGTGGACATCTGCTAGCATTCTAGTGGATCTCGAAGGCTTTGTCACCACGAGGGGAAGCGCCGCCCGTCAGCGAGTGGAATTTCTCCCATGTAAAGTTATTTATTTATTTCTTTACATTTAGTTGTTTTGGTTTAAATGTTTAGCACTTTTATTATGAATTATAGTTTCATAGTTATGAGTGGCTAGACTCTTCAGCTAAGGTTGAAGATAAAGCCCCGCCGTTGTTTGGCGTAGTAGTTCAGATTTGCTTGTACAAATCTGATAATTTTTAGTATAAATGTTCTGTCAATTATTTGAGTTAATCTTATAATTGATTGAGTTTAAATTGTCTGTTGGATATTCCTTGTGTTTCATCTGATGGATACATTGAATGCTTTTTGATTAAATTGGATTTTCTTTGTGATTTGTTGAGAGCGGATACATTGGATGCTTTTGGTTTAGTTGGGATATTCTTTGTTTTTTGTCTTATAGTTGGATTTATGGAATGTTTTGATAGGCTATATTTTTAGAACATATATGCTTAACTTCGGTGGGGTGGATTTGGAAACCTTAATGTTTTAATTATTAGTTTTTAAAAATCAATTTAGTTTAATTTTAATTTCTTTTGCAAATTATCATCTGAAATTCGGAACTAGGTTAAGATAGAGTTAGTTTAGATTGAAAATATACTTTCACAACACAATTCCCTGTGGATTCGATCTCACACTTGCACAACGCTATACTGCAAACGACTCGTGCGCTTGCGAGTAATTTAAAACTCACAACACATTGTATGGTCAGAGGTGTAGAATTCCTTTATGTTGGGAAAAAATGGGAGAGAGAAACATATCTAGTCCATCAATTATTGAGTTAACAATTGAGAGGATCAAATTTGTTAAAGAGAACTATAAAGCAGCCTAGAGTAGACCTATTGAGTCTCAAGTAGGTGATTGGGTGTATTGAAAAATATCTTAATAAAAATGTGTATTGAGATTTAAACATGAAAGGAAAGCTGAATCTGAGGTATGTGGACCCTATGAGGTTGTTGAGGAAGTTGGGCTAGTTGTGAGTAGTCGAAATTGCCTCCAGAATTAAAAATTTTATTTAATGTATATCATGTTTCACTTTTAAGAAAGTATTTACCTAATGAGTATTATAAAATTTCGAACTAAGCTGTAGAAATTCAGAAGGATTGGGTGCACATACAAGTACCAGTGAGGATTTTTTACAAAAAGAACAAGTCTTGTATAATAAAGAAATTTCATTAGTTTAAGTTATGTGGCGGAATAAGGATGTTGAAGAGATTACGTGAAAGTGTGAGATAATTATGAAGAAATATTATTCACAATTGTTTCTGAAGTTAGGTAAGAAAATTTCGGGGACAAAATTTACATAAGTTGGGTAGATTTTTAATACCCATATTCGTAAAGTAAGGCCAAATAAGTAATTTAATAAATACAACATGAAACAAAAATAATTTATTTACGCAAAAGATTTAGTATTAAATAAAATAATTCTTTTGAAAAAAAAGGACGCGTGGGGGACGTAGTTACAAAGAACTAGAAAAGGAAATATATATATATATAATTCTAGACGTCCAGGTCCAGCAAGAAGAAAGAAAAAAAAAGAAGAAAAAAGAAAAAAAAATAAAAGTTTTAAAAAAAAAAAAGTCAACAAAAGTTGGCAGCACTACCAAGCAAAGCAAAGGAATGCAAAGTTTCAAATGAAACTCTGTAAGTTTTGCACATTTCATGAAACGTGGAGACAGAGGAGAATGTGTAGGGGGTTTAAAGACAGATGGTGCAAGTAAATTGAGGCTGCCAAGATTTTTGTGTAGCAAAGCTTGTATATATATATATATATACACTTATGTGATATCTGTTTACAGATTTCACATACTCTCTTTCAATTTCTCGTTTTTCTCTAAACGTTTGGGAACCCAAAGAAAGGCTAAAAGAGCAAATTTTTGAAGTGGTTTATGGTGAAATTTCATAGAGAATCACGGGAAGCTATCAGAAAAACAAAAGGTAATAACATAGTGTTTATTTTTGGAATTTTTAGCATTCATGAAATTTCCTAAGAAGTCAAAGTGGGAATTTTCAAATGTGTGGTTTATAACGAATTGAAGAATAAATTATAAATTTAATATAAATATGATGTCAAGTGTTGATGATCTACAACTGAGGGAAATTTCTGAGAGGAACGGGAAAGGTAAGGAGGTGATCCACGGGTAGCTTTAAGTGCTACGTGGTGAGTTGGATTTACTCTAAGTAATCAAAATTAAAAATTAAAAATCTAGTATTAATATTAAATTAAATTATTAGCTTATGTTTTGGTGATAGATGCAGATTTGGTTGATAGATATGATATCAATATTGGACACGTAGAGAATTATTATGTGAAAAGAAATATTATTAGAATAATGAGTTGATTTAATAATAATGGTGATAAATAAGTTCTTGATAAGTTATGGTTAGTGTTTTGATACGAATTTTGAGGAGATGAAAGTTAGTGAATCTTGACAAGCTTTTATGGATAATTTGATATAATTTGGAATGAAATTTAGTGAATCCTGACAAGCTTAAACTGATGATTTGATGTGATTTGGGATGAAAGGAAATTAGTGAATTTTTTTTATAATTTGAGAAAAATCAGGATAGACCATTTAAATATTTGAATTTATATTTGTTTTTTTTATATATTACTGTTCATATGCATATGCATTAAATAATAAAAAAAGAATCAGGAAGGCAATCGGTCTAATGAAAATGAAAGAACCGGGAAGGTAGTCGGTCTAATGAGAATGAAAGAACCGAAAAGGCAACCGGTCTAATGAAAATGAAAGAACCGAGAAGGTAAACGGTCGAATGAGAATGAAAGAACCGGGAAGGCAACCGGCCTAAATGAGAGTGAAAGAACCAGGAAGGCAGCCAGTCTAAGATAATAACAACCTATCGATAAGTGGGAAGACGTTCCCATCATAATAATTCATGCATTGCATCTGTTTTAATTATTGCTTGCATTATTGAAACGCTGATGTGTGATGTGTTATTGTGAAATTATTCATAGATAGATGAGTTTCACAGAGAGACAGTTATGGTGATAAGAACTATCTAGATGGTAGACTTTATGAAGTGAACCTCATTCGATGTAATTATGAAATAATTGATAGTCTTAAGGTGAACTAATAAATAAGAGGAAGAGATTGATAGAGAATGAATATTATGACATGTGTAGTGATAGTAGAGTGCTAGTATCAAGTGTATGAGATATAAATTGATTTAAATATTAAAAGACTGTTTATGCAAATGAGTACTTCTAGTAAATTTAATTCACTGAGTTTGTGAAGCTCACTCCTGATTGTACAATGATTTCAGGTGGTATGCTTGACAAATAGTTTTGTGAGTTGAGGTTCAGAAGAAATCATTTTCTATAAGTCACGTATGTGTCAACATCCTCAAACAAAGGAGAAAATGAAATAATAAAAAATTATTTGTAAATATTCATGCACTTTACGTTGTATAGAATGTTTAAAGATCATATGGATGTAACTCCCTTGTTGAGGATTGAAGATTTATATAAAAATTTCTTTTGGTGGTATTTATTTTCATTGTTGCATATATGTGTCGTGCTGAGATTTTCAAAATGCGATGACACTGTCTTGAGGGTGGCCAAACCAGGATGGGTCGTTACACGGTGTCATCATATTTTGAAAATCCCAACATGACACATATATGCAACAATAAAAATAATACTAATAGAACTTTTTTTATCAATCCCCAACCCTCAACAGGATGGATACAATATTCTGATCTTGACTTAAACATTATATACAACGTAAAATTCATGAATATTTATAAATAAATTTTTATATTATTTTCTCAATAGTTTGAGGATGTGGACACGTACGTGGCTTACAGATAATGATTTCGTCTGAACCTCAACTCACCAAACTATTTATCATGCCTGCTACCTAAAATCATTATACAATGAGGGATGAGTGTCACAAGCTCAGTGAATTAAATTTCCTAGAAGTATTCAATTTGTATAAATAGTCTTTTAATATTTAATCATCTATATCTCATATAACTTGATAATAGCATTCTACTATCACTACATATATCATAAGTCTCATTCTCTATCAATCTCTTCTTCTTATATATTTGTTCACCTTAAGATCATCGATTATCTCATAATTAGCTCGTTATAAGGTTCACAGCATATAGTCTACCATTTAGATAGTTCTTATCATATCATACTTCCATGTTTCTTTCTCACTATAACTGTCTCTTTATGAGACTCATTCATCTATAAATAAATTTACAATAACAAACAACACTTCAGCATTTCAGTAATACAATCAATATTTAAAATAAATGCAATGCATGAATTATTATCAGGAAACGTTTTCCCACATGTCGACATTTTTTATCTTAGACTAGTTGCCTTCCCGGTTCTTTTATTTCATTTATACTGACCCCCTTTTAGTTCTTTTATTTTCAGCATATACTGGCTGTCACGGTTTTCATTTATTTTCAGCATGTACTGGCTATCACGGTTTTCATTTATTTCCAGCATATACTGGCTTTCACGGTTTTCATTTATTTTCAGCATATACTAGCTGTCACGGTTTTTCATTTAGACCAGCCCCTTCCCAGTTCTTTTATTTCATGCATATGCATATGAACAATTATATGAAATATGCATATGAACAATAATATAAAAAAAACATGAATTCAAATATTTAAATTAGCTATCCTGATTATTCTCAAATTATTATTTGAAAAATTCCACTAAATTCCTCTCCTCATAAGTCATATCAAATCATCAACCATAACTCGTCAAGATCCACTAAATTTCGTCTCCTCATAAATCATATCAAATCATCCACCATAGCTCATCAAGAATTTCACTTATCGCATTTATTAGTAAATCGACTCATTTTTCCAATAATATTATTTCTCATAAAATAATTCTCTACACATCCACTATTCCAGTCATACCTATCAACCAACTTTCATCTATCACCAAAGCATAAGTTAATAATTTATTCTAATATTATCACTAGATATTTCATATTTATCTTGATTACTTAAAGTAAATCTAACTCACCACGTAGCACTTAGAACTACCCGTGGATCACCTCATTGTCTTTCTTGTTCCTCTTAGCAATTTCTCTCGGTTGCTGATCGTTAACACCTGACATAATATTTATATTAAAATTTCTAATTTTTTCTTCAATTCTTCCATAATTTACACTCTTTGAAAATTCTCACTTTGAATTCCAAAAAATTTCATGTATACTAAATTTCAAAAATAAACTTCACGTTATTACCTTGTGTTTTTCTTAGAGCTTCCTGTGGTTCTCTATAAAATTCTCTCGTAAACCCCTTCAAAATTTTTCTCTTTCAATCTTTCTTCTGGTCCCCAAGTGTTTAAAGAATAGAGTAATTTGTATTGTAAAAGGAAGAAAACCAATCAGGATTTGGTAAGTATAAAAAAATATAGAAACAATATATATATATATATATATACATATATAAATTACTGCCCCACTGTTCACCCTTTTGTGCTGCTTAACATGCAGCCCAAATCCTTCCTTTGGCAACACCTGGACTCCAGGTGTTGTCATGCTGTCCCCCCCCCCCCCCCCCCCCCTCCCCCCTTTCATTTTTTTCTTTACCTTTTTTTTTTCTTCTTCCTACCCACAGAACACATATAGTTCATTTTTTTTTTGTAACTACACCACCGCGCGTCCTTTTTTTTTCCAAGAGAATTATTTTATTCAAAAATAATTCTTTAACGTATATATATTATTTTAATTTCATGTTATATTTATTAAATTACTTATTTACCTTTACTTTACGAATACGGGTATTACAATTCTACCCACCTTATAAAAATTTCGTCCCCGAAATTTCCTTATCTAACTCAAGAAACAATTATGAATAATATTTCTTCATAGTTGCCTCATGCTCTCACGTAATCTCTTCAACATATTTATTCTTTCACAGAACTTGAATTAATAGAATTACTTTATTACACAAGACTTGTTCTTTTCTGTCTAAATTTCTCATTGGTACTTGTATAAAAGTCAAATCTTCTTGAATTTCTACCGCTTGGCTTGAAATATTATGAGATTTATCAAGTAAGCGCTTTCGCAAAAATGAAACATGGAATATGTTATGTGCTTTAACTCTGGAGGCAAATCCTGGCTATTCACAACTAGTCCAACTTTTCGAATAACCTCATAGGGTCATACTTACCTCAGGCTCAACTTTCATTTCTTTTTTATCCTCAACACACCTTTTCATGGAGATATTTTCAAATACACTGAATCACTAACTTGAAACTTGAAAGGTCTTCTTCTATTATCAGCATAGTTATTCGGTTTACTTTATGCTGATTCAAGGTTCTCTCTAACCAGTTTGATCATCTTAGTTGTTAACTTAATAATTTATGAACCAAATATATTTCTTCCTCCAACTTCTTCCTAGCATACTGGAGCTCTGCATCTTATACCCATCTGTTGATGAAAAAAAGCTATATTAAAATGTAACTGCGTACCCGTGGCTTTTTGAAAGCCTCTCTAAAACCAAGATGTAACTCTAGCATCTTTATTTAACACTATGCTTAATAGTATCCCAAACAACCTCACAATCTTAGCTACATACAATTTAGCCAACTTTTTAGGACTCCAATTTGTATCGTGATCTCTCTGGGTATAGAAAAATTCAGAAATAAAATCTATGCTCATATTTTTCTATGGTCATTCGAGCACAGGAAAAGGCTATAGTAAGTCTCCCAGATGTTTGTTCTTTGACTTCACTGGCTGACAAATCAAACATCTAGAAATATATTCAGCTACATCCCTCATCAATCCTGACCACCAGTAATTCTGTCTTAACCCTATATATATCTTATTGTTACTCTGGTGCATCGAATATATATCATCATGTACATTTCTCAACTCCTCATCATTGGGAACACAAATCCATGTTCCAACACTACCATACCATCTTCTCTAATTCTAAACTCAGTTGACTTCCCACTCAACACTTTCGATCTGATCTTCTCTATCCCCTCATTTCTACCCTGCATCTGTAATAAACGATCAATAATAGAAGATTGTACCATCATATTTACCATCAATACTCCTCTATGATTGACACTCAATTGCATCATAATTCTTCTTAATTCTACCATCAAGCTAGTATTATAACTCCCAATAGCAGCGAATCTCCCTATAGCCTTTCTACTCAATGCATCAGCTACTACATTAGCCTTTCCTGGATGATAATGAATTGTACAGTCATAATCACTATAATCAACTCCATCCACCTTCTCTACCTCAAACTCAACTCCTTCTAGGTCGGTAAATGCATTAAGCTTTTATGATCAATAAAAATTTCACAATTGGCTTCATATAGATTATGTCTCCAAATCTTCAAAGCAAAAACGATGGCAGCCAAATGTAAATCATGGGTCGGGTAATTCCTCTCATGGTTCTTCAATTGCCTAGATGCATAAGCTATAACTCTCCCATGTTGCATCAACACACATCCCAACCCCTGATGTGATGTATCACTATTTTCCACAAATCCTTCATCGCTAAAAAGAAGCACTAATACCGGGGCAATAGTCAATTTCTCTTTCAACGGTTGGAAACTTCTCTCACATTCCTCTGACCACCTAAACTTCACGTCCTTCCTGGTCAATTTAATCAATGGTCCAACAATCATAGAAAATTTTTAGATGAATCTCCTATAATAACCAACCAAACCCAAAAAGCTTCTAATTTCAGTTACACTCATGGGTCTTTCTCAATTCAACACTGCTTCTACTTTTTGCGGGTCAACTACTATTCTCTCTCCCGACATAACATGCCCCAAGAAAGATATTTCACTCAACCAAAACTCACACTTAGAGAACTTTGCATATAATTTCTCTCTCCTCAAAATTTCCAACACTATCTCTAAATGCTGCATATGCTACTCTTCATTCTTGGAATATACCAGAATATCATCAATAAACACAATCACAAATCAGTCCAAGAATGGTTTAAACACCTGATTCATCAGATCCATAAATACTGCAGGAGCATTAGTCAACCCAAATGGCATCACCAGGAACTCATGATAGCCATAACGTGTCTTAAAAGCAGTCTTAGGCACGTCCTCCTCCTTTATCCTCAATTGATGATAACCCGATCTCAGGACTATTTTAAAAAACACCCTAGCTCCTTGTAACTGCTCGAATAAATCATCTATCCTGGGCAAAGGATATCTATTCTTGATAATGATCTTATTCAACTGTCTATAATCAATACACAACCTCATTGTCCTATCCTTCTTCTTGACAAACAACACAGGGACTCCCCAAGGTGACATACTAGGTTGAATAAATTGTTTATCTAGTCACACCTGAAGCTGAACTTTCAACTCTCTTAATTCAGTTGGTGCCATTCTATAAGGTGCTATAGATATGGGTGCTAATCTTAGGATCACTTCAATAGAAAACTCAATCTCCCTATTGTGAGGCAAACCAGACAACTCCTTAGGGAATACGTCAGAAAAATCTTTCACTACAAAGATTTCTTTTAACTTCCTACTTTCCTTGCTAGAATCCACCACATATGCGAAATACCCCTCACAACCATTCTTCAACCATTTATTAGCAGTTAAGGCAGAAATAAGACAATTAGCAAGTATCTTACGTTCTCCCTGAAAATTAAACTCCTCATGTCTGGGTATCTTGAAGACCACATTTTTCTTAAAGCAATCTACCCAAGCATTATATGCAGATAACCAATTCATCCCCAGAATTAAATCAAAATCTGTCATATCTAAAGGCAATAAATCAACTTCAAATTCTTTATCAACAATATTAATCACACAACCTCGATAAAGTTTCTTGATAATAACCTTATCTCCAGTAAGAACCTCAACAATAATCGCATGCATCAAAGGACTAGCACTAGCATTAATAGAATTCATATAAATACTAAATCCAAAAGAATGGGCTATATCAGGATCAATCAATAATCTAGTAGACCTACCAAGGATAGATATCATACCCATAACAACATCAGGAGTGGCTTATGCATCCTGTTGGGTCAATGCATAGACTTTGTTGTCTCTGGACTGAAACTGGCTGCCACATCCTCTCTCAGCTACTGATCATCGACTTCTTCCCCGCACACTCCTTGATCCACCATCTCTCTCCACTGGTCTTCTCCTAACACTTCCAACACCTACGTCAGTAGATTTTCCCACTGGACAATCAGCAGCAACATGTCCTACCTCACCACATACAAAGAATATATGTGTAGGGCAATTGCGAGATTGATGCCCCATCTGATTACATCTAAAGCAAATCCTTGCCTCTCAATTATACATTAGATTACCACTTCCCCCTGGTGGTATACTTACTCCTCTACCATAGCTCCCAACTCCCATAGCTTGTCTCCCAAATCTAGGAGTCCCACATGTATTACTCTGAGCTACAGAAGAAACAGATCTTGTTTGCCTCTGACTCTGCACTACAGTTCCTTATGACAAGGAACTCCCCCTCTATGGTGGTCTCCCGCCCTGTACACCCATACTGCTACCACCTCTAGGTCCCTAAAATCTAGACCTCTTCAGCCAATCTTTCCTACCTCTGAACTCCATCAAACCCTTCTCAATCTGTAATGCCTTATCCACCAGTACAACATAATTCCTTATGCCCATATAAGAGAGTTTAGTCCGAATGTCATTGTGTAATCCTTCTAAAAATCTCTCACATTTCCTCTCATCCGTATTCACCAAATCAAATAAAAACCTTGACAGGGCTATGAATCTACTATCATATTCAGCCACCGATAAATTACCCTGTCTTAGATGAATAAAATCTCTCTCTTGTAAAGTCCGAAACGTATCTAGAAATACTTCGCAAAGAACCCATCCTTAAACTTACTCCAAGTTAAAGGTTGTACTATCTATGTGCTTACCCTGGGCAAAATATCCTCCCACCATTGAGAAGCTTCACCCTCCACCATAAATGAAGCAAAAGCAACCTTCTGTCTATCTGTCACTGGTAAGACCTTAAAATATTTATCGACATGTCTAATCCACAGTTCAGCTTTTACAGGATTTATAGATCCTCTAAAAGACTGGTGTTTAAACTTAAGAAATCTCACAAAACAACCACCTTATATCTCATGCGCAAACACACCTTCTCCTTCATGAATCTCTTGTCTCATCATATCAAGTTTTACTCTACCCTTTTCTTCGAATCTCCTTTACAGATTATCAACCCTTTCTTCAGCTGCATTCATCCTTTCTATAGCACGATTAAGAGTTTCTCTCAATTCATCCTTCCTAACCTCAGATTCTCTCCCAGCTATACTAGTACCAGCTGCACTATCAATATGTTCCCTTGCAGGAACCACATACTCAACTTCCCTCTCTGCTTCAGTTCTTCTAAATATTGGGGGTCTACCACGTCCCCTCTTATTTCAAATTCTACCTCTAGCTCTAGTACATCCACATGTCATCCTCAGACACTGCATTAAAATACAATTTATTTAGATCTTCCATTTCTTTAAGTTCTCATGCAGTCTACAGAATCATAAAACCTAATGCCCCGGGTTGGCCACCCCCAAGATGATGTCATCACATTTTAAAAATCCCAACATGACACATATATGCAACAATAAAAATAATACTAACAGAAATTTTTTCAACAATCCCCAACCCTTAATAAGAGGGATACAACAATTTGATTTTGACTTAAACACTATATACAACGTAAAATGCATGAATATTTACAAATAAATTTTTATTTTATTTTCTCATTAGTCTGAGGATGTGGACACGTACGTGGCTTACAGATAATGATTTTATCTTAACCTCAACTCACCAAACTATTTGTTCTACCTGCTACCTTAAATCATTGTACAATGAAGGATGAGCTTCACAAGCTCAGCAAATTAAATTTACTAGAAGTATTCAATTTTTATAAATAGTCTTTTAATATTTAATTATTTATATCTCATATAACTTGATAATAGCATTCTACTACCACTACACATATCATAAGTTCCATTCTCTATCAATCTCTTCTTTTTATATATTTTTTCAACTTAAGACCATCAATTATCTCATAATTACCTCGTTATGAGGTTCACAGCATATAGTCTACCATTTAGATAGTTCTTATCATATCATACTTCCATGTTTATTTCTCACCATAATTGTCTCTCTGTTAGACTCATTCATCTATAAATAAATTTACAATAACAAAAAACAATTCACCATTTCAATAATACAATCAATATTTCAAACAAATGCAATGCATGAATTATTACTAGGGAACGTCTTCCCATATGTCGACATGTTTTTATCTTAGACTGGCTGCCTTCCCGGTTATTTTATTTCATTTAGACCGGCCCCCTCTCGATTCTTTTATTTCCAGCATATACCGTCTGTCACGGTTTTCGTTTATTTCTAGCATATACCTGCTGTCACGGTTTTCATTTATTTCCAACATATACTGACTGTCATGGTTTTTCATTTAGATCGGCCCCCTCCCAGTTCTTTTATTTCATGCATATGCATATGAACAATGATATGAAATATGCATATGAACAATAATATAAAAACAAACATGAATTCAAATACTTAAATTGGCTATCTTGATTATTCTCAAATTATTATTTGAAAAATTCCACTAAATTCCTCTCATCATAAATCATATCAAGTCATCAACCATAGCTCATCAAGATCCATTAAATTTCTTCTCCTCATAAATCATATCAAATCATCCACCATAGCTCATCAAGAATTTCACTTATCACCTTTATTATTAAATCGACTCATTATTCCAATAATATTATTTCTCATAAAATAATTCTTTACATATTCATTATTCCTATCACACCTATCAACAAACTTTCATCTATCACCAAAGCATAAGTTAATAATTTATTCTAATATTATCACTAGATGTTTCATATTTATCTTGATTACTTAAAGTAAATCTAACTCACCACGTACCACTTAGACTTACCCGTGGATCACTTCCTTGCCTTTCCTGCTCCTCTCAGCAATTTCTGTTGGTTATTGATTGTCAACACTTGACATAATATTTATATTAAAATTTCTAATTTTTTCTTCAATTCTTCCATAATTCAAACCCTTTGAAAATTTCCACTTTGAATTCTGGGAAATTTCATGTATTTTAAATTTCAAAAATAAACTTCACGTTATTACATTCTGTTTTTCTTAGAGCTTCTCATGGTTCTCTATAAAATTCTCCCGTAAACTCCATCAAAATTTTGCTCTTTCAACCTTTTTTTTGGTCCCCAAGTGTTTAAAAAAATAGAGCAATTTGTGTTGTAAAAGGAAAAAAACCAATCAAGATTTGGTAAATATAAAAAAAAATAAAGAAACGGTATATATATAAAAATTTTGCCGCCCCATTATTCACCCTTCTGTGCTGCTTAACATGCAACCCAAATCCTTCCTTTGGCAACACCTGGTCTCCAAGTGTTGTCATGATGTCCCCCCCCCCTTCGTTTTCTTTTTCTTTTTCCTACCCACAGCACATATCCAGTTCATTTTTTTTTGTAACTACACCACCGTGTGTCCGTTTTTTTTCCGACAGAATTATTTTATTAAAAAATAATTCTTTCACATATATATATTATTTTAATTTCATGTCATATTTACTAAATTAATTCTTTACCCTTACTTTACGAATATGGGTCTTACACGCTATCATTAAAACTCAACTTGAATCACCTTTTTCTGATCTAAATAAATAAATAAAAATCAATACCCATTTTAAACCTGTTACCTGACTCTACAAAACTATTATCAGTTTTAATACTCCACTACTTAGAAGTAATAGCGTGTGTTCATTTTATTAAAAGACTAACGCGTTATATAATAATATATATACTCAAAAAAGTGAATTAACAGGTTTATAGGGAAAAAATTAGAAGAACTTTCTTTTAGGAAAATGACACATGGAGGTCAGTCAAATGAGATAGTTCCAAAACTTTAATCCTATGTTCTAGTTTACATGACATGAAGAATTACAGTTTATAGCAAAAGAAAATTCTTTGTCAAATTTCAATCAAGTAGACTTCAACACAAATCCTTCATAATTAACAACCAATTCTATCTTAGAAGTAGATGAAATCGAAATACTATTAGTAAAAGGTAAAGCAATTTGTTTAGCAGATTGACACACCAAACAATTAAAATTATCATCATTAACAGAACCAATAGAAAATAACTGACGTAATGGACTAACAGAAATATGACCCAAACGTGAAGGTTAAAGATTTTCTTAAAAAACTTAGGTTTGTTGATGTTCACACTGGTTTTCAAGAAGTTCTTAGTCGGCAGGTCAAGCTCTGGTTCAATACGATTTGGTCTGTTTTCTGTCATGCTCTGCTTTAACCATTTCTCACTTTATTTTTTTTCTCACTGCCCCTCCAGATCTCTTCGGTGACGTAAAATCTAACGGTTGCCAAAATTTCAGCCCGTTCCGTATACTGGTGAGCCCACACACGTCGAGTCTGGTCAAACGGGTAACAGACCCGTTTCTTTCCACTTTGGCTCCTGTTCCAAACCCGTTCCAACCTCTCTCCAGCTTTGTACCAAGTTAGCCACCATGTGTCAAGCCACTAACACATTAATTGCCACATCAGTGTCACATCGGTTGCCATGTCACCTACCACATGGCTGCAACGCCAGCATTCTGTCCAGTTAGCATTTGTTAGTTATGCCACATCATTGGTTCTGGTCAAATCGGTTCAATGTTGACCAAAAACTTTGACTTGTTTGGTTCGTCTCGTTTTTTATCGGTTTTTGTCTCCGTCAGATCGGTTCATAAGGTTTTTCGACGTGTTATTTCCAATTTTGAGATTTGTTTTCTCTAATTTTCTTCCATCATTCAGTTCTATTTGCTACAGTACTATGCCTCATTCCTAAAAATATTTGGTGTTGCACAACCTATTCAAATTGTTTTGAATAGCTTTAATTATCATACTTGAGTGCATTATATGGGTAATTTTCTAAAAGGTCGTAAGTTTGGCGATTTGTTATTGGTAATATTCATATTGCTCTTCGTACAGGAGTACAGACTGCTGAAAAATTTACTGAGTGGTTGGAGGATTGTGATAGTAAGAATCATCAAATCATTACATGGTTCTGAAAGTCCTCTATCTTATCCATTAATGGTCAATTTGGTCGCTATGAAACTCCTAAAGAGGTTTGGGACTTGTTAGCACAATGTTATACTACTGTAGATCTTTCTCATCAATACCAACTTTTAGGTAAGCTCCATACTATGAAACAAATACTAGACAATCTATAATAGATTTTCTTGCTGAGATGCATTCTGTATGGGATCAATTAGAGCTTTCTGAACCTGTTTGGACTAATAGTATTGATGTTGATGAGTTTAGGGTTTATTTTAATAATATGCGTTTGATTCGACTTTTAATGTCTTTGACTAATGATTTTGAATCCGCGAGAGTCGTTCTTCTTCATCTCACATCTCTTCCTACTTTTGAAAGTGCAATTTCTAAATTGATTTAAGAGGAAACTCATCTTGGTACATTGCGATATCAAAGCACCGATATTGTACTTGTCACCCATAATACTTGTTTTTCTTGAAATTAGAGGACTTGTTGCTATTTTCAGAAGTCTTGACATTTTATTGCAAATTGTCTAGATAAGGTTTGTCAACATTGTCATCAGAATTGTCATTTTCTTTCAAATTGTCTCATCCGATAGCCAAGAGGTAATTTTCCTTAAGGTATTCAGTCTAGACCAGGTATGCAGTCTACCTTCAACTCTGGATCTCGGTTCACCACTATTGTTGCCACTATACTTATCTAGGGCCTTGACGGCCATTTTTTTTCGCCAACTTCATTCCGATGAGTAATGCCTCGTATTCTGCTTCATTATTGAAGGCTCTAAACTCGAACCTTAGGGCGTACTCGACGGTGAATTTATTCAGGCTACAAAAGATAAGCCCAGCCCCACTTCCAGCGCTGTTGGAGGAATCATCAACATGAAAGGTCTACTGCGAAAATTGCTCAGCCACCTTCGATTCCAATGTTTGGTCCAGATTCCCCTAGAGAGTTGTCTCCACAATAAAGTCTGCAAGGGCCTGAGCCTTGATAGCCTTTCGAGGATGATGTCAGATGTCGAATTCTCTGAGCTCTATGGACCACTTCACCATCTTCCCGGAGACTTCCGACTTGTGAAGCATTTGTCTCAGTGGCTGAACTGTCGTGTGTGCTTGGAAATACGACAGAAGCTTCTGCACTGTGATCCTGAGGGTATAAGCCATGTTTTATATTTTAAGATACCGTACTTCCGCATCATGGAGGATTTTACTGACATAGTACACAGGTATCTGAATACTCGCCTCTTCTTGGATCAAAACGAAAGCTACTACCTCTTGGCCGGTTGATAAATATAGGAAGAGTTCCTCATCCATGATAGGTTTGGTCAAAAGTGAGGCGAACTCAGATATTCCTTCAACTCTTCATAGGCTCTTTGATAGTCTTCGGTCTAAACGAAGTCTTTCGTTTTCCTGGTGGCTTTGAAGAAGAGGAGGCATTTCTCCGTAGATTTTGACATGAAACGACTGAGCATCACTACATGCCCCATCAACTGTTGTACTTCCTTTATTGTCCGAGGGGGATCATACCGAGGATAACCCTAATCTTCTCTTGGCTAGCTTCTATTCCACTTTGGGTGACCATAAAGCCGATGAACTTCCCTCCAGTGACTCCAAAAGCGCACTTTGTACTGTTCAGCTTCATCTGGTGATGCTGAAGCACCTCGATTGCCTCCTCCAGGTTAGGGTTGTGGTCTTTAGGCTCAACACTCTTAACCAACATTTTGTCCACATAGATTTCTATGTTTCTTTCGATCTGTCCACGGAAGATCTTGTTCACCAACCTTTGATAAGTTGCTCCAGTGTTTTTTAGCTTGAAGGGCATAACCTTGTAATAGTATAACCCTTGGTCTGTGATGAATTCTATTTTCTCCTATTCAAGCTCGTGTATAAAGATTTGGTTAAAGTTAGAATAGGTGTCCATGAAAGTTAAAAACTCATGCCCTGAGGTGGCATCCGCCAGCTGATCGATCTATTGTTGTAGAAAGCTAGCTTTTGGACAGGCTTTGTTCAAGTCAGTGAAGTCGATGCAGATTTTCCACTTACCATTGGGTTTTCTGACCATCACTACGTTGGATACCCAATCGGGATAATTTGTCTCTTAGACAAAGTCGACTGTGAGTAACTTGTCCACTTCGGTTTTGATAGCGGCTTACTGCTTAGGGGCGAATGACCTCTTCTTCTAAATGATCCATTTATGACTTGGGTCCACATTTAACCGGTGCATGATGACCTTGGGGCTAATCCCGGGTATATTTGACACTGGCCACACCAAAAAGTCTTGGCTTTTTTTTTGTAGCATGGAGAGAATGGACTTTTAAAGGTCCTCGGGAAGACCAGAGCCAATCTAGATTGTTCGGGAGATGTTTTCACCTAAGGGGATAGCGGTTAGTTCCTCCATGGGTTGGCTTCTAGAGGTTTTTACCTCATCTCTAAAGTCTTCTACTTCAAGGGGCAAGGCCTCTGCCCTTTTTCTCATTCTCATGGCATTCAAATAACAGGACCTAGAGACTTGCTGGTTTACTTTGACTTCACCTACCCCATCGTCAGTGAGGAACTTCATCTTCAAATGATAGGTGGAGATGACTACTTTTAGTTTGCTAAGGGTGGGTCTACCGAGGATCACAATGTAAGACAACGGTTGTTTGACTACTAGGAATATAGTTTGCACAGTGGTAACCCATAGAGTTATCCTCGCAGTGATCGGGAGAACTATGCTACCTTCAACGAACACTGAGGCTCTCGAGAAGCTGTACAGTGGGGTGGAGATCGGCTTTAACTAATTGTCTTTTAACTGCATATACTGGAAAACATCATAGAACAAGATGTTTGCCAAACTCCCGTTGTCCACCAGGATACGCCTGATGTCATGGTAGGCTACAAGAAGGAAGACTACCATAGCAACAACGTGCTTGGTCTGTATTCCGTCCAGGTCATCTTCTGTGAAGGAGATCATTTGATTCATCTTCCTTCGCTTAGGAGGCCCGCTGTAGGACGCCATGGACTTGGCATATGCTTTGTTGCTCTGCCCTAAGTTGCCTTTGGCAGTGCGACTGCCACAGATTATCTTGATAATCCTGCTTACTGCGACTTCTCGGCCTCTCCAGTTTGGCTCTCGTCGGTTCGGCCTTAGACTCTTTCGGGGAGCTTGGTGCTCTTGATTTTGATTAGAGGGATGCTCAGGGCTTCTCCTAGTTCGGTCAAGCATTCCTCTTTGTCGCAATCCGGTAAACTCCTTCAAGTTCCCTTAATTGATGAGGGCCTCAATCTGTTGTTTCAAGGCATGGTACTCCTCAGTGTCATGCCCATGGTTCATATGGAACTGACACTACTTGTTTTGATATCCGTTGAGATGTTGCAGTCTCAGGGGCTACTTAAGGATCGCCCTGTCTTGGAGCTACATCAGGACATTTGTCCTGGATGCGTTGAGAGGACTGAAACTATCAAAATGAACAGGGGCCTTGTATCTGCCCTCGCAGTGGGGTTTTTTTGTCATCCCGCTGTAAGGGTTATTGGTATCTTTCCTCTTTCTCTCATTCTTTCCTTCCCTTTCTCTTCGAAATCTTGGTTGTCTTCTGCTAACATGTATTTATCTGCTCAAGCCAGGACCTCGTTCATGTCTTTAGGCAATCGCCTGGTGAGCTTGGAGCTGAAGATTCCAGACCTTAGTCCATTTTTGAACGCTAGTGTCTGAACATTGGGATTGAGGTCGAGGATCTCCCAAGTGACAATGTTGAACCTTGATATATAGGCCCAAAACCTCTCCCCTCGGTACTGAATGATATTGAATAGGCTCTCTGAGGTCTTCTTAGGTCCCTTACTGTTGAGAAAGTGGGATGCAAAAGCGTAGCTAAGCACTTTGAAAGTGCTAATGCTTCTTAGTTTCAAACGAGAATACCACGTGTCGGTAGCTTTTTCGAGTGTCAGGAAAAATGCTCGGCACATGACTGGATCGAAGTGCCGATGCAGCATCATGATGGTCTTATAATGCTGGAGGTGATCTAAGGGATTTGTCGAGCCATCATAGGGCTTGATTTGTGACATTCAAAAATTTGATGGGAGCAGAGCTTTGATGACTTCTTATGTAAAAGGTAGGTCCTGCACGCTGAGTTCATCTAGGATGCTATAATTTTGGCATTTGAATGCTTTGTTGATTTTTTCTTTTATTTTCTCGATCTGTCTGCCTAGGTCGAGGTTGCTTCTGGAGAAGGAGCTTCTTTTGGACTTATTGGTGTGAGGTGGTGAAGACTCCGCCATAGAACGATTGTCGATGGGGAGCCCGTGACTAGAAGGGCTAGCTTGTCCGAACGAGACTCACGAGGTGAGAGAGCTCCAAGAACTATACTCAAATAATTGGAATAGCGGGATGTACCAAGGCAACTCCTTGGAGATTTTCGGGCAGGTCGATCTCTACATGGTGAGGGCGTTGTTCTTCCGAAAGGGTCCACGGGTCACAGCTAGAGGTCCTATGCTCGGACTTAGCAGAGAACCTCGATCCAGACCGCTGCTTGTGGGCACTATGTTTGTGTGGGTGCTGTGCGGGTCCCGGTGACTCTCTTGCCAGTATTTCTAGTGGTGTTTTTAGGCGGCATGACAATAGATGAGTTCTTTAGATTTCTTCGCTTCTACTGTTTAGCAAGAAATTTGTATTTCCCACGGACGATGCCAATCTGTTGATGCCAAAAATCTGTTGCTGAGCTGAAAGTCCAATATTCAACAGTCTGCGCAAAGAAAGAGATGTGAACTAAAGAGTCATCAGAGAAAGGAGGTAGTGTCTCCAGAGACTCTCCAATTCCAATATCAGTGCGAGATTTTGGGAAAATGGAGAGTTGGGATACTAGTGTTCTTAGTGAAGAGCTTCAATTTTTTTGATGGGATTGGATTCACATACCTTGGGCCTTTTATAGTGTTTCAGAGGCAAGTTGACCACGTGCTCGGGATGGCGCGATCCCTGAGATCCCGCTTCTCCAACGAGGGGTTTTATCGTGTGTTCAGGGATGGTTCAATCCCTGAAATCACGCTTACATTTTTGTGCGGGAGAAGTCCATGAATACTAACAGCTTTTTCACCTGCTCATCCACATGTCGTCCAGTCATTGGAGGGGAGTTGTCCATGTGTAATCAGGCTATTGGAGGGTGCCTATTATTGATGTGGCCATGTGTCGGATGATCATTGGAGGGGAGTTCTCCATGTGTCATCAGGCTATTGGAGAATGAATTATTGGATGTATCAGATACTTTTAGTTCTTATCCGTTTTTTATTCGTTATCCGCTCGTTAAAACACGTATATGGACATGACAAATAAAACCCGTTAAAAAACATATATTTTTAATCAATACTCATTGACTCGCTACTGTTAAAACTCCGCTCAAATCACCTTTTTGAACTAAATAAATAAATAAAAATCAATACCCATTTTAAACCCGTTACCTGGCTCTACAAAAACTTTATCAATTTTAATACTCCACTACTTATAAGTAATAATGTGTATTCGTTTTATTAAAAGACTAAATTATATAATAATATATATGCTCAAAAAGATGAATTAACGAGTTTACAGGGAAAATAATTAGAAGAACTTTCTTTTAGGAAAATGACATATGGAGGTCAGTCAAATGAGATAGTTCTAAAACTTTAATTCTTCGTTCTAGTTTACATGACATGAAGAATTACAGTTTACAGCAAAAGAAATTCTTTGTCAAATTTCAATCAAGTAGACTTCGACACAAATCCTTCATAATTAACAACCAATTCTATCATAGAAATAGATGAAATTGAAATACTATTAATAAAAGGTAAAGCAATTTGTTTCGCAGATTGACACAACAAACAATTAAAATTATCATCATTAACAGAACCAGTAGAAAATAACTGACGTAATCGACTAACAAAAATATGACCCAAACGTGAAGGTTAAATATTTTCTAAATTTTCTTAGAAAATATTAGTGTTGATGTTCACTCTGGTCTTCAAGAAGTTTTTGGTCGGCAGGTCAAGCTCCGGTTCAAGACGGTTTGGTTTGTTTTCTTTCACGCTCTGGTTCAACCATTTCACATTTTATTTTTTTCTCACTGCCCCTCTAGATCTCTTCGGCGATGCGAAATCTAACTGCTACCAAAATTTTAGCCCGTTCCATATACTAGTGAGCCCACACGTGTCGAGTCTATTCAACCGGGTAACAGACCTGTTTCTTTCCACTTTGGCTCCTGTTCCAAACCCGTTCCAACCTTCCTCCAACTTTGTGCCAAGTTAGCCACCATGTGTCAAGCCACTAACACATTAATTGCCACATCAGCGTCACAACGGTTGCCATGTCACCTACCACATGGCTGCCACTCCAGCATTCTGTCCAGTCAGCATTTGTTGGTTATGCCACATCATTGGTTCTGATCAAATCGGTTCAACGTTGACCAAAAACTTTGACTTGTTCGGTTCATCTCGTTTTTTATCGGTTTTTGTCTCCGTCATATCAGTTCATAAGGTTTTTCGACGTGCTATTTCCGATTTTGAGGTTTGATTTCTCAAATTTGCTCTCATCATTCAGTTCTATTTGCTACAGTACTATGCCTCTCATTCCTGAAAAATCTGATGTTGCACAACCTATTCAGATTGTTTTGAATAGCTTTAATTATCATACTTGGGTGCATTCTATGGGTAATTTTCTAAAAGGTCATAAGTTTTGCGATAAGTTATTGGTAATATTCATATTCCTCTTTGTACAGGAGTAGAGACAGCTGAAAAATTTATTGAACGGTTGGAGGATTGTGATAGTAAGAATCATCAAATAATTACATGGTTCTGAAAGACCTCTCTCCTATCCATTAATGGTCAGTTTGGTCGCTATGAAACTGATAAAGAGGTTAGGAACTTATTAGCACAAGGATATACTACTGTAGATCTTTCTCATCAATACCAACTTATAGATAAGCACCATATTATGAAACAAATCCTAGACAATCTATAACAGATTTTCTTGCTGAGATGCATTCTGTGTGGGATCAATTAGAGCTTTCTGAACCTGTTTGAACTAATACTATTGATGTTGATAAGTTTAGGGTTTATCGTAATAATACGAGTTTCATTTGGCTTTTGATGTCTTTGACTAATGATTTTGAATCTGTGAGAGTCTCTCTTCTTCATCACACATCTCTTCTTACTTTTGAAAGTGTAGTTTCTGAATTGATTTATAAGGAAACTCATCTTGGTACATTGTGATATCAAAGCACCGATACTGTACTTGTCACTGTTACTACTTGTTTTTCCTGAAATTAGAAAACTTGTTGCTATTTTCAAAAGCCTTGACATTTTATTGCAAATTGTCCAGATAAGGTTTATCGACATTGTCATCAGAATTGTCATTTTCTTGCAAATTGTCCCATCCGACAGCCAAGAGGTAATTTTCCTCGGGGTATTCAGTTTAGACTAGGTATGCAGTCTCCCTTCAACTCTGGATCTCGGTTCACCACTGTTGTTGCCTCTTAACGTTCTTAGAATGGTTCCTCTACACCTACATTTTCGGCTGGTGATCTTGAAGCCCTTTTAAAACATGTTTTCTCTAACTCTATTTCTCAATATGCTATTGCTATGTCTATCACTCTAGGTACTTCCCCTTGGTATTTTGATTTTGCATGTTGTAATCACATGACTGCTAATTCTTCTATTTTCTCTTCGAAAATATGTGATTCTTCTGCCACTGTCATTAATACTGTTAATGTGTCTTCCATACATGTCAGTCACACTAATCACATTTTCATGCCTACATTGTCCTTACCTAACACCTTTTTAATTCGTAAACTTTCTTGAATCTTATTTCTATTTGATAACTTTGTGACATTGGACTTCATGTTCTTTTTTTTGGATCAAACTTGTGTTGTACAGGATCCTTAGATGGGACGGACTCTTGGGACCGACCGTAAAGTAGGATGCTTGTTCGAGCTCATCAATCTTCATATTCCACCTCGCATTTTTGCTTTCGCTTCGGTATCATATATTTCTCCTCACAGTCTTCTCTTGAGTTACATGCCTATTCTGATGCTTATTGGGCTGGGGATCCTATAGATCGACGCTCTACCACTTATTTCTGTTTCATCTTAGGTGACTCACTTATTTCTTGGCGTAGCAAGAAACAAACTCTTACTTCTAGATCCAGTATAGAGTCAGAATATTGAGCCATTGTTGATACTGCTGCTGAACTTCTCTAGCTTCGTTGGTTACTCCAAGATATAGGTGTTACACATTCTGCTACCACTGTTTGCGATAATCGAAGTGCTATGACTATTGCTCATAAGGATGTTTTTCATGAACGGATCAAATACATTGAGAATGATTGTCATTTTGTTCACTAACATATCAACCGTGATACCATTAGCCTTGTTTTTGTTCGCTCTATTGTTCAGATTGTTGATATCTTCACTAAAGTTAGTTACCTGGCCGTTTTCATGGGTTAGTTGACATGTATTTTACCACCTTGAGTTTGAGAGGAGTGTTAGAATATATTAAGTTGCTTGTCTAGTTATGTTTATGACTCTCTATACCACTATATATACTGTTATATATTTATAAACAAAACATACCGAATATAATTATTCTCTTGCAAAACCTTATTTCTCTTAGTTTTCTATCACAAAGAAATGAAACTTCAAAGTCAGGAATTTTGAAACTGCTTTACTTCTAAGAAACTTTATGTTTCAAATGTCATCATCAAAATATGAAAATTTAATGTGATTTTTTGGGTCAAATTTAGGCAACGCGTGAAATCATTAATTACCTTTCACTTATTAAAAGAGCTTTTTGCCCAATATGAAGTTTTCTTATTTTGCTGTAACTTTGGCTTTAGTAAAAGTTGATTAATGATTTGTCAAACCAACATGAAAAGCTACGTGTTTAATTTATCAAAATAATTAAATAATAATAAAATTAACATGGATGTTTTGAGTCTTTTGACTCAAATATACAGAACTGGTATTTTAGTTTTTATCTGCTTTTGATTTGTTATTTTTTTTTTAAATACGAATATGAACATAAAAAATAAAATCAATTAAAAAGTATAATCACTATTAATAAAACTCAACTCGGATAATTTTTTCTGATCTAAATAATAAAAAAATAATACTCATTTTTAACCGTTACCTGTCTCTACAAAACTCTACTTATAAGTATTAATGTCTTAATTTACAAAATAAAATATCGATTTATATATAATATTATACGATCTGTGTGTACATGAAATACATGATCGCTTTATTCAAGTACCGTAAAAATAAATGAACACAAATAATATCCCTCTCTCTAACTCAATCCATCTGAAAATACAAATCTCAACAAAGTGTATGTATACCCAAATGATGTATAAGCAAAACAAATAAAATCAATGAACTCCCAGATCTATAAAAACCCAATCTAGAGCTTCAAAAGAGCAAGCACAGACAAGAGCAGAGAGGAACAGATCACAGCACCAGAAACTCCAAAAGAATAGGCAGCACCCGTGTCAATGGCTGGGGCTGGTGCTGATGCCATTCCGAAATCTTGAGCCGAGACAGCAACAACAGAGAGAATCACCATCACCACAGCAACAGCAGCAAATGCATTGAAGTTTGCCATTTTCCAACAAATTATAACGTGCAGATGAAATCTACTGTTTGTATTGAACAGAAGAAACAGGTTATTGAAGCAAAGAGCAAGAGAAGTGATGGGTTTAAAGAGAGACGCGAAGAGAAGCTATTTATAGAGGGTAGGGTTTCAGTCGGTGAAACTTCAAAAGCGTGTGTACCCCACGGAGAACGGTGGACAACTGGTGTGGAAATTTGAAAAACTTGGACAGTACAAGTCCAGGAAGAAAGCGCTGGTGTGGTGGGTTTAAAAACGGTGAACTTTGTTGGCCACGCGTGTCTGTTTTAGTTGACGTTATTGCTATCATTAGAATGACCATAATACGCCTGCTAGTTAATAATAGGAGAGATGTAGTGTTAGGGGTATAGTAGCCATTTAGTATTCCATTTGCTATGATAATAACATTGCCGTCTTTCTTTTTGCTTCGCTGTTCTTGGCAGTTGCTTCTTTTATTGGTCCATTTTTTTGGGTTTAACTGTTAATCTAACTTGACGACAAAAGTGAAAATAATATGAACAAAAGAATTAATAAACTAACTTTACCCAGAAAAGCCCATCTACCTTTTAAAAAAAAAAAACAAATGATAAGTAATAAGTGATAAGTGCTCAACTTATGTCACTACTGAATCCAAAACTATTAATCGAATATGAGATTGATGTTGTGCCAAAAGGAGGACCACACAGTCAAAATATTGTGTCAAAAAACAGAGGTGGTTGTAATGCCTCAAGACAGGGCAAGTCTTTGTATAAGAGGATATGATTATGTTGTTTGTAAGTGATTGTCATAGTTACTTACACGATATGTTTTAAAATCATGAGTCATGATGTGTCAAAACGAATAATATCATATTAAATAAAAGGTTGAGTCGTTATAATTGTATCAAGCAGAGTAAGAGAGAATAGATTTCTTTTGATTTAATGAGCGAGAAATTAATCATGTTGAGTCTTTATGTTTCTCTTTTTTTTAACGTTAAAGAAAAATCTTTCAAACATCATTAGTTTTTATAAAACTATGTCCTAACATGACATATTTATTAATATGTCAATTTATTATTGGTGAATAGTATCTAGTGACGCATGATTTGATCCTCTCGAGGACATAATAATTTTTCAAATGCACATAACATTATATCTTAATTAATATAGTACTAATATCAATTAAAACATCAAAATCTAACGAATTCTTTATATAAAATAAAAGATTTTCTTATATAAATATAATTAAAGATTTGAATAATTGAAATCATATCTTTCTCTTCCGCACACATAGTGATACACAATGCATATTAAATTTTTAAACCTCCAAATGATATCATCAATATAATCCTTGATGGATGGTAATGATTTTTCTTACATTACATTGACGAGATCAAATTTGAATTTTTTAAACAGAAAATTTAAAAATAACCATTAAAACATAAAATCCAAGAGGTTTTTGTTTCGATAATTAAAAACAACAAAAAAAAAACAATTATTGAAGAGATTTTAGACCTTGAGTGAAGAGAAAGGTAAAAGCTTCCATTTTATAATTAGGCAAGGCCAAGCCAACGTCAATGCCGCCCTCCAAATCTCTACTCTGAGTGAGTGAAATGGCCCTCGTGCAATCAATTGATATCTCCTCTATTTTCTTAGCTCTCCCCCACCCAAAATCAGTGTCATAAAGATCCACTTTGGGTGACCCGGAAACCATCACATGGAGCTCCGACCCAAAGAACACATCCCAATCCGAAATCCATTTCTCTGCCCCTTTAAACATTGCTTTATCCAACTCTTTAATCTTGTTTCCGATCACATTAGCCGCAACAATGATCCCTTCCTCTCCCATTAGCTCATTCCTCGTGGCTTCACAACGACCAAACCCAACACAAGTGCCGAAATACTCGGTAGGTACCGGATATTCCAACCGGTTTAAACCGCCTGCAACAAACCCGAAATAATTCGGATCCTCTATGAAGTATTTTTCCTCTGGAGTGTGAGTTTTCATCAAGCAAACCCAAATAAAAGCACACGTTACTACATATGCAGATAAATGAACGGGTTGTGGCTGATTTTTCCTATTGCATTGATCAATTATCCACCGTCTGATCTTTTCCATATCTTTCAAACCCATCACAAATGTGGCTCGAACCATAGGATCATCCACTACATTAATACTCCCAGTGCTGGTAACCATTTTGGGGGTACATTTTCTCCTGCAGTACCATTCATTCAAAAGAATTTCTTCGAGCCCATAAGCATCGAATATCACTGTTCGATCATATGATGGCGATGACTTGATAAAGAAGGAAGAGTTTCTACAAAATGATGCCCATGTCTTGATGAAATTGTTAAATGTCCTTCCATCAGCAACTACATTGTGATATGCAAGCCCTATGCATACACCAAAATTCGAAAAAACTGTAATTTGCACTGCAAGTAAAGGAACTTGATCACCACTTGTCAAAAGAGGCACAAGAGGATAGAATTCATTCGCATCTCGCGGATGATAACCAGATAAATTACAGAAATCACCGTTAGATTCTGCGACAGTGAAAAAAACGTAGTCGTCCTCATCGTAAACAATCTCAGGTTTGCCAGAGTTATATTCTGACGAGAGAGAAAGGTTTCCGGCGAAAGGGAAGAAATGTTGGAGAGTGAGGGAGAGGGATTTCTTGAGGTTTGGGAGAGTGGTGGATAAAAAGCAAGAGGTAGAATGAGGATATTCATAGAAGAAGAGAGGTTGGCTTGGAGAGAAGAAAAGCCATGGTATGTCAAAGAAAGTTAGAGGAAGAGAGGTTTGTGGGACTGATTTTGGTGGTGGTGAGATTTTGCAGCGTTCAACAACCTGAACTAAAGCCATGAGAGAAGATAGATAGATAGATAGAGATAGAGAGAGAGAGAGAGAGCGCTTTTGTGGACGAGAGAGAGCGCTTTGGTGGTACACCTTAGCAATGCATTATTGGTGTACGTTTCAGCTCTTATTTTGTCGGCCACGGCCACGGTTAGAGAAGGCTGAATCACATGTAAGTTGTAAGTTGTCTCTCTTAATCAGTTAGGCTTGAAGATTGTAAGGTTGGTAATCTTTTGATAAGAGATGAACATGATCCACTTGAGTTGGCTTGAGCTTTATTTTTTTTTTTTGGCTAGACTGATAATACAAGCCCATAACATTCCAGGCTCCATCTTTTTTGTAGTCTGTAAAGCCGAGATCAAGCCATGGTTAGGGCTTGAAGAGTAGCTCAATTTCATTCGGGCGTGCACGACACTCTTTCATACCATCTGATTTCATTTTTAAACCTTTCAACATGCATTTGTAATTATAATCATAAAAATTCCAATCACTACAAACCGACATAAAAAATCCTTATTCTTCTAGTCTTGATTGTTTTCTTTAGAATCAAAAGGATTGATTTTTTTAATTAATGGATACAAAGAAACATATCAAATATAGCATAAGTGAAGATGGCATCATTCCCCTCAGCCACTAAGTGCCACTTTTTTTCATTTTTAAGTATAGGTTAAGGGTGGGCATCAATCCATTTGGTTCAGAGTTTATTTAAAAATTCAATCAAACCTAATCATACTCGGTTAGAGAAATCTAAAATCAATTCAATTCATAAACTCACTCAACTTATTTAAATTGATTTGAGTTTTTAGTTTAATATATTTTTTTCACTTAAAAATTATTTCAAACATATTAAATAAAAAATATTTTATTACAATAATTCATTATTTCAAAATCAAATCCATACAAAAGTTAAGTAAATGTTACAAATCTATAACTTTAAATTACTTAAAACAACTTTAACTTAATAAAAAGCATACAAAAATAGATAAAAACTAGATTTTGAATATACTTTTGAAAAACATATTGAAAGTTCAAAAAAATACTTTTTACGAGAACAAATGGTTTTTTTCAATTAAAAAAGCATTAAGAAGAAATATACTCCCAACATATTTAAATCTTAAATTGATCATTTTTATGAGAACTAACAATTTTTTATTGTAGGGTTTTTAGGAAGAATAATGAAAAAATATATATATAATTATATTTTAAATATATATATATATATATAATAATCGAGTTACCAGTTTGAATAGAGTTGAAAATTTTAAAACTCGTGATCCAATCCAATTCTCCAAGTTCAATAATTTTTCAACTCAAATTCTGAAAACTTTAACCCAACCTAACTCATTAAACTGATTTGAGTCAGATCTACCTGTTTCACGCTCATATAGGCATGCCTAACCCACGGTACAAGTCTAACTAAAGATGCCAAAGTACATGCATGCAAGGAATTAAAACAACCAAGTGAGAATTTTTTACTCATCTTAAAGGAGATGGCTCAAATCAACACCAAGATTTACGTCTTTTAAGAGAATGCACCATATTTTTTTAGAGGAAATGGCACAGACTAGATAAATGCAATGTCATAATATCATCTTCAAAATTCTTCAATGCTTCCAAATAATCATGTAAGTGTAGCTGAGATTAAGCATTAAACCATAAGGAGGAAAATAATAGGAGTAGAAAAACAATGAAACAGTAGGGATGCAATTGTGCTTAAATATAAGCATGAGCCACTTGCATAAACAGATGAGAGGGACTCTAGATGCTCACATTATCAAATTTAGTCCAAATGGATGCATAATTAAGAATTTAAAAACCAATATAATCCATCATACACACAGTAAGCATAGTTTTCCTTTCCTAATCCAAGATGCATAGGCATACACAAGCGAAGGTTTTGAGGTATTTAGTAATCTGATGGCCATGCCCAGATGCATAGCACTAACTCCAAGTAATAAAATCATTGAAGGGAAAGGACAGGACCAGACTCATAGCCTAATGAATGCAATGTCATGTGACCAATCTCCCAATGTCTTAATACTAATATCTGATGGGATATAAAGTGTAGAGATACCACCTTGATTCAAGCTTAAACAAGGCCAAGGATCAAGTACTTGAATGCTAGAGATCAATAAAGTGGATTATGGAATAAATTTAAGCATAAGCCATTGATACAACAAATAAAAAGGGTTATAGATGCCTATATTTTTAAAATTTAGGCTAATTAAAATAGACATTGATACTTTTGGCATTTTACCATTCGCCAGCCACACTTGTTTTTCCTGATATTTTTCTTTTAATCAACCCCTGCTATTAAACTCATCAACGATTAGCATACCACCGTGCGCCTAACACTTGAGGAGCCTCATCCTGATACTTTATTACATATTTTTCTACAAAATCCATTTCAGTCATCTTCAGCATTGTACGAATCGATGCAGTACTTCTTAGCAAATTCCTCCACACCAAACACGCAAAACAGAGGACCTAGGAACAACCCTCCCTTCCAAACTCAGCAGCAAAAGATCCGGCGTTGTCAACACCTTGGATGGGCTCCAACGCAGTTTTTTGACAAAGAGCTCCATTCCTGCCCTCACCTTCTTCTCTTTCAATATCATACGCATTGGCTACTTCTTGAATGCTGCAAGAATCTCACCATTGGACAATCCATAGCTCCTATAAACATCCAATTTTGCTTCCCAAGTCAACTTACTAGAATAACCAATTGCAGCAGCTGCAAGGCCAAACAATGAAACCTTGGGATTGAACCCCATTTCCTTAACCGTCGTTACAACCTCATTGAAATGAGGTGGTTGTAATGTGATCAATTTAAGACAAAGGATAATCAATCTGGAAATCTGGGAATCAGGTACCCCAAAGTTACGCGCAGTCATGACATTCAATGTCAAGAATTTTTTGACACTGTAGCGGAGAAGGGCTGGACAGTTTTTGCAAACTCTGGCTGCATCTTCCTTGTTACCAACCAGAATCTTGATGAAATCAAATAAAGGTATTATCTGCTTTCTCAGGCTTCGACTGCGCACAAAGGGATCCATAGTAACCATTTTGACAATGCTGGGTTCAGATATTCCCACAGAACGAAGAAATTCAATTTTTGGTTTTAAGGTTTTGTTGGGATTGGCTAAACGGATGGGTGGACATTGCGAGGCTATTAATTTGACCTGATTTGCGGAGAAGTTATGATCTTGGTGTAGTTTTGGGACTCTAAGTTTGGTTTCTTTGAAGATTCAAAGATGGCGATTTTGGATGCAGCGTTCTTAACCGTGTTGGGGCTGTTTATGAGGTCAGATATGGTGAAAGAGTAGTGGAGGTTCTGGGGGGGATGTGATAGTACAGATAAATTCGAGAGATTGCAACTGGACTATAGAGCAAATTTGGGTGGGTGCATCTGCAGGAACCCTTTGTGAGGGTTAACCATTTTGCTTTGCAGAGTGAACAAATCATTTGAAAGGTTTGATAGTTGTGGAGGGCAAAAATTGATAAAACTCACAAATGAAAGAGTAACTAAGATTTTTAATAGTTCCAACTCCTCCAGTTGCAGGATTGTTTTAGTTCATGGATACACATGGAGATGAACACTTTCGATTTGGAGAGAAACTTCAGTTCATTCCATACCTGGCATTTATATATCTATAATATATAGAGGCGTAAACAGCAATAAGTTTAAAAGACAAAGAAGTCATATTAGAGTTTAAAATTTTTAATGAGCTGAAATAGAGACTATGATCAACACAAAAAAAAAAAAAAAAACAACATCCATTTTAAGTAACAATAATTTTAGATGATCTCTCTCTAATAAGATTCATCAAACAATTATATGAACTTCTCAACTGAAAAACAAAAGCGGAAAATAAGAAGTGTAGTTGTGTATCGCAAACAATGTGCATTGCAATTAAAGAGAGTCAATAACCTCAAAATCCTTATCAGGATTTTTAATAGAGGAGTTAATAAATCATTTGATCAAATTGAGTGTTGTATGCAAGTCAAGAGGCTAATAAGACACAAATCAACAGAGTCTACTTTTAACATATACACATAAACTTCAAATTAACCATAGCTGAAATTGATCAAACACTAATGATTTATACACCAAATGCAAGTTTTAGCAACCATGCGAAAGTACACTTCCTAGAAGTAGAAGCTAAATCGAACTTGCCTACTGCGATAGGTAATGGGTTTGCAGCTCTGCTATACACGATACAAGAAGAAACTTGATGATTACAGAGATAATTTTCAGATTCTAAAATCAAATCAGCCCTTAACAACGTCCATACATTAAAAAAAAATATTAAATAAATAATATAAACACAGGGTCGTAAGAGAAAAGAAGTCTTAAAATCAACTCCAAGAATTAAGTATTTTAAGTGAATGAACCAGATTTTTAGAGGAAATGCTACAGACTGTATAAATGCAATGCCATGGTATCATCCCCACAATTCTTTAATGCTTTCAAACAATCATGTAAATGTAGCCGAGATCAAGCATCAAGCTATAGAGGAAAATAATATAAGTACAACAAATAGGAAACAGTAGTTCCTTTGTACATAAATATAAGCATGAGCCATTTATATAAACAGATGAAAGGGACTCTAGATGCTCACATTATCAGATTTAGTCAAAATGGAATCATAACTGAGAATGTAAAAATGAATTTAGAACAACATTCTAGAAAGCACCGATTGCACCAAAGATAATAATTTTTTTCTTAATGAATATAATCCATGATACACATACCAAACATAGTTTTCCTTTTTCTAATGAAGATGCAAAGATACACACAAGCGAAGAATTAGAAGTAAGTGGTATTCTGAAGGCCATGCCAAGATTTTTTTGTTGCATAGAACTAACTCCAAGTAATAAAATCAATGAGGTAAAAAGACCCGACTGATAGACTAATGAATGCAATGCCACATAACCATTTTCCCAATGTCTTAATACTTTGAATCAATTTTTTTAATAAGACTTAATACTTTGAATCAATCAATCTGATGTAATATAAAATGTAAAAGAACCACCTAGATTCAAAATTAAACAAGGCCAAGGATCAGGTACTTGAATCCTGGAGATCAATAAAGTGGATTATGGAATAAATTTAAGCATAAACCATTGATACAACAAATAAAAAGGGTTACAGATGCCTATATTTTTAAAATTTAGGCTAATTAAAAAAGGAATTGATACTTTTAGCATTTTACAAAGTGGCAGCCACACTCGTTTCCCATGATATTATATTGAACTCATCAATTATTAACCTGCCTTGATGCGCCTCCAACACTTGAGGAGCTTCATCCTGATACTTGATTACATATTTTTTGACAAAATCCTTTTCAGTCATCCTCAATATTGTCCCAATTGATACATTCCTTCCTACCAATTTCCTCGACTCCAAAACATGCAAAACAGAGGACCTAGGTACGATCCTCCCTTCCAAACTCAGTAGCAATAAATTTGGAATTGTCAACACCTTTGATGGGCTCCAATGCAGTTTCTTGACAAAGAAATCCATCCCTGCCCTCACCTTCTTCTCTTTCAACAACATACACATAGGCTGCTTCTTGAATGCTGAAAGAATCTCATCATTGGACAATCCATAGCTCCTATAAACATCCAATTTTGCTTCCCAAGTCAACTTACTAGAATAACCAATTGCAGCAGCTGCAAGACCAAACAATGAAACCTTTGGATTGAACCCCATTTCCATAACGGTGGTTACAACCTCGTTGAATCGAAGTGGTTTTACTGTAATCAATTTAGGATGAAGCAGAATCAATCTGGAAATCTGGGAATCAGATACCCCAAAGTTACGCAAAGTCAAGATATTCAATGTCAAGAACTTGTTGACACTATAACGGAGAAGGACTGGACAGTATTTGAAAACTCTGGCTGCATCTTCCTTGTTACCAACCAGACTCTTGATGAAATCAAATAAAGGGATTATTTTTTTTCTCAGACTTCGATGGAGCACAGAGGGATCCCTCGTGAACATTTTAACAATGTCAGTTTCTGATATTCCCACGGAGCGGAGAAAATCAATTTTCGGTTTTAAGATTTTGTTGGGATCGGCTAAAAGAATGAGTGGCCATCGAGAGACTAGTAATTTGACCTGATTTTCCGAGAAGTTATGATCTTGCAGTAGTTTTAGGACTAAGTTTGGTCTCTTTGAAGATTCAAAGCTGGCGATTTTGGATGCAGCGATCTTAACTGTGTTGTGGCTGTTTATGAGATCAGATATAGTGAAAGAGTAGTGGTGGTTTGGGGGGGATATGATGGTACAAATAAATTTGGGAGATTCCAAGTGGATTATAGAACAACTTCGGGTGGGTGCATCTGCAGGAACCTTTGTGAGAGTTAGCCATTTTGCTTTGCAGAGTGAACGAATCATTTGAAAGGTTTGATAGTTATGGAGGGCAAGGACTGATAGAACTCACAAATCAAAAAGTAACTAAGATTTTTAACAGTTCCAACTTCACCAACTGCAAGGATTGTTTTGATTCATGGGATAGACATGGAGATGGGAAGATTGGATACTTCAGCCAATACCTGGCAATTATATATCTAAATATAGAAAGGCATATAAAGCAATACGTTAAAATGATGAAGGAATCATATACCACTAGAATTTAAAAAATTTATTGAGTTGAAATAAAGAAAATGATCAACTTGCAACTCAATATCCAATCCATGTAACAATACTTTTAGATGATCTCTCTCTAAGATTCATCAAACAATTATAGCAACTTCTCAACTTAAAAACAAAAGGGAAAAAAAAAATAGTTGTGCATCGCAAACAAACAATGTGCATTGCAATTAAAGAGTCAATAATCTTACCAACCCTTATCTGGATTTCTAATGGGAGTTAATAAATCATCTTATCAATTAGAGTGTTGTATGGAAGTCAAGAGGTGGCCGCCTTAATCCCTCACTAATAAGACACAAATCAACACAATTTACCTTTAACCTATACAGATCAACTTCAAATTAATCTTAATAACTGAAATGATTTTCAACGCTAAGGAATTGGTCAAAATTACTGATTTTATTCACCAAATGCAAGGTTTAGCTAAATCGAACTTGCCTACTGCGATTGGTATACACAAAACAAGAAGAAACTTGATGATTGCAGATACAATTTTCAGATTCTAATATCAAATCAGTCCTTAACAACGTGCATATATCCCAAAATAAATAAATAATATAAACACAGAATCGTGAAAGAAAAGAAGTATTAAAATCTCATACCAAGTGATTATCACAAATCAAGAGAGAAAAGAAAAAAGAAAAAGAAGAAGTGTCGATCGAACCTGTAGGATGATTATGGTGATAGTATTGATTGAGGGAATTGGCTGAAGCTCAAGAGTCGAGAGGGAGAACTCCATTATTCAGATGACCTAGAGAAAGTACAACTAGTGGGCCTTAAACGCCTTGGGCCTAAAACATTTGGGCGCGCTCACCTGCCAGGGCATTCTCTTGTAAATCTTGCACTGTTCTTAAATGTGAGTGTGCGCTTAAATCTTTGTTTTACTTCGTTGGAGGTTTTTATAATTAATAGTTCTGGTTGTACGTGTTTTATCACAAAATATAAAAATAAAATAAATTATCTCAAATTTTTTTAACTAACACTACAAAGATTATTCATTTACCTAATTATAAAACCACAATGTATATCGAAGGTTAAATGCACGAGATGGTGATTATATGAGTACAGAGCAAAGATACTTAGTTATCGTAATTGTTCATCAACAAACTCAACAAATGAGAGCTCAAGCTTGTCACACTGTATGCAAAATTTGAAAAAATAATTTACTCTTATATGAATCTAACCGTTATCAATTAAATTTTTTAAAATTACTACTCAAATATCATGATTGTTAGAATATTATTGATAATAGTAATTGATAAATGAGAAAATTCTTTCTCACTGTTCATAAGAGTGGTTTGAATATTATTTTAAATGAGGTTTAAAGCAATGTATTAAAAAAAATTGCTTTAAACTTCATTTAAAATATTATCCAAACAACGCCTATGTGTATTATGAATTGGTAACAAACGATTGTAATACATAGAAACTATATATAATATTAAACCATAATACTATCTTTTGATATTTTTGTAAGTTGTAATACAATACAATAAAATTGGGAATTTTTTTTAAAAAAAGGTGATATATAGTATTTTGATATTTATTAATGACTTGAGCTTTCTATAAATTCATGTATGTTTCTCATTATCTAACAATATATGTCACAATGAAATCATTTCAATAAGTTTGAGATGAAATGGTTAACCAAAGTCCTAGCATATATTCATAAATCTATCTTGTAGGACATAAAATTAGAAAGCCAAAAAAATAAATTGATGGAAAAGTTTTTATCTAATATAGTATTATAAAAAAATATTATTTTATTTTCATGCTGACTTGCAGAGGATAATGTGTGCTTTCCCTGTTTTGCAGTCTTCTGACAATAAAAACCAAAGAATCTTTCTTTTATGCACGCATGAAAATGCACAAAAAGCTATATGACACAACGTGGCAGTACCCACCATTTACAAGACTGACAAATTACAGCCCAAATGGATGAATTCACATTCCACATATGACCCATGCATTGGTCCTGTCCAGGGACCCCAACCACCACCAACCCCAAATTTTCCCCATAAATTCTACTACTTTTCGTCTTGATTCTTGACTCAACACACAATATTGCAATTTGGCATGGCTTTCATTAAGGTCTCTTCCCTTGTTTCAACTCTGTTGCTTCTTGCCATGTTGTGCTCAAAATTTACGGTTTATGGTAATGAATTGGAAGATGAGATAGCGCCATCTTCGCCGGCAAATGGGATAGCTCCGTCGCCGGCGAAGGTTGCCGGATCGGCCTACACTACTGCTTCGGCTTCAGTCGCTGTTGTTGGGTTCTCTGTCATGTTTTATGTTGTTGTTTTCGTGCACTGAAACTATATATATGTTGTTGCTACGCTACCTATAGAAAAAATGTCGTGTTTTGTGATGGCCGTATGTTTGCGTTTATACCGGAAATAACAGTGCTAAGCCTCCTTTTGTGTAAACCAGTAAATTCTCTGTTATTATGGTTTCTTTATTTTTTTTAAAATAAATAAATAGTTCATTAAGGTTAAAATCATAGTTTTGAATTGATTTAATTATTAAGTTTTGAATTGATTTAATTATTAAATTAAATCGATATAAAATAAAATAATTAAATATGATATATCGGTTAATTCAGCAATTAATTTTTTTTAAATGTTTTGATAGATTAATTGATTAAAAATTAATTAATATTAATAATATATTAAATATAATATAAAAAATTAATTATATAAACAATATCGATTAATGATTTAAATTAATACCAACTCAAATGAATTGATTAAAAAAATTTAACAAAAAAATCCTGATTAAAATTTCTAACCATCGAATCAATCGTTTGCATTCCCTTACGTAAACCATTTGTCAATCAAGAATTTCAAAAGTTTGACCAATGCCATGTCCACCCATTATAACGTGTGAATGGTGATTGATAACTCAATTTTGATAATGGGTCTAAAATTTTTTAGGGTTCGAAATTTTATTAGGCAACTATTAGGTTAATTCTGTGTTAACGTAAATAATAATTATGCAAATGTTATTAATAAAAAATTTTAAAATTATCAGTAAACTTTCGGATAGAAGAATAGCAACACCACCTGCCAACTCGCACCATGTTGTATTTGTAAACCCTGATTTATTTCAAAGCAGAAGCAGCTTTTGGGCGCGCCCAAAATGACAAAGACGATTTCACGTAGATTCACTTCTACCCTCCTAAAATCCTCTAATTCTTCTTCGTTTTCTCTATCCTCCACTTTCTTTCTCTCTCAGAAACCCCAAAACCTAAACCCTAGTAGTACCCAACACTACCATCACCCCATTTTCTCTCAACAAAAACTCATAAACCCTGAATTCAATCTCTCTAGTTTCACTTCACTTTCACCGGATCCCATCACCAATTTTGAGTTGAATTCCACTTTAAACTCTAAACCCATAAATTTCAATCTCAATTTCCTTGGATCGTATTCAAGATCTTGTACCAAAACCAAAAGCTATGACTTTAATTTGCTATCATATGAGACACCCAGATTTTTTTCAGCTTCGATTTCACCATTTGGTTTCGAGGACCCCCAAAAATTTGGTAAAAACCCTGAATTCAAGCACCAAGGTGTACTTGATCAAAAATCCATAAATCCCACTCTTGGTTTTATTAGCTCATATTCTAGTTCTAGCACCAAGTTGAAGAGTAACTCATGTTCTCAGAAGTGGTTATCAGAGGCAAAACCTCGGTATTTCTCAACTTCTGATTCACAATCTGATTCTGAGAAAACCCAAAACCCCAAATCCCCAAACCCAACTGAGTACCCAAGCCAAAACCCTGATTTCAAGCACCAAGAAATCGAAGGGCCAACCGTTGAACGAGACCTGTCAGCATTGGCCAATGAGACCAGAGAAGTTCTTGAAGCGATGATGAAGAATATCTATGGTTTGAGCAGACTCGTCGCTCTTCTGGGACTGGCTCAGCTTGGTTTAGGAGTTTGGATTTCGTACATCACTCGATCATCCCCGGTCATGGAGATCTCTATTCAAAGCTTTTTGGCTTTTGGGTTTCCATTTACTTTGGCGTTTATGATGCGGCAATCGTTGAAACCAATGTACTTCTTTAAGAAGATGGAAGAACAAGGTAGGTTGCAGATTCTGACTCTGACTCTTCAGATTGCTAAAAATTTGAATATTTTCTTTGTTCGGGTTCGTGGGGTTTCTCTCGTGTGTATTGTTGGCTTATCAGTTGGATTGATGTTCGCTTTGTTGTCTAAATGAGTTCACTTTTGCATTTGAGGTTCGTTTATTAAGATAATACAGTACGCCTTTTTGGTGAATTTTCATGAATTTATAATAATTGTGACCTCAGTGTGAGCGATGGATACTTCACTTGTTATGTATCAATATCTGAAACTCTAACCTTTAGCAATTACTGTGACAATGAAAGTGTAATAGCATTAATTTACTGAATAGTAAAAACATGGCATGAGATATGCACATAGCTTAGATTTCCAGAGACAAAAGATCTCAAAAGTGGAGGTTGTGAAGTTATAGGAGATGAGAGGTGGTGAACTTATAGGAATTGAGATGTGTGTTTGGTAACCATGTTTGCTATGATGATGGTTGATTTCTAATCTTCTAACCGAGAATTTGGTAACCATGTTTGCTATGATGATGGTTGATTTCTAATCTTCTAACCGAGAATTTTCCCAGAATTTAATTATCCCTCTTCACCACTTCGATTTAGGGATTGAGATGGAGTGCCAATCCAAAATTCATTTTTGGTGTCCATCCCATTGGAAGGAATTGCAGGCTCCACAGGGTTTCAACCACTTTGCAGTCTTATGTAACTTCCTACTTGACCGAGGGGGTTGTTCATAACTTTCAAACTGGTAATATCTTGATCGCTCTGCATTCAAAATGCTGGAATCAACACTGAGCTTTTTTCTTTAGGATGCCTGATCATTGTTGGATCGGTAATTTTAGGGTATGTTAGAAGAAACTGCCTTATTATGGATAACAGGTATTTGTTTTGAACCTTCAAGTTGTCATTAAGATGGAGTTTATCTTGGTCTGACGTCGGTTGATATGTTCTTGTGAAACACCATTTTGGTAACATTTCAAGTAGGGATTGTAGAACCCTTTGTCTCACCAATCTTATTCCATGAAATAATTTGGAATGCTTAGTTGCTTACTGTTACCTTTTGGCTTTCCATCTGCATCTTTTGGGATAATTTTTTATGCACTCAAATTACACCTTGACTGAAGGGCTTTGAAACCATACCTTTTGGTGCTCAAAACGTTTCACCCAGAAAACCTTAATTGTATTTAACACACGCTTCATCATGGGAAGCAGCAAGCCATGCTTCCTTGCCAATTGATCGGAGCTGGAATTTGGTGAAATGTGTTTTTTTAATACTAAATCATGGATAAGGGTGGCAATGGCATGATGATGAAATGTCATGCCCCAACTCCTGTGGCAACAAATTTATGCTATTTTAACCTCAAGCCCCCCAATTTTTTTACACTAATATTGTTTATTTTTACAATGTTATGTTATACTTTTTTATGTATATAATTTACTATTATTAAATGCTTAATACAAATAATTTACAATAAGCAACTGTTTTAGTTGACGATACTTTAAGCTTATTTTAGTGTTTTTTGAGTAGTGTTTGGGTAAAATGCTACTTATTTTGACCAAGTTAGAAACAAAACAAACAAACTAATAGATTGTTACGAGTTGAGTTTTCTGGATAAAAATATTAATGAATATTTGAAGTTAAAGTTGTAAGCTCTTTATCGTTGAAAAGGAAAAAAATGCTAGTTCTCAGCTGTTGGTAAGAATTGTAATCCTAGTTGGAAGAGAGCCAAGGTTGGTAGAGCTGTGCAATGCTTTGTATTCCATATGGAAAGAGGGTTTGCAGAATCTTGTAAGAAGTCTCGAGGATGTGGTGATATATCGAGACATCTCAAAAAAGAATGATTTAAATTGGATATTAGTGGGAAGTATGATAGATTGGATAGCGTATGGAAGAATAAGAAACATACAAGCATTTGCCATTTGCGTTTGAGCATTATTAATGAGCAACAGCACAATGATCCCTGCATAACACTGCTTCACTTAAGCCATTTCCATCAAGAAATTCACTTCTGAGAACGATGTATGTTTCGACTCCGGGCTGTTTTAGACATTTTTTCTCTCACCGCAATGAAGCTAAAAGAATATTTGAACTATAGCCCTTGATGGCTACAAGTTAATAATACAAACAAATAAGTTCAAACAAGAGAAACGTCCAAAATCAAATGTAGAACATGAATGAAGCTCAACATTATTATATGCATACTCGAGGAAAATCAGCTTCTATTCTTTTTTATCTCTTTTTCTTCTAATTTCTCTTTTTTAACATAATAAAAAAATAAAATTTTAAAAATATGACAAACTAAGAACATAATCCAACCAAAAAAGAAATCAGCACCAGTCCACCCTATTCACAAATTTCAATCGGGTGATATATGAAAAGGAATACTTAGCAAACAACGAGATGAACAAGACCACTGTCCCTTTCCTCTCAGCTTCGACCCCGACACCCTCTCCTGAAAAGGACAAAACACCTAGAAAACCTTTTCCATTAAATAAAGCCTTTCTCGTCACTCCACTTCTTCAGACTTTCCTCTAATTCTAGAAAATGTCTCCATGTACAGAAGAATCCTATTCTTAAAACAAAGAGAACTTGCCGAATTTATCTGTGCCCTTAGGTCTCTGGCGCGCATGATCAACACTAAAAAATAGGAGCAATCATAATGCTTCCATTTTAGATAAATTTAAATTCCTGAGCTAGGTGGCACTGGAATTCCCATCTGGTTTAGGCTCTGTTCGGACGTAGGTCAGACTACGAGTAATAGGGGCCAGAACGTTGTTCACAGAACCTGAAGCACCACTCTCAGCAGGAATAGCCTGTGCATCCCGCTTCCACTGGAAGCTCCTGGCTCCAGGCTTAACAGGAAGACGAGGCCTAAATGCACCAGCAATGCCCCTTGGCAATGGGACTCTGGCAAACCTTGTACCAGTGTATGGAGAGCCCCGTACAGAACGGGGCCATGCCATGATAGGAGCAGCTTCTTGCTGGGCTGAGCTTCTCTTCACAACCTGCAAGAATGAATAAAAACAAAAAATTCAATTCAGTTCAAATAAAAGCTAGGATTTTTTGAATTTCTTCTTTTCTTTTTTTATTTTTTTTTTTTTGTGGGGGGGGGGGGAGATAAGGGGCATGCAAATGAAAACTAACTTAATTGTGGAAGCCATAGTTAATCAAGGCAGGGTTACTAAACCAACACTCTTCCCAAGCAGACCTAAATCTGACAACGTTGTGATCATCTGATGCCAAATCCTATTAAGAACCACAAGTCCATCAACCAATTTAAGATGGATTACTGCAATCCCATAATTTTAGAAGTAACATGTACAAACTCCACGCCCTACAAAAATTTGTATAACTCAAAGCTAACTACTTAAAAAGAATCTGTTTCTTGAGGAGAAAAAGAAGAAAAATGGAGGATCCTCAACAAAGTGACAAAGACTTGCACAACAAAAGCAAGAACACAAGAACAACAAAAAAGCCACAACCTACAACTATATAAGCAACACAATGACTAAATAATACCTTGAGAATCCGTGACATAAAGGAAGTGCCATCCAGAGACAGCGCATTGTCTGCTGCCTCTTTACGCATGAACTCTACATAAGCTGACCTGCAGACGCATTGTGATTTAGTAAATGGCATTTGAGGGAAAAGTTTTATCCAGAGTAACAATTTACACGAATAGCAGAGAAAGCAATAAGAACCTAATACGCCTTACCCTTTTGGTTGCCCTGTGGCTGCATCTGTAACTATAACCACTTTCAGTACTTCCCCAAACTTATTAAAGTGCCGAGAAAGATTGTCCTTGGTGGCAGCAAAATGAACCTGAGAATGAATAAATGACAACAAAGACATTGTCAGAAAGACAGTGTATGGCTTTCTAACTTAAGGGAACAGGGACAGGGACAGGGACAGGGACAGGGATATTAGTTCTTACATTGCTAACAAAAATTGTTCGAGAATCAGCATCTTCTAAAGGACGACCAGCAGAATATGAACCTGCTCAATATCATCAAAAGAAATAAATATACATGCACAAAAGAAAAGCAGCAAGTACAGGAAAAAAATAACATCTGCAACAGAATGAAAAGAATTCTCACTATCGGTTTCAGCTATCAGTCATGAGAACCAAAAATGTCAACAATTTCAACAAAAGAGTTAACAACTCACCAGGATTGGACAAAAACGTCTTCGGAGATTCTTTTTGAATATTGGTAGCAGACTTTCCCTATTTATCATTAAAAAAACAAGCTTATTTCAGAAACCAACCCGAGGAGGGGGGAAAAGAAAGAGAACTGAGAGCAGAGGAAGTAATGCAAAAAAACTTTTTTTTTCAGAAGAAAAGGAGATTATACATAAGAATAGAAGCATCTTATAAGAATATCTCACATTTCCATTACCAACGTTGACAAGATGGCTATTCTCCATCGGTCGCGCGCTAGATTTGCCAGCACCTACCTCGCTCTCGTGAACAGATTTTCGACAATCCAAATCTGCTACTTCCCTGGACTCCTGATAATTAGGTGGTTTCCACGTATTTACATTCACAGAAATGTTCACTATCTTACGAGAAGCAGTAGCCGCCGCCACATGCTGATCCTGATCCTTACTCCGTGCTACTCGTACGACGTCATCAGCATTATTAGCCACGCTATACTGCACCATCATCAAATCCTCATCCTTGTTTACACCAGAAGTGCCAGTCTGAGGAACACCCATACCTCTATGGCCTATAACACCGACGTCATCATACCCTTCATTGTCAGACATAGAATCAGAAGGCAACTCAGTTCGACTTTCCAACTTTGTCATGTTCCCAACACACTGTCCACTATAGTCACTTCTTCGAGTTTGCTTCTGAAATTCATTAAAATCTCTATATTCTTCATCCTTACCAGCAGCTTCTCTAAATTCTGCAAGCTGATCTGGTGTCTCAGATACATCAGTACCACGACCGAGTCGGTCAAACACACTTCCAGCAGATTTAACTTTGCTTACATCTTCAGCAGCTTCTGCCACAGCTTTGATTACAGTTGCCATAGGACTTAGCACTCTAGCAACTGACTGGATCCTCCTAGGAATATCAACCAAAGGTGAGTCTCCAGTGGATGCAGACACCACAGAGCGAAGACGCTTGAGTGAGGGCTCTTTTTCTGAATTAGAGGGCCTTGAAGTTCCCACTGCCTCTCGCACTGCAAATTGAAGTAGCCGACGAGGGGCACCAATGGTTGCCTCCCTCTACCAAAAAAGTCAATTGAGGGATCAAAAAATTGGAAACTTATCACGATCATGCCTATAATACCCTTATAACAAACTTCTATGAAATGCAAACACAAACATATATATGCTGTCAAAAAGCAATCTTTTCAATCCTTAGAGCCAACTTCTTCAATTGAACTCACCCATCATCTCCTCAAGAATATGGCAGTAGAGAATTAAGGAAAAAAAAATAAGAGCAGGAGATACCATTGCTTTAAAACAAGGATGACTACATAAAGGAGCTGTCACAGATCAAGATCAGTTATCCAAATATTGGAGCAAGCCCATAAAATAGACATCTCTCAGGTAAAAACAGAAATAAATACATGAAGGGTATAGGGAATCAAAAGGTGACATATCCAAACTTCCACTTTTCATCAGAAGCATACAAGAACATTCCAAAAGGATATATGTCTCTGTCAAAAATATGCCCCTCAACATACGAGACATGATGTTCATAAACAATACAGGCCCTCACATAGTAACACGAAAGCAATTATCATCCAACTAATGTTTATACCATGACACTTCTGCATCACTCAACACCATCCCAAACCACATAACAAACCTAAGTGGAACAATCAAATTTAAAATACTTAGACATTTGAATATTTGATAAGCAATCTAAACCATTTGAATGCTGGTTGGGGAGGAAAGAACAAGTCAGGCACTTCTCCTTTTCCATAAATACATAAATGCCAAGAAAATAACTTTCAAAAGAATAACCAAACTTCACTTAAAAAAAACAAAAGAAAGTATGACGCAACAAAAATCCTTTTCCATCACACTAGACATAAAAATGTAAACTTCTTACATTCCCACTCCCACTCCCCCTCCCCCTCCCCCTCCAAAACAAAAAGAAAAAGAAAAAGAGAAACAGAAAAATTCAGTGTATATCCCACTTCTTAGTTAATCAAGAACAGAGAATCTCAAAAATGCAAACCTTTGCATGCTGCCTCTCATCAGGCCGGCTCCTTTTCATCTGAAAAGGTCGGGGAGAAGGAGACCTTCTATCGTGTCTGACTTTGCGATCAGTTTTTTCCTCAAAATGAATATTGTCGACCTCAGAGCTGAGAAGAGGAGGGGGTTCGGCTGCATCCCTCACAAGTCCTTTCCATTCTCTATTGTGCCGGCTTTTAGATAACTTATTAGGCACCCCTTTTTCAGATTCGGAATCCAATTGGTGTGAACCATTATTCCCAACCTGATTCCCCAATGTAGATTTTATTTTGACTGCTTCTTCGACATGAAATTCCTGAGGTTGAGCATATGCATCAAGATTTGCAGATAGATGATCCCACAACCTGAACAAAAGTAAGTAAATAAAGAGTATTATTAGCAAGGAATACAACTTGGACCTAAGTTGCAGGCCAATTATTTTTGTATATTCAACTTTTCCCACAAAGGCAGAACAAGAATCAAAGTACCAAGAGACAAAGGAATGGCTGTCATCCCCAAGAAATACATTCAACTCATTCCTTGCTTCTTCTTTCCGCCTCCCATTTCTCAGTAAGACAATCACATATTCCTGCCGACAAAAATTAAGCAGTTAGAAAATTTTGTAGTATAAAAGCTCATTCTTCTTTAACAAGTTCCAAACATTCGTATTCATAAAGTTGAAGAAAAATTTGTCAAATCCTTCAGTAAATCATGTGTGATATTTTTATCCAAAATACAGGCTATACAATTAGATGGACACACACTACGGTATCCCAATTATGATAGCAAGAGATGGAAATATCTTATACAAAAGGATTTTCCAAATTTTGTCACACAACAGAGATACATGTTTTTTTATTCTTCTAGTAAAAAGTATATTTTGGCAAGAGATGGCACATGCTAAACACTGCATTAAATGGAAAAAAACAATCTACATTGAAAACAGAAAGCCGGTTATTGGAAATATCTCATACAAAAGGATTTTCCAAATTTCTTACATAACAGAAATACATGTTTTTTTTTTCTTATAGCATAAAAGATATAGTATGGCAAGGTACCAAGTAGGTACCACCCATATACAATAGCTATATTTAGAAGACAAAAAAAATCTATATGATCTAACAGCTCTTCCTAATTTACAACAACAAAAAAAAATCCCAAATATCCAAAAGTCAAGAATATTGCCCTTTCCACCAAGAAGTTCTTAGATAGACTTGGTCTAACACGTGACCGTAGATCAAGCCAATGCAGTAGTGCCACATCATCACTTGATTGATTTGCCAAGCTTTGGTTAACCATGGTTAGAATTGGTTTGTATAAAAGTATCTGCCAAGTGCTTATGTAGCGCTCCCTCATTGGCCTGGTCTACATCCCAAGTGGTAGACCAGGTCTATTAAAAGAATTTTTCTCCACCCATCAAAAGCTTTTCTATTTCTTTCATTCTAAAAAAGGCAAAAAATAGATCTGGGAATCAACCTAATGGCTTTCTTTCACTAGATGTTTGATTACTGCGTCATGCTCAAACCTAATCATGTATACACCAGCCTAGAAGCCAACAAGTTCTAAGGATTTAGCCATTTCCCATAAATGTCTCGTCCAACAACACCACAACAAAAGGTGGTGGACAGTCTCGGTCCCTTACAAAGATAATATCGGTTAACCACACTTTCCCTTTCTTGTGTAGATTACCAACGATCAAGATTCTCGCTCGTGTTGCCTCCCGTGCAAAAAAAAAAAAGTAACTTGAAGAAGGGCAAGTCTTCCAAATGGATCACCAAGGAAAGCTTCTCCCTTCCATGTGTTGGATCATTACTATGCCTCTAAGCTAGGTTGTCACATCAAAACAACCATCAGCTTTTAACTTCCATTGTGCTCCCTTTGCATGTCCACTTTCATGCTATAAATCTTTTCAAGTTCCCAATACAATGGATTTCCAAATCATAGGCATTCCAAATTAATAAAAAAAATCCATGACACTCCATTTTTTAAAGAAGTACAAAATTTGACAAAACCATCATTGTACCTCGCTATGGAGAAGACATTCGAGATTTGATACTTAGAGGACAAATCACCACACCAAACATCGTGCAAGAACCAAACGGCGTCCCCATTACCCACCTCAAAACACACCAATTGGAGAAAAACCCAACCTCTTCTAATCCATTTCCAAACACCCAACCCATACGACTCTTGTCCAAACTTGGAAGGCTTCCCCATTACGCACCTTAAAACACACCAATTGGAGAAACGCCCAACCTCTTCTAATCCATTTCCAAACTCCCAACCCATACGACTCTTGTCCAAACTTGGAAGGTCCATCCTTCTTGGTCGAGTCCATGCTAAGCAACAACAACTCTCCACCAAAGATGTTCCCCTTTAATCATGAACTTCCACAATCATTTTCTAAGGAGGGCTTCATTAAAAAAAAAGCAAGATGTTTTACCCCAAACCACCATTCTTAATGGGTTGCTTGACAATTCCCTATTTCACAAGATGATACTTGGAATCTTCGCCTATATTCCCAAAAGAAACATCTTTTGCATGCCTTAAAACCTCCTAGCAACCTTATTCGGAATAGGAAAGAGTGACAAAATATATAAGAAGGCTAGATAGAGTGTTATTAACAAAGGTCAATCTTTTTTTTATAAGCATTAACAAAGGTCAATCTTCACCCTTGAGAGATGATTATTCTTCCAACCTGCTAATCTCTTCTCAAATTTCTCGACGATGGGATCCCAATCACCTTTCTCCTAGAATTTGGGACCAAGAGGAAGGCTTAAGTAAGACATAGGGAGGGGTCCGTCATTGAAACCAAGACTTTCCTAGAGGGACTACCACAGTTCTACCAAAATTAACTTTAAGCTTGAATACTACTTCAAAACCAAGCAAAATACACCTAAGATAGAAGAACTTGTTCAACTTCTACTCCACAAGAAATAATATTATCACCGGTAAAAAGAAGATAAGACAACTCAACTTCCTCTCTATTCCTCCCCAGCCACCCAAAAGACTTTCCTTCACCACTTTAAATAGCATTTTGCTCAGGACCTCCATTACCAAAGTGATTATGGGAGCTGATAAAGGGTCCCCTTGGTGTCCCCTAGAAGCATGAAAGAAACCGAAAAAGAAACCACTGACCAACATAAAGAAGGAAGTAGACGATATGCATTTCTTTATCCACGTACACCATAATTCACTAAAAATTAATCCTCTTCAAAATGTAAATAACAAAGTTCCAACACACATGGTCATAAGCCTTCTCCATATCAAGTATACAAATGACTCCTCATCCCACCCCTTAATGTGTCAATCCACCACCTCATTAGCGATTGAGACGAAATCCAAAATTTGGCTTCCCTGTACAAAAGGGTTTTGAAATGGCCCAACAACCTTCTTTAAGTTAAAAAAAAAAAAAAAGTTTATTGCTAAGGCAACAAGCGTGTGCCAACCCATGTACAAAAACCTTTACTCAACAAAAAAAAATTCAAGGAAATCTACAAGTCTTCTTCATTAAAAAAATGACATTAAACCACAGATTTAGCAAATGAATCCATATATCCTTTATCAATAAAATTGGCCTTTCCTTTTCATCGAATGACCTTCTATTCCTCTCGTTCCATACAATCCAAAAAATAGAAAGAATGATCAATGCAATAGATTTCCTCAATTCCTTTAAACCACCACTTACCTTCCAAGCTCACACACCATCCTCCAAAGAGCTTGTTGTATGGGATTTCATTGAAATATTATTACGTTTTGAATATAATATTTGATTAAAATAGTACTGAATATAATAGTTATTAATTATTTACAAAATAAATAAGATTATGGATTTCTTTTAAACATTTTATGTTTTGAATATAATAATAACAAAGTATTAAATATAAAACTCCCTCTACAGATATTCATTGTCACCCTTCTAATGCCACCTTTTTTTATAACTAAAAGATTATATTAAAAAACCACCAAGTGGGTGCAACTTCAGTATAAAATTATCTACAAGAAAGATACTCAATAAACTCTATAAGGTCCTCCTCATCTACAAAAATTTTACCCCTAAACCAAAATCTTAAGAATTGAACCAACTATCATAAATCGCTTCCAAAGACCTCTCTTCATTGTCAAAAGCCCTCCTAATTCTCTCGTTCCACACAAGCCAAAAAAATAAATAGAGGAACCAAGGAGACAGCTTTCTTCAAAACTTTAGAGACTCCTAGTCCATTCCAAGCCCAAAGTTCATCTTTCATGTAGCCGACTGCCACCCAAAAAATACCCACAACACAATATGCCATCTCCCATAGGCTTCTAGCCAAATAACACTCCGACAAGAGATGAGTAATGGAATCAGCCCTTTCTATACAAATGTAGCATCTATTAACAAGCATTCTCTTTCTTCTTTGTAAATTGTCAATAGTTAGAATCTTCTCCCAAGAAGCTTACCACACAAAGAAACTAACACAAACTTTAAGAAAGCATTTTACTGGTAAAAGATAAAAATAGTGAGTTCAACTGTCCAACCAACCATTTAAGATGTTAAGGGTATTCTTGGAAATGAATAATATTTATATTTCACTTTTATTGTTAATAGATGTTATATTTGTAAAGGTTGCGCCGAGTCCGTGTTTCATCTTTTGGTGGAGTGCTCGTTGGGTAGAACTTTGTAGGAGATGACATATAAGATCTTGGGTGGTTGCCGACTCCATGAAAGATAAAGTGTGGGCTTTGAGTGGTTAGAGGGGTTCAAAGAAAATCAAGAAGGCTTACACTTTGATTCCTCCCTCTATTTTTTGGATAGTGTGGAATGAGAAGAATCGTAGGGCTTTCGATGGCATAGAAAGGCTTATTGAAGTTATTAGAGATAGATGGTTCAACATTCTTAATTTTTTGTTTAAAGGAAAATTTTTTGTAAATGTTTTGGACATATTAGATTTTGTGAACTCCCTCTCTTGTAATTAGCTTTGGCTTTGTGCCGCACCCTCTTGGTGCTTCTTAATAAAATTTGACTTTTCAAAACAATATTTCACTTTTGAAAAGTGGACAAACAATTTGAGCCATCCATTTTAGGAAAGAGTGGCAAACATAATGGGGCAAAAGGAGTAATCATTATTCTTTAATAATTCGCATATTAAAAAGTTGAGATACCAAGAAATACATTAATTTCTAGAGAGTCAAGTGTATAATGAAACTGAAGGTGGCTTCTAAATAAGAGAAAAGCAATTTAAAATGACAAGTTTTATTAATAATTACAAGAACAAATCAAAAGGTATCCATGATAATTAACTCCTAAATGAAGTTTTGAGAGGTTCTGCAAATAAGTTAGACAAGGAGTATCTCCCTATTAGGACCAAAGAATTGCTATAAAATATCCTGGGCTCAACTTGGATTGCGTTAGAGAGAGAGAGAAGTTTTACCCATTCAGTTTCACTCAATATATACAACTATAATTAAAGGACACATTTTAAGATATAGCGACCAAATCAATGGTTTAAAACCATCAAATTCACTTGTATACTCAAATAATTAAATTAAAAATTACAAGTGCATGAGGCCCGTGATCAAGCCTTTTATTTCTATTGGCCCGCAAAAGCAGACTGAGCATATATGCCTACACAATGTCAAACCCGTCTTTCAAGGTGGCTAGGAGAGAGATGACTTGTGCTTACAATATAAAAGCTATATTCTTTAATAGAAAGGGAAGCTATTGGGCAGGAATACGATCTCATAGGAGACTGATTGATATCTGAATTGTCAACCTAAACCTTACAAAGAAAAGCGCATTGTATCTTCCAAATCTTCTTATCAACACATAACAGAATGAAAGGAGAAATGAAACAAATAAGCAAATCATGATATCAGAATTATAACAGAATGAAAGGAGAAATGAAGCACATAAGCAAATCATGATATCTGAATTGTCAACCTAAACTTCACAAAGAAAAGCACATTGTATCTTCCAAATCTTCTTACAAACACATAACAGAACGAAAGGAGAAACGAAGCACAAAAACAAATCAGGACAGCGGCTTCTGAAAATAGTAAAACGTCCTTGTTCAAAGAAATACCTTGACCTGATAAAATTATACAATCTGCCTTCAGAAACTTTCTAGAACAGAAGACCTAAAAATAAGACTAAAACAACAATACTACAAGAACCCACTTGCAATCTGAATCAGATGCCAATTCAGTATTATTTTGAGCACTCACAACCCAACAGCTACTATTGCATACATTTTGTACTTCAAAATCCCAACAAGACAGCATCTCAAATACTTATCATCACAAGAAAATGCAAAACATAACTAAAGAGAATATATGCCTTCACAGCAGGACTGAACTCAATTCGCAAGTCCCGTTTTGGACACTTACCTCGTTTTGTTAAATCTTACTGAAAGCTTAACAAGAACTTAAAGTTTCATTTTTCCAAAGTCTAGAAACTAATTCCAGGGTCAACCATAGCATTTTAAATAACAGAAAATACGCATAGCCAAATGCCCAAACAGTTATAGCAATCACTCAAATTAATCGAAAACCAACAACGCACATCATAACTGACCAAATTAAAATCCTAAAATTTTCACTCCAAAACCTAATAATCATTTCCACATAAGAAACCGGTCGAAGAATTAACGAAACAATTTACAGAAAATTCTAACACGGCGCTCAAAACTCAAATAAAGAAAAAAGAAAGACCAAAACTATAATTGAAAGATGGTTAAAAACAAAATCATACCACAAGAGTATCATCGGTGTAATCCCCCATGAACTCCTTCAGTTTAAGGTTCACTCTCTCTCTCAACTTCTCCGCTCCTTCGCCACTGAAATTAACCTTAAATGTCCGGTCATCAACTCGATCCACGCTCCCCATCTCCAACAAATTCTCCTTTCAAAAACGAAAAAACCCTATTTTGCCTTCAAAAATATACAAACAAAACAATCAATCTTCTCCAAATCGGGATCCTCTAAAAAAAACCTAGCTCTATCCACGTTAAAGAGTATCCGCAAATGATTTGAAAAGCAGCGAATAGTTCGATGAATGCAATGCGGTTGTGGAATTTGGAAAGTTTCAGGGATTTCCTCGGAAAACTGACAGAAAGTTTGGGGGTTAGGTTTTGGTTTAGAGAAAACTTTGGGTTTCATGGAAAGAACCAGCCCCCGGGTTTGTAATTCCGCGGAGTGGAGAGAGAGAGAGAGAGAGAGAGGATGGTGATTGTCTTGATATATATGTAGCGACTGTGAGTTGGGGGCTCTGAGTAGGGAGAATTAGGATAGTGAAAAAGGTTACAGGTGGTTAATATTTAAGTTAAAATGTTACAGCTGGTTGAAAAGTGAAAAACAAGGGTGAAGTTAACTTGTATACGTTTCCAAATAATTTAGAGGTTTATGTTTTTATAGGAATATGAAAAATTCATATACTATATGGTTATGAAATTCACTTTATAATTTACTTCATAAGATGTTATAAATATAATTTGATTATTTGAAATCAACGAATTTATTTTGTTGGTGAAACTGCAACGATTTATTTATTTTACTTTACAAAGTTCCTTTTTTAATATTATTGTTTTTATTATTAAATCTAATATGAATATCAATTATCAATATTATGGATAATTGAAGAATTTGAAATTATAAAAAGAAATTATGTGATTGTATAATATTATTGAATTCATCTTGTCTAATAAATTTAATTTTAAATTATATAAATTTAGAATGATTATGAAAATTAATTTGTTAGTAAAATGTTAAAAATTTTGAGAAAATACTGTCATAATTGTCTTTGCACATTCAAATGAAGCGTACGTGTGTACCAATTAAAATTTGACAGGATTTTTGATCAAGGGGTCTATTGGATACCTTTATAATACAACATGTAAATTAATTGAATTTAAAACGTAAGAATAACATTGAAACATAGAGTAAAATACAAGTGTGATTCATGATAATAACCCTTAAATTAAAATTAATTTTAATTTACAAAAACTTCATTTTGTTGTTACGCCGATCTCATTTGTAGATGTCTTTAACACTTATTGACTAACGAATATTTATTAGTACAAAGTTGTTGATTGTTAATTTTTTTTTTTTTTGGCTAATGTCACAATTACTTATTTATTTACTAGTATAGTTCATTAAAAATGTTAATTTATGCACTATGTCTCTATTTTTATAATTTTACAGTTTCACAACACTTTTAAAATTATAGTTACCAAATACTAATGAGCATCAAATTTCTTATAGTGTTATTATAAAATAATTCACCAACACACTGCAACACTTGTTACAACTCTTTTTAACACTAGCGCTCATATAAACTTTTAGCATCGAACGCAAATTCAGTGACGGCAAACTCAAACGTGCTCGAAGTCCATCGCTCGTTGCTTTGAGGGCCAAGAAATCGGGTTTGTTTTTGGAAGGTATCATCAAATAATGTAAGAATACTAGTTGGCTCCGCGTTATTACGGAGAAACCTTCTCCCATGTCAACTTTATGTTACGTCATATATTAAAAAAATTATATACAATCACATAATTTTTTTATTAAAATATTTAATGAATAAATCAAATCTTTTATGATGTGATTGTTTAATTAATTGAATGATATCACAATTTTCACTAGAAAAAGAAAATATTGGGAAATGAAAAAATGGAAGCTCATATTCAGTGTTGGGCTAAAAGCAATTTCCATTTATTTATGAGTGACATACTCATACCCAACCCACACTAGAGGTTGGGCTTTGATACTTTATTTTCTTAAGGCTTTGTGTCGCTGCTTGCTTAGGAGATATAAAAAGGACAATTTTGCAGAGGCCCAACACTCAAGAGTCCACCACTAGAAGAAGAAACATGACAATCTTGGAATTTTTTTAAGGTCTCGTTTGTTTTTGTTTTTAAACAATTTATAGTAAAACAACAACAAAACTATAAATTTTTTTATGTTTGACAAAATAATAATAAAAATATTGTACTTTGCGTAATATTTTTTATTGAAAGCGGGAAAATACAAGTGTAATCATACAAAACCCCAATATACAATAAATACAATCGTAAATATTAAATTAGAGGAATAACACATTTAAAATTAATGAAAATCGAATTTAAAATTATGTAGTCTAAAAGTCTTAATCTTAACCAAAGTATTCTAAAATTAATACACATTAAACATGTGTAACAAACAATTCACATTTTTACGAAAGATCTACTTTTACGTGGTTGTCATTTTTTTTTATTAATTTAAGCTTTAATATTGGTTACTTTGAATGTAACTAATTGTTAAATAAACTGAAACTTTTGGAAAGAGCGCATTTATTTTTCAGAAAATTTGGATTAAGCTTGTTGAGATGTAATTATATTTATTATATTTTTTAAATTTTCTTTGTCATTCAATAAAAAAAAGTTTTTTTCTTATCCTTCGGTTTTTTTTTCCAATTTCTTTCTCCATTTTCCGTTTTTCTAATTTTTTAGATCCAAACATACCCGTTAAAAAAAGCTCATAAAACGACAAAATGATTACAATAATTTAATTAGACACTGTAAGCTGAAATTACCGGATTTTAATCATGTTCAACGTTTGATTGGGTCGCACACGCAAAAGAGGAGGGAGACGCGTGTGATGCACACGTGTACGTACGGCGACAAAGAAAACGATAGGTAAAAGTGACGTCGTAGAGAAGACAAGGTGAGCCGTAGAGGCGGTCAGATTGGGCGGCTTAGTGCTGTGATGATTTTATAATGTTTACGTGCGTGAGAGAATTTGCCTTTGTCACCGTTTTCATGTGGGTGCACAATTACGTCACCATGCAAATTACTATTCTCTCCTTCTACTTTAAGATATCCTTTAAAATTTTAAAAAATAAATAAAGAAATGTTCAATACACGCAGTCAAGCCAACAAGGGCAAATACAGTGTGTTACAGAATTTTTGCAACTTGTTTTAGCTTTCATGAAATTTTGAAGCAGTTTTATAAATCAGCTTCTTTGTTTCCTTTTGTTTGGATTTGTTTTATTTTTCATATTTTCAAAAAAAATGTTTTTCTAAAACAAAAGCAAACAACAATTTTACGTTTTCTTATTGTAATTTAATTTTTTTTTAATCTACCTTATTACAATGTGGTTATATAGAAAATTTATTATCCGATTTAAATTTGTTTTCCATTCATTTAAGAACTATTATGAAAAATAATTGTAAAAAACAACATGTAGTAAACAAAAAATCGTTTTAAAAATCAAGTATGTTTTAAAGAATAGTTTTTAAATAACATATTTTTGAAAGCGTTAACTATACATATTTTGAGTGTTTGTGGTTTTAAAACTAAATCGGTGTTTATTTTGAAAAAACTTATTAAAAAATTAATCAATCCCATTAAATTTTATCAAATAAAAATATAAATATAAATTAAAAAGTAATTTGATTTTATTTTATTTTTTTTACAAATTTTTAAAAAATAAATTTTAAATTAAAATTAATTTTGATTCCACCAAAACAAATCCTCGTGTTCTCAAATTTTGAAAACAAAATATATTTTCAAAAGCACTATGCAAGTTAAACATGTGTTTTTAAAGTGTAAAGAATTATTGATGGTTTAGCAAAGATGTAATTTTTTACTTTGAATAACAATAATCAACTAGTATAATTATATGATAAATATTTTAATAATATCAAATTAAAAAAAATCAAGATAATTAATTTTAAATATTATATTATTAAATAAAAATAATTTTACAGTTTTACAATTTTACTCTCTCAAGTAAAATTAATACACTTTCAAGTAAATAAGCATGCCACATTGTATTCTTTCTCGCGATAATGACGAGTAACACGTCAGAACCAATCTAGAATCCAGGACAAGCAAAAAATGGCCGAAGATAATTCCGAAAAAGTCAGGAGGGCATTTACGTCAAAACATCCAACAAAATGTTTTATACGCGTCTCTCTGAGGTCCATATTCAATCGCCATTACCGACCTCTCAATTCCTTCAAATCACCATCTCTCCTCTCTTCCCCACACCAAACCCATACCCCCCTCTCTCTCCTCCCTCTCCAGAAAAACCACAAACTAAGTTATCTTTCTTATCCCTTTAAAATTCATTTAGCTTCTGATTTCTCTCTAAAACTCGGTGGTAATCAGATTCAAAGAAATGGCTCAAAAAACCGAGAAAGAAGAGACCGAGTTCCAAGTACACGAAACCTTGACTCTCTGCATCAACAATTGCGGGGTCACAGGCAATCCTGCCACGAACAACATGTGCCAGAAATGTTTCAACGCAACAACCGCCACCTCCTCCTCCTCTTCGAGCACCACCACGTCTAGCACCGCAAGCACCACCATCTCCGCTACCGGTGGTGTTGGTGGTGGTGCGATCTTGAAGTTTTCTGCCAGAAAAACCCCAAGATCTAGCCCGTCTCGCTTGCATGACCGATCCGATTCGTTTCAGGCTACAACGACGAGCCGGAGCCTCGCATCCGGTCTGCAAGATAACGAGGAGACGATGATGGATAAGAAAGTGGTGAACCGGTGCTCCGGTTGCAGGAGGAAGGTCGGGTTGACCGGATTCAGGTGCCGGTGCGGAGAGCTCTTCTGCTCGGAGCACCGGTACTCCGATCGCCATGATTGTAGCTACGACTACAAGGCCGCAGGTCGTGAAGCGATCGCCAGGGAAAATCCAGTTGTCAAGGCAGCTAAGATCGTTAGAGTTTGATGAAACTGAATATCGAAATGATTTCTTTTTCTTTTCTTCAAAACGAAACCGAAATGATTCAATAGAGGTCCGTCTCGATCTCTACCATCTTTCGAATGAATACTACGATGGTTTCTACGGAGGAGAAGAAATTTAGGGAGAGAAAAAGGAAGGTAGATCGCTCATCGATCGTTTACGGAAGAACACAATTTCTCTCTTTGGTTGTTCGTGTTCGATAAAATTAAACCCTTTTATTTAGTTTCTTATTGAGAAATGAAATATCATTGTAGCTTTCGTGATAAAAATGTTATCTTTTAGAAATATTTCGATGCTTTTGATTGTCTTCAGATATTAAAATTGTGTTATGAATATCTAATGGCATGCATATGTAAATTTGATGGAGGTTTGGGGGTTTATTGTATTTTTCTCTTTGCATAAGGTAAAACTCGGTTGGAATTTATAAGGGTGCCGTACAAATCTGACGTGTCACACCAAAACTTTTCTCTAGAAAAAAGCTATAAAAGTTGGGTGTGACGGGAACATCCATTTGCGTGTAAGGCAATTGGTTGCTTAAAATAACATGGGGAGATCTCAATAAATCGGGTTGATACGACGGTTGTCGTTGAGAGCGTATGGAAATTCACGTCCATTTTAGCGCGTGAACATATCCTCAAAATCTAAGAACAGAGGGACCACAATATATGCTTTACAGAGAGAGAGATAGGTGGGTTGTGTCACTGACATTAAAAGCTGTCAGTGATGTGTACAAACCCAATTACAAGAACCCAAGTGGTCTGCGCTTATGTGAGTTTGAGTGGATAGATGATTCGGTTTCGTCACATTCGTTAATAATTAAATATAAAGAAATATTAAAATTACAATTAAATTTTTTTTGTAATTGTCAAAAATATTTAAATATTAAAAATTGTTTTATTAATTACTAACTTGATATTTAAAAAATATATAAAAAAAAGTCTCAATTTGATGTTATCTACTACATGATAGGATAAAGTTGCATAAGGAATTTTACATTAAGGGTAAATGATTAGTTTGGGTACGAGTAAGTTTGTTTCTATTTTCTCTAAAGTACTCGGATGCTTCCAGCATGCATAAGATAGAATTTTGTGAAAGGTATTGAAGGCATGCATCTCATAGATTCGAATAAAAAAAGGAGAGAATATTACTATGCCAAGTAAAAAACGTAGCTAGCTTTCTTCATTAAAAAGGAAAAAACATCTGTTCTTTCAAGGGGAAAAACATTCATTTTTGGGAAAATAATTATTTTAATCTTGTGTATGGATGTATGGAATTAATTAATTGATATTAAAGTAGTATAATAATTGATAAGCCAAAAAATCATACCATGAAATGGATTGCTCTAGAAAACCATATTTGCATTTGTAGTTTCAGCGTATTATTGCAGTCAGAGATGCTCACTAAAAATTTTATTAAATTTATTAAATTAATTTAATTAAAAAAATTATTAAAATTTTTAGCTGATCCAATCGATTGGTTGCACAACTGTTATTATCAAGATGACCAAAATATTACTATAATCAAAGATTTGGCCCCATAGATATTCCACTTGTTCCACAATAGACCCTGAAAAGTGAAAACATAGTCCAAATTTTTTTTTTTTTATGTAGCAGAGACTGGAAACCACTCTCCAGGGACTCGCTTTGGGGATCAAAATCAGTCAATTTCTCCCACTTTGGCCCTTTAATCCAAAAAAGGCACTATTTATAGCTTTTTTATTAGTTAATTGGTGTAAAGTGTTGAATTCGACATGGCATTATCTATGGTTTTATTAATTTAATTTAATGCTAGAAAGTAGGCGTTCAAGATTTTTATTTTATTTTTAGAAGCGTTCAAAGGTTTTTCTGTAATAAAGTTGGGAATAAAACTTTACGCACAAGCCAACAACATTTTGGCCATAGATAAGGATTTTTTGTTCGGATCCGTGATAGTTTTTATTTAATTAAAATTTTTTTATTAATAATTATAAAAAATATAATAATAATAATATAATTAAATATTTTATTTTTATTTATAATTTTTTATAATTATCAATAAAATTTTACGATTTCGTGAAATCAAAATTCATAGATAAATGATAGAATTTATGATATCTTTAGAAGAAATAAAAATTTATCTTACTTTTTATATTATATGATAAAGTATATATTTTTTATAATAAATTTATACTTATGATAATAAAAACAAAAATATTGATAAAAAAAACATATAAAAAATATTTGTATCACAAAAATATATGTTTTATCATTAAAAATATAAATTTTATCAAAAAAAATACATTTTACAATTTTTCCCTTGCAAAGACACTAGAGTAGTAGTTACTGACTTTTTAACAAACAAAAGCTTTAGCGGGTAATAAAAGCTTGCCTATCTTGAAAATAGTCCTCTAGCTATGGTGAGTTGAAACAAACCCTATCACATGGAATGACATGAAGCAGTATGTATTTGATCCAGGGACTCATACAAAGTTTACAGGGATTGGTGGGATATCAATTCAAGGGTTTTTCGTTATTAATTGATTCGAATTGTACCCGTTTAAACAGATATAAATAAAAATTAATTAAGTTTTTATGATTATAAATAATATTTTATAATTTTTAATGATTTTATGTTCAGATTTGAATAATAAAATAATTATAATTATAAATATATAAAATTTGACGCATAATCCATCCATACCATTCCTAAGTAATTCGATTGGGACAAAGCACAAATGCTTAGTTAACAAGTTGTTTCGCGAATAACAGCAATCAATAGCAAAAATAATATTAGTTGAAATTATTAATTAAATATTTATAAAATAAATTTAATATAATAAATATATGAAAAAAAAACCCTGTAAATTTGATCGAGATTCTCTGCGCTCTCCTCTGAGAAGATGTATCTTTTGCATAATTAATAATTACATAACAAATCACCAATAAAATCTTAAATCAGCTTCAGCAGAGTGGGCAGAAAAGATGAAGACAACAATTTTAATAATTAATAACAAAAAAGAAAAGCTATCAGGAAACCGAAAGTGTCCAAAGTGTTCCCCCACCATTAGCGACAAATAATCATCAAAGATAGCTTCATTGGATACGAGCATCAAAGGAAAATATACACTTCAACAACTTGAAATTCCTTGTTAACTGCTTAGCTTATCATGCGTAAGAATTCATCTCATTGATAATGGTAAGGTAAAAGTACTTCACATGATTAGATCATATGAATATGGGTTTGATATAAATATATGAATTATCTAAAAGCTTAAACTTAAAAGTTTTGGGTCTAAACAATGTATATAAGCTACTCTTAATTTTTATTTCTTTCAGATGTGAAATAACTCACATGTAGATATCTTAACAAATCTCCCCCTCACTTGTGATTTAATACCAAACTTCCCCTTGAAAAGAACCCCCACCGGTCACGCAATTAACAAGAAAAACCAAACCAAACCAAACTCAACCATAAGGAAACCAGACAAAGACATGGGAGTCTTTACGGGACAAACAATCGTGGACACACAAACATTTCTCATTTAAACTCAATTACAGGCTACAACGTGGGAGTCACATATCACGACCAACTCGAACCAAGCTCTGATACCAATTTGTTAAAGTCATGAGTACTTCACACAATGAGAGATCACACGAACATTGGTTTGACATAAATAGATGGACACACATATTACTCAAAAGCTTAAACTTAATAGTTTTTTGCCCAAACCATGTATACAAGCTACTTTTAATTATTATTTATTTTATATGTGAGATAACTCACATGTGGATATCCTAATAGATAATAAGGACCGTTCCCGTCACGACTTTTAACGACCCATCCCGGATTGGCCACCCCCGAGACGGTGTCATCACATTTTGAGAATCCCAGCACGACACATATATGCAACAATAAAAATAATTCTAATAGAAATTTCTTTTATATCATTATGATATTAATTTAAATATAATATACAACGCAAAATGCATGAATATTTACAAATAAAATTTTTATTTCATTTTCTCATTTGTCTGAGGATATTGACTCGTACGTGGCTTACAGAAAAATGATTTCGTCTGACTATCAACCCACCAAACTACTTGTCCTGTCTGCTACCTGAAATTATTGTACAATGAGGGATGAGCTTCACAAGCTCAGTGAATTAAATTTACTAAAAGTATTCAAATTTGCATAAATAGCCATTTAATATTTGATCATTTATCTCTCGTATGACTGAATAATAACATATAGTCGAACATTTAAATAATTCCTATCACGTCACACTTCAATGTCTTTTTCTCACTGTGAGACTCATTTATCTACAGATAAAATAAATATATAATATCCACAACATTTCAGAAATAAAATATCAATATATAAAACAGACGCAATGCATAAATTATTATTATGGGAACGTCTTCCCACATGTCGACATGATTTTCTCTTAAACCGGCTGCCTTCCCGGTTATTTTATTCTTATTTAGACCGACTGCCTTCCCGGTTCTTTCATTCTCATTTAGACTGGCTGTCTTCCCGATTCTTTTATTCTCATTAGACCAGTCACCTTCCCGGTTCTTTCATTTTCATTAGACTGATTGCCTTCCCGGTTTTTTCATTTTCAGTAGACAGGCTGCCTTCCTTATTCTTTCATTTTTCATAAAACCAGCTGTCTTCTCGGTTCTTTTCTTTTATTTAATGCATATGCATATCAACAATGATGTGAAATATGCATATGAACAGTAATATAAAAACTGAATTCAAAATATTTAAATTTAGCCATCTTATCTTTCCTCAAATTTCTACTTGATAATCTCACAAATTTCTTCTCCTAATTTATCACATCAATTCATTAACTAAAATTCGTCAAGAATTTGACGAATTTTAGTTATCATCATCATTATTAAATCAACTCATTATTTTAATAATATTTCTTCTCACATAATAATTTTTTTACGTGTCCAATATTCATATCATACATATCAATTAAATTTTATTTACCACCAAAACATAAGCTAAAAATTTATTTTAATATTACCACTAGATATTTGATTTTTTTTTATTTAGATTACTTAAAGTAAATCCAACTAACCACATAGCACTTAAAGCTACCCGTGGATCACCTCGTTACCTTTCCCATTGTTCTTCAAAATTTTCCCTAGTTGCTGACCACCAACACCTGACATAATATTTGTATTAAATTTCTAATTATTTCTTCAATTCTTTATAACCATACCCTTTGAATATTCCCACTTCGATTTTCGGGAAATTTCATGAATGTTAAAAAAATTCAAAAATAAACATTACATTATTACCTTCTATTTTTCTGATAGCTTCTCGTGACTCTCTATAAAATTCCCCCGTAAAACCCTTCAAAATTTTGCTCTTTCAACCTTTCATTCGATCTCTAAGTGTTTAAAGAAAACAAGTGATTTGAAGGAAACTAAATGAAATTCAGCAAGTATATCTTATGTTTACGTATTTTATATATATATATATATATATATACACACACACACACACACACACACAAAATCTTGTTGAAAAATGGCAGTCCCACTTTTAGCACCATCAGCACCTAAGCTTCCAAATGACTCCACGTTTTAAAACGTGCAAGTCATGCAAATTGTTGAAACTGCACTTGGTAGCAGGTGGCAACACCTACTGCCATGTTTTCCCTTTTTTTTATAAAAAAAACTTTTTTTTTCTTTTCTATTTACTGAGACGTCCCTGGACGTCCTGATAATTTTTTTTACAACTGAATTTTTCGCATTTTAAAAAAAATATCTATATATTATTTTAACTCTATGTCATATTTATTAAAGTACTTCTTTTCCTTTACTTTACAAATACGAGTATTACATGACTACCCCTCTAGATTGGACCATGACATGTAAGGGAATCACCGTCACATATAGAAGAGGTGCAAGCATCAGAGTGTGAGGTCTGTTAATACAAATTAGATCTTTTTTCGATATATTTACCAAACCACTCCCTCCCAATTGATATTTTTGGCTCTGCCTCTGATCACATGTGTATGCCATGGTCCAATATGAACTGTACAGTATCACTTCTTCATTGATAATATATATAATGCTATTCTTTACATAACTACTCAATAATTGGATTTGGATAATTTCCACTCGAGAATTAAAATGAAGTAAAGTTTATGATGAGATTGAATGTCACATAATCAAATAGGGATAATCTAAATCCAGATTAATCATGGTGACATCAAATCTCACCATGAAATTGACTTCCATTTCAATTCTCAAACGAAAAGAATCCAAATCACTCATCTGAAAACAACTAATTATATGCACATTTAGCTCATACCTATTTTTGACCTGTTATCTGTCCGTTAAAGCATGGGTATGGGTATGAAAAATGAGACTTGTTAGGAAACAAACATTTTTAGCCCATACCCATTGACCCACTAGCTGTAAGACCTGACTTGTATTAGGCACAGATCACCATTTTCTCACCTAAATAGGAGAATTTTGTCAATACTCGTTTTTGACCCGTTACCCGCCCATTAAAACATGAGTTTGAGCATGGAAAATACGACCCGTTAGAAAATGAACATTTTTAACGCGTACCCATTTACTCGTTACACGTAAGACCCAGCCCGTACCCGACTGGACCTGCCCACTTCCCACCTCTATTAACCTCTACTCAACATAAGATTACTTCGAGAGTCACTTATTATAATACTCGTATTCGTAAAGTAAGGGTAAAGAAGTAATTCAATAAATATGACATGGAATTAAAATAAACTTTATGTGAAAGGTTTATTATTTGAATAAAACAATTCTAAAAAAAATTGGAGGCGTGGAGGCGTAGTTACAATGGAAATGAAAAAAAAAACACATGGCAACAGGTGGCAACACCGGTTGCCAAAATAGAAGAAATGGTGCATGTAAGCCACATTATCATTTTGTGCAAAATAAATGGGGTAGGGGGCTGATACTTACTTTTTGTGTGTGTGTGTGTGTGTGTGTGTGTGTGTGTATATATATATATATATATAAGTTTTATATTATTATTACTTATCAAATCCTGTTTGGTTTTCTTTTAACTAGGATTCAAATTACTCTCTTTCTCTAAACACTTGGGGATCGAAAGAGCAAAATTTTGAAGGATTTTGCAGAAGAATTTTATAGAAAACCATGGAAAGCTCTAAGAAAAACATAAGGTAATAACATGAAATTTATTTTTGAAATTTAGCATACATGAAATTTCTGGGAATTCAAAGTGGGAATTTTCAAAGGATATGAATTATGGAAGAATTGAAGAATAAATTAGAAATTTTAATATAAATATTATGTCAGGTGTTAACGATCAGCAACCGAAAGAAATTGCTGAGAGGAGCAGGAAAGGCAAGGAGGTGATCCACGGGCAGCTCTAAGTGCTACATAGTGAGTTAGATTTACTTTAAGTAATCAAGATAAGTATGAAATATCTAGTGATAATATTAGAATAAATTATTAACTTATGCTTTGGTAATAGATGAAAATTGATTGATAGGTGTGATAGGAATAGTGGATGTATAGATAATTATTTTATGAGAAATAACATTATTGGAATAACAAGTTGATTTAATAATAAAAGCGATAAGTGAAATTTTTGATGAGCTATGGTTGATGTTTTGATACGATTTATGAGGAGAGGACATTTAGTGGACCTTGACAAGCTATGATTGATAATTTGATGTGATTTATGAGGAAAAAAATTCAGTGAAATTTTTTAAATAATAATTTCAGAATAATCAGGATAGCTAATTTAAATATTTGAATTCATGTTTGTTTTTATGTTATTGTTCATATGCATATGCATGAAATAAAAGAACCGAGAGGGGGCCGGTCTAATTGAAAACCGTGACAACCAGTATATGTTGGAATAAAGGAAAACTGTGACAGCCGGTATATGCTAAAAATAAATGAAAACCGTGACAGCTGGTACATGCTGGAAAAAAAAGAACCGGGAAGGGGCCGGTTTAAGATAAAAACATGTCGATATGTGAGAAGACGTTCCCTAATAATAATTCATGCATTGCATTTGTTTTAAATATTGATTGTATTACTGAAATGCTGAAGTGTTGTTTCTTATTTTAAATTTATTTATAAATAAATGAGTCTCACAGAGAGACAGTTATGGTGAAAAAGAAACATAAAAGTATGATATGATAAGAACCATATAAATGGTAGACTTTATGCTCTGAACCTTATAACCAGGTAATTATGAGATAATTGATTGTTTTAAGGTGAACAAATATATAAGAAGAAGAGATTGAGAGAGAATGAGACTTATAATATGTGTAGTAATAGTAGAATGCTATTATCAAGTTATGTGAGATATAATTGATTAAATATTAAAAGACTATTTATACAAATTGAATACTTCTAGTAAATTTAATTCACTGAGCTTATGAAACTCACCCCTCATTGTACAATGATTTCAGGTAGCAGACAAGACAAATAATTTGATAAGTTTAGGTTCAGACGAAATCATTATCTGTAAGCCACGTACGTGTCCACATCCCCAGACTAATGAGAAAATAAAATAAAAATTTATTTGTAAATATTCATGTATTTTACATTGTATATAATGTTTAAGTCAATATCAGAATGATGAATCTCTCCTGTTGAGGGTTGAGGAATGAATAAAAATTTATGTTGACGTTATTTTTCTTGTTGCATATATGTGCTGTCATGAGATTTTCAAAATGTGATAATACTGTCTCGGGGGTGGCCAACCCGGGATAGGTCGTTACACTTATCCCCTTTGAAGCGTAAGTGATTTCCAAAAGAAATATTATTCCACAAATGGGGAATGGAAAAAATAAGTCTACAACACAAGAAAGTTGGGAACTTTCCAACTTTGTTAGGAAAGTTTTTGTCCTAGTATGAATTGATAAAACTACTTGAAAAACTTTTACCAGGATGACATTGACCAACAATATCAAATAATCAATTGATGCAATCATCTCTCAATGCTACATTTTGTTAATTTTATTGATTTTTTTTTTGCCTCATGATATAGAGAAATCTCTTGAAAGTTTAAAATAAAAACAATCCTTTGTTAAGATAGAGGTCTTCATGGGATGAGTGTGAAAATGGATTTGAAAAAAAATAGGAAGATTTCATATCTTGTGTATGTTTTAAGGTGGGAAATGGTGCCATTACTTATCTTACCTATCTTTGGCATGAGGATAAACCTTTGAAACATTTTTTTTTTTGTAGTATTTACTCTTGACAAGAGACGAAGAGGGTTTAATTAGCTCGTGCAAGTATTCAATGAAGGGATCGATTGTGTGGGGTGTTCTTTTTACTCGAAATGCTTAAGATTAGAGAATTAAAAAATTCAAATGTTTTTTAGGACCTATAGCTCCAAGATGGACTTGAATATAGAATATATAGTGTGTTTGGTGGACAGATTTTTATCTTCCACTCAAATTAAGTTAGGTCCTACTTTTGTTTATTACAGTATTTTAGTACTTCCTTATCTTTGAATGTCTTTGGATTATATTAGGAGTAATTTTTTATGTAGTTATATTAGTTTTTGAATACTTCACACTAGTTTTTGGAGTTTTAACTGAGATTTTGGGATTCAATTTTGTACAGAAAACGTAAAAAACAATTTGCATATATCACAACCATATTATTAAAATTAATTGTCATTATTATGTTAAATCAGCTAGATCATTTAAAATAAATGAAACTGTTTATTATATGACTTAATTCTTTCCAATTTTCTGTTCTTTTCAATAGGAAATATTTCACTTTCCTTCTTTTTTTTTCTTCCTCTTCTTATTTATTCTCTCTATTTAGGATTCTAATAATAATAAAAAAGATGTAGAAAATCACTACATTTTTTTATAAAAAAATTAATCCAGTGTCATTGTTTTCAATTTTAATATTATAGTGATTTTTTTAAAAATTATAGTGTTTGTTAGATTCGGGTTTCTAGTTAGAATCAATGAGATTGAAAATAAATGAAAGCATGCTTAATGTTTGAACATAATTTAAATCATAATAAGATATAATAAAAACATGTACAACAAAAGGATAAATGCTGATCCAGATTAAAACAAGTAGAATAAAGAAATTACATCTTGAAAACAAGTTGACAATATTTGATCAATGATTGTAAGAAACTCATGTGAAACTTGCTATCACAATGAAAAGAGAGGGACATTAATAATGATAATCTATATGAACCACATAAAAGAAATATAATAACACTAAGACAATCTTTATAAATCTAGTTATAAAATTTCGGTTTATTTTTTTTTTATAAAAAAAAGTAGGTTTGGGATTCTAACTATTTTTAGGGATTCATTTAAAAAAAAATAACAATTTTCTGCATATTTTTTCCATTGTTAGAACCCCAAATAAAGAGAGTAACGGAAAAAGAAATAAAAAAAAGAGTGAAATATTTCCTATTGAAAATAACATAAAATTGGAAAAATTTAAGTAATATAATAGGCAGTTCTATTTACCTTAATTGATTTTGTTGATTTGACATAATAATAACCGTTAGATTTAATAGGATAGTTGAGATGTATGTAAATTGTTCATACGTTTTTCCATACAAAATTGAGAGAACCAAGATCATGTTTAACTTATGTATATTATGGATCGTGGTTCTCTCAATTTTATATAGGAAACATAGAGACAAGTTGTCAACATCTCAACTGTCAAATCTTGTCTTAAGGCTAAGGTTGTACCACATTACTTAAAATATCTTTAAAAATATTATTTTCTTATTATTTATACCTTAATTTCGTATATATCAAGCTTTTAAATTTATGATTGTAAAATAGCCATTATTACATTAGGCTTCCTAATGAATTTTTTTTTTGTATCATTGTTAATATGAATACGAAAGCTATTACTTGATCTTACCATCATGATGTGAATTTAATTAATGAGCAATTAACCCTAAACATTCAATTTTAAAAAAGTTAATTATAGGGTTTTGCTTGTTTTGGTATTTAAATTTATAATAAAACTCTTAATTAAATTTTATTTTCAAAAGCATTTAATTTCAATAAGTTAAATAAACAAAAAAAAGTGTCAACACCAATTCTTGAAGTGTCAATAACATCATTTTTTTTTATAAAACTTCAAAACATATTACCAATCAATAGTAATCAAAGGCAAGTGATTTTAGAAGAAATTCATAGATTTTACACCCATATAGATTTATATAAAGTGAGTCATCTGGTGCTTCAACTAGGAGTGAGCATGGTTCGGTAATTTCAAAATTTGATCAAATTATAATTAAAACATTGGTTTATCCAATGTCATAATCATAAACCTAATTATTTTTTCTGGTAACCACACTTTTGGGTCGGTTTGTTTATTCAAATTTTATAACTAACTACGATTAACCAAATAGAAGACCATAATTTTATCAATTCAAAAAAGTTATACTAATCAAAGTAAATGTAATCAATCTATATTAAAATTCTTATAAATTTAAGAAAGTGTAGTCGTGCAAGAGTCAGAAGGCGAAAGAGAGAAAGGGAAAGACTACTGCTCAAGAATGATTATGATAATGACAACTCTATGATTTTTATATTATAATTTTTAAGAAATTATTCGACCGTTATAACCGTAGTCTTGAAATATAAGAGTCTAATTTATTGTTATAATTTATAAAAACAAAATTATAACTTAATATATAATATATATTTAATTATATACTTTTTAAAAATAATTATATATATAATTTTAATATGATTCAGTTAAGTGGTTAACCTACGTATTTAAATATCAAGAGTCATAGCCATAACCATAATAAAAAAAATAAAAGATCTGAACCATAAACTTAACAATTTATTCTAATAATCATACTTTTTATTTAGTTATGAAATAATTCAAGTTCGATTAAGTTTTTAAATTATTTTTGCACACTCCTAAGTACAACCCAAAAAAAAAAGGAAGTATTTTTATCCGTGTTTGTTAACCCGCAGTGCTCGACGGGTTTACCCGCGCCCGCTCCGCCCGTTATCTACTTCTAGTTGGAGTTAAGGGCATTTTGCTAATTATATGTTTCTGTTTCGGTTTCGAGCCACTAGGGTTTTGTTTAGCAGCCGCAAGCGAAGTTGTAAGGAGCTTCGAGGTCTCACAGAGCTGCAACAATGCCGGAGAAACCGAGCAAGGGAAGAAAGGAGGAGGTTGTCACTAGAGAGTACACCATCAATCTCCACAAACGCTTGCATGGATGGTACCTTCTATCTCTCTCTCTCTCTCTCTATATATATATATATATAGATAAGTGGTGTAGATCTGATTAGAAGGTGGTGTAGATCTGATTAAAACGTGGTTAAATTTTGTGGCTTCTTATCTTTCTATGTTAGTTTTCTATTTTTCCATATGAATTTCGGTTGGTACCTGTTTTTCTTTTAATTTGATCTTATGGCTCTACTTATGTGATACAGATTTCTATTTGATCATTAATGATTTCTCTTGATTTGTTGTTTTCTGATTTCGACGTTAACAACTGAATCCAATGGATACTGTATTTGTGACTCGTGTTTCGTTTATTATTTCGAATGTAAGTGAGAAAATTGTGCATTTGCCTGTGAAAATACTTTTATTTATCTTTTGGGATCAACTGCGGTAATTGGATTGGGTTATGCTTCAGCCATGAGAGGATACTTCCAGTTTGAGACTTATTGTAGTGTAGATAAATTGCTTTTTTCTTTTATTTTTAGTATTGTGTTGAATTAGCATGATTGTTGATCTTTGAAGAAAATGTTATTCAACTATTTGAGGTTGAAGCATAGATTGGTGATAAATATTTATTCACTACATATATTGATCATTAGGGTGTTAAATATGGTGTGTTATATCTGATTGTATCACGTTTACTTTTTTAGACGCTCAGACACAAACAAAGTATAAACAGTAGGATCTCACTAGGCTATATAGATTGAGTCCCTCTCATATGAACTTTGTGAATGTGATCTTGTTCCTTTCCTAGAATCTTAGGCCTTTTCATATGGTGAATATGTGGTTTGGTTTGCTGTTTTTCAAACATTTGTGTGTTCCAGGCGTTTCTTTTTTCAATGTTTTTGCTGCATCATCCAGCCCCATTAACTTGTGAAAGGTTTAGGATGTTTGGATCTTCAAAATTTTTGGAGGGCGGGGATGTAATAACTAATAACTTTGTTAATTGATGAGATGAGAACTGCTAATGCTAATCTTAATCGAAAAATGGATCAGATAGTATCTTATCTTCCCAACTTTTAGTTCTCAATCCGAGAATCAGACCAAAGGAAGCTTTGTTGTTCTTCTGCCCTCTTTAGAGAGCTTTTGATGCTTGCTTTTTCATTGATCTACTTAGAACTGTGTCCATAGGATTAGTTATATTTTATCTTGAGTATAATTTCTTATACGCATGCCTAAATATTGCCAAGGGCATTGTGCCCACAAGTTGTGTTTGCTCATTCTATGTCGGCAGAAAGGAAATATGATGTTCTTGATGTGATTGATTTAAAAAGTAATTTGAAAGCCATGTAAATGCTCTAATTGCTAAGCTTATTTATATATGACATTTCAATAACATGTTTAATTTAACTTGATCTTCGAGAATTTTCTTCTTTCGGTTTTCTTTCTTTGCTTGTTTGCTCTTTTTTTTGGGTGGGGTAGGAGTGGAGCAGGGTTTTTTGGGTAGTTAGTTATTTTGTTCATATGGTTATTTTCTTAACTAATTTTTGGCTACCGTTAGCCTCAGCATCTGAATTACATCTTATGCTCTGATGCTACCATGCCAGTGTGTTCATCTGGATTTTATGTTCTGAGTTCTGACCCTGTGGTCTAATTGCAGCACCTTCAAGAAGAAGGCTCCAAATGCCATAAAAGAAATCAGAAAATTCGCCCAGAAGGCCATGGGGACTACTGATGTCAGAGTGGATGTGAAGCTAAACAAGTCAGTGTGGAGCCGTGGGATCCGTAGCGTACCAAGGAGAGTTCGTGTCCGTATTGCACGGAAGAGAAATGACGAAGAAGATGCAAAGGAGGAGTTCTACTCACTAGTCACTGTTGCAGAGATCCCTCCAGAGGGATTGAAGGGTATGGGCACCAAGGTCATTGAGGAAGAAGAATGAAATAGCCTGCCTGCCTAGATTTTAGTTAAGTAACTCCAATTTTGATTTTATTTTTATTCGATATCAGGGATTTTGGTTTGGTTTTGGAATACTTTTTCAGAATTTATACATTGAAACTGCTTTTCATTCATTGGTAAGAAATTTAAACTGCTTTAGATACCGCATGATTTAATTTACATTTTACTAAGTATCTGGTGTGTGAATTTATCTGGTTTCTTGGCAACTATATCTCAGACCTAGAAAGCACAGAATGATGAGTAGACCATAAAAATTCAAAATGCCTATTGTTTTGTTACATGTTTTAGCTGTCATTTTGTGGGCCGAGTCTCAATCAGGAATTTACCTTAAAGTTACAATACCATAACAGTGGAATTATACTGATTCACTGACTACTTAATCCGCTATGCTATTTATAGCCTAATTATGAGGGGGTCATTGGAGTGAAGAGTGGTCTCCATTATACTGGTCTAGTTGCTTAACAACCTTTCCCTCTCCCCTCCCCTGCCTCCCTTTTTGGGTGCTTATGTAACTTATACAAGCAGTTCTCGACCTCTTCTTTACACTTTTTATTAAAAACAATTGGTTATTAGCTGGGTGTCTTTGCAACAAAAAAATGTCAAATTAACTTATATGGTAAAAATATATATTTTTGTGATAAATTCCATATTTTTGATGATAAAATGTGTACTTTTAGGGGTGTTTTTTTTATTATAAATATTTTCTTACCATTAAAAATACAAATTTATCATTAAAAGTATATGTTTTACCTCAAAATGTATAAGAAAAGTTTTCCTTTTTTTTTTCCATGGCAAGGTAGACTCCATCTAAGTAAATAATCATAATTTTTATTATTTGATACGAAGTAAATAAGCAGAATCTGACCATTAATTTTGTAATTTTGAAAACAATGCAGTTGAAAGTTTCCTAACCATTAGATACGCAATACAACATTTCACAATCATTCTTGTGTACCCCAAATCTATCAAAATCGTCACCATGTATCTTTCCATTTTGGTTTAAATGGTCAGTCAATAAGCTAAAAGTAGAGGATTAAAAAAGTCAGAACATCTCTAAATTCCCAGCAGAGAAGCATGAAGTTTGCTGCAGAAGGCGAACTCAATGTGAATTCCCATGCCAAACTGTGTCTGGTAAAAGGAGTTGGTATACATTCCACTTGAGCTTTTCAAGCCTATGGAGAGCAATACTGGTCTCATTGTTTTGCCCTTACAGGTAAAATCAGACTTTCCTGCAAGGGGCAATGAGGTCCTTCCTTCACTGCTCAAAGATGAGAAGAATAGCCAAGACAATTTGGTGGTGTGGTCTAATTCTCATCCCAAGGACTTGGTCAAGTCCTTGTTACTAGTGATATTATCAGTAAACATTCCTTATATTTTGACAATTATTTTAAATGACATTCTTAGGCTTTAAAATCAAACAAGTAAAACGTTTAGTTTTAGTGTTAAGTAACTCTTTTTAATTACATTTTCAATCAAATTTGTAAGGTGCACATATGTTTTTACACGCGCAACGCTCATGGTTAATTCATCGAACACTCTTAATCAATTCCTGTTACTCTTGAAATATGTGAAAAAACAAATATTTTTACACTATTTTTTTAAAAATAAGAAAAAGATATTTTTAGCTTTTTTTATCGGTGATATGAATTGACCATGAACATTATATTTTGTGTAAACACGTAAATCATTGGAAACAATGACAAAAATATAGAACGATCCGTTGAAATTTAGATATTTTCTGTTTGAGAATTAAAAAAAAGTTAAGTTCATAATGAGATTGAATATCATCATATTAAATTTAAATTTAAATATTTTTTATTTAATGATATAATAATTAATTTCATTATAAATTTGATTCTATTTTAATTATCGAATTAAGGGAATCTTAATCTAACTAAGTGATATATCACAAAATGGAAAGCTTAAGAGATGGGATTAGGCTACGTTTATTGTTAGATTTAAATATCTTTTTAAATCTTTTAATTAAAAAATTAAATTCAAACTGACATCAATCGTGACTTTTATAAATTCAACGTGAATCCAATTGTATCATGCCATCTCAGCACTTGACCTCTTCCTCAATTGTGGGTCCCACGAATCCCACCACAAAGCCCAGCCCACATCCTAATTCCCATTGGACCATGCGAATCTTGCCCGCGAAGCTTTTTGAAAAATATTAGTACTACTTACGCGACCCGGGAAACGTCCGCCAAATCACACAAATCCTCCCTCTACCCCTTCCATATCAAAGAACAAAGAGAAAAAAAATCCATATCCAAACACTTCCTAAAACTCATGAGATCTCACTGAGAGAGAGACAGAGGTCATTTAGCTTCATTCAAGGTATTCCCTTGCTCTTCTATCTTACCTTTTTATTTTTTTGTTAGATTTTCTTTTAGGTGTTTGGTTGTCGGGAAAATGAGGTAAAGTGGGAAGTTGTAGCTACTTTTTACGCACTTCCCGCTCATTTTCCTTCATTTTTTTAAATTGAGAACCAGGCGGTTTTCTTGCAGAACCTCGTTTAGTATCGAACTTAATCGGCATACTCTGTGTGTGAGTTGTACGTAATTATTGTTGTACTTCGTTCATATGTTAAATATTTTTTTTATTATGTGGATTAAGTTTTATTGTTCATTTCATTACTGGGTTAAACTGAAGTTTGGTCTTAAATCACTGGGTTGTGTCTAGATTAGATCTTCTAATACAATTCGTGGCATGATTAACGAGGATTGTTTATAGCTTTATGTGAAATCTCGTTGCATAGATGGAATTTTAATTGCCTTGTTAGAATTGCTAATTGTTTTGGAATTCTCTCTCTTTTTTTGGTATATTAATAGTAACTGTTTTCAGTGAAAAACTCACCAGTACTATCATTGATAACAAATGTTTGATAGAACTTACACATATAACACCTGGTGCTTGATTGTGGGAGTACTTCATCTACATAGGTTGGGGAATCACTCTTGATATACTGATCTGAAGATGCCTTACTTTTGCTGTAAACTTAGTTCTTCCTTCTGGTTAGACCTACCTGATCCGAAGTAAACACCAAAAGAGAAAGGAGAGAACGAATGTTTGGGTTAAGAATATAGATCTTGAGTGTTCAGCTCAGGCTTGATTTTATAGATTGTTTATTGGATTTACGATCAGTTTCCCAATTATTAAGGGCCAAGATAAATCCTTGTGGGTTGAAAGAAAACATCACCTGACAGAGTTTAATTCCCTTGCATGCTTCTTAGGCTTGCTTGGACAATATTTGAAGGCTCAATGAGAGAGAGGAAAAGTTATGATTCTTTTACTCTTTTTTTGGCAACATTAGCAGAATTTGGGTCTCATACTCAATTCTGAATCAGCCGTTAAAGTTAGTGGGTTCTTACCGAGAGGTATCATGCACAATTATTAGGAGAAATATACCCCATGAAATTTTGATTATGCTGGATTTACCCTTTCCCACCCAGGTCAGAAGAACTTGATTCTGGGGAGCCTTCTTTTGACTATAACTATGATGTTGTAAGCCTTTCGAATAAATTTTTTCGAACTCTGCCGAAAATCCTTGTTAAGTTTTCATCCTTTCCTCTCTACCCAATAGAAGCTTAGTTGTATCTCCTTTTGCTTGTGCAGAGTTTCTTGGAGTTTAGAAGTAATTTAAAGCGCCACCGGGGGGGGGGGGAATCAAATGTCAAGGCTATCTAGCCCCTTGAGCACTGTGTAGTTAAACACCAATACTGGTATATACAGTATTTCTTGCCTGTTTGATGTATTCTTTTCAATGATGTGTGTGTGTATTTGGAAAATTGTTATTATGCTGAAAAATAAATATACTGTGCTGTATAAGTGACGTGTTAAACTCAAGGCTATATAGTTCCTTGAGGATGCTGATGATATATAAGTAACTCTTGTGTGGTTGCTGTTTTCTTTTCAATTGAGATGGAGGGGCACCTTCAGAACTCTCCCAGGGAAGGGTATCCCATTGACAGTGTTGAAGCAAAATACATCTCTGGGCTTAGTGCAATACTAGTTGCTATGATCGAGGAAGCAAAGGACAGGATTTCTCAGATAGAATACATTTTCTGCAGCCAGCTCTTTCCAAATTTCCAATCAAAATCTAAAAGCGTGCAGAAAATTTATTCTGAGGCCAGGAAAGCTGCAGAAGATGCATGGAAAGAAAAGGAAAAGGATCTTTTGCTCCAAATAAAAAAACTTCAACTTGAAAAGCAGCAAGCCCTTGATGAGAATCAGTCTCTAAAGATGGAGAAAACAAAACAACTGGAGGACCATGGAGAAAATATGAACCTACTACTTGTCAAACTAGAAGGCCAAAAAGTTAAAATTGATGAACTAGAACGCATGCTTATACAGAAGTCCAAGGAAGTTGATGAGGGAATGGAGTTACAGAATAAATTACTTAGGTTGGTTCAAGCAAAAACCTCTGAGATAGTGAATAAGGGTAAACAACTAAAAGAGCATGAAGAGAAGAGAAATGCGATTCTTGCTGAAATGAGGAACCTGGAGAAAAAAGTTAATGAGCTTCAAGAGGAACTTAGAGAAAAGACTGAAGAGATAATCAGGAAAAAAGAAATGACAGAAAATCTGCTGGAACAGATTGAGGTTCTAATGTCAGAGAATGAGAATAGCGAGCAACTGTTAAATGATCAGGAAAAAGAGAAGATAAAACTGACAACTAAATTGAAATGTTTGGACGAGAATGTTGGTAGACTCCAAGAGAAGCTGAGGAAAAAGACAGAAGAAATTGAGGATGGAAGAACCGTGCAGGAGCAATTACTTCAGAAACTTGATTTGAATGGCTCAGGAATGTTAAGGAATAAACAGAAGCTGGAGGAGCATGAGAAAGAGAAGACACTGCTTCTTGCCAAAGCAAATTGTTTGGAGGAGCAAGTTAATGAGCTACAGGTCAAGCTCAAACAAAGGAGCAGTGAGGCAGCTGAGGGAAGTGATCGGTATGAAAATATATGTCAACAGATTGAATCAAAAACCTCTGAGTTAGTGTCTGAGAAAAATAAAAGAAGGGAGTTATTTGAGGCTTACAAAAGGCTGAAATCTCAATACAACTTTCTCTGCATAAAGTTTGGGCTTACTACCGAGAATATGCTTCCCCAAAACAAATTAGAAGATGGAAGGGATTCATTGAGGCATAATCAGAATCCAGTTACTTCACCTGGTATGCTTTTGTTTTAGTGTTATTCTTCCTTTTTCCTTTTGGTATTTTATTTAAATTCGTGATACCAATCCTCTAGTTTCATGGTACAGTGGGGGTAACTATAGTTTTTCTACGTTGTTTAAACGTTTGTGATTTTTTTCAGGCTGTTACTTTAGAATGATGTCTGATATCGCTATGTATTTATCCTGGTTATTGTTGACGGGGAACACCAACTTAGGGGTAGATTTTACTGACAGATTGCTTCCAGTACTAGGCTTAATTCTTATCATTTTCTATTGCTTTGTGTTATAGTCCTTGAAAGTAAAAATCCAGATACTCTAGTGGCTGCTTGTGGTGCAAACAAAGTGAAGAGCAACTTCAATTTCAACGATAACCTGGAGGAAGAGAAAATAATCAAATCAATTCAGGTATCTAGTGCTCACTCTCCTACTTCCTGTTTCTCTATTGCACCAAAACGCCCCTCCAGTACAAAATCTGCCACAGTAGCTGGTACAAAGCGGCCTGCTTCTTCTTGGAGAGATACCAGGTCCCGTCAATTCCAAGGTGGGCCAGATCCTCATGATGATTTCCTGAATACTCCCCTTGAGAATGTTAGAGAAAACTTGAGCAAAGCCTTGAAGGAAGAAGCTCAAGATCTTCGAGTTGTGGTTCCAAAAGATACTAATCCTAATGATTCAGATGATGAAACACAAGACGTGAATGCTAATCCCAGCCCAGAGAAGCCGCTGTTTCCAGTTGCATCTACCAGCAAAAGAACTTTCAAGTATGTTGAACCAGTTAGAAAGAAAGCCGATCGGGAAAATTTGAAAGGCATTGAATGTAACCAATGCAAGAAATTCTATGATGCTGTTCTTCCAAATAATGGAGGTAAGGACAGTGATGGTAATAAAAAAAATATTCGCTGTGAGCATCATGATGGTGTTTCTAGGCATAGGTATAAATATATCCCTCCTATGACTCCTGAAGGATTCTGGAACATTGGATTTGAGTCTGAAATGTGATTTTCTTGAGCTCAAGATTGAATAATTTTTACATTTTTAGCTTTAGGGAAACTTATAAAAAAATGGAATAACAGCAACCTTTGGCCACTAAAGAATAATCCTTCAAGAGTTGCTGAATGACTCATCACGGCAATTATCTGCTCCCCTAAACATAAAATAATTCATATCATGATTTTATAGCTCTTATCTAATTTTCAGCTCTTAAACTCACATTACTGTGGAATACTACCATGCCGTTCTTCAGCAAGCAAAATTTAGTGTTATGGGTCAAAGATGGAACTTGTGGCATTTTTTAAGCTTTCTTTAGAAGACTGAACCTCTTTAAGCATTGTAGATCTGCTAGTTATTTATATTGTTTTCTCTTGACTTTCAGCTTAGGCAACATCCATTGTGTAAATGAATCAGCATCCTGATTTCTAATTTTAATAGTTGGCAGCTATGAGTTGCAGATCATAGAGCATTTATGCTATCACTGCTCATCCAACCGAAATACTTTCTCTTGTCAACTCACACGTGCGTGCGCACACACAAGAACACATGTTTTTTTATTTACAGAGATAAGTACCTTACATATTTTCCTTGCTCTATCATCAGCAGTTCTAATAATTTCTTCAGATGCATCTGTTTAAAGACATAATGGTCTCAAGCCGCCTAGAAACTATTATCTTTGTATCAAACTAAGATGTTCTTTCTGAAGGAAGTTCCTTGTTCATGTTGTCAGGTTCCTATTCTGCACTTTCCATCTAGGTTTGCACTATGGCCTGGATTTTTTACCTTGCTTTTTGAATTGGGCTCATTAGGTTGTGAGACTGGGATTTCAACATTTAAAAATCAGTTGAAGTTTACTATTTAGTTGACTGGTTGTTTACCTAATGTACTGGAGGATGGTCTATGCAAGTTATACTGAACTCAGTAGAGCTTTAAACTTGACTATTTGGGTCTAGTCTTGAGCGTAAATAAAGGAGACTTGTTTCTAAAGTTTCAACTGATTTTGTTTGATGTACCGAAAATTAGCATTCGTCTTACTTTGATTTGGAGCCAAAAAACGAAGATAAACAAACAAGAAAAACAGAAGACATGATCATGTGTTCTGAAAATATCCATGTTGCTGGATTTAAGCAGCATCTTTAACAATAATAGCGCAATTTTTTTAAATTTGTTGAAGCTTATTTCTACTGATTTTTTATTTGGGGTTTCTATTCAATATGCATAGGTCTGATTTTGAGTTATGTAGACACCAAGTGCACGTTGGCGTAGCTATACCTCATTTGCTAACTTACACCATCAGTTAATATACCATAGGTGTCAGTGAAATGGGGCGACATCTCTAAAATAAATGCTGGGTATCAGTGAAATGGGGCAATATCTCTAAAATAAATGCTGGGTATCAGTGAGATGGGGCAATAATTATTAAAGGAAGGACCATGCATTGCTGCTGTACGACGAGACATTGACCTCTGCTTTATTCACTACTGTAGTTTTGCCCATAAAAGCATCTTTAGTGCTATGAGCCAATGAGGAAACTTTTAAGTCCTTTCTTCAGTGAATGCGCCTGGGGAAGTGTCGGTTCAACATCATCTACTGTATTTGCAAATGAGACTTGGTCTATATTCATTGTCACAATTTCATTGCGTGGAGTACTGAGAATTATTCTCAATCCCAAAAAAAAAAAAAAAACCAACCCTTATAAGAAATTTTTGTCACCGATTATTTTCATTTTCTAATAAAAATAAATTTTTTCATACTATTTAAATAAATCACTTCATAATTTATTTGATAAAAATTTAAATTTAACATTAATAAATGATTTAAAAAAAATTCTAACTCAGTCATTTTTATAGAGATGGTCAAACTCTTAGTTGGCAAGTCATAATTTTTAATTTTTTTACCAATTTCAACATCAAAAATTAATTATTTAAAAAGAAAAAGTACATAGCATTATACTACAGAAAATACACTTAACAACAACCCGATGTTTCGGACATATAAGCCGAAAAACCGACAACACCGACCCATATCGGCGGAGACATTTAACTTATTAACAAGTGCTCAGTGGATCGCCACAAAGGCAATCATTGTTAGTAAACGACGACTCATCGAGGTGATCGAACGGAGATCCTATGGGGATGTGCCCACAGAGATGGTTGTGGCTCAAATCCAAGTGCCCGATATATGCTGCTGAAGATAACGAAACCGGTATGGGTCCCTTTAAATTGTTATACGATAAATCAAGCGCCATGAAGTACGATTTGGTCCCGAAAACATCCGGTATGTTTCCCTCGAGACTGTTTCGGCTCAGGTTCAAAATACCCAAACCCGTATTTCCCAACAAAGTGCCCGGTATTTGACCCGAAACCAAGTTCCCATCCAAGTTTAAAGTCGATAGAACCCGCATTTTGCCTAAATTGTCCGGTATCGAGCCAGATATCCGGTTCATGGAGAGATCCAAATCTGCCAGCCTGTTCATGTTGGCGATCGAATACGGGATCGACCCGGTGAGTTGGTTGCGACTCAGTAAGGCTCGACTCATCATCTTGAGCTTGCCAAAATCGCTAGGGATTTCTCCCGTGAGCTTGTTGTTGCTCAAGTCTAGATGTCTAATATCTGTGAGACATACCAGCGACGAAGGGATCTCGCCGGAGATCTCGTTGTCGGCGATGTTGAGGACGGTGAGTCGGCCTAGATTCCCGATATCCGCCGGGATCTTGCCGGATATTCTGTTTCCGATGAGGTCGAGGACTCGGAGAGACGAGAGTGAGGTCACGCATTGTGGAATCTCGCCGGAGATTCCCTTCCAATCGGCGACGATTAGGGTTGTGAGGCGGTCTAATTTGCAGATAGCCGGGTTGATCGAACCGGTCATATAACCAGACCGGCCGGCCTTTTCGAAGATGGGGTCCTCAGACTCGCCACGGAGGGAGATGTCGGTGACCCGACTAGTTGTCGGGTCGCAGCTGACGCCGTACCAGCCCTGGCAGCAGTCGGTGCCGTCTGTCCACGAGTTGAATATGCCTAAGTGAGGTTCGGTCAGAGAGGATTTGACGGCCAACAGAGCTCCTCGGTCTGACGGCGGGCAGCTGTTGACGACGGAGATGACGGAGAGGAAAATGACAGTGAAAAACGAGGTAAACAACGCCATAAACCTTATTCTCTCTCTTTCTTTTTCTCTATAGCTCTCTTCTTTTTCTTTCTATCTACGATTCTCTGAGTATTATTTTGTGTGACTAAATGCGTTTACTGTGTTTGTTCTTTTCTCTGACGGAATGTGTGATTTTGGATAGAGGAGGATTTGGAGTTTGGGGAGTTGGGGTTATTATATAGAGAGGGCTTTGGAACAAGCAGACCTTTGCTTGCTTACTACAATGCGCCATTAGCATACAGGATTAAGAGATGTTGGTTTGATTGCCTTTCTCTATGTGTTTTTTTTTTCTGTGACAGGAAAGAGATTTTAAAAAAAGATGGCATATGACAAAACAAGCGAGTATGAAAAACATATGTTATTTGCTACATTTCGTATTTTGGAGCAACATAGTCCATAGAATTGCAATTCTGACTTTATTGCCCTGTTGAATTTTTTAACACGTGGGATTAAAACATATCCAACCAAATGTGCCATCGAGGTTATTGGTATTTGTTGAAATTCTCCCGTAACTTTTATGGTTTTGATGAATTGAAAATTTTGATAGTAATTTTAAAAATTTTATCGATAATTTTAATTCTTGAATCTGAAATTTATAATAATATTATCAATAAATTTTTTCAAAATTACTAATAAAGTTTTCAATTCATATAAACAAAATACCAACGAATTTTGCTGTTGAGATGCAATGTGCATGTTTATTTTCACTTACCACTGCCGTATCGGATCCTACATGGCTCCTATGTGATATTTCATTTGTTATTTTCTGATGATGTTATTAAATTTAATGAAGATTTAATATTTGATACGATTACGTAGAAAAATGTTTTGTTTAACACAGTGTTATGAGAGATACATATCATAAGGATTCATCTTACTATTGAATGAAAATAATTTTTTTTTCTCATACTATTTAACGATAAGATAGACTTTTGTGTTATGTATCTCTTATGATATTGTGTCAAATAAAAACTTTTCTTTACATACGGATGCTTCCGGGTGATCAAATATAAATTATGAAATTTATTCAAATTTATAAACCACCTTTACGAAAGATTTAATATCTAGCATATTTACGTAGGGCCTAAGAATGCCATGTCCCATTATTGCTCTCGGATCATTAAGTCATATTATTTTAAATTTAATTCAATAATTAAAATTTTATTATAATTTTTTTAATCAAAATACTCATCTACGATGTCAATAAAATAGAGACCTTTTGAGCAAAACGTTTTTTTTATCTCCCACGCGTCAAGTGAATAGATCTATTTCCTCAATGGAATGAGTGGTTTTCGATAATAATCGTCGAAAAATAGTATATCTAAACTGACATCTCCTTTACTCATATGGACGTCACTTAATTGTGGCTTAGACGATAAAGGCCGATGAATTTGGTGTTGAAATGTAGATCTCGTTTAAACTGATTCTAACAGTATCGAAAATACAGTTTTTTAATCACCGATTGATTTAATATCACAAAAAGTTTTTAAAATTAAAAAAATTAAATTAATGAATGTATTAAAAAAGATTCAATCTCCCATCTGATAGTATATTAAAAAAAAATCTTATCCTTAATTTATCATTTTATTCATGGCAACTGCCAATGTCATATATTCAATCCAAATATATAAAGCTTCCCTAGCAAGACTTGCAATGAAGGTGCGCAAAGGACCCTACCAATATCAAATCTGTTTTTAATTATTGAGAAGTACCCTTTTTTTCTTTAAGCTGTTTTCAGTTGTCTTTAGGTAAAGGAGATGTTATTGTCAATAATGTAACCAAACAACTATATGATCCAACATCATAATCAGCTCTAAATTGTTCTTCAAGAGAAAATCTTTCAACGCAGATATAAATAATGTCCAGATTATAATAAATCATTAATTACATACTACCTGATTATCTGGTTTCTTAAAGGCATAATAATTAATTTACATAATTAATTAAACTCTACTCTTATGTTCTGTAATTTATAACCCTATCCTTTTCTACTGCTAAAAAGTTTAATACAGAGTAATTAATTTACTGAAAAGTTTCGTCTTTATTAAAAAATATATCTATAAATTCCAAAGCATTATTCTTAACTAACAAGGAGAGGCTAAATATAGAAAAGGAGAAAGAACAAAACTATGAGTGAATGGACAAAATCACCAGAGATTAATCGCATTTAGAGTTGAAATCGAGTCGAGTTTTTACTGAGTTATTTGAGTTCGAACTCGATCAAAATTTGATCAAAACTTGATTCGATCAAAGTCGAATCGAGATCTCTTCATTTCGAATTCAAGCTTGAACTCCAATCTCTTCATTTTTAAGGTTGAATCGAGCTTGAATAACGTCGTATTCAGACCCAATTACGTTCGAACCCTCCCCTAATCACATTCTTCTCTATTTCATGTTTGCATATCGTCAGTCAACCGTGGTAAATTTCATTTTATTCAGTTACAACTAATAAACACCTCCAATATTAGGTCTGGATTATATGAAAGAGAAAAAGAAAATGAAAGGACTGTTTCTAAGTCTGATATTTTTTTTCCAAAATTTTTAAATTTTCTATTAGTTGATCTATTTTATTGAAAAATTTGGGTGAGATAAATGAGTACTCCTTAAAAAAAAATGAAATAGTGACCCAGTCCCCGAGGGCCCCACCAAAAGCAAAAAAAATGAAATAGTAACCCCAGTCCCCCAGGGCCCCACCAACAGCAACTTGCATGGGTGGCATGTCAGTATGATGACATGAAATCAAGGAGATTTTTCCACTTTTCTTCAAAAGATTGGGGAATCCATTATCCGTATATGGCATGTGGAGAGCATATACCATGTCTTTGCACACATGGGTTCGTTGGTCTCCATCGCTTCCTAATCGTTGAAAGAAGAATCATATCTTTCCCATTCTTGCGTCGTTTGGATCAAATTTTAAAATATATTTTTACTGTCTATTTTAATTATCATCATTAAAAATTCATAAATTAAAAAAAAATATTTTACTTTTTCACAATATCTTTGATGTAACCCATAACACTCCAGCCCAATAAAAAGTCCTGTGACGTAGCCCATAACACCCCGGCCCAATAAACTTGACACATGGGCCCATAAGCCACCTATAAGTCAGCGCCACGTGTTGAGCCCCTTAAGACACGGTTGAGCACACGTGGAACGGGTAGTTTACGTAATCACCACGTCAAAGCATGGTTTAGCGACTTAACCTTCCTACAACACGCGACCCCTGACACACGCCCTCAACTGATCACGCGATTAAGGCCTAACCTCTGAAGGCAGAGACGACATGGGCAAGGCCATACCTCCCCATATGGGAAATACCTGTTCCGGGGACTATAAATAAACGGGTGTATGGAATTCATAATACATACTTATCTATTTACACTAAAGAACTGCTTTAAGTTTAAGCACTTGGCCTCGGTCTACCTTAAGTTCCTATTCTAACTTAAGCATCGGAGCGCCCTCGGAGGTCTCCCCCTCCCCTCCTTATGAGGGTTCTTAGTTCACCACTGTTGCTTGTGCAGGACCACTTCAGCACCCAGGCCACGTCAGCCCCTAGGCCACTTCAGCCCCCAGGCCATGTCAGCACCCATGCCACATCAGCAATAACGATTTTACGGCATCAACAGAATGGTGCCGTCTGTGGGAAATCACAATCTCTCACTATAACCAAAGCGAAGAAGTATAAAAGAACTCATCTGTTGCAATGCCACCCAGAAGCAACGCAAGAAAGACTGACAAGGAAGCCCCAACAGCATGCTCCGCTCCCGTCCGGGGCAGAACCCGCAGCCAACAATCTAGACCCCGATTCTCTGCTATCCCAGAGCAAGCAACCCCTGGGTCGAGCAGACGGTCCCCCATCAGAGAGCAGCGTCATCATCTCTCCTGAACTAACTCTCCTGATTACGAGAAAGCATCTGTGCATCTCCATGCCCCCGTAACTCAAGCCCAGTTCCAAGAGCTCTCTCGGAAGATTATCGACTTGACAGCTCAAGTCCGAGGGGGAGGACTGCAACCTTCCTTTTCTCCTCACCAAGCTTCCGAGCAAACAAAGTCATTCGATAGAGATGATCCAGCCTACGAACAGCCCCCTACGGAGCCTTCGCTGCGTTGCAGCTGGTCTAAGGAAAGCTCCTCCTCGAAAAACAACTTCAACTTGGACAGACAATTTGAAGAAATAGAAGAGAAAATAGACTTGGCCTTGAAACACAAAAATATCAGTATCTTGGATGAGCTTAGCATCCAGGATCCCCCATTCACAGAAGATGTTCTCGAAAACCCCCTCCTCCTTAACTTCAAAATGCCACAGGTCAGAATGTAAGACGGTTCAGGGGACCCCCTAGACCATTTGCAGCACTACAATACGACCATGATGTTACATCGACATTCCGACCCTATCATGTGCCGTGACTTCCTCTTGACTCTTGAGAAGGCCGCGGGCACTTGGTATTCACGTCCGAAGCCAGAGAGCATCAGCAATTTCAAAGAACTCAGTTATGCCTTTGCTTTGCACTTCCTCAGTAGCAAGGGACTAAAGAAGACCTCGGAAAGTCTGTTCAACATTATTCAACATCGCGGAAAAAGGCTTCGAGCCTACATATCCAGGTTTAACAAGGCTGCCTGGGAAATCCTCGACCTCGACCTCGACCCAAATGTTCAGATGATGGCATTCAAGAATGGGCTGAGGTCCGACATCTTCAGCTCCAAGCTTACCAGGCACCCGCCCAAGGACATGAATGAAGTCTTAGCCTGAGCAGAGAAGTATATGCTGGCAGAGGATGACCAGGCATTCAGAAGGGAAAGAGAAGGGGAAACAGAGAAAAAAAGGAAGGATGTTGATCCGCAGAAAGGTGCAGCCAAAAGACCCCACCAAGACAACAAGTATAAGCCTCACCCCTGGCTCGATGGTTTCACCCCCCTCAACGCATCAAGGACCAATGTCCTCATACAGCTCCAGGATAAGTCAGTCCTTCAGTGGCCACCTAGGACGCCGTACCTTGGTGGGGATCAAAGGGAATGGTATCATTTCCACAGGAATCACGGCCACGACATCGAGCAGTGCCATACCCTGAAGGAACAGATTGAAAAACTTATCAGCCAGGGGTATCTGAAGGAATTTACAAGGCCTTAGAGGAGAGAGACACCCGCCCAGCCAAGAAAAGATCATGGGGGTCTCTGCTTCCAGGACCGAGAGCGATGAGATCCTCGACAAGACTCTAGAGCCGAGCGAGAGGCGACAGAACAAAAGAACCAAGAAGTGGTAACCACCACCCGGATCATCAAGACAATATGTGGAGGCCCTGCCATCGGTGGGAGCTAGGGGCAAAGCAGTAAGACGTATGCCAGAACTGTGGCATCAGTCAACGGACCTCATAAGAGAAGAAAGTCGGAGCTAGTAATCTCCTTCACGGAGGATGACTTGGAAGATGTACAGACTCCCCACGATGACGCAGTAGTAGTCTCCCTCCTGGTGGGCAATCATGAGGTACAACGTGTCTTGATTGATAACGGTAGCTCTACGGATATATTATTTTATGATGCCTTCTAACGCATTGAGCTGAAGGACGAGCGTCTAGAGCCATTCTCGGCCCCACTTTATGGTTTTGGAGGATCTTCAGTTTTTACCGAGGGAAGCATAATCTTCCCTGTCACCGCAGGAACAACACCACGGACCTCTACGGTGCAAACAACGTTTTTGGTGGTGAAGTAACTCTTCTCTTACAATATGATCATTGGGTGACCCACCCTAAAAAAACTAAGAGCTGTTGTCTCCACGTACCATCTGAAGGTTAAGTTCCCCACCAGTGACGGAGTGGGAGTAATCAGAGGTGATCAGAGGGCCTCTCGATCATGCTATTTGAATGCAATCAAAGAAGGAAAGAAGACGGAGGCACTGCCCCTTGAGGTAGAAGACCTTAGGGATGAAACGAAAACCCTAAGGGGGCGACCAACATGGGAGCTGACTCCAGTGCCCCTCGAGGAAGACCCTACCCGGACTGTCCATATAGGATCAAACCTCTCCAAAGAGCACAGAAAAAAGTTTATTGCCTTTCTCTAGAGGAACCGAGACCTATTCACTTGGTCCGCATCAGACATGCCTGGAATCGATCCCAGAACCATTGAGCATCGCCTGAATGTGGACCCAAAGTACAAGCCAATCGTCCAGAAGAAAAAGAATTTCTCCCCAGAGCGTTAGGCTGCCATCAACGCTGAGGTAGACAAACTGCTTGAGGCTGGCTTCGTTCGGGAAACGAAATACCCTGAGTGGGTGTCCAACGTAGTCATGGTCCGAAAAGCCAGTGACAAATGGCGAATCTGCATCGACTTCACCAACCTAAACAAAGTCTGTCCAAAGGATAGCTTTCCTCTCCCTAGAGTCGATCAGCCGATGGACGCCACCTCGGGGCATGAACTCATCTCTTTATGGACGCACATTCCGGCTATAATCAAATCTTTATGTATGGGCCAGACCAAGGAAAAACCGTCTTTATCACTGACCAAGGGTTGTATTGCTACAACATCATGCCATTCGGACTCAAGAATGTCGATGCGACTTACTAGAGGCTGGTGAACAAAATCTTCAAAGGACAGATAGGGTGAAACATGGAGATCTACGTGGATGACATGTTAGTCAAAAGTATGGAGGCTTGGAACCACAGGTCCGATCTGGAAAAAGCATTTGGAGTGCTACGCAAGTATAACTGATAGACGCTTAAATATACATATTTAAGCCCCCTTATTTACACTTGTTAGATCATTTATTACGTTAATTTGGTATCTTTTACTCCATTTGTGTGTTTTACATGTTTTTATAGGGTCTTAGAGAAAAAGAAGCAGTTTTGGCATTTTAAGGAAGAAATCTAGAAGCCCTGAAGCATTTTCTGGACAAAGTACGATCGAGTGCACATGAAATGCGATCGAGCGCACATACGATCATGCGAACACTTGTAGGATCGAGTGCACATATACGGGCGTGAACAGTAAACTGCAGAACCTTATTTTGGAAAGTACAAAATTTTCATTTTAGGAAGGTTTAGGATTGTCGTTTTAGGAAAGTTTAGGACTCATGGGTCTATTAGGACTTCTCAAAGACCTATAAATACACTTGTAACTCACACACAAAAACACACCTTAGATAGAAAACACTTTTCTCTTTTCCTTTACTTGGAGTGGAGAGCTTGGGAGAGAATTGACGCCTCTTCTCTCGGGTTTATTCTTCTCCCTTATGTTTTGTTTAATTATGTTTACTTCAGTTAGTATGTGTAACTAACTCTCTTATAGGGCTCGATTGAAGCCCTAGTTATGCATTCCCATATTTTTATTCATTGATTAAATCTTTGCATAGCTTATTATGTTACTTAACTTGATTAACGCCTATGCTTATTTAAATTCCTCATATGTATGTGTAAGGCCAACGTATGTATGTGGTATGGATGGGTTAGTTAGATCAATTTGGATGACCGAGTCCTGGGTCTAACATCAGTAACAAGGGACCATCTTATCCGGATACCCGGGTTAATCAACATGGGAAACCGGGAGTAGATACCATGCCCTAGGTCTCATGTGGTTGTCGATTTCCACAGTACCTATGTTTTCTTAAGGAATAACTCAAGCAGATACCATGCTGAATCCCTTAAGGAAGAAAAGAGTTAGAGTAGATACCATGTCTAACTCGTTGCTTAGGGAAATCAATAGCTTAAGGAGTAGATACCATGCCCTTAGGTTGGCAACCAGTAGGTACACATAATAAGGCTAGAGCACTGATACCTTATACAAAATCGGGAATGTATGACTAGTGGTGGATATCAAAGCCCTATGTCTTTATTATTATCGAATCACCCTTCAGTTTATTATTTTTATCTTTTTACATTGCAAATATAATTCTAAATCGAACTTTACCAATCCCTGTGGAGATGATCTTGCATTCGCACACTATGCTACACTATTGACCTTGTGCACTTGCAAGTAAAACAAAGTACGATTATTCACCTATTTATTTAGGTATATTATCGCACAACAAGTTTTTGGCGCCGTTGCCGGGGATTGCGCTAAAAGTTCATTTTAGGATTACTTTCATTATTTTATTTTTATTTTTACCATCTTTTATCAAAACTTAATCAAAGTTGTTTTATCTTTCAGGTACTTCATGAAACCCTACTTGTACTTTCTGTGGAATTTGCGATCGATCGCAAGCTCCTGTGCGATCAAGCGCATTTAAGGCAGAGAGTACCCGAGCAGCAGAGTTGCACTGCTGCACTAAAACTGGTTTTTCTGCTTTATGCACGGACTTCGATCCTGACATCCGAAATTCTTTTCCCTCGATCCCGAGCTTGAACGGACCATCCGACAAAGGCTTAGGGACAACTTTGAGGAGAACAAAGGAGAAATCGAGAACGAAACACAAATGGCGGAACAGCTCGAAAACCAGCAACCACCTGCACGAGTTCCAATGAAGCAATCCTTCATCCCTCAGAACATCGATCAACCATCATGCATCGCATATCAACCTGAGGCAGTGGGAAATTATTACATATCTCCGCAAATCTTGAATGCTTTGACTCATTATAGGGGCACTCCTAACGAAGATCCACACTTGCACCTCCGAGAATTTATCGATCTTTGCAAGTTCCAGCATATTCAAGGCCTAGATCAAGAGGGAATCAGGTTAATTCTTTTTCCTTTTTCATTAAAAGATAATGCTAAAATATGGTATCATTCATTGCCTGCAGACTCCATCCATACTTGGGAAGAGCTATCCAATAGATTTCTAAAGAAATTTTTTCCAACCCAAAAGACAAGGCAGAGTAGGAAGGAGATTCAATCATTCCAATAGAGGGATGGTAACCTTTTTTTCGAGGCATGGGGACACTTTAATGAGCTGCTACTCAAATGTCCACATCACAACTTACCTCAAGATGAGCTGGTCCTGGCTTTCTATGAAGGTTAGTGGCATAAATCAAAGTATAGTGGATTCTGGTTGTGGAGGTATGCTGATGGAGAAGACTAGTGAAGAAGCCATGGAGCTGTTTGAGACTTTAAGTGAGCACACCCAGCAATTCTCCTCGAGAGGGAGACAAGGAATAAAGAGCCAGGGCATGTATGCAGTTAACTTACTTGGTGGAATTCCAACTCAGATAGATGAAATGGAGAAGAAACTAGATATGCTTGTAAAAGCCATGACTGCTCAGAACACCTCATCGATTCCACAAGTCACACAACGCGAGGTATGTGCATTATGTTCTAAATTTGATCACACTACTGAGACCTGCCATTTGTATTCATCTACAGATCCCGAGCAAGTGAACTATGTGGGATCGAACAATGCATATGCAAATACATACAACCTTGAATGGTGGAACCACCCCAACCTCCCATGGAGCAACAATCAAAGCAACTTGAACCTTCAAGGGCAACAAGGGAACTGTCATAAAGCAGCCCAAACAGTTCCAGAACCCAAGAAGGATGATCTAGAAAGTCTTGTAAAACAATTGGCCACTCAGCAACAACAACTAATGGCAACATTGATAACTTCACAAGATCAGCAAAGACAAACAATTGCAAAGCATGAGCAAACCATCCAAAGGCTGGAAGTACAAATGGGGCAAATGGCTAAGGAGTTAAGTGGAAGACAGCAAGGAGAACTTCCTGCACAAACACTACCAAATCCAAGAGGACATCAGCAGCTGAAAGCCGTTACAACTCTCCGGAATGGGAAAATTATAGGAGTTAATGAGCCAGCTCAAGCATCTCAAGCTAAGCCATCCACATCCAAGGTAAGTGAAGTAGAAAAGTGGAATGCACCACCCTTCCCTCAAAGGTTAGTAACACCAAAGAAAGATAAATTGTTTGATATCTTTGAAACTTTGAGAAAAGTAGAAATTAACATTCCCTTATTAGATGCAATTAAACAAATCCCTTCCTATGCTAAATTTTTAAAAGATTGTTGCACTAATAAAAAAAAGTTTCAAGAACATGAAACAGTGGCTCTAACTGAAGAGGTAAGTGCGATTTTGTTAAGAAAACTACCACCAAAACTAAAAGATCCGGGTAGTTTTACTGTTCCCTGTAGGATAGGTGATCAGTTGTTTGAGAAAGCATTACTAGATTTAGGAGCAAGTGTCAATTTGCTACCATACACAGTAGTTGAAAAGCTAGATTTGGGGGAGCTTCAACCAACCTCTATCACTTTGCAATTGGCAGATAGAAGCATCAAAAGACCTAGAGGTATACTTGAAGATGTATTGGTAAAGGTAGGAGAGTTTATTTTGCCTGCTGACTTCATTGTGTTAGATATGGAAGAATGCCCTATGCCATTACCTCTGCCCATCATCTTAGGAAGACCCTTCATGAGGACGGCTGATACAATAATTAATGTAAAAAAGGGTATTGTAAGTATGACGGTAAATGGTGAGACAATAGAATTTAAGATATTTGATGCAATAAAATTACCCCAAGATGATAATGATGATGAATGTGTTGATGAATTTTTTATGCAAAGTGCTATCAAGCAAGCTTTTCAGGTCTATCACATTGATCCATTGGAGGCCGCCCTCACCCATAGCTTCACAGGACCTGATATTGAGCCAGCATTAGAAACTGTCTATGATGACATTTTTGAAGCCGTGCACCTCCTTGAAGCCTCTCCAAAGTATCCAAGTAAGTTCACTCCTCCGTTTGAAAATCTTGAGCATACTAATACTACTTTTCTCTCATCTATTGTCCAGGCACCAAACTTAGAATTGCAGCAGTTGCCTGCAAGAAATCAGACCTTCACAGTACATGGACACAAAGTCACACCACACTCAGAAATTATAGTGCAACCAATGGATGAAGATTTAACACCCCAAATTGTTCAGTATGCAACAGCAACCAGAGCACCTAAGCCACATGCAGTGAATTTTAAGTACTCTTTGCTAAAAGACTAAATGATGAAGCTACTATAGAGAGCATTTGAGCAGTTCAGACTTTGATAAACGTGTAGCTCAAGTGCCTCTTTTGAGGTCAATGGCAGTAAGACCCCTGAGTACGCACTCTCTGCCACAAGTGCGATCGAGCCCACTTCACTGTGCGATTGAGCGCACATTGGACAGCAACTTGCCATGATGCCTAAACTGTCAACCTCCACCTCCTGCACCCGGTTCCTTCTCGACTGCACCACTTGGAGACCAGCAGTGAGAGGGTACCACGTCTGGCTAAAGACATTAAACTTAGCGCTCATGGGAGGCACCCCAAAGCATATCCTTTTCATAGTTTATTATTAGTATTTCATAGTTTACTTTTCTATTGTTGTTTATTACTTGTTTTCCATTTTATGTCTGTTTTTTTTTTCTTTTTCGAGGACAACGTGAGTGCATCAAGTTGAAGTTTGGAGGTGTGCTACAAGCCATGTCAGCCATCAGTTCTCCATCTCCCAGGTCAGCTCTTTCCATGCTATTCACACATTGGGGACAATGTGCAATTTAAGTTTGGGGGTATGGGGACACATTCACACACTCACTATGTCCCACATTTTTTTTGTTGTTTTGTTATTATTTTCATAGATAAATGCTTGTTCATTATGTCCAATAAGCTTTTTATGATCTAAACAAAATGTTATGATTTGTCTTCATCAGTGAGCTTAACACTTTGAACATATAGGTCAATAAACAAGTTTTGAACCTAGATCACTGCCTTTTTGGCATTTAAGAATTCACAAGTTTAACTTGAACTATCACGAGCACATTAGCACATAGCTGTGTGGGGTATGACATGATATTTGGATTGGTATGTTTCTTTTGCTTGACTGTGAACTAGATGACCTATTAGATTGACATTTTGGCATATAAAAATAGAAAAGATTGATTCGTGCTCAAAAAAAAAAATGCTCCTAATGATCAATAAAAATAAATCTTCCGCTGAGTAACTGGCGCTCTTGCCTCAGTAAGCATTGAGTGTCACGTCAAAAGGTGGAAAATCTTAAGTGATCATTAAAAAGGAATTTTTCGCTGAGTAACTGGCCCTCTTGCCTCAGTAAGCATTGAGTGTCACGTCAAAAGGTGGAAAATTCTAAATGGTAGCATAAAAATCAGTTAGTTTCGTAGCCTTGTTGACTCGAGCCAGTAAGTCCTTAGGGGTGTCTTTACACCTAATGCCCTAAAACCATCTGGTTTGGGAGTCATTGGCCAAACACTCGTTACACGAGTCATCAAAAAAGCTTAAGGGAACTAACTTGGCAAAAATCTCGCAAATAAAAGTCTATGTCATATTTGTTGACTCTAATAGGAAGTTTGGTGAATCTTGAGTCATCGAAACACTACTCATTTGAATTTCTTGGAAATTCAATCTTTTATGTGCTAATCACCACACACCAAAGTCAAACTTGTGATATCTTAGAATACCTAGTGAATATGATTTACGTTCAAAACTCTTATTCAATGCAGATATATGTTTACACTTGTTAAGCTTGCTCATGAATGCGCATCATTGTTTTGTGTAAAATCTAGATTTTTTATTGACACTATGAACATTGGATTTATCTATATTTCTGTTTTAGTTTTTAATTTAGTATTGCTAAGGGACTAGCAATATGTAAGTTTGGGGGTGTGATAGACGCTTAAATATACATATTTAAGCCCCCTTATTTATACTTGTTAGATCATTTATTACGTTCATTTGGTATCTTTTACTCCATTTGTGTGTTTTACATGTTTTTATAGGGTCTTGGAAAAAAAGAAGCAGTTTTGGCACTTTAAGGAAGAAATCTAGAAGCCCTGGAGCACTTTCTGGACAAAGTGCGATCGAGCGCACATGAAATGTGATCGAGCGCACATACAATCATGCGAACACTTGTAGGATCGAGCGCACATTGCGATCGAGCACAAGGACATATGCGATCGAGCGCACATTGCGATCGAGCGCAAGGACACATGCGATCGAGCGCACATATACGGGCGTGAACAGTAAACTGCAGAACCTTATTTTGGAAAGTACAAGATTTTCGTTTTAGGAAGGTTTAGGATTATCGTTTTAGGAAAGTTTAGGACTCATGGGTCTATTAGAACTTCTCAAATACCTATAAATACACTTGTAACTCACACATAAAAACACACCTTAGATAGAAAACACTTTTCTCTTTTCCTTTACTTGGAGTGGAGAGCTTGGGAGAGAATTGACACCTCTTCTCTTGGGTTTATTCTTCTCCCTTATGTTTTGTTTAATTATGTTTACTTCAGTTAGTATGTGTAACTAACTCTCTTATAGGGCTCGATTGAAGCCCTAGTTATGCATTCCCATATTTTTATTCATTGATTAAATCTTTGCATAGCTTATTATGTTACTTAACTTGATTAACGCCTATGCTTATTTAAATTCCTCATATGTATGTGTAAGGCCAACGTATGCATGTGGTATAGATGGGTTAGTTAGATCAATTTGGATGACCGAGTCCTGGGTCTAACATCAGTAACAAGGGACCATCTTATCCGGATACCCGGGTTAATCAACATGGGAAACCGGGAGTAGATACCATGCCCTAGGTCTCATGTGGTTGTCGATTTCCACAGTACCTATGTTTTCTTAAGGAACAACTCAAGAAGATACCATGCTGAATCCCTTAAGGAAGAAAAGAGTTAGAGTAGATACCATGCCTAACTCGTTGCTTAGGGAAATCAATAGCTTAAGGAGTAGATACCATGCCCTTAGGTTGGCAACCAGTAGGTACACATAATAAGGCTAAAGCACTGATACCTTATACAAAATCGGGAATGTATGACTAGTGGTGGATATCAAAGCCCTATGTCTTTATTATTATCGAATCACCCTTCAGTTTATTATTTCTATCTTTTTACATTGCAAATATAATTCTAAATCGAACTTTACCAATCCCTGTGGAGATGATCTTGCATTCGCACACTATGCTACATTATTGACCTTGTGCACTTGCATGTAAAACAAAGTACGATTATTCACCTATTTATTTAGGTATATTATCGCACAACAATAACATGCGGCTGAACCTGGCAAAGTGTGCATTTGGGGTGACTGGAAGGAAATTCCTAGGGTTTATGGTCACTCAAAGGGGGATAGAAGTCAACACAGAGAAAATAAATGCCATCCTTGATATGGCCCCCCTAAGTCCGTGAAAGAAGTACAGAGGCTCATTGGGAGAATCGCCGCCCTAAATCGCTTCATGTCCAACTCCGCCGAAATGTGCCTACCTTTCTTCAAGGCCATCAAGAAGGCCAAAGACTTCACCTGGACGGAGGATTGCCAAGAAGCATTCGAAGGGCTAAAAAAGTATTTAAGCTTGCCCCCACTCCTAACCAAGCCGCTTTCGGGTGAAGTGTTGTTTCTATACTTATCAGCTGGTCAAGGCACTGTGGTCTCTGTCCTGGTCCGAGAAGAAGAAGGCATTCAGAGACCCATCTACTGTGTTAGCAGGGTCCTCCACGAAGCAGAAGTCAGGTATCCTCCAATTGAGAAGATGACTTATGCACTCGTGATAGTTGCACGAAAACTCCGATCGTATTTTTAGGAGCACATGATTATCCTCTTGACCGATCAACCTCTAAAACAGGTCCTGCATAGCCCAAGTGTATCCGGGAAAATGGTGAAGTGGGCGGTAGAGCTGGGGGAATTTGATATCCGGTACCACCCACAGAAGGCAATAAAGGGCCAAGCCTTAGCTGACTTCATTATCGAGACGACCTTATCTACAGATCCAGGTGAAGGAGTGGAAACAGAATTAGATGAACGACCTCTTAGGTGGACCCTCCATATGGATGGATCTTCAAATATGACAGGAAGCAGAGTAGGACTCATCCTCCGCAGCCCAAATGGCTTAACAGTTGAGTACGTCTTAAGATTTGAATTCAAAACTTCCAACAACGAGGTAGAGTATGAAGCCTTACTGGCTGGCCTAAGGTTGGCCAAAGCACTGGCTGCTAAGACACTAGAGGTGTTCAGCGACTCCCAACTAGTAGTGAGTCAGGTGACGGGGGAATTTGAGGCCCAGGGAGAAAAACTCGCCCAATATCTCCAAAAAGTGAAAGAGCTCGCCGCACAATTCAAAGCTTTCGGGATAACTCAAATTCTACGAGCCAAAAACTCCGAAGTAGATGCTTTGGCCAGCTTAGCCTCCTCCCGACACCTGGAAACAACTCGAGCTGTCTACCTGGAAACTCTCTCTGCTCCTAGGATAAATGAATCCTTGGTCCTGCCGGTAGAAGGGGAAGAATCATGGATGGACTCTATCCTTCGGTATCTAAGGGATGGAGAGGTCCTCGAACAGAATGGCAAAGCCAGAAAACTGATTTCCCATGCATCTCGATACATGATTATAGAAGGATAACTGTATAATAGGGCTCTGACTATGCCTTACTTGAGGTGCCTCAATTCTACCGAGGCTGAATATACCCTCCGAAAAGTCCACGAGAGAATATGTGGGAATCACCTGGGAGCTCGAGCCCTCGCCTTCAAGGTTCTTCGTCAAGGGTATTATTGGCTCAAAATGAAAGAGGATGCAGCTAATCTGGTCAAGAAATGCAGAAATTGTCAACAGTACTCTCTAGTGCCGCACCAACCTGCTAATCCCTTCACCTCGATCACTAGTCCACTTCCCTTTGCAATGTGGGGGATGGACATCCTAGGCCCATTCACTGCAACAACTGGGCAAAGGAAGCACTCATTGTGGCCATCGATTATTTCACCTAGTGGGTCGAGGCAGAACCACTGGCCAACATCACAGATCACCAAACCCAAAACTTCATTTGGAAGTCGATCGTGTGTCAGTTCGGGTTTCCTCGAGTGTTGGTCACCGATAACGGAAAGCAATTTGATAGCTCCCGGTTTAAAGCATTCTGTGAAGACCTCCACATCGAGCACCGATTCTCATCCGTTGGGTATCCGCAGGCCAATGATCAAGCTGAAGTTATCAACAGGACCCTACTCCAAGGAATCAAGAAAAGACTTGCCGAGGAGAATAGATGGTGGGCTGACCAGCTCCTCAATGTTCTTTGGGCCTATCGAACGACCGCACGAACACCAATAGAAGAAACTCCGTTTTTCATGACATATGGATCAGAAGCCGTCATCTCGATAGAAATTGGGATTCCATCGATGCGAGTGCAATCTTTTGAACCAAGTAACAATGAAGAAGGCTTGCGGATGAACGCAGACTTGGTTGACGAAGCCCGGGACAGAGCCCAAATTCTTTTAGCTGCGTACCAGCAGAGGACAGCTCGATATTACAACTCTAGAGTTTGAAACCGAAGCTTCAAACTCCATGATCTTGTTCGATGAAAAAGTGAAGTGTCTCGTCCTCGACACATAGGAAGCTCATTCCAAATTGGGAAGGCCCATATAGAATCCGAAGAGTTTGCTGGATGGGCACTTTTAAGCTCGAAGAATTAGATGGCAAGCTGGTACCTCATACTTGGAACGCAGATAACCTCCGCAAATTCTATAAATGAAATGTAACCGCAGAAAGTAAATGATTAATAAAATTCGAAGTTTGAAGAAAAATTCTGAAGTTTCATTAAGTTAAAAAGAGAGATACAAAATTAGGTGTTGTCGGCCTTGAAAATGCAAAAAGGTAGAAAAAAAATCTATCCTAAGGAGAAGGGGCCTCTTGGGCCTCGCCTCCTTCTGCATCCTGGGCCTTACTCTCTCCTGCCTCTGGGGCCCCCTGGACGCTAGTTGTGGCAGTGTCCTCCGCGTCACCACCAGCTGCAGTAGCATCTGAATCTCTTGATAAGGCCCCCAGGTCAAGACTGAAAAAATCAATCTCCGGATAAAGGGACTTAGCCTTCCTCCGGGCCTCATTAAAGCTCGTCAAAAACTGATTCCCGACCTCCTCCAGTAAAGCCTCCTCCCTCTCGGTGACCTTAGAGAACTCATTCTCTTTCACCGCTGCCTTGGCGACCATCTCCTCTATTCGGCCCTTAGCAGCTCATTCTCCTTCCTTATAGCTTCTTCGGCCCGACGGTAACGGTCCCTCTCCATGATTGCAGTATCCTTAGCTCTCTTGGCAGCCTCCAGGGAGGACGACAAGGCCTGGAAAAACTCCCGGGTCTCCTCCAGCTTGAACTCGATCTTTGCTAGGCGCTCGGCCATATCAGCACTTCGTCTAGCAAGGATCCCACCAAGAACCCCAGCCTGAAATAAAGGCACTGTTAAACGAAAAGTTAACAAACTAAAGAACCAGGGCGAAGGAAAGAAACCATACCTGGGAAAGAGTGGTCTTTGTGGCCGAGCAGAGCGCCTCAAAAGGCTTCGTCGAGATCTCCAACATATCACGGGGAGGGATTCCCATGATAAGATTTTTGTGAGCAATCTTAAGGTGCTCGAACACGGGGTATCCACCCTCAATGCCCACTGTGGCGTGAAGATGGCTGTTGCCCCAGGCCCCTCCCTCGACGAAGAGGGTCCCGGGGGAGGAGTGGATGCGGCAGGATCTGCCATCTCCTAAGGAATTGGAGGCCTCTGAGGACTCTCCACCACAATAGGCACCGGAGCTAAAGCCCGAGCCTTTTTCTTCTGCTCTTGACCAGAGCCACCTGCCTCCGCAGCCCTCTTCTTTTCTCGGGCCATACATTTGACCCTCTCCCTTGCCAAGGCAACTACCTCCATCTCTGCACAAAGAATGGGTGTTAATGACTTGGAATAAAAATCAAAATTACAATAAACTAAAAAACTAAGGGCTACTATACTCTAGGTTCGAGGGGAGGCTGAGAGGGCAAAGGCCGCACCTGTGGAGTTCTTCGTTATCTCTAAGTACATCGATATCCAAGGGCACGACCAACATCGCTTTCAACGTCTCCTATTCTCGGTGCAGGAGGTGCGGCCTCTTGCACTTGCCAACACGCTAAGGGCTCTAATTGAGAGGGATTTCAAAGCTATCAGCACTACGAATGAAGAAGAAAGCCCTCTTCCTCCTCTTTATAGAAGAAGGCTTATTCTTCAATACCTTCTTCCTCCACATCGAGCTCACAATAACCCACCTTGAATGGCCGAGCAGGGCTAGCTGGAAGTGGGCTTTGAACACGTTAATGTTCATTACCCCTCCCACCTTCTGGCACACGATGATGAATGCTAGGATCAGCTGGATGGAGTTGGGCACCAGCTGACTCAGCGCGATACCAAAGTATCTGAGCACCGAGCAGAAGAACGGATGGAGAGGGAATCTAAGCCCGGCCTTCAGCTGATGTTCGTAAACACACAACTCGTAAGGCACCTAGCACGGGAGGGCATCACAAGCCCTCTCCTCTCCTTCTGGTGCCTTCATATGGTACTCCATGGGGATTCTATACTTAATTCTCATCCCCACGAGCTCAGCCTCTTTTACCATACTTGAGATAGAGTTCGCTTCGAACGTCCACTCCTCCCTCTCAGTATCTATGGCGTTATCCCTGATGGTCATTGACACCCGGACATCTTCATCTCTAGATGATTCTCCATCCTCGTCCTCCTATCCTTCTCCTCTATAAGGCATAAGGGCAAGAGCCCTATCTCGAAGGGCCACCTCCAGAGAAGAGACTTCGTCACTGGAAGAAACACCTATTGTTTCCTCCAACTCTCTCGACGGAGCCCCATTAATATCACTATCATCAGACATTTTACTCACCAATAAAACTTATAGGATGACTCCTAAGAATACCGAGCGCTCTCGAACTGATTCTTACTAAACTTATGCTTTCAAGACCTCTCAAAATGCAAGTGAGGATTGAAATAAGGAGGGATTCTCATATATAGAGGCTGTGGTAGTAGAACCGAGGAGTATTAACTTAGCACTCCAAACGAAGCGACGCACCCTTTATTGTCACCCAAGTGCCGTTTCCATACCCCGAGGTGCCAGCTGTCATTAAAACAAAAGCCCTTTACTATGCCCAACGCGCTGCCATTTAATGACAGTCGCCCTTATTTATTACACCCGTAAAAGAAGAACATATGGGCCCAAGACAAAGAAAAAGCCAATAAGGCCCAAAACAAAAGCCCATGAGCGCAAGATGGAAGAAAACTCATGAGCACGATTCGCCAAGTCCAAGCGTATGAGTTGCTTGTCATACACTCGGCTTAATCTCTCCAAGTCCGAACGTATGAGCTACTTTTCAAACGCTCGGCTAGTTTCTCCAAGTCCGAGCGTATGAGCTGCGTTGTATACACTCGGCCCAGATTCTCCAAGTCCGAGTGTATGAGTTGCTTTGCATACACTGGGCCTAGATTCTTCAAGTCCAAACGTATGAGCTGCTCTGCATACACTCAGCCCAGTCCGAGCATATGAGCTGCTTTGCACACACTCGGCCAAAATTTGCCAAGTCTGAGCGTATGAGTTGCTTTGCATACACTCGGCCAATATTCGCCAAGTCCGAGCGTATGAACTGCTTGTCATACACTCGGCCTAATATCTCCAAGTCCGAGCATATGAGCTATTTGTCAAACACTCGGCCTAGTTTCTCCAAGTCCGAGCGTATGAGCTACTTGTCAAACGCTCGGCCTAGATTCTCCAAGTCTGAGCATATAAGCTGCTCCGCATACACTCGACCTAGTTTCTCCAAGTTCGAGTGTATGAGCTGCTCTGCATACGCTCGACCTAGATTCTCCAAGTCTGAGTGTATAACCTGTTCTGCATACACTCGGCCCAGTCCGAGCATTTGCATACGCTCGGCCAAGATTTGCCAAGTCCGAGCGTATAAGCTGCTTGTCATACGCTCAGCCTAGATTCTTCAAGTCCGAGCGTATGAGCTGCTCTGCATACGTTTGGCCCAGTCTGAGTGTTTGCATACACTAGGCCAAGATTTGCCAAGTCTGAGCGTATAAACTGCTTGTCATATGCTCGGCCTAATCTCTCCAAGTCCGAGTGTATGAGCTGTTTGACATACGCTCGGCCTAATCTCTCCAAGTCCGAGCGTATGAGCTGCTTTGCATACGTTCGGCCAAATTTCTCCAAGTCTGAGCGTATGAGCTGCTTGTCAAATGCTCGGCCTAGTTTCTCCAAGTCCGAGCGTATGAGCTGCTTGTCATACACTCGACCTAATCTCTCCAAGTCTGAGCGTATGAGCTGCTTGTCAAACGTTCGGCCTAGTTTCTCCAAGTCCAAGCGTATAAGCTGCTTTGCATACGTTTGACCCAGATTCTCCAAGTCCAAGCGTATAAGTTGTTTGTCAAACACTCAGCCTAGATTCTCCAAATCCGAGCGTATGAACTGCTCTACATACGCTCGGCTTAGTTTCTCCAAATCCGAGCGTATGAGCTGCTTTGTATACGCTCGGCCTAGATTCTCCAAGTCCGAGCGTATGAGCTACTCTGCATATGCTCGGTCAATATTCGCCAAGTCCGAGCGTATGAGCTGCTTGTCATACGCTCAGCTAAATTTCTCCAAGTCCAAGCGTATGAGTTGCTTGTCGCATGATCGACCTAGTTTCTCTAAGACCGAACGTTTGAACTGTTCCTCAAACGCTCGACCAAGTTTCTCCGAGACCGAGCGTTTGAACTGTTCCTCAAATGCTCGGCCAAGTTTCTCCGAGACCGAGTGTTTGAACTATTCTTCAAACACTCGGTCAAGTTTCTCCAAGACCGAGCGTTTGAACTGTTCCTCAAACACTCGGCCAAGTTTGTCCAAGACCGAGCATTTGAACTTTTCCTCAAACGCTCACCCATGATTCGCCAAAATCAAGCCCTTATTTTATGGAAAGCAAAGTTTAAAAGCAGGAAAATAGCATATGCAAAGCAAGGATTGAAGGAAGGATATTTTATTAATTTTTCAAAAGGATTACAACAGAAACTCTAATGACCTCGAACTACAAATAAAAGAGGACCCTAACGGCGTCGAAGTACAAAGAAAAAACCAACAATTCTGGCCGGGGACAGCCCAGGACAAGAACAACCTCAGCCTCTTTGTCCTCTGTGGTGGGCTGCTCTCATCCTGAGCCTGGATGTTCTTCCCCTACGGGGGGGTTACCCCATGCTGGACATTCTTCTTGCCTGCTCTGCTGCTCCCCCTCCAAGGCAGGCTCCTCCTCCTCCTCAGGCTCCAATAGATTGAGAACCAAGAAGTCCATCTCCTTATACATGACCTCGGCCCTCCTCTTGGCTTCCATAAACCCCTCAAAGAACTGTTGACTCCCCTCCCTCTCCAGGACCATTACCATCCGAGCCTTGGGATTCTAGTTCTAAACTCTTAAACTAAACTCACTTTGGTTTGAAATAGAGACAACATAAACCCCCTTTTATAAGAAGGGAAAACACATTCAACGAGGGCACTTAATGCAAGCACAGAAAAAGAGGGGACCTTTAAGATCCTAAGGCCACTCACACACTCCCCCAGACAGTTTCTCGCTTCCCAAGGGAGAAAAATTCGTTCCCAAAAGCTGCTATTTCCCCGAAAAATGGCTCCTGACATTTGAGACAAGACATGTATCACATCTGCCGCAACAACCCCAGGATTGGACACCCAGAGCTCGACAGCTGAAAAGACGGATCACCTTACGTATGCTAGGCTCGGCTCTCTCAAGACATGGCACACCACCCCTGTCTTGAAAAAGACCATACCTTGCAATACTTCCTTAAGCACATAAATGTACTAAAAGAAGTGGGAGGTCTGTGATGTAGCCCATAACACTCCATCCCAATAAGAAACCTTGTGACGTAGCCCATAACACCTCGGCCTAATAAACCTGACACATGGGCCCGGAAGCCACCTATAGGGCAGTGCCACGTGTCGAGCCCCTTAAGACAAGGTTGAGCACACGTGGAACGGGCAGTTCACACAATCGCCATTTCAAAGCATGGTTTAGCGACCTAACTCTCCTGCAACACGTGACCCCTGACACGTGCCATCAACTGATCACGCGATTAAGGCCTAACCTCTGAAGGCAGAGACGACATGGGCAAGGCCATACCTCCCCACGTGGGCAATACCTGCTCGGGGGACTATAAATAAATGAGGGCATGAAATTCATAATACACACTTATTTATTTACACTAAAGAACTGCTTTAAGTTTAAGCACTCGACCTTGGCCTACCTTAAGTTCTCATTCTAACTTAAGCATCGGAGCGCCCTCAGAGGTCTCCTCTTCCCCTCCTTCTGAGGGTTCTTAGTTCACCGTTATTGCTTGTGCAGGACCACTTCAACACCCATGCCACGTTAGCCCCTAGGCCACATCAGCACCTAGGCCACTTCAACCCCAGGCCACGTCAGCAATAACGATTTTACGGCATCAACAATCTTTATTTATGTGGAAAATAAAAATAATGGATCCCATTAAAAATCATTCAAAAAGTTAATGATATTTTTAAAAAGTGGTTGTGATTCATATTCTACTTTTAAAATTAAAATTTTTTTTTTTACTTTGGAAATAAGACTTTGACGAAAAGATAATGAAACTCAAGTCTTATGCAAAGTTTTGAAGGTAATTACTTGACCAAAATAAATGTATTTTTGCATAACATAAACGAACATCTTATATATTTGTTTTATTCGGAAATTCATTTGTTTTTTTGCGACGTTTGGGTTTCGATTAAAGCATACTTAAAGTTTGTAATTTAAATTGTTTCAAGCATGTTTTAAGTTACATTCTTTAATCCAAACTTAAACATCACTTTTAAGATCAATTGAAAAGACCAAAAGACTATGACGACGTTTGGTATGTTTTTAAAGTTTGATTTAATCTCTATAACTTAAATCTAAGTCAATTTATGTGGAAAACTTGGTTGTATGTTTTTAAAACTTGATTTAATCTAACAGATTAAAACCATTTTTAATACCAAATCAAACGTGGCCTATATGACCTTATTTGGCGCACAAATTAAAGTGAAAAAAAATCATATAATCCCATCAAACACAAGATAGGTGAGATGGGGTGAATAATGATTTCAACTTTCTCCATGACATTTTGTTTTGGTAGTATATTTTCTACATGACAATGATAGATCATAAACCATGTTAAAAAGAAAACATAATTATAACATATAATGTAACACAAGAAAGTTTAGTATATCAATATGATTGTTATTATTGCTGGTAAATATTATGGTCATAATCATTATTTTATATGATAAAGAGTATAATTTTCAAAGCTCATTATTATGATGAACATAAAATAACAGAATCATGTAGGTGCAAATGGAAGGAATGTGCATGAGGTCTAATGAGAGGTTTTTATTTGTATTAGGTGTAAAATTTATTTTTATATTTAGATAAAAATTTGATTGGTAATTTTTAAAATTTTTATTGATAATATCAATTAATTATATATAAATATTATTGATAAAAAATTTTAAAATTATTAATTAAATTTTCATTTAATACAAAAATGTGTTTTACATATGATAATTCTCTATCATAATAGAGATTTGAAGGAGATAAGCATGAAGAGAACTATATATATATATCCTTGGTGGGTGAGATCAAAGGATTTATAAGTAGCCACGTGGCAGCATCTAAAGCCATAAAAAAGTGTGAAATCCGACAAATTAACCAAACTTGATGAGAGAACACATGGGAATGTATTGTCTTGATTAGAACATGACTCAAAGTCCTCACATGAAAGGGTCAACCCAACCATGAAGCCTTAAATACTTTATTTTTAGGAAACAGAGGCATGAGACATTGGTTAGGTAGTCAGCAGTTACTCGTCGGTGGATACAATCAGCACTGGATTTTATAATATGCAGTTTATACTTTATTCACTATGCCCATCTCAATAGCAACATATTATACCAATTATTATTATCATTATTCCCCTTAAAAATATTATTATTATTATTATTTCATAAAAAATATCAATTAATAAAAAAATTAAAACACACATTTATACACCAAGCAAAGTTTTTTAAAAGAAAATTCTCACATTTTGTTACTGATTATTATTATTAATTTTTTAATTTATAAAAATGAACTAATCTACTCCCAACTTCACTCACTCATGCAACAATTGTCTTTACTCATAAAGTCATAATGGAGTTCTTGAGGAATTGAACTCAAGAGCTCAAAGACATCCAAGTACGTTTAACTTGAAACGATCACGATAAAAAAATAGACATGAAAATAACATTTTACCTTTTAGAGCAGTGATATTAGGGCTACAAAATTATAAAAAAAATATAAAATGAATTTCACGATTAAAAGTCAAAAACTCATTATATATCTTTTTTCCTCCTCATGTCATTTAATGGTGAGATTGACTCTAATGCCGGTTAAAACACTGTTTTGACACCTGTTATGTTTTAACCGAAAATTTTCATTTAAATGGTTGTTTCGTGACGACCAATATCATAATGTATACTTTACTCGAGCAAAAAAAAAAATCCTTGTACTATACTATTTCTTTTGTCCCATATATATTGGTATGCATAGAAAATCTATTTTTTTTAAAGAGATATAATAATTAATACTATAACTCATTAAATTATAACTTATTTTACATAAATGCATTTATTTAATACTTATATTCAATGGTAGAGTTGTCTAAAAAATCTAAATTTAAGGATAATTTTAAAAACTTAAACTAAATTAAACTTTTTCTTTTCAAAATAAAAAAAATAATATGGATCATCACAAAAAAAAATACTCATCAATATATATATGGGACAAATTTAGTCGTATACTTCACCAAATCCAGACATTAGCCTATTGATCAGGTCCAATAATTTGAACGACCCAGTTACCAGAATTGGATTAGTCCGGCCAGGTGCATATTGGAAAATATTAACACCATTAATACAATGAGCCCATCAAAACGTGGCCCAAAATTTTCTTGGGTTGAACACCTTAAAACAAATCCATTGATGTGAATTTGGGGATCAAATATCTTGAAACTGAGGAAAAGAGCAGCCTAAACTGCAGCATTCACTTGAACTTGCCCCACAGCCTCAGCTAATAATGAGTACTTTTGTATTTCGCTATGCTTTAAGTATATACTAATACCATCATCTCTTCTGCCAGTTGATAGAAACTCACCACCATTCATCTTTCTCCGGTTCAAACTTTCGTCTCCAACAATGTGTCAACAACTAAACAAGATTCATTTCACAAGACATTGGTGAGAATGCTCGGTTCAAACAAAGGCAACAACTTCATGTAAGTTTCTCAGATGGTGTAAAAAAATTCATTCAACTATTGTTCAAAAAAAGAGAACTAATTCTGTCTGTAAATTGAATACTACCTCCCCTCCTAGTCACTCAAAAACTCCATTCTTGCTCCTACATGTTCAACAAATGGTGTAAACTGGTGATACAATTGAACTAAGCAAAAATATCTTCAGTTAAAAATGATTGTTCGCCATCGATACAAGTTTCAGGTGGGCATTGAAGCTGCTCATAGTTGAGCTGTCTAGAAGCTTCATACAAAGCAATGCCAACACTTACTGAGAGATTTAAACATCTAACATAAGTTTCAACCATTGGAATCCGAATGGTCCCACCACCAAATGTTTTTCTTTTGCAGTCTACCAGTGCTTCAGGAGGTAGGCCACTTGTTTCTGAGCCGAAAATGAGATAATCGCCTTTCCTGTAGGAGAAATCCTGCACAAATCGTCTATAAGTCGTGGCACAACTTAAAAACTTTATTTTTATACCGTAAGGTGGGGTGCTATTAGAAAATTCTAGCTTTGTCTGAAATTTATATTTCAGCAAGATTGATCGGACGATTAAGATTTTTGGTTCCTTCCACAATTACAAAAGACAAAATTTGCAGTAGGAGGCAAAAATGGCGAGAGAGAATTGAAATAGCAAAGCAATTAGGAAACAATCTAACATTGATTGAAGAACAAACAATTATTTCATTGATGAGTTCAAATTTAAAGGAAGACTACACTCGCAATCAATTGAGAATATTACACTTGCAATTGATTGAGAATATTTGCTAACAACTAATGAGAACTTGATCAAACACCTTGCTTGAAGCTTATACCCGGGTGACTTGCAACTTGAGAGACTCAAGTGTTGAGACTTTATGAGAAACTTGCTTTGACACTTGCTCAAACTACTAGAAATTTCTAAGAGCTAACAAGAACTCTGCTAACAGCAACCAGAAACTACTTGATTTCGGAGGTTCATCTTGATTTGATTTGATTGTTGTTGAGAGTTTGGTTGTGTTTTGAAGTGTGCTAACAGCTAACAGAAACTACTTGTAAAGAAAGTATCTATTGAAAAGGGTTTTCCACCTCTTTCTGAGATTAAGCAGAGTCAAGATTCTGTACCAATAGAAAGCACCTTATAAAATGATTTAACATCAAGCACCCTTGGCTTTAAAGTCCACTTAGCTCTATCCTCCTAATAAAATCCACCGTGTCCATACACCATATCAAAGAAGAATCAAGACTCTGATTCCCAATCTTAAACATTTCAAGTGAAGCAACCTCTCACACCATACCTCCATCACCCGGTACCATATTAGAGCAACTAACATTACCATGTCTTTATCCCTAGAATGGAGAAGAGCTCCAGAAAACGGGAACTCAAGAAAGAGTTCGTACTTCGCACACCAAGAATCATGCCAAGACCATGTAGATGCACCATTACCAACATTGAAATGAATATAAGGAGACAATTCATTCCACCCTTTTCATCCACTCCATAACCCTTTCCTATACTTCATGCCAAACTTACCGTCAATCACTGATGGAGACCAGGCCCAACCAAGCTTGGCCCAAACCTATTCGAGGGGCACCCACAAGATATCTTGAGCTTACGCTTAGTCTTAGTCTTAGTCTTAGTCTTAGTCTTTATAATTATTTTTATTATTTATTTTAGAGTTCTCTTATTTGCAGAGTCCTTATTAGGGTTAGCTTATTTTTTAGTATAACTATCTGATTGCATTACATTCTAGGACAACTTTGATATTGAATAAAATATAGTGAGGTCAGATTTCTTCTTCCCAATGGTAGCCTGATTTTCTGTTCCAATCCCCAGGTCTCCCTGGTTTCTTTCTCATATGTTCTACATCAATTTTGGTATCAAAACCTAAACACAGCCAAACACGTCCTTAGGCCAAAACAGATTTAACGGAGATTCATCCGTTTCCGATGATCTCTAGACCTCGCTGCCACCACCATTGGACTCGCCGTCCTGAGTCGACCATAACCCGAGAATCTCAGAGGCATCCGCCACGCACCGCCTCTACCACTCGCCACCACCAGAGCTTCCGACGGCGCCGTTAACCCATCCACCTAGATCAGAACTGGCTGATCTACCCATGCTTGGGCCCCACGCGGCACGACCACGTTCGAATCGCCCGGAACTGCCATTGACAGTCGCGCCTTTGCTTCGCCGATCTCCTGCGTCCGACGCCGTTCCTCCGCACCGTTGCCTTTGGTACCACCGCCGACCTCCGACGACCTAACCCAGTAGACCCTAGATGCCGACGTCAGCCTTGTTGACGATCCCTTCTCTACCGCAACCCAAAATCACAAGTCTCTCTGTTAACAGAGATTTGAGTGTGATTCTATTTTAAAATTTTATTTTATTTAAAAAATAAAAAAAGAAAGAGTGGAAAAAAAATTCACATTCACTAAACTCTTGTTTGACCAGGCACTTATTCCTTTAGTTTGCCGGGGGTTGATTGCACGTGTTTAGGATTGCACCACTTAAACCCAACTCTCGTAGTCTTCCATCAAGGTAAATTAGACCTCACGAAAGGTACGAGCCTTCACTTGATATTGTTTTAACATTCCTATCTTTTGGTTAATCAGTAATTAGTAGTTAGATAAAAAAAAATTACTTCTTGTTAGGTTCTTTCTTTACTAGTGGTCATCCTTATGGTTGTAAGTTATTTACTTATCGTTTTGAATAGGATTTTCGGCAATCCCTTAATTTTACACCAGTCCCAATCACAACAAAAAAACAACTCTCAAAGACCTTGATGACAAACATGAGAACTTAGTTAAACGATTCAATGCCTTTGAAATTGAAGTAGGCCATCAAGTCCAGACCATAGAGATAGAATTGACCACCTTGTGGGGTGAAGTAAGCAAACTCAGCAGTCAGCTAAATACAAATCACAATGAGGTGCTTAGGGCCCTAGCCTCTTTCAGCAAACAACCCATAGGATCAGGTGTCGCAACCCAGGAAACAACTACTAGTCGAGGTCTTATAAGGGCACCCCTAGACGTTCCCCAGGGGCATTACCATTAAGGAGCCCAATTGTCAGCCTTATAGAGAAACACACACCCAAGTAGAAACCATTCCAGTTGCGTATGGTAGAGCTACCTTAGAGAACGTTTCAGGGGAGAGTCTTTCGACACTACGGGTCTGTTTCATGATAATCCACTACTGTAGGTGAATATATGAACCGTTTTGAAGAACTCACATTGAAATGTAATCTACAGGAAGAGACAATGGCTGTTGTCTCTAGGTTTATCAATGGATCGATAGTTGATCTTAAAAGAGAGGTTAGTTTGCTATCCTCGAGTCATTGGAGGGGGCCTTTCAATTATCTCTCAAGTATGGTGAGTATTTTAAGCAGTCTACGCTGCGGTGTGGCACTTTCCAAGTTGGGGAGTACCGAAAAGAAAATCTAAGTCTAGTGGAATTCCCCATGTTAGGGGAAATCCCAACCCTACAGAGAAAACTAATCTGCTTACGGGAAAAGAGGGTGCAACGAATGGTCCATAACCATTTAAAGCCGACATTGAGTGTTTTAATTGTCACGGTCGAGGTCACATTTCCTCACGTTGTCCCCACCGGACGTTGACCTTAGGTCGGGAGACTGAGGAGTCCCAAGAGAAAGGGTATGATGACGAGGGTATAGAAGAGGCCCTTGAGGAAGAATATGACAGGCATGAAGAAGAAGTTGACGAATATGAAGATGGCGTCGTAGTTAGTGTCATGAGATGCATATTGTCAGGCCCTATTGCAAATGAAAATACTTAGAAGCGCACCAGTATTTTCCATACTTAAGTGTGGTTTGGGTGTGCAAGATTGTTATTGACGGAGGTAGTTACTTGAATGTGATTGCGAATCGGCTATGACCAAACTAAAACTTAAACCGGAACCACATCCTCAACCATATCGAGTAGCTTGGATAGATAAGACTTCCTTACTCGTTACAGAGAGGTGTCAGGTTCGAATACAGATGGGTGAGTATGTAGGGGAAGTGTGGTGTGATGTCCTACCTATGGATGTCGCTGAGGTGTTATTAGGTTGTCCTTGGATTTATGACGTAGATGCGACTATGGAAAGGAAAATACATTTGTTTTTAGGCATAACGGGAAGAACATCACTTTGAAGCCGGCACGACCTAAGGAAAATGACAAAAAGTTAAAGAGTCAGTCCTCATCTGAGGTAGATGAGATGAAGAGTCTCCACCTAGTAACACGTAGGGAGTTCGAGAAAGTTGGTGAAGAGTCTGGTCTCCTGTTAGCTCTAGTGCTCAAAGAGGTTACCTCGAGTACACCTGGCCCAACCATTGACCTACCTCCTGATGTCAGTAAACTATTGTCCGAATTTTAGTGTCAGTAAACTATTGTCCGAATTTTAGGATATAGCCCTGGAGGAGTGTCCCGATGAGCTACCTCCCATGAGAGATATTGAGCATGCCGTTGCTTTAGTCCTAGGATCTCAATTGCCGAACTTACCATATTATCGCATGAACCCTAGTGACCGTGCTGAAATGAATAGGCAAGTGGAGGGTCTTTTGAGTAAAGGATTCCTTCGAGAGAGTCTTAGCTCGTGTGTTGTCCCTGTATTGTTTAACCCCTAAGAAAGATGGAACCTATAGAATTTGTTTAGACAGTCGCGCAATCAATAAGTTCACTGTTAAGTATAGGTTTCCCATCCCGCGTCTTGAGGATATGTTGCATTTGATAGCAAGAGCTAAGTGGTTTTCCAAAATTGATCCGCGCATTGGATATCATCAGATTCGCACTAGGCCAGAAGATGAGTGGAAGACTGTTTTTAAGACTGAATGGTCTCTATGGGTGGACAGTGATGCCATTTGGACTAACTAATGCTCCGAGCACCTTTATGCGAGTGATGACTCAGGTCTTACGCCCTTTCCTAGGCAAGTTTTTGGTGGTCTACTTCGATGATATCCTTATTTATAGTCGATCCCGAAGACACATATTGGTCACCTTTGATTGGTGTTAAAAAAGAGTCAAGGTGAGTACGCCTTACCTTTTATATGTGTATTTAAAATACATATATATGAATTGAGCAATAAAGAATAAAAATATTATCTATTTTGATAAGTATAAACTCTAGAAATCTTATGAAGAATAATTATGAGCTTTGGTATGAAAATAGTAAGAAATTATGTTATGGAAAAATTGATATGAGCAGAGAATTAATTGTGTAAGATGTGAGCATTGAAATGATTCAAAGTGGTTGTGTTGAGGATTTGTGATGTGTGAAATTATAATGAATGTGCTTGGTTGAATTAGTATGAAATGTGATATGAATGGTGATGATTGCTTGTATACATATCACTTTATGCATTTTACATTATAACCTTGTTTGACGGTATGTTATTGAGGGCGAAGTGATGGGTGAGGCTGATAGGTCCCTTCCCACAAGGGGTGTAAGGGTACCAAATGGATATTGGATGAGTAGGACCCGACCCGGATCAATGGGGGTTCCGAATATTTGATATGATGATTGGACGTACCGGTATGTGGGGAGACGTCCATGTGATGATGATATAGCCCAGTGAGGGGCCGCGATTGATTGTGCATTTATTGCCTTGCTTTATACAACATGTCATTACATTTCATGGACATATTGAGATGATTAGTCCATGAGGGGCGTATGATATGATTGACCCATGGGGGGCATTTGATATGATTGGCCCATGGGGGACATGTGTTGTGCTTGGACCGAAAAAGGGCATGATTGTGGTTGTAGGAATGTAAAAGTGTTGAGATGAAGTCTTCTCTGTTTGCTTTGGCTTGTGTGGTATAATTATACTAAGAGTTGTTCATAGTTTGTGAATTTAGAAAGTTTGTCAACCCTAGCATAAATGGATTTATGATGGTATAAGAAATAGAAAAAATTACTTGGAGAAAATTTAAAGGATTTAATTGGAGGATAATTAAGAAAAATATCACTTGTACCTAGAAGCCATAATAAATGTTAGCTATAATTAGATAAAAAGATAATTCCTCCAAAACGATTACTTCTCATAAGGTGTGTCTTACTGAGCTTTTGGCTCATCCTTTTATTGTTGTTAACCTTTCAGGTATTATTGGAGACTTGCAAGTCAAGTTGAAGAAGCCAACTTAAGGCTTTTGTCGGTGGCATCCTCACCTTTGAGAGTTTTTGTTAGGACTTTAAGTTTGGATTGGGATTAGTCTTTCTAAAAACACATTTGTAGTGGGGGAGTTTTTTTTTTATTATTTGTGTCTAGTTAAATTTGTTGTGTTGTAAAGATTGTTAGTGACGAAATTGAAATTGTATGATTTGAATTGTTTTGACTGAACACTTGTATTCTTGGTGAGTTATGTGTGATTGCATGTAGGTCGGGGTGCTCGGGACTGAAAGGTAATGATACCTTCTCAAGTAGGGCCCACCCGGGGATGAGTCGTTACAATTTTGGTATCAGAGCTTTAGGTGGAAGGTCTTGTAGACTTAGTTGTATGATCCATGTTGCATGGGGAGGTTATAGGAAGTTGATTGTATAAAGTTAGAGAGGATGCCGTTTAGGAGTTAAAACCAATAGCGGTTCAAGTGAGGGTAATGTGTCTTGAGACCTAAGCTGAATTGGTTTGTGTGTGATTGTTGTGTGGAATTAATGTTGTTTGATTGAATTTTGTATGGTATGATATTGTTAATGATGCTTAGATGAGAATATTTGATGAAATGTGTGATTAATGTGTGTTCCTTATGCAATTGTGAAGGTTTTGGAATGTGGTTGGTGAATTTTGGTAAGGTTAAAAAGTAAAGATTGAAAAACGATCTTTTAAGAGATTAAGTAGTTAAAGATTTTGTCTTGATTACGCAAGCATTGATAATTGATGGACTATTAGTTAAAAAAGGGACTTGGAATAATTATTTGATTGTTGAATTATACTAAGATGGTATATTATGTAGAATTATGCACAAATGTTTGATTGTTAATTTTTTTTTTTTCTCTTGATATATTAATAGATTCTAATAATTATAATTGATGATTGTGAGGTTCGAATATAGATGGATGAATGTGTAGGGGACGTGTGGTGTGATGTCCTACCTATGGATGTCGCTGAGGTGTTCTTAGGTCGTCCTTGGATTTATGACGTAGATGTGACTAACCATGGAAAGGAAAATACATTTGTGTTTAGGCATAACGGGAAGAACATCACTTTGAAGTTGGCACAACCTAAGGAAAATGACAGAAAGTTAAAGAGCCAGTCCTCATTTGAGGTACATGAGACGAAGATTCTCCACCTAGTAACACGTAGGGAGTTTGAGAAAGTCGGTGAAGAGTCTGGTGTCGTGTTAGCTCTAGTGGCCAAAGAGGTTACCTCGAGTACACCTGGCCCAACCACTGACCTACCTCCTGATATCAGTAAACTATTGTCCGAATTTCAAGACGTAGCCCCGGAGGAGTTGCGCGATGAGCTACCTCCCATGAGACATATACAGCATGCCATTGCTTTAGTCCCAGGATCTCAGTTGCCGAACTTACCATATTATCGCATGAACCCTAGTAACCATGCTGAAATCAGTGTTTTTAAAGGCGTTTCTGGGGCGCGCACCGAGACATTTTTGGGCAAAAACGCCCCAGGGCGTAAGTATCATGAGGCGGTCGCTTTTTGGGTCTGGGCATTCGTCCAGACCCGGGGCGTACACCTTTTACGCCCGGGCGTTAAGGCGTACCCTCAGTGCAATTTTCAGACAAGAAGTGATCAAATGCCAACCAAAACAGATTAAAGGAAAAAAAACCGATAGAATAAAAAACAGAATACAAAGTCAAAGGAAAAGGAAAATGAGTGAAGAAAAACAAAGAATCATGAAGTGATCAGATACCTCAAGAGACATCGAAATCATCTTTGTCAGCAGAGTCGCTGCCGCATATGATGATTTTCAGACGAAGTGGATCTTTCCAATTTTTTTTTTCAATCTCGTTATCTGTTTGTGTGTTACCTCTCTCTCAGTCTTCACTCAATTCTCTACCCTCTGCTCTCTACTCTGTTTCTCAGAGAAGTCACTCTATTGGCAATTGTTATTTGTAACAAAGGGATGACGGACCTCAAAAAGGATACTTAAATCTAAATGAGTCTTTGTGTTTGAGTCCGCCACTTATTACCTGTTAAGTTCTATCACTTTATGTCCTGTCTGTTGAGAGAAGGCTTAAAAAAAGAATAAAAGAAAGATGTTGCTGGGAAAGAGAGTAAGAGACCACGCGATGTTGCTGGGAAAGAGAGTAAGAGACCACGCGATGTTGCTGGGAAAGAGAGAATAAGAGACCACGTTCACAATTAAAAAAAGAGTAAAAAAAATAAGTCAAATCAAATCTTTAATCTTTCTTCTTTTTATTATTTTTTTAAAAAAATAAGTATAATTTTTTTATATGATTTATATGGCAATTAAATTAGACAACAACTCCATAATTAAATACAAAAAAAAAATGTAAATATCTTTTTATTTTATCCAACCGTTTGGTCACGAGATTTGGGATAAGTTATATTTAGTCTAGTTCGTATGATCTCGTTAAGTAGTTGTTTAGAATATAATTTATTTATATTATTTTAATTTTTTAGTATTTTTATAATTTTATTAATATTATTTTATTCAAAACGCCCCAATGTTTTAAAAGGCTTACGTCCCAACGCCTCGGGACTTACGCCTCACCTCATTGAGGCAAAACGCCTCGCCCAACGCCCTCGCCTATGAAAACACTGGCTGAAATGAATAGGCAAGTGGAGGGTCTTTTGAGTAAAGGATTCCTTCGAGAGAGTCTTAGCCCATGCGTTGTCCCTGCATTGTTTAACCCCTAAGAAAGATCGAACCTATAGAATATGTTTAGATAGTCGCGCAATCAATAAATTCACTTTTAAGTATATGTTTCCCATCCCGCGTCTTGAGGATATGTAGGATTTGATAGCAGGAGCTAAGTGGTTTTCCAAAATTGATCCGCGCATTGGATATCATCAGATTCGTATTAGGCCAGGAGATGAGTGGAAGGTTGCTTTTAAGACTCTGGATGGTCTCTATGGGTGGCTAGTGATGCCATTTAGACTGACCAATGCTCTGAGCACCTTTATGCGAGTGATGACTCAGGTCTTACGCCATTTCCCAGGCAAGTTTTTGGTGGACTACTTCGATGATATCTTATTTATAGTCGATCCTGGAGGCACATATTGGTCATCTTTGCTTGGTGTTAAAAACACTTAGGGTCGAGAAGTTGTAAGCAAATCTTAAGAAGTGTTCCTTCGACCCAAGTGCTCTTAGGATTCATTATTTCTGCGCAGGGAGTCGTTGCTGACCCCGATAAAGTCATAACTATTAGAGAATGACCGGAGCCAAAGACTATTTTTGAGGTTCGGAGTTTTTATAGGTTGGCCACCTTTTACAGAAGATTCGTTAAAGGGTTTAGCTCCATTATGGCTCCTATCACAGACTACTTGAAAAAAAAGGGGAATTTATGTCGACGGTAGCCGCATCTAGAGCCTTTGAGGATATTAAGTGTAAGACGACGGAAGCACCTATGTTAAGTCACCCAGATTTTTCTAAGGTCTTCGAGGTTGCTTGTGATGCATCTAGGATAGGACTAGGGGGGGTCTTGAATCAGGATGGTCACCTCTTTGCATACTTTAGCGAGAAACTCAATGCAGCGAAACAAAGGTATTCTACCTATGATAGAGAGTTTTACACTATTGTGCAAGCCCTTCGTCATTGGCGGTACTATCTGCTACCGTAGGAATTTGTTTTGTATTTTGATCATCAGGCTCTAAGAAATCTTAGTTCCCAAAGGAAGCTCAACAGTGGGCATGCTAAGTGGGTAGAATTTCTTCAGGAGTACATCTTTGTTCTCCACCACCGTGCAGGTGTCGAGAATAAGCTTGCTAATGCATTGAGTCGCACTATCACAGTACTACACTCCATGAGTATCTCGGTACCCGGGTTTGATAAATTAAAGGATGAGTATCTTACTTGCCCAGATTTTGGCATCATCTTTCAAGAGATTAGTGAGGGAAACCGTCAGTTCTATGTTGATTTCTTACTTAGAGACAGATATTTGTTTCAAGGAACTAGATTATGCATTCCACGTACGTCACTTAGGGATTTTCTAGCATGGGAAATGCATGTCGGAGGATTAGCCGGACATTTTGGGAAGGATAAGACTGTGGCCTTAGTTGAAGACAGATTTTATTGGCCTTCACTGAAACGGGATGTAGGTCGGATCGTGTTGCAATGCCGCACATGTTTGCAAGCTAAGGTTATAAAAAGGAATATTGGGTTATATACACCGTTACCTGTACCACATATACCATGGCGGGAGGGACCTTAGCATGGATTTTGTTCTCGGATTACCTCGGACCGTTAGAGGTTATGATTCTATCTTAGTTGTGGTTGATAGGTTTTCTAAGATGACCCATTTTATACCTTGTCACAAGACCATCGATGCTTCTCATGTAGCTAAACTATTCTTCAGGGAGATCGTTAGGCTTTATGGGTTACCCACATCTATTGTGTCAGATAGAGATGCTAAGTTTATGAGCTATTTCTGGAAGACCCTTTGGAGACTTTTTGGGACCCACTTGAGGTTTAGTTCTTCTTTTCACCCCAAAATGATGATCAATCTGAGGTTATCAATCGAAGTCTTGGAAATTTGCTTAGGTGTATTGCTCGGGATAAGCCTAGTAATTGGGATTTGTTATTACCTACTGCGTAGTTTGCTTACAATTGTTCTGTCAATAGGTCTACTGGTAAAAGTCCCTTTGAAATTGTCCTTGGCTATTCACCTCATCAACCAATTGACCTTATCCCATTGCCCCCTAATTCCTGACCTTCTGAGTCAGCCGAATCTTTTGCCTCTCACATACAAGACCTACATGTCGAAATCCGACGAAAAATCACATTGAGTAATGACATTTATAAACGTATCGCCGATGCTCATCGTAGGGATAAAGAATTTAATGAGTCGATATTCGTACTGAGCGGTACCCTAAAAAACTCTTTCAAAAAATTGTATGTCAGGGCTATTGGACCATTTCGTATCACTCGCAGACTGGCATCTAATGCTTATTTACTTGACTTACCATCTAATATGAATATTAGTTTGGTATTCAATGTGAAGGATTTGTTTCCTTACCGAGGTACCTTTGAGCCTCACGTGTTGTCTATAGGTGGAGTTGTTTCCGCACACGTGCCTCAATTGCCTAGGCCACCCCCATCGACATCAGACCGCATTACAGACATAATGGACGATCAGACAGTCATGTCGTCAGGTTTATTCTAGCATTATCTTGTTCAGTGGGAAGGAAGACCTTAATTAGATGCTATGTGGGTCATTGAAGAGGAACTTAGGCGTCTTAATCCCTCTCTTTTGGAGCATTACCAACAGTGTTACTCGTCGGAGTAGAGTTCTTTCCGACCAGGGAGGATTGATGGAGACTAGGCCCAACCAAGCTTGGCTCGAACCTATTCGAGGGGCACCCGCAAGATATCTTGGGCTTATTCTTAGTCTTAGTCTTTATAATTATTTTATTTGTTTATTTTAGAGTCCTCTTATTTGCAGAGTCCTTACTAGGGTTAGCTTATTTTTTAGTATAAGTATCTGATTGTATTACATTCTAGGACAACTTTGATATTGACTAAAATATAGTGAGATCAGATTTCTTCTTCCCCAGGGTAGCCTGGTTTTCTGTTCCAATCCCCAGCTTGGTTTCTTTCTCTTGTCTGTTCTACATCAATCACTCTCCTCAAATATACTCTTTCCCAACCCCCAATAGATTGTTCACCACTTTCCACTTCACGAAATGGTATTTAAATTACTCCGCTGTATTACTACTTATGAATCTCTTTAGGACAACCTTCTAGCAACCGAATGAGGAATTGGAAACAAGGATATGAAGTAGAGTGGGGATACACAAGGTAAGGTTGCCTTTACTAGGGACAATCTACCCCCCCCCCCCTCCTCTTTGAAAGCCAGTGCTTCTTCCATCCCATAAGCTTCTTCTCAAATTTCTCCACCATGAGATCCCACACTTTCTCCTTAAAATTAGGGTCCAAGAGGAACCCTAAATAAGTCATAGGAAGATAACCCACCTCACACCCCAAGACACAAGCTAAAAGATTACTGCCCACCACTCGCAAAACAATCAATTCAATCTTGCTTAAGTTCAGATTAAGCCCAGAAACTGCTTCAATACAAAGTAGTAAACATCTTAAATTGATAATTTGCTCAATCTCCGCACCACCAAAAAATATGATGGAATCATCAATGAAGAGAAAAAGGGAGATCACTATATATATATATATATATATATATATATATATATATATATATATATATTATCAAAACCATCAGCACTTCCTTTTCTTTCCTTTTTCAAATTTATGTACTAAAAGATCAGCAATTTAATTGAAAGGCTAAACAGCAGTGGTTTGACTTTTTCATCCTGTTTCTTGCTATTTTCTGGTGTTAAAGTTCTAACAAATTATCATTGCTGATGTTATACAAACCAATTGTGATCAGATCATCAGAATAAATCTTAAACACCATAGAGAAATAAAAAGGATGGGCAGCATACTGAATGTATTGCCGTTCCTCTTTTAGTAAAAGCCAGCAATCGCTTTTCCCCTTCCTGCAGCAAAGGACCGAAAAGGAATGGTCATACATAAAAATTTAATGTAAGGCGGGTCACTAAATCAATCAAAGATATGAGGAAAACCTGTTGCCTCAAATACTCTCGAAACTCTGCCCATGAGCTATGTACTTTAACAACTACGTATCTGTTGAATGTTAATTGTTAAAAACTGGAACATTCTCATATAGTTTGAAAGGTTTTGAAAAGCGCAGAAGGTCAGTTCTCTTTGTTGACATATATTAGGTAATATAACTTGAAAAATTTAATGGCTAGAAATCCTGAGTTTATACCAAACCCTATCCATAAAAGATCACTTTCTGTCTTTATTTATTTGAGATTTTTTTAATGGCCAAAGCATAAATAGCAAGCATGTATGGTAGAATACCCTACCTAGCCAACAATTGAAAGAGAATAAAGAATAAATATGTTAAACAGAAGATGATGCATAACTCTGAAGTAGCCTGTTAAATTTCAACCTCAAAGACAAAACAAAAAGATGTCCTTGCACATTTAAATCCCACATTGTGCAGATTGTTTTTGGAAAGATATGAGTGGATCTATAATACGACAGAAAGAGCAGTCAAACTGAAGAAAATTATTGAAAAATGACCAACAGATAAAACAGATATGCTTGGATACGGCCAATAATCTAATCCAGCACGCTTCAATTTTGAATCATCCACTTGAAATCCTAATGGCTGAAGAAGGAACACAAGCACATCAAATGGTAACAGTTATAATGGATCCTCAAAGTCATGGGCAAAATTTTTGTGTGTTTTCTGCTTATACAATATATATATATATATATATATATATATATAATAATAATAAAATTAATAAAAAACAAACTCATATGAAAGCTGGCAATATCAACCCCGACTAGATGAAGCCCAACAGCTGATGCTGCACATGTTCTTGCAATGCAACCTGTGTTTCCAGGAATCTGTCAAGGACAATACAAATCTCAGAGCCAGCCACGAGAAATTGAGGTTGTCTGCAACCCAAAAGAAAGATAAACACATTATGGCATTAGAAACACCAAATTCCACAGCATTGTTGTCTATACTTTAAGAGACAAGAATAAATTGAGAAAAATGAACAATGAAGGAAACTCTAGGCATAACCTGATAAGTGAATTAATCTGAAATACTTAGTTAAAAAAAAGGTACCAAACCCCTTGTCAATCAGTATCCAGCCAAAAAAAAAGAGAAAAAACCCCACAACACAAACAAGTATTCTTAATTTCTATAATCAGTGTCAACCAAATTGGCAAAAGATTAAAGCAACGCATACTGAAAATTCAGAGTGGGATCTATGCAATATATCTGATTTAATACACTTTCATTTAGGTCATTTAGTCAATTGCACCTATTAATAGTAATAAAAGCTGACCTCATGATTCACCAAAGACATCCTTAGGCAAGACGAGTTAATCTTAAGATACTTAACCTTACCTTGTTAAGCACATGCTTCTACTTGCCAAGTTCATATCATAATAGCTAACCCTGCAAGCAAATAGTTGATGCCTGATTTATCAGGTTTAACATTTTATTTTTGATGTACGTACCAACTTGTGCGCATTAGTAGAAACATGGGTTCATTATACTCAGCATTCTGTTCACGTTTCCACCTAACCCTTCCAATGTAGCAAGAACAGGCATATTGTAACTATGCAACCCACACAAAATGACACAGAGATCATGAAAAACTGATCATGGAAGCGCACATGTTTGAAGACACAGTGAAAGGAAATAATAAAAATGTTCAAGAATCCAATCAAATGGATATAAACATGCTGTTTACAAACATTGGCCTGTTCTTCATATTATATTAATGTCATTTTATTCACTTCTTCTCAACCACTGTCCCCATAACACACGCTCAAAATGTAGTCTCCTGGAACATATGGTTGATTTAACTACCCATGTAATATTAATGTTCTGTTAATGGCTTTTACCAGACGACGCAAGACAATAAGCCATCATGATTGTTAGTTTCACATTGATCTGGTTGTTTTCTTTTACAGGTCTGTTGACTACCTTTGTATTTATCAAAAGTACCTAGCACATGCCTCCCAAAATACATCTGAGTGTACAGCAAAAATTTTGAAAGACTGATGCTGACTTAACAAGTTACCAGTGGTGTCATCAAGCCTCCCAGAGACATGTTTCTGGGGTCTCATTTTGAAAAATAAAAGCCATCTTAAAAGGAACTCTTATTGGTAAGAAATTGTTCAATGTTGGAGAATGGATGCCACTGTGCCAACTGCCAACTTAAAGAGTTAAACCACAATCAATTTACTCAACCTGCAGCCTAACTTCACAAAGTTTTAAGCGACAGCATGCAGCTTCTCTTGATCCTAGGGGTTCCTTCTTATGCTATTGTGTTGTCTAGTCATCTAAAATACTACTTTCTAGTTTCGAATATCCACCTGGGCTCCAAAAATGGGACTTCACTGCTAAAACCAATAACAAAACAATGAAAAGTGAAAACCCTCCATTCTATTGATGCCAATAACAATTCTTCTATGAATTTATATCCAAAATTATCAATCAATACAAAGCCCCTTGACAAATTAATCAACCCACAAGCAAGTCTAACAAATGGGACTCTGCTTTCTATGAATCATGAATTAGCGTGAAAAGAAACACCTAATCTCCATTGAATCAACTAGAGAAATTAATAATAGAATGCCGAAGCTACCATGTATTAAAAAAATAAAGAAAGGAGAAAAAAGCATTCTCTCTCAAAGAAAGCTAATAACATTGAAACAATAATATTGGTGAATTTATATGTGATAATAATAAGAATAATACCTGAGGAGAAACTAAAACTACTTGAAGGAGCTTATTCCTCGAAATTTCGCTAACTGCCTCACCGACCCTTTGTGGCAACGAGCTCCCGTTTCCTTTTTCACCTAAACCCACAAAAGTAGTTCATATCTCAATCCTATAGGCATATAGATATGTGTGTATATGTATATATTTGTCTTTGTATCTACGCTTACCGAGAGAGCAGAGAGGAGAGAAGCGTTGAAAGGAAGAAGAGGGGGAGAGAGGAGAGTGAAACTTGTTCTTGAGTTGAGCTAAGTTCAAAGGGCGAAAGAAAAAGGCCCTTGAACGGAAATGAAAGGGTGTTAATGTTATGGCGTTTAGGGTTTTTAAACTACTACTTGTCTCCATGGTAGTTCTCACTCAGCTATTTCAGCTGCTCTCTCTATCTCTCTCTGGGTAGATGAAGATGAGGAGAGACCAGAATCCAGAGAGAAAAGGAAGATTGGTCGTTGTTTAGCCTTCTTGCATTTCAGATCCCTGAAATATCACTCAATTATAGCGTAAATTATTCTAACACTCCCTGAAGTAACACATAATTACAACTGCAATCCTCATTTTGGCATATGAAACTTGAACTTTGATAATTCAATTTGATCTTTTAAGATGAAATTGAGAGTGACTCAAAGGACGGGACATCCAAAGGTAACCTTGGTTTGGTAGGGCTCGCTTTACATTTGAGTGATGACTAAAGTATTAAATTTCGCGTGGATAACTATTTAATTTAGTTACTTAAATAAAATATTTTAGTTTCGTTTCGTTTTAGATTTGATAATATTTTCAATTCATATCAATTAAATTATATATTTAAAAAAATTATAAATATAAATCATAAAAAAATAATCATTATTCAAATATATAAATTAATTCTATCTAAATTTCTGCATTAAAATCAATTATTTTTTTCCCGATACAAATCCAAATTAAGACTTTATCCTCTTATCAAATTACATATATATATATATATCATAATAAAATAATTATCATTCAAACATCAATCCCTTTTTAAAATAGCATTTTAATATTTTGACCAAAATATGATGTTTCGGTCGAAATAAAAGGCGAAACGAAGTATATGAGTATTTCGTTTTGATTTAGTGTTAAAACTTAAACATTTCAGCCGTTTCGGCCGAAACGAAATGAAATTAACAACCTTGGTGGTGATACACGGACTTGGTTTTGTGGGGGTTATCACAGAATCAAGAAAGTTCACTAGTAATTAGGATAAATTGAATAGTAATTTTGATATTTAAATTTATTGAAATAAATACTATTCAATTTTCTCATGATTACTAACGGATTTTTTCGATTTCGTAGTAATTTCCACAAAATCGAATCCGTGTGATCACCACTCTGAGGGACTAACGAAAATTGGATTAAGGGTGGTGCTGAAGTAATTAGAATGACAATGACCGTTAGGGTTGAACTTTGGGGTCTTAAAGTGGGACTCAAATTGGCCATCGTCATGAATTTCAACAGTTTGGAAATTGAGTTGGATGCTGCTAGTGTTATTGAACTTTTGAAATCTACTGATAATGCAAATCTTAATGGCTCATTAATTAATGAATGCAGGTTTCTGCTGTGTTCGATTACAATGAGCAAAATTAACCATATTTTCAGGGAAGAGAATGAGGTTGTAGATGCTTTAGCAAAGAACGATGAGATCTATCGCTTGCAACTATTTTGAATTTTAATAATTATCTTATGGATGTTTTGAAATTGTATTTGTTTGATCTCACGGAATAAAGGTGAGAATTTTGACTCGGACTCGTTAAATCCGTTTTTTTTGCCTTTAAAAAAAAATATGATAGAGGTTTATAGACTTGTTAAAAATTTACCCGTATCCGATCAAATTTTAGGATGAGTTAGGTTTACCGGTATATCAAATGGATGACCTGTAAAATTTTGGTCAAACATTGTAACTTTATTTTTTAACGCAAGTGAAGTTGAAACTGACCCATTAAAATTACATAAAGAAATATCAATATGTTTCAAAGAATTTGAATTACCGATAGAATCAGGTAGTTCGTCAAAGATGATTGTAAAAAAGAGATATAGTCTTAGAGTATTTATCAAACTTGATTTGAGAATATTACATGTGAAATCATTATTACTTGATAAAATAAATTGTTCCAAGGGAGGCACTGCTTGATAAAATAAGTCTTTTCATTTTGTCTTTTGTTACTTCCAATTAAATAGTCTAGTGACTGCACAATTGTTTGTTGAAAATTAAGATGTCAAGATAATGAATTGTTGTTCAAGTTGGAAGATGAAACTATGAAAGTGGTGTCACCACATTTGTGATCATCACCTGTATTATTGGTACCATGGGTGCTCTTCTCTTTGGATGGAGCATCATGTAATGAGATCACATCATCAATAAAGTGTTTTTGCTTTTAAAAAAATATTTATTTTATTTTATATTAATAATTTTTAATGAACCAACCGTGGTTCTGCAAAACAATAAATTAAGGTTGGATATAAAAAAATTGACTTATTTTAAACTGAGTCTTTTTCACTCTCATCCGTTTGATCCGTGATTTGTAACGAATTAACGTATCAAATTTGTCCGATATCCACCTCTATCTGGGAAGTTAGCCTCCCTAGAAGAGATTGTACTAAGGTGACATTAAAAAATAAAAAAAAAATAAACTTAATAACACCACATATGACCGATTCAGATCTAGTACCATTAAGAGATCCGTATATGGAAACAAACAGACCCGAACTCTGGCTTTTGACTTATGGTTTTATGACTTATTATTTTTCTAAACTACAACGGCCATACAGTTATTTCAAAAACTTTAGTGCAAGAAACATATTTTTCAAAAGAATTAAGGGGTGGAGATGTAAAATTACCACTGTATAAAAGCAAATGCAACCCTATGCAAAGCAAAACACGGTGGACCTCTTACTCCCTCGTTAATTTCTGGAACCCGAGAGTCTGTTTTCTCACCTTTCGTCGAGATTATATCTCTCTCGTTTTGTGCGATCTGATCGACCAATCAGGAGAAGATAAACGGCTGTGATTGTCTTGATCTTTGATCTACCAACAGTTCAGGTAAAAAAAATTGAATTTCTGGGGTTTTGCGGTTTGTCCCTTTTTCTGTTGAATTCGATTTTGTGTTTGATTGGTTTTTGGACATGTTTGGGGTTTGGATTGAGATATGTTGGGATTTTTATGCAGGGTGTCTTATGCTAATTTAAGTTGGGTAAGATGGATATTTCATGGTTTTGGTCGCTTATTTAAGGGAAGATAATTTTAATTAAGTTTTCATGACTTGGATTGAAAAAAATGGAACTAATTGTTTGTTTTTTAAGTGGAACTAATTGGTTTTAATTGTGCTTGATTGATTTATATTTAGGGTTTCTAGATTGGGTTGCAGATCATTTTTGGCTATGCAAGTGTTTTTAGGTTTTGGTTATGGGTTTCTACGAATGAATTTAAGTACTGAGTAATTGAAAGAATTGCAGTTTCGATTAATGATAACAAAGAATGATAAGAATATCAGAAGAATTTGCCTCAGCAACTAGATTGGGTTGATGTTGAACCTATGGGGTTCTTCGGAATGGAATGTGACATAAATTTGGGTTTGGGTTGCTAGAGTGTTTATGGAGAGGACGCAGGTGCACAGTAAAATTTTATGCTTTCCCTGATTCTGTTTGCTTTATTGATCATATTGATAATTTTGTTGCAGTTGTGCTATGTGGGAATCTTTGTATTGCTTTCAACTCTCGTGTACGTAAGATTAGTAAAGAAGAACAAAAGAAAGAAACTCGCATTGTCTCATGTACATAGTTTTTTTCCTCCCTTCTGTAGCTTTAAAAGAAAAAGGTTGTCATAATATCAGATATTTTGATGCTTATAAAAAAAATAATATCAGATATTTTGATGTTTTGGTCATGTTTAATTTATCAGTTGTGCCTTGAGAGATGTGACTTTTGAGGTTTTTAGGTTTAGATGTCTAATGGATTATCAAGTTTGGTATATGTTGGGTGATGTTTGGGATACACCTTTCTTTTCTCCCTTTCTTTGAGTTCTTTGTTTAATTGAACTATATAATTAATATTTCTTTAAGCCATGGTTTATATTTCTTTTTTTCTTTTTTTTAAATTATGAAGATCAGACCTAAATGCTCACTTCAATGTCTAAATAGCTTGGAAGCTTGCTTGTCAAACAGTGACTTCCATTAAACAGCTAAGTTCTCTTGGTGTTTTGCCAATGGATAAAGGAGCGTCATCTAGCCTTTTTGTTAATGATGGCTCGTTCATGGAGAGGTTTAATCAGCTTCAACAAGATAAGGGAAAGGATAAGGAGAAGAAGGGTGCCTCTTTAGAGGATTTTAAACCAACCAAAATCATATCTGGGACTTCGAGTTCCAAGCCTTCTGTAAGTAAAACCACTGTGGATTTTAAGGCTAATGATACACGCAAGACCACAGCAGTTGCTACAGGTGGAAAACTTGCATTCACCTTGAAACCGAAGTCAAAGCCTGTGGCGCCTCCTGTTAAGTTGGGTACAGATGAAGATGAGACGAACAATGTTTCTGGTGATGCACCGGCAAAACGACAGAAGTTAGGTCAACAAGATGCCTCTGAACAATCATCAACACAAACAGATGTTGGTAATAACTGTTTATATAAATATTTACTTATTTGGATGGATTTCAGAGGAAGGTCCTTATGATCTTCTGAATTTCGATTTATCAAGGTACCATATAAAGAGAAAGGGATTGCAATTTGGGCATTTAGGTTTGATATTATGATAGTCTTAATTGCTGCTTTAGTCTCACTTCTCTATGTATCACCTCACGTTCAACAATGCATATTCTGGTGAGACGTGCATTTTTTCATGTATTGACCCTTTTCCCTTAAATGTTGAATTTGTCTAAAGTAACTCATTTCCTCATGGGTCCATTTTTAGAAAAAAGCTTGGCAATGCAATTTAGCATAATTTAAAACTTTTTGATTAGGCATGTATTTTTCATCACCTTTGAAACGCATTGACAGAATTAGAGGAAAATTTAATATTTCATTCCCTTCCCTTTTTGTTCAACCGATGGGACTCTTAACCATCCTAGCACTTTTGAGTTTCTGAACCAATACCTTTCTGTTGAAACTCTTATATGCACTTATCTCTTACAAAGTGAATCTTTTAAATAGCTGTGCAAATTAAAATTTTCCCTTTCATTGAGTGAGATGTTATTGAGGAAATCATCTGGGTATATTAGTCTTCTCAGATCATGAGTGGTGGATAGGGAGGACAAAACATTCTTGAATATTTCTTGTCTCCTTAATGCAGCTTATACATTAAGTACCAATCAACATTGGTGGAAAGAGTGGTTCAATGAAAGATTTGGAATATGTGGCACCCCTGCTACAAGAGTAATTTGCATTCCCTTGTTCATGCTCTCGGTATTAATCAGTTTTATAAGTGATATGCAGCACCACCTTCCCCAAGCGATCCTACAGTGAAGAAAGTTGCAGACAAACTAGCAAGTTTTGTTGCTAAAAATGGAAGGCAATTTGAGCATATTACGCGCCAGAAAAATCCTGGGGACACACCCTTCAAGTATGTCTTGTTTGTTAACTTTTAGGGCACTGATATTTAAGCCTATTTAAATTCTCTCTGTTTGGAACCAATGTAGTGTGTGAATGAAATAGTTTTTTCATTGAGGAAATTCTTATGTTCTAGATAATGTGATTTTCTACCTTGTGTGCAGGTTTCTATTTGATGAGAGTTGTGCAGACTACAAATACTATGAAAATAGGCTTGCTGAAGAGGAAAAGGCTCTTTCACAGGACAAGGAATCTCAGACCCCTCGCAGTGGTTACTACCCGCAACTCTATATTTTTTTTATGTACATTTAGTGGTTCTTAGCAAAGAAAATTGCAAATATTTATTTTTTAACCGAAGTTGATGTGAGAATGAAAACGTACTTGTATTAGCGTTAAGTTTTAAAAGACTTTAAACGATATGTATTTTTTATTCTCCTTTTTCTATTTGTGCTGTTGTAGAAATAATTATAGAGGGATGCATGAATAGATACTAGAACATGAATTTGCAGTACATCTTGCATGCTTTAGAGTAGTTTTTAGACTCCAGAACCCTTGAAAGGGCTGGGTCAGTCATTTCTGAAATGTCCTGAGGAAAGAACTTTTTGACATGACTTGTAAAGGCTGCTGCTGTGGCGAAAGTTTTCTACTTGATTTTCAATGTGCTCTTGAGTTTGACTTCTGTACTTATCTTTAATGTTATGTTTTTGTGAAACTTCTGTTTTGTGTTACTTTTCTTTCATGTTACGACTGTTCATTCCATTACTAGACATATAAACAGAAAATATGCTTTAGAAATGGTTAAATATTAGGACAGATTTTCTTCATATATGTTTAACCTCTGAAATGCTTGGCATTTTTTTAACTAGTTGGTAGTAGATGCTGGGACCTCCCTGGAGCATAAATCCCTGACCCACCTGGATCCATTCTGTACATTGATATGCCTTTACTGAAAATGAAAAAATTGACACGAGGACAAATTTCTTTTTACTTTTTCTTTTATGTATATTTCTATTTTGTTATTGTCTGTTGTTGGAAAATTTGTCTTTTGTTCTCTACTGCTGCTGCGCTCTCTGTTCCTTAAGATTTTGATCTTTCGTTGATTGTAGGCAGTGCAAGCACTTCAGCATCTAAATCCAAAAGTGTTTCCCAAAGGCTAGTTCAGCAGCAGTCAAGTTATCAAATTCCTGCCTCAGCTTTGTATGAGGCCTCTGAGGAGCATAGAGCTTCTGTGGGACCAGGTCAAACATCAGTGGGTAAAAATGGCAATGGTATGTGTCAGATTTCCTTTTAGTTTTATATTGGATGTATGTGACAATCACAGTTTCATTCTTTATACTTATAAGACAAACTGTTTGACCCCCTACTTTTAGATAAATTAATGTGTTGTATTGCAGTGATAGAGGTGTACCTGCTTAATGAAAACGGGCTGAATTTATCAGAGTGCCCAAAAGTTCTTTGAGTGGTTGCATGCATGTGTAGTTACATATTCTGTATAATGCTTCTGAAGTGAAGTTCAATTTAAATAATTAAGAGTGTTGTAGCCTTTTTAACAATTACATCGGTGCTCCTATGAGTAATTTTCTTTTAGATGGGAGTGATGTAATGTAATTTGTCAATAGCAACTTATGAAGGCACAGTTGAACATTTTCGCACACCTTGAAGTGAACAACAGTATAATTTTTCAGTTGTTGGTGTTATATTTAAATGTGTTTCCAAATTGTAGTTGACTCTGGTGCACCTACAGGTTCAGATCCTATAGCAATGATGGAGTTCTACGTGAAGAAGGCTGCTCAGGAAGAGAGGACGAGACAGCCTAAACAGTCAAAAGATGAGATGCCCCCACCAGCTTCACTTCAAGGTCTGCCCTGATCAAAGCAAATTTTTGTTTGGGTTCGTAGTATTCATTCCCGCTGTCTATTCCATCATTAAACATGATTACTTGGTTTTGCAGGTCCTGGGAAAAGAGGCCATCACATGGGTGATTACATCCCACAAGACGAGCTTGAAAAATTCTTAGCAAATTGTAATGACGCAGCTGCACAGAAAGCAGCCAGGGAGTCTGCAGAAAGGGCAAGAATTCAGGCTGATAATGTTGGGCATAAACTCTTGTCCAAAATGGGTTGGAAAGAAGGTTCTCTCTCTCTCTCTTGCGCCTTTGTTGCCTGCATACTGTCATGAAATTTGTGAATTGTGAGATTAACATAAAACATTGAAGGTGAAAATACTTAGGGTTTTTCTGTTTTGTCAACAGTATGGATTTGCATGCCTTGGCAACTAGCTAGTTATGGCATTCCATTGCAATTCCTTGATAAATATTCTACAAAAAATATTTCTGCTTGAGATGGTGTTTGAAAGTGCATTTATATAATTATCATTCATATAGACTCATTTTCAACCTCACTGCATTGTGCCTAAATGAATATTGATGGGATTCTTGTAATTTTTGGACTTTGTGACGAGCATTTCTTGTCTTGATTTCAATTCTGTAGCTTGACTCAGTGTAGTTAAGCCGATATGGGCAGTTATGTATTTATGGAAATTGTAATTTTGTTTGAGATATAATTCTTGAAGTGTTATTGATATGCTATTTCTTTGTGTATGACTGAGAAGCCTAGTAACCTTGGTGTGTGGATTGCAGGTGAGGGTCTAGGGAGCTCCAGAAAGGGTATTGCAGATCCAATAGCGGCAGGTAACGTCAAGAAGAACCACTTGGGGGTTGGTGCTCAGGAGCCTGGAGAGGTGACTCCTGAAGATGATATATATGAGCAATATAAGAAGCGGATGATGCTTGGTTACCGATACAGGCCAAATCCTCTGGTATGATCTCTGTTCCATAATCATATGTATTTGTTGATATTGTTGTGTGGTATTTGTTAATTTGGCAAGTCATTGATATTTCCAAGTACAAAATGAAAATTGCTATAACTTAGCTTGCACCGACAATGAGCTTTTGTTTCTTCTATGCAGAACAATCCTCGAAAGGCATACTACTGACTGGCACGATATGGCGCAAGCTATCTACCTGTTACTTCTGAAATAATAATTTTGTTGATGTTAAAACTTGTTACTTACTATATTGGAGATGGAATTTGGTTTGGATTTTGTGATAGAACAAGCGTGTATGGAGTTTGCTTTTTGTGAAATTCAAGTTTTTAATGCCATAATTTGTCCTTGCCCTCCTTAGTTGTCCTAACAAGTTACGTTTACCCTACGATTTATTCATAATTCTCGCCCAGAAAAGAAGAGAATACGGCACTCGTACCTTAGGTATAATGGAAAAGCAGGTCATGAACTTTGCATAATTGTGATCTCAGTGCCAAAGCAAAACTTGGTACATAATTTAAATGACATCCTTCTTAAAGATTGTAAAAATTGTAGCAAGCACCAATTGACAGGACAGAAGGGTACATTTTCCAACTTTGCAACGTGTTCAAGCTATGGCAACTAAAGAAAGTGGAGTAGATTCAAACTAGTTGATCTTTATTTACTTATCGAGACTAGAATCTTGGGAAAATGTTCATTTCTAACTTCAAATCTTTTGAGAATCGTCAGGTTCTGAAATCGAAATTGAAAGGAAAGGAACTTCTAACGTGTCTTTCTTTGCCGCCACAACTTCATAAAACTATTGAATGTGAAAGCTGCTGTGTCTCTTTTATCTTATCATGTTTTTACAGTCAAACCTTTGCTTTTAGTTGGTATCACCAATAACAATAAACAATTAAGTTTTAATTAGTGAAGGAGAAAAGTGAGAGAAACGAAGAAAGAGGAAAGATCGAGATGAAAAAAAAAAAGAAAAATGATGTTTTGCATTATGCATTAGTAAAGAAGATGGAAAAGTGAGAAAAAACTTATCTTTACTTTTTATTCTTCAATCATTTAAATTTGTAAAGATAGTAATTTGTACATGTTGAGATGTCTTGTATTAAGGTTTGATCTGAAGGCTCATCTTCGACCTAACAAAATTTTAACAATCCAAAAGAAAAAAAGATTAAGATTTAGTTTACAAAGCGGAGTGATCCAACCCGTTTTGTAGCCTATTTTATAAAAATATAGCTAGGGTTTTGTGAAAACCATTGGAAAGTTGATTGCGTACTCTTCATTATTTTGATAGTGAATTTCTTCATTTTTTTCCCGTGAACGTAACCTTAACCAAACCACAGAAATATTATGTCTTCTTTTGTGTGTGATTGTTGTCTTATTTCTGTTTTGCTATAGTTATTTGTTTATCCTTATCGATTCTGCTGTAACAAATGTTTGATAAAAACATCAATTCTCTTATACTTTTAATTTATTAAACGATAAATAATTATTTTTTTATTCACTTTTCTTTCTTCTCCTTCTTTCTTTCTCTTATATATAATCTCATTTTTCATCTCTTCAATTATTACTAGTGTAGGCAGAGATGCTTGGCCTACATGTAGAACGAAAAAAGAGGAAAAGAAAGAAAGAAAGACTAGCTATGGAGACATCCTTATCTTTGTTATTCCTCATTTTATCATATTATTAAACAGAACCACATAAGATAAAGGTTTGCAATAAAAACTGTAAAGCTAAAGTAGTGAAGTATAGCAAAACTGAATCTGCAAAAAGAATATGTAATTATATATGGAACTACTGATAAACAAGAAAAAGAGACGACAAACCTCTCATGGCTGGGACACAACATATGGAGTAGCTAGTGATAGTCGAAAACATTAATTTCCTCAAATAACATGAAAATTTTCCAGCTGGGGATTTTCCAAATGAAACATGCTTTTCTTCCTATTAAATACTTTCTGGATTGGGAAACAGTGAATGGTCTACTCCTATTCATGGCCAGACAGTGCAAATGTAAGAACTACAATAAAAGAATCTCATGCCACTCATACAAAAAAGCACCCCTATACTTTTCATTACTGTATCAATGATGCGCGCCGTTTGGAAAAGATTTAGGATGCGTTTGAAAAATGTTTACCCATATAAAAAAATAATAAAAAAATAGTGAAAATAGATTTGATTGCTTTTTCTAAAATTACTGTTGGATAAAATTTCACTATTACAGTTTTTCTAAAAATAACTGTCGGGAAAACTAAAAATCTTCCTTTTTTCAGAAGCAATAGTGTGAGAGCTTTTAAAATGTGTTTGACCGAGTAGTTCCTAAAGTATTAATATAAAGTTGTTGATTATTATTAGCTAATGAATAATTTTTCTATTTTTAATAAAGATTACTTTTTTAGTTAAAAAATAATTCATTAAAACTATATATCATTGAACCATGTCTATTTTAGTAATTTTACAGTTTATATCATTATTAAGATTACAAATACCAAACTTTATTATTGATCACAACACTTTCACATTGTTTTTGCAGAATAGTTTACCAAATGTTACACTGAGCTTTTAGCAACAATACTTCCCACAACTCTTTTATTACCCGCACTCTTACAACACTTTTGACACCAGCGCAGTTACAGTACAACACTCTCAAACACACTTTTAAACTATCTTAAATCAGCTAACTAGTATACTTTTCATTGGAAAAATATTACACCTCAAACCTTTTAGGTGCATCAAAAAAAGTTATCTATTAAGGGATTATGTTATTTAATTACATCAAAACATTATTTATTTATCTTTTAAATACTATTATATAAGGTATTAGCTAAATTAGAAGTTATTTATTTTTAAAGTGTAAGGATCAAAATGTAATTGCAATAAAACTTGATGGACAAAATATGCATTTAATTCTTTCTTAACATTTCACGTGTGCTAATTACACTTATATGTTACCTCATTTAAAGTACAAGTTAACATTATCCTTCAATTTATTTTGATCAAAATAATTTTAAAACGCAAATATAATAAAAAAAATACAAAAGCAATATGATAATTCAATAAAACTTTAATTTTATTTTAATTTGTTAGAGATTTATTGCGATTGTCAATGAACATGGAGAGATCAAGATGTGCTGTTGACAGTGTTAAGAGTCAGAGGCTGTCAATCGATGTTTTAGCGATTTTCGTTGCCATCCGACACTAGCAGAAGTCGTACGCGTTGTTAAAAGTTTTTGGTTTTCGACCACCTTCGTTTTCCCATCATCCGACAATTTTGTTTGGAGCCTCCACTATAAAATTTTACTCATCTCGACAAATCTCCTGAAGCCTTTTTTGGTCAATCTTATATTTATGTTAAATTACAAATCATGCTTTTAAGGTAACAATATTTATAAAAACCAATTAATCTAGGATTAGCAAATCACATGTACCTAAAAGTGAAGATCTATGTTTAGCTGGCCATCAATCAAGGGGATTGCGTGAAGATTTGGTTACATAATAATGTCTAAATACATTTCTTAATTAAACATTTAATTAACGGTTAATTACTCCTACTTTTGTTATCCAATTCAGTATTCACAGTTGGTCTTATAGTATGCTTTAATGGACTTTGCTTACCAACTTTCCATCAACAGTCATAAAGAATCAAAGGTATCCCCAACTACAACCCTTAACCTAGCCCTAACCCTAACCCTAACCTTAACCTTAACAAACCACCACAAATTCTTATCGTCACACGTAAACCAATATATTTATATTGGATGCAATTTCGTCGGTAATGATTATGTAATTATTATTTATATTATTAATAAAATTATTAATAAAAATTTTATTAAATACAAAAATAATGATTTACATTAAGAATTTCTCCATTACAACTTTTTTTTTCTTTTTTTAGGGCACAGCTCATCTTAAACAAGCCACTTTAATGATAAAAAAAGCAACAAAAAAAAGTCACTTAAGATAAGTGTCCCTTTTCAGGGATTGTGTGTCCAAATTAGTGGTCTAGAAATTCTGCTTCTCGCATGCCAAAAAAACAATAAAGGCACTTTCTTTTTCCCTTTTTCTATTGGCACAAAAGCAGTTATCAGATACGAATAATATAAGTATTTTCGTCTGTGCTTAAAAATATTCTTCACTTTCATCAAAATGATAGACAGATTCGTATCATAATTACATATTTTAGAACAAAAGTATATAGTATTTGATTCTATATATGTTTTGATTGAGAAAGATTTCAATTTTTTAATATAAAAATGTTTTTATTTTATCAAGAACACCTAATCTTATCTAACGAGAGAATTGTTATATAAAGTGCATGCGCACTGTGCTCCAATAATTTGGATGCAAAATGCCTTTACTAGATGGATGTAGGTGAGACCAAACATTATTTTCTTCTAATGGTTAAAGAATGATTTAGATAAATTAAGTCTAAAAAGGAACATTATTCCCCTCTTTTAGTTTTCAAAGAGTGGAGGAGGAAGGTATATTCACTTAAACCGCACAAAACTTAGTCCCAGATAATTGTTGGCGCAATATTTGGCTCAATAATCTCTTCCTTCGGTGATTACATTGTTGAGAATTAAATCTATAATTTTGGTTTTAGTGCTACTTGTCATTATCGAGCACTTACTACTGTATCAAAATTTATAGCTGAGAGTTAAAGTGTAATTCAAATCACTTAAACCGTATATCAGCACAAACACCACGTTTCGATTGTGAATTGATCTCATATAGGCCTCTGTTACGGACAATTGCTGTTAACACTTGACCCATCGATGTGTGTGACAAATTTTTCAATCAATTAACTATTTGAAATATAAAGTGACGCAATTATAAGATTTTCTCTTTTCCTTCCTCTCTCGTGACAATGTCATGTGTGTTATTGAATAATTTTTAAAAAAAATGGAAATAAAAATTTCCCAATAACCATTGTCCCCTAAAAAAAAATTAGTGTGCATTGGCCATTGTCCCACCTGACTGTAATAATCTTTTTTCTTCCAAATTCTTCTTAGAGTTTTCTTGATGGTCTACCACATGATAGTATTATACAAATTGCAATGTAGTAAGGATAGATGAAATATATATATATATATTGTTGTTTTGAGGTGTAAAATAATTAGAAAAGATAGAAGATTTATAATAAATATGAAATATAGATGCGGTTTGAGCATAACTTAATTTATAACTATACATTTTTTTAAAAGTTTAGAGCCATCCGTGTTTTAGCATAACTTAATTTATAACTTATACAATTTTTTTAAAAGGTTAGAGCTATCGTTGTCTCAAATTCAAATTCTCGCTCTCAACTATAATAAAAAAGAAATAGGCAAATGGGAAAAGAGAGTAACACGTTTAGATGCTTCAAAAGAGTTGTTTTTTGGTGTCAGCTTGATACATGCCTGAGACCTAATCTGCGGAGTCAAAGCATCAAATTGGCCAAATTTCTTATGCTTTTATCCACTGGAACAGTTCCTTTTTGGTGCTGGGAACTATTCTTAAGAGACGTCGTAAGTGCTAAGATCACCATTGAACAAAAGGAATTTCCCCTAAGAATGTGAATATTTTGAGAAGAACTGGTCATATAAAACAATGCTGCTCGAAATATTTGTTTAAATGAGGATCTAAATGTGCATGATAAAAAGATAGCCATAATCAAATTAAGGTCAAACTCATATGAATGGAGTCTCTGTCTGGCCTTTTATTTTCTTTTTCCCCTCTTTTTTTTTACCATATATTTCTTTTTGATATTCTTCATTTAAAACTTAAATCATGGTGTTTAATGCTATATGGGTGTCTCCACGTGTGAACCAGACAAAAACATGATCTCAAATTGACCAAAAAGTACTTCCATCACACCATAACTGAGTCATTATTAGAGTTCAAATAACAAAAAAAGAAATACCTTTTTTCTTTTCTTTTTTTCGTTTTGAATTTAGAAACTAATTAAGTTGCTCACAAGGGTAGAGTTAAATTGATTAACTCAACAATGCAGGCACAATATTTAACAAGTCATCTCCTTTAAAATGATTTACTATTGTCGATGCCCAAAAACAAAGGGAGGGTTGCGTTATTTTCTTCTTAGTTCCAACGGGTGAAAATGGAGACAGCAATTTTGGATTTGAGAAAGACATAAACTTGACTTTAATTTTACTTCTTTGATCATGTCTGTTGGTACTTGAATCCCTGCAACGAAATCCACTCAAAGTTTGACACTCCATGAAAGATCCAGTTCCAATAATTAAATCAGTAGGTGTATCTAAATGATATAGAAAGAAATGTTTAGAGAGATACCAAAGTGTTATAACTTAGCAATAATGGTTTTTCATGTGTCTCATTTATTTCATGTATGTTCGTCCTCCTTTTCTTTGAGAACATGAGCTTTTTTAATTGGCCTTAAAGACTCTCTATCCAAGTTTCAAGATGGAGCCTAACAAAGATGTGACTTTTAAAACTTTGAATCTAGAAGCGACTTCTACATGTGAGATTTAACCTATACTTGTGAGATCTTTCACCAATAACGGAATTTTTAGACTTATAGTGTGACAATCTCATCAGAGAAGATCTGACTTCTATACAATATAACGTGGTTGGTTATTACTACGAAGAGGTTGATTTGCCCATATAAACTATTATGAACAGTAGAAACAATTAATGCATTTAAACAAGCCTCAAATTTGTCCTTTAATGTCAAGTGTACAATTGTATGAAGCATATTTTAAGAATTGTACAAAAATTTAAGGTCAAAATACAAACTTAAAAAATTATTGGGATATGTTTGGGTAACAGTTTTCAATTTTCGAAAATGAAAACTGAAAACAGTTTTATGAAAAAAAACCATGTTTGAATAACTATAACTTGAAAACTGTTTCTAAAACAGAAAACAATGAAATGTTGTTTGGATAATTTTATTTTGAAAACTATTTTGATACACCTTATAATTATTTTTAGTTTTGAGTTTAAATTTAAAATCTATATTAATTTTATTTCTCATATTTACTAAATACTTAAAAATAATTAATATTGTTTTATTTTTAAAATTTTAATATTTTTTATATACCATAGAAGAAGAACGAACAGAAAAGTGAACATTGATTTTATGACTATTTTTTGAAAATTATGTCAGAAAACACCAATTTGAAGTTTTCAGAAAACATCAATTTAGAGTTTTCAGAAAATAATTTTTAAAAATTAGTTTTTTAAAAACTATTTTAAAAACTGTTTACTAAACGTAAAAAAAAATTCGAAAACTATTTTTCAATTTATTTCTCAATTTTTAAAAACTGTAAATAATATTCAAAAATTATACCTAAACATGTCCATTGCGTCATGCGTTTCCCTAAAAGACTTAACACAAGGCTTTTCTATATTCAAAGTCTCATTAATTGTCTTCACTAGTCATACCTCTTAATTAGTCTGAAGGAGAGGTTTTGATTGATAAGTTAGTTGACTTCCTTTCTTCTCATAAAGAGGGTTGACTATTTTTTAAAGTCAAACCCTCCATGCTGGAACAGAAACATTAATTACAGATCACAATTAGTTAATAATTAATCTAGATTAGAAGGGTTGATGGTCTTTATTTGAACACCGAGTTACCTTTGACATTATCAGTTTACCATAAATGTGTAAGTACGGATTAGTGGACTTCTTTGTCTAACAACATTAGTTTTGCATGATTAAAGGGTAAGACAACTAAAACTTTCATATATTTCTTGACCAGGACACAAATCTTATTTTGTCTTTCTCCTTCCTCAATTGATTCTTTGTGGTAAACTCACAATTTCCCATCAAGAGAACTCATTATTTGTTTTTATTTTTTATTACAATTTGGAAAGAATAGATTATATGTTTGTTAAACTCTAAAGGGTCAACATTTGAATAAACAAATTTGATAAAATTAAAAATTATTTAATTTAAATACTTTGAGTTGCTAGTATTTAGTAAATTTTAATGTTATGTGAAATCATATATAACCTCCAACAATTGAAAAATTATTAGGTGTTTTTGATTGACTTTGTATGTTAGGGGTGTGCAAACGGTTAAAACGATCAGTTAAAAATTTTAACTGATTTTTTTCGATTAAATTTTTTAATTGTTTTGACCGAATTAACCTAATTATTTCGAGCTTAATTGACTAAATTAATTTCAGTCGATATAGTCGGTTAATAAACATTGTTTATATAATTAATTTTTTAAAATTTAAAATTTATTATATATTCAAGATTTTTTTTGTTTATTATATTTTTTTTATATATATTATATTTATATTTAATATATTATTAATATTAATATTAATTAATTTATTAATCGGTTAAATAGTCAAAACAGTTAAAAAAATTTAACCGTTAACAAACTAATTAACCGATACGTTTTATTTGATTAACCGATTTTATACCAATTTAACTGATTAACTAAATCGTTTTTAAATGGTAAGATAATCGGTTTTAACCGTTTACTGAACATCCTTACTATATATAGTGTTACCATTAGGCTACTTAATAACATCGGGAGCTCAAACAGTAATTCTGTGACACTCAAGTGATAGTGCTAAGAAATAAAAAAATTATCACTATACTTTATTACCATTCGAGTTTATAAAAATTACCATTTGAGTTTATAAAAATTACTAGGAAGCGAATAATATCAAGCAATTGTTTCACTTGGATCATACTTGCCATACATTACCCAATTTTCATTGACTATACATTAATTATAATTGTATTATTCACATAAGTTTCTCAAAAAATAATGTTGCTTTGTTTTTGCCGGCTGCTAATGGGTCAAAATTGGTGCGCTAATGATTTCACGTTGCTGCTGTACATTCATGAACCCTCCATTCCATAAAGGCAAAAATGCTTGTTTGGTTGAAATATGGATAGTATGGTAACAGTAATACTCGTTACGCTTTCACATCCAATTAAGACCCGTTGAAATTTTCATCCTATTGGTTGATTATTGCATCGCTTATGTACAAAACGTTAGTTGTTCAACTTTCTTATGTTCACATACTCAATTTATAAATTTTTCATAAAAAAATATCTAAATTCTTATCCTCAATCTTAAATTATATAGCAAAAAAAAAATCATATAGCTTTTATAAGCTAATGATGTTTTAAGTTTGAGTAATGATATTACGGATATGGTTTCGTAAGATTTACCATAAAATCGAGAAGATTAATTAATAATCACAAAAAAATTGAATAATAATTATTTAAAAAATTTAAAATAAAAAAATTAAAATACTGAAGTTATTACTCAATTTTCTTGTAATTATTAGTGAACTTTTTTAATTCTATGGTAATTCACATGTAACCAGTTTCATGGTATCACCGCTCTTAGTTTTAACCTTGTAACATAAATATGTTAGTGTTCAATTCGAAAGCATTACCAACAAATTTTAGCTTATTGATTATTGTTATAAATTTAAATATTTGTATACTTTAAGATCTTGAAATCAAATCTTTGAACCATCAATTTTAATTTGAAAAAAATAAATTAAATTCATCGATGTAACAAGGTAAAAACAAATTCCGGAGGATGTTTGTTTCAAGACCTTGGTATTTTCTTTTAATGGACTAAAATTTTCATATTTCAAAAAGCTACCTTTCTTTTTTAAGGTTAACCACACAGATGGTCCTTAAATATATCGATCATGTTTAAATTTCATCACAATATCTAAAAAAAAAAGAAGAATTGATTGCTTCAATCATGAAAAATATCCAAGGCAACTTTTCTTCTAAGCATGTACCACTTAAATCCATTTAAATAAAAAAATATCTAAATAAATGAATAATTTATAATTTATAATTACTATCTTTCACATATCAGACAAAAAGAATATTAAAGTAATGAAAACCAACGTTGTCAATGTAAGAAACTATGAACTTTGAATATAAATTGAAAGATGGATTAGTATTTTAAATAATATTAAATTTAAAAAATTTGATAATGAAAAAATTGACTATTAATGCACTTAACAAACATTGCATCTTCACTTAATCCAAAGAACATCGCACAGCCATCACTACCATCCAATACGCTACGTTTCTCTCCCTACAAAGTATTAACTCTCAATGTTAGTAGAGAGCTTGACCCATAAGCAAAGCATCATATGCTTATGCTTTGAAGATTAGATAAAGTTGTTCCTCCCAAAAAAAAAAAAATTTAGATAAGGATGTTCCTCCCAAAAACAAAAATTGAATAAAACAAAAACATAAAAAACAAAAAACATTAACTTCAATCCATGAGCAGATAATGAACGAACATCCTTAATAAACGCCAAAGCAGCAGAATCTCAGTAATTCTCACACCAAACCAGGGCAGTTTTGTCAACTTATTTCCTCACATGCCATGGACCACGTTACATAAGCAAGGGCATTCATGCAATTACTTGCAATCCTAAAGGGTATTTATGAAGCTGTACAGTTCATAAATGTGTCTCGAGCAGAGACAAATTTTGTTGGCTTCTGCTGTTCTCTATCTCTCTTTCTCTAGTTTTCTCTTTATTTCAGTGTCTTGTAGAGAAAAAAAAGGGTGGTTTAGATTCAGACCCAGAAATTTGAGGTACTTTGATTGATCAAAAACTAATCTTTTAGAGCTTAGGTTCTGCTAATTTTTGAGTTAAAAACTGTACTGTGCAAGTTTATTTTCAGTCTCAGGGATTTTTTTTTGTCTTGAAGTTATATTTTCATGGCCAAGGAACAAATATCAAGAAAGATTCTGAGCTGAAATACAGCTCCTTTACCTTTCTTGTATGCTTTGTGGCCTGTAGGGTCTTGCTTACTCATGTTTAATTGTTATATTATCAGACTTATCAGCTTATTTTCAGGTTTGGATTGTATATCATATGAAACTGATACATGAAGAGTGACTGGTGTAAATTCAAGAAGTTTTGATATGGGTTTTAGCTGAAATTTAACTAGGCCACACCTTTTTTGGCAGTTCGTGGATTGGATTTTCTTTGAAGAAAAAACAAATCTTTATTGGGCCTCTTTTGTGCCATTTTGAAGGGCAAGCAACTCTCAAGTTTAACCCAAGCTTAGACGCCAAGGACTCAAGAAATCAAGCCATATCCAAAATTTGGAATAATTTATAAAGCATTTTCAGGTACTTTATTATCTTTGTTTTGCGAAGAACTTAAGCTTTCATATCCATATCTACATGAAATTGAATGATGAATGATTTGTTTGCTAATGGTTGTTCACAGGAATCTGCAAGACATGAGTCTTCTTTATAGTCCTAATTTCAAGTACCCAGATGGAGAAATGAGAAAAACCCAGCTGGATATAATGGGTGCATATCACAATCATCAGCAACAAACCGACCAGCAAAATTCTGGACTAATGCGTTATCGCTCTGCCCCAAGTTCATTCATTGAGAGTATTGTTGTCAATGGTAGCAATAATAGTTTTGGTGGTGCTAATAATGGTGGTCTTAATTCTGAGGATTATCGATATATTCGATCTTCAAGTCCTGAGATGGAGAATTTATTTGGCAAGTACATGATATCATGTCATCGTTCAGGTGATTCTGGTAATTCTCCTGATACGGGAGAATTTGGAGGGAAAGCTATGAAGCAAGAAGAGTCAGAGTCCATTTCTGAACAACATAATGGATATGCTAGATCAGGTTCACAAATGATTTGCCAAAGTTTGCCAGTTCACAATTTGGCAAATGAAAAAAGTACCACAATGGATAGTTCATTTGGTCCTATGAATTCCATGGGATTGCAGAATTCGATGCAAGCGAAAATGGGTACTGCAAATGGATCCAATCTTGTAAGGCAGAGCAGCTCTCCAGCTGGATTTTTGTCCAATCTAGGCGTTGAAAATGGTATTTTTTTTCCTTCTCTCTTAGTCAGATTTTTTATTTACTTATTTAATTATTATTATTTTGCTAACTTCTGTTTGTTTCTTGAGAAACTTTATCAGTTGGTATAGAAAACCTAGTTTGAATCTTGTTATTTATGCTGTTTCAGTTTTCAATGAATTGGAAGAACTCGCCTCTTCCCAGTGGAATACTTATTTATCATGTTTTTAAATAATGAAAGTTTTACATGTAAAGGAAAAAAAAAATATTATTTTCCTACACTTTCTCAGTAATTTAACATAATGAATTCTTATTTCCAAACATGTACTATGATTGTAGAAAACACAAATTGAATCTAATTTAGAGGGAAATATGGCTTTCTTTTTTTGTGTAAAGAGAGTTGACTTTTTGGACTATGTCCTATCTTTTCTCATTGAATCTCTCTTATTAAGAGAGAAAGAAATGTGTTTAGTGCAAATTCATAGGATAGAAAGAGAAAAAAAAGGAGAAAGAAGAATTTTGGATCAACAAAAATTCTTGCAAGCAATTTGTATGTAAAGAGCCTCAAAATCTTTACCTTGGTGACAGATTGAGTTGTTCTTGCTTTGATTAGATGTTAATGTGCTTTGATAATGATTGGTTATCTTTAATCTGACTATCACTCCCTTTGAATGATGCTACCATGATTGTTAATTCATATCAGATTACTAACTGGCTAATTCTTTAATGACTAAAACAGGCTTTACTGTAATGAGAGATTTGGCAAATTTCAGAGCTTGTAATGGTACTAATGGTGAAGCTAGTCCATCGAGTAGTAGGTTAAGTGGTCATATAAACTTTTCATCTAGACTTATGCCTCAGATTTCTGATATTGAGAATGAAAGCATGGGGGCAAGCAGCCCTGAGAGTAGAAGCTTGGGTAATGTTAATGGCAGCGATAGACATTACATGCCAAACTTCGCTAGTGATTCTTGGAATGAGACTTCATTCAGTGGCCTAAAACGAGCCAGAGAAAATGATGGGAACATGTTTTCTAGTTTGAACACATTGGAAAATCAGGTATAATTTGCAGACCATTTGTCCATCAATTGTTTTTCACTTTCTGCTTATGCTTGTTTCATCACTAATTTTGTTAAATTTAACCAGAACGTAGATTCTAGAAACCGGCATACTGGTTTAACTCACCATTTGAGTCTGTCAAAGACTTCCTCTGAGATGGCTACAATAGATAAGTTTTTGCAGTTTCAAGGTACTGTTCCTTGTAAGATTCGAGCCAAAAGAGGTTTCGCCACTCACCCAAGAAGCATTGCAGAGAGGGTATACATATGTTTCATTTATTATATCTCAATTGGTTCATTAGTAATGGTGATTCTTTGGGTTATTATAGTTTTCTCCCTGTAACCCAACGGATGTTTTCTGTTATTTGCTTTAATACTGTGGTATGCAAATTTCAGGTGAGAAGAACTCGGATTAGTGAAAGAATGAGGAAACTGCAGGAGCTTTTCCCAAACATGGACAAGGTTGTTTGGACTCTAAAATTCTTTTTCTTAATTTGCATCTTTGTTAAAAAGTTGTTAAAAACTTGAAATTTTCTTCTGTTAAAAATAAGAAAGGAAAAAAAACTCATTTTTTCTTTAATTTTCTTCTTGGCAGCAAACAAACACAGCGGATATGTTAGATTTGGCAGTTGAACACATTAAAGATCTTCAGAAACAGGTCAAGGTTAGTGTAAAAAGATGCTACCTTTTAATCAAAATTCACATGAACCTTCAACCCGCTTTATCTTTTCTCACCAAAATTTCTTATTTTTCCATGCAGACACTCACGGATAAAAGAGCGAAGTGCACGTGTAACGAGAAACGATGTTCAAATCCTTCTGCTTGATTAGTTTCTGTATTTGATAGCAATAGATGGAAGAAGGGAAAGTTAAGAAAGGAAGCTTAGTACTCATTTTCAATGCACTTTAAGAATAATAGGATACTGAGAGAATATTGTTAGTGTGAAAGTAGATTGCTGCTATAACCTTCATGTAAAATCCAGTTCCAGTAGGTTGATTATGTCCTTTAATTTCGATAAATCTCATTGCAATGCAGAAAAAGAAAACCTTGTCTTACAATATTGTTGTGCTCTCCGAGAAAATCAATTGTATATCAGATACTGCTTTAATCATCCTTTCTTGTATGTACTTTATTAAGTTGAGAGGTTCTAGCAAAATTGACCTGATCTCAACCCCTTAGTCGTTAATCTGAAGTGCAACTATGGATATGGGGATAGAAGATTGCAGTTGGCATTTGCATGTCTGTTTACCTGTGTTTATATTTCTGTGAGGAACTGAGGATGCAAGGCTACATCAAATTGCTATTTTGGACAGTAGTAGAAATTGAATCAAAAAGCATACTACATACGCGTGCAAATTAGGCAAGCTAGACCGGCTCAACGTGAGGTCAACTTGAACTTTGATCAAGCTAAGCTTTGAATATTTTTAAGGCTGGATTGGGCTAAAATTGAAAAAGCACGATCCAAATTAAATTGGATTGGATTAGGGTTTGATTTTTCTTAAGCTTATTTAGCTCGTAATCCGCGAATATTTGATACTTTTAAATTTTTATTTATAATAACCAAACTACCCAAACTTGATTTAATTCAACCCATTGAACTTTATTTTGATTTCAAAGGCCAGTTTGAACTCAACTTGAACCCAACCTAATTTTGGACAGGTTGGGTTAATGTAGAGATTTTCATAATTTGTCATGGCATGAGTGGACTAATTCTCTTGAGAATGTAACGTCATGGGTTTAGTCAAAGTTGACCTCTACCCAACCCGTGGATACCCATAATACTACACGTTCTATAATGATCCCTGCAACGTCTTGCGTTTAGTAGGTTTAACTCATTGCTTGAACACGATCCTTTAATTATGATATGTTTATGTGTAAATGGTGTGAGTAAGTGGAGCTTAATATAGGATTTTGATGTGTTAATGCAAATTATAGGTAACTAATGCTAATTTATATTCCTTACTAAATACAGGATTTTGATCTATTAATAACATAGCCTTGGCCCTTGGGATGACAATAGAGCGGGTTTGAAACGAAGAGTACCATTTTTATCACTGTCTCCGTTTATAAAAATAATCTTTGTCTCCGTTTCCGTTCCCATCGAAAATTTCATTTTGCCTTTCGTCTCCGTCCTTGTCAAAGATTTTTGAAAACCTCAATCTTCTTACACATTCCCATTTTTAAATAGAACCTACTACTAAATCAATTACAAAGGTACATTTTTCCTTTTGTCTTGCTAACCAACACTAAGCTAATACTAAAACACTAACCTTGAGAGAAAACTAAACTATTTTCATATTCAAGAGCACAAAAAGACATTAAAATATTGGGCATGATGGATTTAATCTCTGTTGACCCGTATTTGATTTTAATAATGACAAAACACTACTCTAATTGAACTAATAGTTTTATCTAAGTGTTTAAACGACAAAAGCATTCAGCATAGAAATAAGGATGCAAGAACTCAACTCGATTTAGACACCAAGACAAGACAGAAGATCTAGAATAGACTTTAAAGTAATCAAAACAATTGTAAATCTCTCATATTCAAATACTTACTTGATCTGTGGCTCATTCTACAAAAGACTTTGACAAAACAAATCCTACAAATGTTTCTAAATTAAAAAAAGTTTTAAAACATAAAAAACTGGGTTGAAGAAAAGCCTAGTCAATTGGCTCCACATACCAGTCAACTAGGAAATGGGACAAAAGGTTCCCAGTCGACTGGTGCTTAGGACCCAGTCGACTAGTACTCTCCCATAGCCTAAAAAGCAAAGTTTCTCACTTGACTCAGTCGACTGGTAATTCAAAAAATATGACCATTTGAGACGCAAGACTTGAGAATTTAATGCCCCAAACCTACCAAGTCAGTGTCAAACGGCCATATTAATTCAAAGCTATATAAACCCATTTGAATGAGCATTTAAAAGAGATGAGAACACATTCAATTCAAAAGATTGCTTATTAATTCTCAAAAGCTTTGAAAAATTTATTGTTGAGCCATTCTTCAAACTTATTTTTGAAAGAAAGATATTTTTCATTTGTAAAAGCACTTATTGCTATCTCTCTACTATTTACTTTAAAGCAAATCTCATTTGTTGTAAATGGGAAAAAGTTGTAATAACTCTTAGAGTGTTGATGCGAACCTCAACCGACACGCTTTGAGATCGAATTTACCAAATGCTGCCTTCTCACACACTCTATACACACTAGCAAAGTCATCATCATTAGCATACATTCCTTAACATATTCAAATCCCAATAACTTTGTATGTAAAGTAGAGACAAGTGCATACCTTCTTGATAATGCATCAGCCACAATGTAATAGGCCCATTGATGATCTTGCTCTAGTAATAGGCCCAATTGGAACATGCAATGGATCCTTTAATGGTGCTTGTTGATTTTCATCAAGTGTTTAGGATTAAACACTTCTTTATAACTTTCGTGAGGAAGGTATTAGTTTCCGTGAGGAAGGGACTAGCTTCTGTGAGGAGGGGACTAGCTTCCGTGAGGAAGGGATTGATTGTAAGATTTGTGCATCACTCGTGAAGTTGCACGACAAAAGTTTTAGTGGATTGCTTCAAGGAGTTTCCTTGAAGATAGTGGACATAGGATTGGAAGGATTCCGATATTGCCGAATCACTATAAACGGAGTTTGCACTTTCTCTTCCTTTGAACTCTTTTACTTTCAAGTATATTATTTGATTGTGTGCATTGAGTATTTAATTGTTTAAAAAGTTGCAAGTTTAATTAACAAAAGTTTTTAAAACTCAATTCACCCCCTCTTGGGTATGAACCTCGGCTTACAATCTCTAAGATATCTATGCTACTTATCTAAATATATGTAGTATGTATATATGTATACACAAAGTCGGTTAAGAGTAATTAACAACAAACTCAGTTGTTGCATACTGTGACATTTCTTTCTTTTTTTGACTATTTCTTCATAAACCTCAGTTTAAAAAAGAAAAAGAAAAAACCTCATTATGGAATAATTAAGCTATCTCAAAAAAAATCCAATAACATTTATTCTCAAAAAAATTTAAGTAGTATTAACAAGATACAAAATTGAATACACCAAAAAGAAAAAGAAAATTAAGACAAGCCTTGAGAGAAGAATGAGAATGGAGATGCTGGTAACGTGGTGCTTGATTGGAGTCATCTAGAGACCGTCGCCTTGTCACCGATTGCTGTTTGTCACCGACGACGATTGGCGAAGAGAGTAAGAAAATAGATGAGATTGGAAGTCTTATATATTTTCCCATTAGTAACTTAAAAGTCAATATCATTATATCAGTTCATATCAATTCGACTCAAATGATAATTATTATTAAAAAATTTGCATGGCCCTCTAATCATGGCCAGTCGAAAATGAAATAAACTCCTCTTTAAATTGTTCCTAAATTTATTCTCAAAAAAGAAAACTTCAGAAACATTAGTTAGATACGAAATTGAATATATATAAAAAATGGAAATTGAAGTCAAACCTTGGGAGAAGAATAAGAGTGGAGATGGTGGTAACCTAGTGCCTGATTGGAGTAATATAAAAGAAAAGTTTTTGTTTGGCACATGTTCATGAGAGATACATGGTACAAGGATCCATCTCACCGTTAAATGGTATGAGAAGAGAGAAAAATGTATATTTTATTTTCATTCAAAGGTGAGATGGACTATTGTGCTATATATCTCTCATGGAGCTGCGCTAAACAAAAATTTTTCCATCGAGAAACAATCGTCTTATCACGGATTTGTTGGTTGTCACCAACAATGATCGGCAAAGAGAGTAAGAAAATTGAAAAAATAGATGAGACTAGAAGTATTACATATATCTTCTTTTACGTTAATCAATCAAGAAAAAGATTAAGAGAAACTACAACTGGATTCCTTTTAAAGTTCAGAAGAGGAAGAACAAAAAAACAACAATAACGGATCAAAGTTGCTTGAACCCTATTTCTATTTTAAATAATGGGTAATTGGGTAATTAATAATTTAATTTAATATATTTATATAAAATATAAAAAATCTTAATGTAATAAAAACCAGTAAAAGATTTTTCGATGTGAAAATTATCTCATTACTAACTTGAAAGTCTTCATTAACCGCATCCATAGATATCAATTCGACTTGTTACAGTAATTTATTTTAAATTAAAATGATAATTATTATTAAATTTTTTACGTGTGCCGTCTAATTCTGGCCGGTCGAACATGAAATAAACCCCTTTAAATCGTTCCTAAATTTTCTCATCAACTAAAAACATATGAAACGCGACTTTTATTTTTCTAATTTTCTGATTTTCTCCCTAACAATACAAGGCAAATAGCAATAGATAAAGTATATGTAACTATTTTAAAGATTGCTTCTTCTCTGCTGCAGCACGTCGAAAGTACTTTGCTTTCCATTTTCCGGGAAATCTCTCTCTCCCGCTCCCTCGCTATACTGTAGATTGCTTGTCATAGCTTCAGCTCAATCTATCTCATTTCAAACCCGTCCCCCCTCTTTATAAATAATATATTATATTTACACTCTTATGAAAACTCATGTATATCCCACGATCGATCAGCATCTCGCTTGATCGATAGGACCTTCAATATTTGTTTCTTTTTTTTTTTCAATTCATGTAATATAAAATTCATTTTAAAAAAAATATATTGAATTGAATTGGATTTTCAGTTTTTCTTTTGAAGAGAGAGATGTCGAATTTGCAAAGCAATTTCAATCAAAAAATCGATTACGTGTTCAAGGTAGTACTGATCGGCGACTCCGCGGTGGGCAAATCGCAACTCTTAGCTCGCTTCTCGAGGAACGAGTTTAATATCGAATCAAAGGCCACGATTGGCGTCGAGTTCCAAACGAGGACTCTCGTTATCGATCACAAGACCGTCAAAGCTCAGATTTGGGACACTGCTGGTCAAGAAAGGTATCTTCCAGTTTTTCCTTTTGCTTTTAAAATTTTATTTTTATTTTCAGCTTTTCGTTTCTGTTTAAGTTACATGATTTAGGTTTCGAAAGTATTTTTGTGATATGAAAATTGAAATCCTTGTATAAATGTTCATTTTGAACTCGGTGTGGTTGAATTTGAATTCTAGTTTTGATATATTAAATGTTGATTTAGTGTTAAATTTTTATAGATTTATAAATTTGAGAGGAATTATAGAAAGTTGAAGATGGTTTTGAGCAGTTAATTAATTATTGTTGTGAGCAATCAGCTAAGTAGATGGAGTACTATTATAGGTTACCCAAGGACTTTCTGAGCTTCGTCAGCGGGATATTTGTTTTACACTAGTGGGGTTGTGTGGTAGCTTGTTGATGGAGTCTTTAGGTGGTTGTGCCAAGGATTATGGATTGATATCGACTCTTGGGGATTAATTACCCATGTTGTGTACCCAAGGGTTACCTTTATTTGCCCCATCTCAATACATATAGATCTTGTGTGCAATCAATAATTATAAGATCCCCTTTTATGCTTTTCTTTTAGCACTTCAAATATCGTTTTCCAGTGATAAGGCTCACGAGTTATGTCTACAGCAATACTACCCAGTTGAGGACCTAAAAAGAATGCTCAACATCCGAGACACTCGTGTGAAATATATGATGTAGATATTAGTTTGATAAACCAAGCTTGTAAAGCTTATAAAAGAGTCAGTTACTTATACTTAGCCATGATTGTCCTTAGATCTGAAGTTCTATTGCGAAACACTACGTTCTTTCCTCAATCTACATGTCTTTGTGGTGCACTTTGGTAAGTGAAGGAGTCTAATTAGCAGAGCAGGCCAAATTGTTTTTCTTCTGATAACTCCTATCGTCAGCTGCATATCTAGGTAAAACCAATGCAATTGTGATCATTTACATCATATGATCTTTACTCTTCACTTACAATAGTTTTAAATATATCTCTGATCAAATTTAGCTCTTAGTTATATAATTGGTTTTGTTTGCTTTGGTCACTTAATGCATTTAACTCTGATCTGATTTGAGGATATGATGGAGTACACGAGGAAGAACAGATTTAGGGTTTTTAATTTAGGTATTATGGGGTAAATTATGTAATTGTGGAAATAATATGGATATTTAGAGTTTTAAGAATTAATAGTATATTTATGTGTAGTAGTTAGTTTCCTATTTAAGTTTAGTGGTTAGTTTCCTTATTCAAAGTATTCATTTTTGGAGTAGGACTAGGGTTTCTAAGATCTCTATAGAGATTGGAGACAACCTTATGTTATTTCTACTTAGACATTGATGAATACAAACTACCATTGGTAATTATTTGCATCCTTGAGATTTTATTTGCTTCTTTGCGCCTTGTGATTGGGTTGCGGTTGATCACTTTACTTTTATTTCCTTGATTTTGCGTTTTTCTCTCATATTGTTTTGCATTAGTATAACTGTGTATTTGGCAATTGATGAATTGGTTAGTTTTTGAAACAATACTGGTATTCCAATTGTTTGCATCTGAAGCATGTTCTCGTGATGAACTCAATAACAAACTATATTCTTATTATTGCATGATATTGTCTAAGGAAAGTATGTGACATGAGTAGATATTACTTATCTAAGACATTACAATAGAGGCTATCTTTGAGTGTTTTTCTCTTTCCTATCAGTTTTACAAAGATTAGCAACTTAGTCATATATGAAGTGATATTGGCCAATGAGATGGGCCAAACCATAGTTACCGGGATCCCTATACCCACTTCGAACCGCGATCCGGATCTTATGTTCCGATTGGTGGTGCATTCATGCACTTGATCATTAAAATTGGCGATCCAAATTTTTACTAAGATTTTTAGCTATTTTTTTAAAAAAAAAATTCTAAACACAAGAAAGAATTTAAGAGAATGCTCATACTTTGTTTTTAAATTATGTTTTCTAATATTATGTTTGTTGACTTGACTATTTTATCAAAACTCTAATATCTTCTAAAGTATTATTATGCTCACAGTTCTATTTATATTGTACTCATAAATATATCTAATATCTTAATTTTATACATAATATAAATCATTGAAGTCTACCCTCAATGTATCGCGTACGGTGTGGATAACGTACCACGTTCCCGTACCCGTACTGCGAACCATGGTGTACCGAGTTTTTAGTAACTATGGGCCAAACAAACAGTATGGTCTATCATAATTAAGGACTCCCTGAATCCAAAGATTTCAATTTGATTCAAGTCCATTTATTTGATTTAGTTACGATGATGGCTTAGACACCTTAAAAAAATTGATGGCTGACTTAAAATTGTGAGTACCTTAATGTTGTTTCTGAATAAGTCAGCCTTGTTATTTGTAAGAAGGGAGTGGTGAATGAATGGGAAGATTGCCTATAACTCTTGGTAACAAATGCATGTAAGAACCAAATATGCTGTAAAAACAGAGGTAATAAAGATTCTGTTGGTTGAGATGGTTGGTTTGTAGGATAACACTCATGATGAGACTAGTGAGAAGTTGTGAACTTGTTGAAACTGATGATTATAAAAGCACACTTCAGTAGTACATGAGTATAATCTGTAAATAGAGCTTAAAGGCATCCTGATTAACTGAAGTAAACAATAATGAGAGGTTGAACTAAACACACAGGATTTTGTTACTGACTTCAAATAGTTCAACAAAGCACTATTTTTTTTTTGCCGCAGAAGGAGGGGGGGGGGGGGGTGTGTGTGTGTGTGTGGGTTGGGGTGGGGAATTTACTGGTGTACAGGTGATACAGGAATGGTTACCCCATTATTTGTCACTATTATGTCTAACTGGTAGCTCACTTATTTCTCTCAGTAATGTGTACATAATTCTTTTTTCCTTGCTGATTTTCTTTACCTGAATATTAAGATAGGTTCCTTGCTCTTTTATGACCGTGATGTCCTAACAACTAATATTTTTTATTTTCTGTATTCACTTGGTGGTGGTTTCAGGTACCGAGCAGTGACAAGTGCATACTACAGAGGAGCAGTGGCGGCAATGCTGGTCTATGACATAACCAAGCGTCAATCATTTGATCATGTGGCCAGGTGGTTAGAGGAATTGAGAGGGCATGCAGATAAAAATATTGTCGTCATGCTTGTAGGCAACAAGTCTGATCTGGGGACACTTCGTGCTGTACCAACTGAGGATGCCAAAGAATTTGCCCAAAGGGAAAGCCTCTTTTTTATGGAGACATCAGCCCTTGATGCCACTAATGTCGAACCAGCGTTTCTCACAGTCCTGACAGAGATTTATCGAATTGTCAGCAAGAAGAACCTCATTGCTAATGATGAACAGGGGTCTGAAGGTAGTTCATCACTTCTCAAGGGTACCAAAATAATTGTCCCTGGACAGCAGCCAGAATCCAAAGGAAGCGGTTATAGCTGTTGTGCCACATCATAGAATTGATAAATACTTGCTGTTTATAACTTCAGGTAATTACCCCATTCTAGCACCACTCACAAGTTTTATCAACCTTCATTTTAATGAAATCAGTCCTCTGTTGGTTGACATGACTACAATAATTTATCTTTCAGGAAACTCATTGTACGACCAAGAGTTTTGGTGTATCGGGGTTATCATATATCTCTTGATTCTCTTGCAAGAATTGCTGATTGAGTGGTTAACAGACTTTGGAGAGCTCATACTGATGTGATTAAATTTTAAATGAAAGTAACAACTTGTAATTCAAAGCTGAATGTTGTCATGACTGATCAGCTGCATCATGCGGCTCAAACAGAAAATAGATTTAACATTGAATTGGACAAGCAAAGCTTTTGATGGGATTTCAACTCTAAAATGTGTTAGTTTTGACAATTGCATTTCTTATGCAGTATGCATGGCAATTTTCCTTGATAAAATTGTATGTAAAATATCTTAAAAATTACTAGTGACAGTTCTGCTGGTTGATTTCGCTTGTTGTCATCCAAGTTTTGATCCTTCTTAATAATAACGGAAACAGAATTTTTATGTGACAGAATCTTTGTGGGCCGTAGAATCAGTATTCAATATGATTCAACAGGTCCTTCTGTCTTGAGCACCTTCAAAGAAATCAAACCTGTAACTTGACCATGGAGTCCAAACTTAATCCTTCTATGGATAAAAAAAAAGGGTACCATTATTGTGTGGTAACATGAATTTTCCATCTTCCATGCTCGTTAAAATGCTATTAACATCTTGCATTATCAAGAGATCACAACACAGTTGATGAAGTATCATTGCGCTGAAACAATCGATAAAGTTACAAATAATTTAGCTCGTGATAGTTAAAAGCCACATTTTTTATGAAGCTGATAGCAACTGGTCCAAATTAAAATGGAGTTTGCTTTCAACTTAAACTAAAAACCAATCAAAACTCACAATAAACTGCAGAGTATTAAGGTATTTCAACTGAAAGGTCTTAACTTAAATTGTTTAATAGAAAATTATAGCAAAAACTGATAAAGAATGAATGGACTGCAGATTAATGAGAAGAAAAGATCAGCCAAACATCAAGTAAATTAAGCAACCACAAAAAGAATGAATGAATATTTGTGCTTTCAATATAAACGCATAAACAAAATTGGCTACAAAGTCCAAAATAATTCAGTCTTTTTTTCTAATTGCTACCCATCAATTTCTTGTGATCAATGGCTAAACTAGAACCAAGGAAGGTTGATGGAATATTTTCATCAAACACACGGTCCAAGCTCACGAATCCGATGTTGAGAATTCCTTGAGGTGATCCTGATGGTTTACGCACATTAAACGCCAAGAAATCCACACCAATACCTTCACTGCTACCATGAATCTTCTTTTGTATCAAATTTTCCAACGGAACATGAACAACACCCATCTTCTTATCCTTCATGAATAGCCAATGCCGTACACGATAGATCTCAAAAACCAAGCAAGAACTAGGCCTTCTTGACAAAAAATCATCATCTACAGCAAAAATAAACTTGTCATTCCAAGTGGGGTTTTGGTTGCCAGTGTTATCAATTCGGGAAACAAGTTTGTGTTTGGAGTTGATATAAGCGACCACATAGGTTTTCATATTCGAGGATTTGCAAAGTTCTTGGGCTGATATGAGATTGACCTCTACGAGTTTAGCTTTTGGTGGAATAGTAGACATGCTGATCAGGAACTATTGACGATGATGAAAACAAAGGCTTTTTGTGCTTGGAAAAATCTTTATTGGAATTTTAGCAAACAGGAACAAAGGGTTTAGGAGGAACTTACGAGATGTTTAAGAAACTTGACCATGAAGAGAATTTCGGAGAGGGTTTTTGCAGGACAATAACTCGTTCTGAGGGTTTATGTATGCATGATATTTACTTTTCGTAATTGGATTGGGTTTCCTGCTTGCTACATGAAACATTTGTTGTCTACTGATACATTACGCAACGTGCGGGGTCCCAAATCCCAATGACCAAATATACAATGTTTCCGTTTCAATTGGTTTGATCGGATCCAACGCCAAGCTAGGACTCTCGCTTCATTATAAAAGGCTGATTAGTGACTACAGCCTATAAGGTCTCTAAAACGAAAATTCTTGTGTAGCTTGGACACGTTTTATAAGACAAAAAAAAAAAAAAAAAAAAAAAAAAAATATATATATATATATATATATATATATATATATATAAAAAGTAAAAGATAAAATGGTATATTATACTATAATGTGATTAAAAGAATTTTGGAGACCTTGTAAGGTCGGTCTTACATAAAATTGACTCAAAATCTATGCATTTTTCTTTCTCTATAAAAGTCCAGTGCTAGTTAATGGAGGAATCCGTAGTTCTACCTTAAGATTGTTGGGCATTGATTTTTACTGAACTCAATGACTAGGGATCAATATCTTTAGTCTGCAAGGAGTTCCTAGCAACCTCGAGTTTCCCCTCACGAAAAGCTTGTGATAGGCCACGACGATCCGAGAGGGGCCATAAGCCGAATCCCAAATATTTGGGATAAGCTGGGAGGGGAAAGACCGTTGCATGCAGCATGCAATGTGAACAGTGCAAGTGGGTGAGTTGGTGAACAATGCAACGTGAACAGTGAACAGTGCGAGTGGGTGAGTTGGTGAAACGTGAATAGTGCGAATGGGTGAGTTGGTCTTCAGTTACGTGAACAGTTTGGGTAAGAAATCTTTGTTTATCTAAACCGTGCGGTACTTTCTCACCCGAAAAGAAAACCGTTCACTTATCATTTGTAATATTTTATTGGGACCTATCATTGGTATCAGAGCCAATAGGAACCAATAAGGAACGTATTGAGCAGTTGGGGGCAGGGCTTGGTGGAGTACAGGATGGGTTATACAAGATAGAGCTCAGCATGGCCGATAGGCTTCTTCATTTGGAGAAGACCCTCAATCGCCTCTCTAATGTGTTGCTCGCAAACCAAGAGCCTTCAAACCACGGTAACCAATACCGTGAAGGCCACGACGGTGGATGGCATGTTGTATCCTCCAAAACAGCAAAGCTTGAATTTCCTCGATTTTCAGGAGATGATCCGACGGAGTGGTTCAATCGTGTGAACCAATTTTTTGAGTTCCGAAATACTTCCGAAGCCCAGAAGGTTTCTTTGGCCTCCTACCACTTGGAAGGAGAGGCCAACCAATGGTGGCAGTGGATCCGTAGGAAGTTCCAAGACGAAGGACGTGCTCTCTCGTGGGCAAGTTTTGAAGATGAACTTTGGGCTCGCTTTGGGCCTTCGGAGTGCGAAGATTTTGACGAAGCTCTTTCGAGGATAAAGCAGGAGGGTTCTTTGCGTGATTACCAACGGGAATTCGAGCGCTTGGACAATCGTGTACGAGGCTAGATGCAGAGAGCTCTTGTGGGAACATTTATGGGTGGCTTAAAAACGGACATCTCGGATGGTATCCGAATGTTTAAGCCCCAGACCTTAAAGGAAGCCATCGGCTTAGCCCGGATGAAAGATGATCAACTTACAAGACAGAGGAGGTTTGTTAGACCTGCACCACCAATACGAGCTCCCCTAGCTCTTCCCCCGGCCAATCGAGCAGCACCACCAGCCCCTGCCATTCCTGTTCGATGACTCACTCGGGATGAAATGCAGCGGCGGCGAGCCCAAAACTTATGCTTTAATTGTAATGACCATTTTACGGCAGGACACAAATGTCAAGGGCCACAGATACTCATGCCGGAGGGTTACGATGGCAGCAACACTCTTCTATGTGACAATGACACTGAAGAACCACCAACTAAGGAGAATTATGAGGAGCCTACCGGACCAGAAATCACGTTGCATGCATTAACAGGATGGACCACACCCAAGACTATGCCGATAGCTGCCAAGATCGGTACCCACAATGTCATAGTACTGATAGACAGTGGGTCAACTCATAATTTCATTAGTGAGCGGTTGGCCAATGGGCTACGGTTACCAGTGGTGCCAACCAAGACTTTCACCGTGCGAATAGCCAATGGAGAGAAACTGAAGTGTCAGAGGCGGTTCGAAGAGGTACGAGTGGACTTGCAAGGCACTCATTTCTCTTTAACTCTCTTTTCTCTTCCGCTTACAGGGCTGGATCTAGTCCTGGGAATCCAATGGCTTGAGATGTTAGGGTCCGTGGTTTGCAGCTGGAAGCAGTTAACCATGGAATTTCTTTGGGAGAACCAGACCAGGCGGTTGCAAGGGGCTGACGGTGAAACTATTCAAGCAGCATCACTCAAAAAGCTATCAAAAGAGGCTTGCCAGGGCCATGCAATTTTTGCAATATGCTTGCAATTCGACGGTAAGGAGTCACATGAAAAAATACAGCCGGCCATGCAGGAAATATTGCAGGAGTTCTCGGAATTATTTAAAGAGCCTTCAAGTCTGCTGCCCATTAGAGAAGTTGATCATTGCATCTCCCTTAAAGAGGGAACCGAGCCAATTAATATCCGACCATACCGATATGCATACTATCAAAAAGAGGAGATCGAGAAGCAGGTCTAAGATATGTTAAACTCAGGACTTATTCGACCCAGCATGAGCCCTTTTTCATCACTGGTACTATTAGTGAAGAAGAATGATGGAAATTGGTGTTTTTACACGGATTATCATGCACTCAACACTGCCACCGTTAAGGACCGATTTCCCATTCCCACGGTTGATGATATGTTGGACGAGCTTTATGGTGCTTCGTATTTCACCAAGCTCGATTTGAGAGCTAGGTATCATCATGTACGAGTAAACCCTCCGGATATTCCAAAAACTGCTTTCTGTACTCATAACGGACATTACGAATATTTGGTTATGCCATTTGGCCTGTGTAATGCACCTTCTACATTTCAAGCTATCATGAACTCTATATTCCGCCCTCATCTTAGAAAATTCATACTAGTTTTCTTCGATGACATATTAGTTTATAGTCCTACTTGGGATAAGCATTTGATGCATGTAAAACAGACTCTGGCGATATTAAAGCAGCAACAGTTCTTTATCAAGGCTAGCAAATGTGCCTTTGGGCAACAAGAGTTGAAGTACTTAGGGCACATTATCACCAGTCAAGGAGTAAAAGTAGACGATAGCAAAATTGCAGCTATGGTGGCATGGCCACAGCCTACTAACATTTCTGAGCTACGTGGGTTTCTAGGGTTGACAGGATATTACAGGAAGTTTATCCAAAATTATGGCATTTTAGTGTGGGCCCTCACTAATCTCCTTAAGAAAGGCCAATTCGGGTGGTACAAGGAAGCAGATGATACCTTTCTCGCTCTAAAAAAGGCCATGACAACCACACCAACACTAGCAATGCCCAATTTCAACGACTTCTTCACTATCGAAACTGATGCATCCGGGGAATGAATTGGAGTGGTGTTGTCTCAACAAGGCAAACCAGTGGCATTCATGAGTCAGGCCCTTGGGGTGGCCAAAAAGTCTTGGTCCACTTACGCCAAAGAGATGCTAGCAATCATAGAAGCAATACGCTTGTGGCGGCCTTATCTCTTAGGCCAAAAATTTTATATTCAGATGGATCAACGAAGCCTAAAGTATTTTTTAGAGCAACACATCACCACGCCAGAGCAACAAAAATGGGTAGCCAAACTCTTAGGCTATGACTATGAGATCACTTACCGCCTGGGACGTGAAAACTATGCAGCCAATGCTCTCTCACGAAAGCAAGGTAGCCCCGTTCTTCACCATATTTTTATTCCTCAGGTTAACTTATAGGAAGAAATTAAGCAAGCTGTAAAGGAAGACCCGTATATTCAGTCCATGGGCCTTGTAGACACAGACCAACCTAATGGCCACTATGTGTGGCGTAATGGCCTACTTCGTTACAAGGAAAAGGTCATCATACCAGCTGATCCTGCCCACGAATTTGCTATGTGGGAGACATACAGCCTCCCATAATTCACTTGGCAGCAGGTGCTGCCACCTGCTGCCCCATTTCTTTGACTTTACTTTTAAAATTTTTTTTTCTTTCTTTTCGACTTTTCTTTTCTTTTGGACGTTCAGGTCCAAAGTTTTTTTTTACTTCTTTTCTTTTAATGACGTCCACGTCCCGAATTTTTTTTCTTCAAAAGAATTATTTTATTCAATACTACATCTTTCGTGTAACTATATTATTTAAACTTCATGTCGTATTTATTAAATTACTTCTTTGTCTTTACTTTACGAATACGGGTATTACAATTCTACTCACCTTACAAAAATTTCATCCTCGAAATTTCTTTACTTTACTCCAAAATCAAATATAAATAATACTTTTTCATACTTGTCTTATGCTTTCACGAAATCTCTTCAACATCCTTATTCCACTACCGAACTTTAAACTAGTGAAATTATTCTATTACACAAGACTTACTGTTTTTGTCTAAAATTCTCTCTAGTACTTGTATATAAGCCAAATCTTTATGAATTTCTATAGCTTAGCTCCAAATATCATGTAACCATTTTCTTAAAAGTGAAACATGCAATACATTATATAAATATTTTAATTCTGGAGGCAAATCCAGGTTACTCACAACTAATCCAACTTCAACAACCTCATAGGGTCCCACATCCCTCAGATTCAGCTTTCTTTTTCTGTTTAAATCTCAATGCACCTTTTCATTGAGAAATTTTTCTATACACCCAATCACCTACTTGAGACTCAAGAGGTCTACTCTAGGCTGCTTTACGGTTCTCTCTAATAAATTTGATCATCTCAATTGTTGGCTCAATAATTGATAAACCAGATATATTTTTCTCTTCCATTTCTTCCCAACATAAAGAAATTCTACACCTCCGACCATACAATGCTAAAATCGGTGCCATCCCAATATTAGTTTGTTACTGATTATTATCAACAATTTCAATTGATGGCATGTAAGCATCCTAACTTACTGAGAAACTCACCACATTTGTCCTTAATATATCTTATAGTACCCTAATAATTCTTTCTATCAGCTACATCCCTCTTCAATCCTGACCATCAAAAAATTCTATCTCAATCCTGTATACATCTTCTTGTTACTTGATTGCATAAAATCTACATCATTATGTGTCTTCCTTCTTATCTCTATTCTCAACTCTGCGTTATTGGAAACACTATTTCTATCCATGATACCATTATTTCAAAATTTTAACTTATATTTTTTTCTAGTAAGTACTCAATACTTAATCTTTTCTATCTCTTCATCTATACCTTGAGTCTCTAAAGCATTTTACTATAGATGACTGTACAACTATATTCTTTATCCATGATCCTCTACTGTTGTGAGTTTTAAATTACTCGCAAGCGCACGAATCGTTTGCAATATATTGTTGTGCAAGTGCGAGGTCGAATCCACAGGGAATGCGTTGTGAAAATAGCTTTTTATCTAAACTAACCTTATTTTAACCTAGTTCTGAATTTTGAAGTCTATTTTTGCAAAACAAATATAAACTAAACTAAACTAAATTGATTTAATAGCTAATGATGAAAACACTAAGGTTTCAGAATCCACCCAACCAAAGTAAAGTATATATCTTCATGTTCTATATAAAAAATAATCTATCTAACATTCTATGAATCCAACAAAAAAAAACGAATATCCCAATTAAACCAAAAGCATTCAATGTATCCGCTTTTAACAAATCACAAAGGAAATCCAATTTAATCGAAAAGGATTCGATGTATCCATCGGATAAAACACGCAGAATATCCAACAAAATAATTAAAAACTATCAATCGTAAGAATTTACTCAAACAATTGAAATAGAACATTTAAACTAAACATATCAGAATTGTATAAACATATCTGAAAATATAATGCTAAACAATGGCGAGGCTTCATCTTCAACCTTAGCTGAAGATTTTAGCCACCCATTATCATGAAACTAAATTTCACAATAAAAAGTGCTAAGCATTAAAAACTTGAAAATAATTAAAACTGACTGTAAATTGGGAGAAATTCCACACGCTGTTGGGCAGCACTTCCCCCGGTGGTGGCAAAAACCCTTAGGAGATCTACTAGAATGCCAGTAGAAATCCACCAGACTGCCTAATGAATAATGAGGTGAAATAGTGTTTATATAAGGGAATTCTCAGAGTACAATGAGCTGAAAATTCGATGTGGGATACTACCTCTTTGCGATCGATCGCAGCATGGTGCGATGCAATGCTTTTGGCGCGCTGTAAGTGTTTCCTATCCGATGTGGGATGTGCGAGTCAACTGCGATTGATCGCAGCCTTGTTGCACTCAAGTGCATCACAGTGCGTTGCAATATATATGCAGTATCAAAAGTTTCCTTTCCAATATGGGATGTGCGAGTCACTTGCGATCGATCGCAAGTCTTGTGCGCTCGAGCGCAGGTGCGGTTGATCTCATGCCATGTGCGCACGATCGCAGGTGCGATCGATCGTGTATCCTGTGCGCTCGATTGCACTAGGCATCCTCAGCTTTGCTCTTTAAGCCCTGAAGTTTCCACATTGCTTCATTTTATTCCAAAACCTATAAAAACACAGAAAACACAGAAAGTAGATAAAATAGCACGAAATAATATAATTAAGAACTCAACAAATGTAAACTAAGGGGCTAAAACATGTAATATTTAGCACTCATCAAATACCCCCAAACTTACATATTGCTAGTCCCATAGCAATACGAAACTAAAAACTAAATGAAAAAAAAGAATATAAAGATAAATTCATAACTCATGGTATCCAAAGATTTTAGGAGCACACACCATCATGATAATGATTCATGAGCAAGCTTAAAAAGATAAACCCATCTTCGTAATGAACAGAAATATTAAAATCTAATTACTTACAAAAGGCTGGTTAATGCATCATAAGTCTGACTCAGTGTTAAGTGAATTAGCAAATAAAAATGAAGCTTCCGAATGAGTCAAATGTGTAAGGTCTCTAAGTCTCAAGATTCACCGCATTTCCCATCAGAATGAATGAAAATGGCATAGTTTTTATTTTCTTCTTTTTTTGTAAGGCTATGTTATGTTTAGTTTCCTTAAACTTTCTAATTGACTCATGTAGCGAGTGTTGAGTCAATGACTCCCAAACCAGATGGTTTTAGGGCATTAGGTGTACAGACACCCCTTAGGACTTACTAATTCGAGTAAAAAAGGCTATGAAATTAAACTGGCCTTAATACTATTAAACAAAATTTCAACATTTTGACGTGAACACTCACTGCTTACTGAGGTAAGAGGTCCAGTTACTTAGTGGGAAGTTTATTTATGAACATCACTTTTTTTCATAATTTTTTTATATGCCAAAGTGTTAATCCAACAAGTCATCCTGTTTCAGTTAAGACAGAAATGTACACATTAAAATCATATGTTATACCTCACATAATGCGTACTAATGTGCTTGTGTTAGATTCGAGATCAAACATGTGAATTCACAAATGCCTCAAGTAAGTAACTAAATTTTAAAACTTTATCAACAGATAATGTGTTCCAAAATTTAAGCTCACCAATGAATCACATCACAGAAATTGTTTAGATCAACCAAAATTTCAAAATAACATGAGCATGCATTAAAAAAAACAACAACGAATTAGGACAAAGTGTGTGTAATGTGTCTCCCATACCCCCAAACTTAAATTACACATTGACTCAAATGTGTGAATAATATAGAAAGAGTTGACCTGGGATATGGAGAACTATCTGGACTGGTATGGCTCATAGCATACCCCCAAACTTGATCTGCAGCACGCGTTGTCCCTGAAAAATAAAGACTAGAAAACAAAAAATACTGGAAACAAACATTAAGCATAAATATGTAAAATAAGAAACAAATAAAAAGATAAGCTGTGGGGTGTCTCCCATGAGCGCTAAGTTTAAAGTCTTCAGCCATACTCTCCTTAGTAGATGACCCTCAATCAGAGTAAATAGGATCCGTCAACAATATTGTCTCAATGTCCGGACTCCTTAACTCCAAGAATGGTTTCAGCCTCTGCCCATTTACCTTGAAAGTGTTATCATTCTTTGGATCCTCAATCTCGATGGCCCCATGAGGAAAAGCTGACCGAATAATAAAGGGGTCGGTCCATCAAGACTTGAGCTTGCATGGGAAAAGATGCAGGCGTGAGTTGTAAAGAAGAACTTTTTGACCGGGCTCAAAATCTCGTCTCAAAATGTTTTGGTCATGAGTCTTCTTCAATTGTACTTTGTATGACCGTGCACACTCATATGCATCATTTCGCAGCTCCTCTAATTCATTGAGTTAGAGCTTTCTTTGGGATCCAGCCTTAAAAAGATTAAAGTTCAGCTGTTTGATAGCCCAATAGGCTCTATGCTCTAATTCGACTGGAAGGTGACAGGATTTTCCGTACACGATACGGTATGGAGACATGCTAATTGGCGTCTTGAATGCTGTTCGATATGCCCACAGTGCATCAGTCAATCGTAGAGACTAGTCATTTCTATTAGGGTTCACAGTTTTCTCCAAAATGTGCTTAATCTCGCGATTGGAAATTTCCACTTGTCCACTCGTCTGTGGGTGATACGGGGGTGGCAACTTTGTGTGTGATGAAATACTTCTTCATCAACTGCTCAAAAATCCTGTTGCAAAAATGCTTACCTCCATCACTTATAATTGCTCGAGGCATACCAAAACGAGCAAAGATATTGTTCTTCGAAAATCAGACCACAACTCTATAGTCATTGGTCTTGCATGCAACTGCTTTCACCCATTTGGACAGATAATCTACAGCAACTAGAATGTATAGATAGCCAAAAGAGTTTGGGAAAGGTCCCATAAAATCAATTCCCCACACATCAAAAATCTCAACAATCAGAATGAGGTTGAGGGGCATCATATTCCTCCTAGAAATACTCCCTAGCTTTTGGTAACGCTCACAAGATACACAGTAAGTGTGAGAGTCTCGAAACAGGGTAGGCCAATAGAATCTGCACTGCAAAATCTTTGCAGTGGTCTTTTTAGCACTGAAATGGCCTCCACAAGCATGATTATGACAGAAGGCGATGACATTAGATTGGCCATGCTCAGGAATGCACCTTCTGATGATCTGATCGGGACAATACTTGAACAGGTAAGGATCATCCCAGAAAAAATGTTTTACCATGGCTAAAAACTTTGATTTATCTTGTCGCCCCTAATACAAAGGCATTTGACCCGTGACAAGATAGTTCGCTATATCAGCAAACCATGGCGCGGGATTGTGAGCTATGTGCATCAATTGCTCATCAGGAAAGGTCTCAGAAATGGGAGTGGCGACCTCAGTGAAATCCACAATCAATCTAGATAAATGGTCTGCCACCATATTTTCGGAACCTTTCTTATCCCGAATCTCTATGTCGAACTCTTGAAGTAACAAGATCCATCAGATAAGATGAGATTTAGCATCTTTTTTAGAGAAAAGATACTTCAATACTGCATGGTCTGAGTAGGTAATGACTTTAGATCCTAACAAGTAGGATCTGAACTTGTCTAATGCAAAAATGACTGCTAGCAACTCCTTCTCAGTGGTAGAGTAATTGAGTTGTGCGCCGTTTAGAGTTTGACTTGCATAATAGATAACATGGGGAAGTTTGTCAACACAATGCCCCAAAACAGCTCTAACAACATAGTCTGATGCGTCACACATAATTTTAAAAGGCACACCCCAGTTAGGTGGCTGAATAATGGGTGTGGACGTCAGAATCTTCTTCAGATCCCCAAATGCTTTTTTACAATCTTCATCAAATACAAATGGGGCATCCTTCATTAATAACTTGCACAAGGGCCAGACGATCTTGCTGAAATTCTGGATAAATCACCTGTAGAATCCTGCATGGCCCAGGAAAGATCGAACCTCTTTCACTGTACGTGGGGGTGGAAGGTTGGAAATCAGGTCCACCTTCACTTTGTCTACCTCAATCCCCTAATAGGATATGACGTGCCCCAGTACAATACCTTGCTTGACCATAAAACGACACTTCTCCAATTAAGCACCAGGTTCTTCTCCTTGCACCGCACTAAAACCAAAGTGAGATGGTACAGACACTCCTCAAATGATGAACCAAAGACGAAGAAGTCATCTATGAAAATCTCTAAAGAACACTCCACCATGTTAGAGAATATGCTGACCATGCACCGCTGAAAAGTAGCAGGTGCATTGCATAACCCAAAAGGCATGCGACGGTAGGCGAATGTCCCAAAAGGACAGGTAAATGTTGTCTTCTCCTGATCTTCGAGGTCCACGGGGACCTGGTTATATCCAGAATAACCATCCAAAAAGCAATAATATTCGTGCCCAGCCAAACGCTCCACCATCTGATCAATAAATGGGAGTGGAAATGATCATTCCTTGTGGCAGCGTTTAGTTTACGGTAGTCTATACACACTCTCCACCCTGACTGAACACGAGTTGGCACCAACTCGTCGTCCTTATTCTTTACTACCATTAATCCAGCTCGCTTGGGCACGACATGAATCGAGCTCACCCACTTGCTATCAGAGATGGGATAAATGATCCCTGCATCTAACAACTTAATTACTTCTGCCCTCACAACCTCTTGCATAGCTGGGTTGAGCCTTCTTTGTGGCTCCCTCGATAGCTTGGCATTCTCCTCCAAATGTATCTTGTACATTACCAACGAGGGGCTGATTCCCTTAATATCCTCAATGGTGCAGCCTATAGCTTCCTTGTGTTCTCTCAACACATCTAATAATTTCTCCTCTTGAGTCTCAACCAAATCTGAAGCTATAATCATAGGCAAAGACTCTGCTGGACCTAGGAACTTATACTGAAGATTGTCTGGTAAGGGTTTAAGTTCCTTCTTAGGATGCTCAAGTTCTTCAGTCTCTTCCTTCTCACTATTCTCCGTAGGAGAAAACTCTAAAATGGCATTTGCTTGCTCAAGTAACTTATCCAAATCCAGATCCTCTCCAAACTGAGTAAAGCATGCTTCCAGGGGGTCCTCCATGCTTGATTCATCCACTGTATCTTCAATAATTTCCTCTATTAAGCATATATTTCTCACTTCAGTAAATTCCAGTGGTTGATTAGTGATATAAAAAATATTCAACTCCACTGTCATATTTCCAAAGGAAATCTTCATCACCCCTGTTCTACAATTGATTAGGGCGTTAGCCGTGGCTAAAAATGGTCGCCATAGAATCACCGGTATCTGAATCCCTATATTCTGGACTGGCTCTGTATCTAGCACAATAAAATCCACGGGGAAATAAAACTGATCTACCTTTATCAAAACATCCTCAACTACTCCCCATGGTATTTTCACTGACCTGTCAGCCAATTGAAGTGTTGTGGATGTGGGCTTCAATTCTTCTAACCCCAACTGCAAATAGACTGAATAGGGTAGAAGATTCACACTGGCTCCTAAATCCAATAGAGCCCTCTCAATCTGGCTGACTTCTATCATGCAAGAGATGGTAGGATACCCTGGGTCCTTATACTTGATTGGCAGCCTGCACTGAAGGATTGAGCTAACCTGCTCGGTCAAAAATGCCTTCTTCGGGACATTCGTCCTCCTCTTGATAGTGATCAAGTCCTTTAAGAACTTGGCATATGATGGCACTTGCTCGATGACGTCCCAAAGTGGAATATTGATTTGGACTCGCTTGAACACCTCAAGAATTTCTTCAAACTTCCCTCATTTCTTGGGCGCTTGTAATCTCTCAGGGTAAGGTGCTTTAGGTACAAATGACCTTGGAGGGTCATTCACAGTAGGAGTGGCTGTAGATGGCTCAGCATCTCTCTTCTCCTTGTTGCCACTTTTTTGCCCTTGCTGCATAGTAGGGCTCTCTTTTACTCGATTGTCCACTTATCTCCCAGATCTTAATGTGAAAATCGGTTGCACTTGTTCCTCCCCTTGCGTAGAAGTTGATGAATTTCCAATCACAAATTGTCTCTTCAGGTTGGTTACGGGCTGACTGGGGAACTTTCCCTTTTCTTTTTCACCTAAGTGACTTGCGATTTGCCCCATTTGACTTTCTAGATTGGCAATCGCTTGGGTATTTACTATTGTCGCACTCCTCACTTCACTGATGGATTGGCCGGTCATCTTCATGAACTCCTTGAAGGTGTCCTCCAATGACTGTGAAATCGGCATTGGCGCTTGAGTGGGAGTATGGTAAGCAGATGCTGGTGCTGGATGGACTGAACGACCATGACTTGGAATTGGTGGAGGCAATCCAGGAGGGTATTGATTGTGAGCATGATGAGGAGCTCCTCCCTGATTCAGCGATTGGTTCTGCTTCCATGAAAAATTAGGGTGGTTCTGCCACCCTGGATTGTAAGTCTCAGAGTAGGATCCACCTGATTGCCTCCTATAGTCATTGAAAGCGTTTACATGTTCCGTGGGACACTCGGCAAAAGCTGGCATAGATGGACAATTCTGTGCTAAATGCATAGGACTAGCATAGATGGAACAACAATCATCATTAATTGTATTGGCAGCATTGATGGACTTGCCCATAGTGAGAGTGTCAATTTTCTTGGTGAGAGTGTCTATCTTTATCTTCAAATTAGTCTCATCCTTAATCTCATAGATGCTTCCTTTCTTAGGAGTATGAATGGACTTGTCTCGACAGCTTGAAAAATCCCACTGCTGCGAGTTGTCGGATAACTTGTCCAATGCCTTGTATGCTTCATCCCCTGTCAGACTTAAGAATGCCCCCCATTCATAGACTTGATCATGCTACGGTTGGGTTGAGTTAACCCTTGGTAGAAGAACTGAACAAGTCTCCACTTCTCATATCCATGTGGAGGGTATCTAATCAGTAACTCTTTAAAACGCTCCCAACTCTCAGAAAACTTCTTATCCTTCTCTTGAGTGAAAGAACTAATCTCTTTTCGGTACTCATTCACTCTAGACATTGGGACAAATTTATTATAGAATTTACTCAGCAGATTTTCCCAAGATGTAATAGACCCGGACGTGTTAGAATCCAACCATGCCCTAGCTCTATCATGAAGAGAAAAAGAAAAAAGTCTAAGATGGACTGACTCCTCAGAGAAGTTCTGAAACTTGAATGTGGCAGAAATATCTTTGAACTTCTTTATATGGCTGTAAGGATTTTTAAGATCTAAGCAATGAAATGAGGGTAGGAGTTGGATGACATGTGGCTTTAAATCAAAATGGGTAGCATTGGTGGGTAGCAACACGATGCAGGAAGATGAGTTAGTCGCAACTGGTGCGAACAAATCTCTCAGGGACGTGGTGGAGTCCACGTTCCACGCTCCAGGTTGCTCTTGGTTCCTCAAGTTTTCTCCCATCTCAATTGTCTCTTGTTCAGCAAGTGACTTCTTCTGTCTCCTAAGAGTTCTTTCTAAATCGGGATCTAAAGGTGTCAATTCTAAATTCAAGGATCTCCGACCAAGCATACACCAAACAGAAAACAGTAAAACAAACTAACTAGCAGAAGCAGCAAAATAAAATAAATCAGAAAGCAAAATAAAACAAAAATGCTAACTAAACTAGTAGAAAAATAAAATCAATTTAGGCAAAAATTTCACAAACAAAAACATTCCCCGGCAACGATGCCAAAAACTTGTTGTGAGTTTTAAATTACTCGCAAGTGCACGAATCGTTTGCAATATAGTGTTGTGCAAGTGCGAGGTCGAATCCACAGGGAATGCATTGTGAAAATAGCTTTTTATCTAAACTAACCTTATTTTAACCTAGTTCCGAATTGTGAAATATATTTTTGCAAAACAAATATAAACTAAACTAAACTAAATTGATTTAATAGCTAATGATGAAAACACTAAGGTTTCAGAATCCACCCAACTAAAGTAAAACATATATCTTCATGTTCTATAGAAAAAATAATCTATCTAACATTCCATGAATCTAACAAAAAACAACGAATATCCCAATTAAACCAAAAGCATCAAATGTATCCGCTTTTAACAAATCACAAAGGAAATCCAATTTAATCCAAAAGGATTCGATGTATCCATCGGATAAAACACGCAGAATATCCAACAGAACAATTAAAAACTATCAATCGTAAGAATTTACTCAAACAATTGAAATAGAACATTTAAACTAAACATATCTAAAAATATAATGCTAAACAATGACGAGGCTTCATCTTCAACCTTAGCTGAATATTTTAGCCATCCATTATCATGAAACTAAATTTCACAATAAAAAGTGCTAAGCATTAAAAACTTGAAAAGAATTAAAACTGAATGTACATTGGGAGAAATTCCACACGCTGTTGGGCAGCACTTCCCCCGGTGGTGGCAAAAACCCTTAGGAGATCTACTAGAATGCTAGTAGAAATCCACCAGACTGCCCACTGAATAATAAGGTGAGATAGTGCTTATATAAGGGAATTCTCGAAGTACAATGAGCTAAAAATTCGATGTAGGATACTGCCTCTTTGCGATTGATCGCAAGTCTGGGGCAATCGATCGCAGCATGGTGCGATGCAATGCGTCTGGCGCGTTGTAAGTGTTTCCTATCCGATGTGGGATGTGCGAGTCAAATGTGATCGATTGCAGCCTTGTTGCACTCGAGTGCATCACAGTGCACTGCAATATATATACAGTATCAAAAGTTTCCTTTCTAATGTGGGATATGCGAGTCACTTGCGATCGATCGCAAGTCTTGAGCGCTCGAGCGAAGGTGCGATTGATCTCATGCCGTGTGCGCACGATCGTAGGTGCGATCGATCGCATGTCCTGTGCGCTCGATCTCACTAGGCATCCTCAGCTTTGCTCTTTAAGCTCTGAAGTTTCCACATTGCTTCATTTTATTCCAAACCTATAAAAACACAGAAAACACAGAAAATAGATAAAATAGCACGAAATAACATAATTAAGAACTCAACAAATGTAAACTAAGGGGCTAAAACATGTAATATTTAGCACTCATCATCTACCACTAATATTCAACTTTATTCTTATTTCTCTAAATCCCTCATCAATTTCACATCAGGGCTCCCACTAGCAGTTAACTTTCTTGTAGACTTTTTGCTCAATGTATCAACTATCACCTTCGCATTTTCTAGATGATAGTGAATTGTACAATCATCGTTACTAATCAACTTCATTTACCATCTCTGCCTCCAATTCAACTCCCTCTGGGTAGGTAAGTATGTCCAAATTTTATAACCCATGACTATCTCACAAGTGACTCCATACAGATGATGCCTCTAATATTTAAAGTAAACACTATAGCATCCAACTCTAAGTCATGAGTAGGGAAATTTTTTTATCATAAATCCTTAATTGCCTAGAAGTATAGCCCACAACTTTCTTATGTTATACATATCCCAATCATTGATGTGATGTTTCACTATACACCACAAATCCTTTATCACCAGAAGGAAACACCAATACTAGAGCTGTAGTTAATTTCTCCTTTAGTAATTGGAAAATTTTTCTCATACTTCCCTTACCATACAAATCTCACCTCTTTCCTGACCAATCTATTCAACAGCATTACATAAATTTTTTGAAAGAATCTTCTATAATAACCTGCTAACCCCAAGAAGATTCTATTCTCAGTTACATTAGTTGGTTTCTCCCAACTTAACATTGCCTCTACCTTTTGTAGATCATCTGTTATGCCATTTCCCGACATTATATGTTCTAAGAAAGTCATTTCCTTCAGCCAACACTCACACTTAGATTAGAAAACTTTGTATATAATTTATCTCTTCTCAGAATCTCCAACACACTGTCTAATGTTTCATATATTGTTCTTCCTTCTTAGAATATATCAGAATGTCATTACTGAACACAAACATAAGATTATCAAGAAATGGTTCAGACATTTTATTTATCCAGTTCATAAATGTATCTGGAACACTATTCAATCCAAATGTCATCACAAGAAACTTATGACTATAACGTGTCCTAAAAACAATCTTAGGCATGTCTCCATTCTCTATCTTCAATTGGTGATAACTGGATCTCAGGTTTATCTTAGAAAACACTTTCACTCCTTACACTGCTGAAACCTTTATTTATCTTGGGAAAACATATTTGTTCTTATTCAACTATCTGTAGTCTATACACACTCTTATCGTTCCATCTTCATTTTTCACTAACAACACCTGACTCCCCAAATACATTAGTGTAGCTCGAGGTTTCAACCCAAGAGGGGGGGTGAATTGGGTTTTTAAAAACTTTTGCGGAATTTATACAAGTTTATAAAAACTGATAAGCAACAAATAATTAATACAAGTAGAAAGCTGTAAATAAAGAGTTTAAGGAAAGAGGATGCAAACACAGTTATAGTGGTTCGGCAATATCGGATTCGTTCCGACCCTACGTCCACTCTCTTCAAGGAACTCCTTGAAGTAATCCACTAAGAAAACTTAGTCGCACAACTTAGCCGGGTGTTGCACAAACCGTACACAAGCAATTTACAGGAATTGCTTAAACCGAAAAATCCCCTTCCTTTCGGAAGTTTCCCCTTCCTCTCGGAAGTAATCCCTTTACAAAGATGGTGTAAAGTAAAAGGTAGAGAGATAACAAATGAAAGCTTATTACAACAGAAATGTCTCTCTTTCAAAGTAAAGCTTGAAGAAATGGCTCAATAAGATTATCTCAAAGCTTTTTGTGTTTCAAGAGTATAAAAACTTGATTATATGAGATCAACTCTTTTTGAATATTTGCTTCTTGTTTTCGAATGCTTTGCTGAATGGGTTTATATAGCAATCAATTAATATGGCCGTTTTGGACTTTAATTTGAAAAAGATTTACTTTAAAACGTTCAGATTTGGAGTCCAACGGTCATATTTTTGAACTACCAGTCGACTGGGTCGAGATACCAGTCGACTGGGTTCACTTGAAAAATATACGTTTTCAGACCTTCTGGGTATCCAGTCGACTGGTATATATCATCCAGTCGACTGGGGACTTTCTGTCCATTTTACCAGTCGACTGGGTTGATTCATCCAGTCGACTGGGAAATTACTGGTCAAAGTACCAGTCGACTGGGTTGTTTGATCCAGTCGACTGGATTCCTTCTGACCTTTATACCAGTCGACTGGTATATGTACCCAGTCGACTGGGTTGTCTTCCAACCCAGTTTTTCTTCTGTTTTTCATTAAAAACATTTTAAAATTAATGGTTTTAGAAAAACCATTTGTGTTTGAGCCATTGAACAAGCTAATACAATGTATGAGTGAGACTTACATTGGTTCTAAACCTTAAGACCTATACTAGATCTTCAGTCTTCACTTGATACTTGATTTGGTTTGAGTTTTTGCACTTTGATCCTTGGTTGAATGTGTTTGATCCTTAACACAACTTAGTTTAAACATGTTAGTTAAATAACAGTTGTGTTTTGCCATCATTAAAATACGGGCGAGGGTCAACAATCTCCCCCTTTTTGATGATGACAAAACTAATAATGTAAAAACAGTTTTAAAAATTAAGTGTTAAGATTTTACAAAAATTTGGACAGAGTCTCCTCTGTTTTTCGAGTAAAACCACCCTGTAAACAAGCAAACACAGTTTATATTTCTTTCAACCAATCTAAAATTAAACTCAACCAATCAATAAACATTTTTACACAGATATGGAGCAATGCTCCCCCTAAATCTATGCATTGGTTGCGTTTTACTTAGATTTTTTTCGTTTTTCTCATTTTTCTCCCCCGTTTTGACAACAGCAACCAAAGGGGGGCATTACATAAAAAATAAGCTACTTAGCCAATACAGTCAAATAGGTTATAAGAATACAAACAGATATTTAAAACAGTTCTAACATATCACAAATAGCGTAAATAAATGCAATAAATATGGTTAATAGTATTACATCATCATAGAGAAAAAGTTAATACAAGTAGGGCCTCATAGAGCCATAGCTAAGAAAAACAAACATGAGATGTCCGTGCTATGTGACAAAAACTGGAAAAGTACTAAGAACTGATAAAAGAAAGAGACTCAAGGTGCGGGAGAGTCCGAGCTGTCACGAAGAAGTTCCCTAATCTCAGCTAGGGAACCCTCGGTGTGCTCTCGATGTAACTCGAAGTCATCCCGTAGGTGGTCTATGGAGGAGCTCAGCCTCTGATAATCGGACTGCATGGACTGAAAACCGGACTCCATCGTCATCTGAAGACTTGTGATAGCTCGTAGGATGTCACCATATCCAGTCTGACCAGTACTCGAGTCACCAATGGGAGGTGCTCGGGTATCTGTCTCCATCTCAGCAGCCGTATCAGCATCCTCATCACTGTCACTCGCATCCTCTCGAATCCTTAGGCGCTTTCCGGCCTTAGGATAGAGAAACCCTTCACGAACAGTACATCCCATCTTTTTCAGAGATGAGATGTTGATGATATCCGTCAATCCGATATCCTGAGCCTCGGAGGCAGGCAAAGGTACCCGGAAGTGCTGGAGGATGAGTGTAATGAGCATCCCATAAGGAAGACACCCGGAGTCGTTTGCTTCACCATTTATCATGTTGGCGAGCAGCAGAGGATATATATTGAAGTGGTGCCCAGATTTTAGGCACCAAATCAATACCGTATCTATTTTAGATAGATACCCTCGACTCCCGAGTCTCGGGTGGATGGTCCAACTAACAATCAATTGAAACATTTTTGAGTCGAGGGGCAAGTCACTACATGTGTGAAATGTAGTGGGTCTGTACACATAGTTAGGGTCGCCCCTGACTATCCGACAGGCCTCCTCAACTTCAAAGTTGTCTGGCCATCCATCCAGACTCCATTGAACCCCCCTTATAGGGATTCTCAGAATGCTCATTAAGAGGTCAGTGTTGACCTCAAACTCCACACCGCTAACTCTGGTTCTGAATCTCAGAGCCAGAGGACTGGGTTTCACCAAGTTCGCATAGAACTGGTGAATCAGTCGCGGGTAATATTTTTCATGAATACTGACCAGTGGGGTCAGATTTATTGCCTCAAAGGCTGGTAGAATATCGAAATTACCATGACGAATGGAGTCGAAATCAACGACTCTACCCGTCATGATTTTCTTGTGACGGATTATAGAGTTATACCTCTTATGAGCAGCTGGGCTGAAAAACAGAGCCTGCTCCAACTTTGTTCTGGGCTCCTTGCTGGATGACCCTGCTACTCCATTCCCTTTTGATTCCGAAGCCGAAGGTTTTGAAGACCTAGGCTTTTTGGGCGCATTAGGTCCACTTGTTGTGAGTTTTATACGGATTTTGTCACTCATTTTCGAGAAATTTGAAGTTTTTGGAAAAAGGAAATTTGGTAAAAATGAGAGATTTTAACCGTAGAAAGTTAAAAATCTCTTTAGGAATGAGTAGATCGGTGTGTTTAGAAGGGATTTGGATGGTTTTTAGATCAAAAAGATGAATTTTTCTAGAGAGAGAAAGCTTGGGCTCTTTGAAAATGGCGTAAGAAGGGCGAAAATGAACAGTCCCTTTTATAGAATCGCGATACCAGTCTACTGGGCTATCGTTACCAGTCGACTGGAGGTTCAAAAAAAATGAAAAAATTTGGCTCCAAGCAGGATTTGATCTTATAGACGACTGGAGAAGACTTAACAGTCGTCTGGAAGTTTTGACAGAGAGTTACCAGTCGACTGGATCAAAATTACCAGTCGACTGGAAAAACAGGCAGAGACTTACCAGTCGACTGGGTTATATGTACCAGTCGACTGGACTCTTAGCAAAATTTCCAGTCTGTTATTTTAAGCACGAATTTGTTTTATCTTTGACATTTTTGAGTGAGGGAAATAATTAAACAACGATTAATACTCTTTCACTCAATGTCAAACATGCAAATGATGAAATGAGATGCAATCAAACATTCAATTTATCAAAATCAAGCAATCCCATCAACTTTCTTATTTTGCAAAAACTAGCTTCACTTAAGGGTTTTGTAAGAATATCAGCTATTTGATCTTCTGAAGGTATAAATTCTAATCTTATATCACCTTTTTGAGCATGGTCTCTTAAGAAATGATGTCTAATCTCTATATGCTTGGTTCTAGAGTGCTGAATAGGATTTTTGGTTAGGTTGATGGCACTAGTATTATCACAAAATATAGGAATATTTTTGAGACTCATGCCATAGTCTTCTAGTTGTTGTTTCATCCATAGTACTTGGGCACAACAACTGCCAGCTGCTACATATTCCGCCTCAACGGTTGATAGTGCAACTGAATTCTGTTTCTTGGAGAACCAAGAAGTTAACATAGCACCTAAGAATTGGCATGTTCCACTTGTGTTTTTTCTATCTAACCTACATCCAGCAAAATCAGCATCCGAATATCCTACTAGCTCAAAAGATGATTCTCTAGAATACCATAATCCTATGGTCTGAGTCCCTTGTAGATATCTAAGGACTCTTTTTACTGCAACTACATGTGATTCCTTAGGATTAGATTGAAATCTAGCACACATGCATACACTGAACATTATATCAGGTCTACTTGCAGTCAAGTACAGTAAAGCACATATCATGCTTCTATAATATTTAGAATCTACAGTTTTACCTCCTTCATCAAGATCAAGTTTGGTGGTTGTGCTCATAGGCGTTCCAATTGGCTTTGAGCTTTCCATCCCGAACCTCTTTAGTAGATCTTTGATGTACTTTTGTTGATTGATGAAGATACCTCCTTTTAATTGCTTGATTTGCAGTCCAAGGAAGTAGGTAAGTTCTCCCATCATGCTCATTTCAAATTCACCTTGCATGCACTTTGCAAACTCTTGACACATAGATTCATTAGTAGCACCAAATATAATATCATCAACATATATTTGAACTATCAAAGTGTCATTTTTGTGAGTTTTTGTGAAGAGAGTTGTATCTATTCTTCCTCTTACAAAATCATTATCAATCAAAAATTTGCTTAGTCTTTCGTACCATGCCCTTGGAGCTTGCTTCAGCCCATATAAAGCCTTAGAAAGCTTGTAGACATGATTTGGAAGACTAGGGTTTTCAAAACCAAGAGGTTGTTCAACATAAACCTCTTCTTCTATAAAGCCATTTAAAAAGGCACTTTTCACATCCATTTGAAATAGCTTGAATTTATTAAAGCATGCAAAGGCTAATAACATTCGAATAGCTTCTAATCTAGCTACGGGAGCATAGGTTTCATCAAAATCTATTCCTTCCTCTTGGTTATATCCCTTAGCAACTAGCCTAGCCTTATTTCTAGTTACTATACCATTTTCATCCATTTTATTTCTATATACCCATTTAGTTCCAATAATTGAATGATCTTTAGGTCTTGGAACTAGTTCCCAAACATTGTTTCTCTCAAATTGATTTATCTCTTCCTGCATTGCAATTATCCAATCATTATCTTTTTCAGCTTCTATAAATGTCTTAGGTTCTACTTGAGACAAATAAGCTACAAAATTGCAAATATTTCTAATGGAAGAGCGAGTTTTTACCCCTTGTGAAGGATCACCAATTACTTGATCAATTGGATGATGATTTACATACCTCCAATCCTTGGGTAGATTTTCCTCTTGTTGACTTGAGGATGGTTGGTCCAAATTTGGAGTTGCCATCCCTTCATTTGTTTGAGAAGAACTCATTTTTGGGTCAACAATGGGAGTAGAAGTTTCCATTCTTGGAATAAAATCTGCATCATCTTTAAAGGAAACTTCTCCACTACTCATTGGGTTAGATTCATCAATAGTTACATGCACAGATTCTTCTACTACTAGAGTTCTCTTATTGAAAACTCTATAAGCCTTACTAGTAGTAGAATATCCTAAAAATATCCCTTCATCGGTCTTGGAATCAAATTTACCCAAGTTAGTTTTATTGTTATTTAAGATGAAGCACTTACTACCAAAGGCAAGAAAATAGGAAATATTGGGCTTTCTCCCTTTCCATAGTTCCTAAGGAGTTTTATCAAGCAGGGGCCTTATCAAAATTCTATTTAAAATATAGCAAGAAGTATTCACGGCTTCAGCCCAAAAATATTTTGGTAAATTATTTTCACAAAGCATTGTTCTTGAAAATTCTTCTAGAACTCTATTTTTCCTCTCAACAACTCCATTTTGTTGAGGAGTTCTAGGAGCTGAAAAGTTGTGATTAATTCCATTTTCATCACAAAATTTTGAAAAGCTTTGATTTTCAAATTCTTTGCCATGATCACTTCTTATGCTTGAAATACAAATTCCTTTTTCATTTTGTACCTTTTTGCAAAACTTTTCAAATCCTTTGAAAGCTTCATCCTTATAAGCAATAAAAATAACAAAGGTATATCTTGAATAGTCATCAACAATAACAAGAGCATATTGATGGCCACCTAGACTAATGGTACTAATTGGACCAAATAAGTCCATATGCAAAAGTTCCAAAGGTCTAGTAGTTGAGACAACATTTTTTGCTTTGAAAGATATCCTAGATTGTTTTCCCATTTGATAAGCATTGCAAATTTTGTTTTTCTCAAAATTGATTTTAGGAAGACCAATAACTAAATCTTTTCTTGAAACAATTTTTAGCAAGTTCATGTTTACATGACCAAGCCTTCTATGTCACAGCCATTGATTTTCACTAAAAGTAGGAAAACATTTTTCATTATTGGAATGTAAGGATTTCAAATCAACTATATAGACATTTTCATGTCTATGGCCAATGAATTTGATCTTGTTGCTCTTGATGTCTATAACTAGACAATGAGAGGTTTCAAATGTGACTTTATATCCTTTGTCACATAATTGACTAATGCTAAGTAAATTTGGCTTTAAGCCTTGTACTAGCAATACATTATCTAAAGTTGAGAAATCATTACCGACTTTTCCATGCCCGATGATCTTTATTTTAGTATTGTCTCCAATGGTCACAAGTCCACCATCTCTTAGAGTTAGCTCCTTGAATACGCTTTTATCACCGGTCATATGCTTCGAGCAACCGCTATCAAGGTACCAACAGTTACCTTTCTCCTTGGTGTGAAGGCAAATCTCACTTTCATCATCGATTGCCATTAAACAGAGGTTGGCAATCTCTTCGTATCCAATTTCTTTGTCTGATGACTCATCTTCTTCGTCATCGCTCCAGGTAGTTGCTACCATAGCTTTCTTCTTGAAGCCCTTGTATGGTTTGCTTGAAACCGGACAGTCAGCTTTTATATGTCCTGGCTTCTTGCAGCCATAGCACATAAGTGGTTCCCTTTTTGAGGTGGGATCCTTTGAGTAAGGTTTCTTGCTTTTCTTCAAGAACCTATGGAATCGTCTGGTGATTAAAGCCATTTCACCATCCTCTTCACTGCTCTCTGCTTCTTGTTCTAATTCCTTTTCTCTGTTGCTCGTAGAAGCTTTGAGAGCAATTTGCTTCTTCTTCTTCTCATCATCATTGACGATGGGAGTCATTTCTTCCATCTCGTATGTCAATAATGACCCAAGCAGCGTCTCAACATCAAGCTTGTCAAGATTTTTGGCCTCTTGAATGGCTGTCCTCTTTGGTTTCCATTCTGGAGGTAGAGATCTTAAGATTTTTCTGGTTAGTTCAACTTCCTCAATATTCTTGCCAAGCAATTTTAAACTATTTATAATAGTAGTAAATCGTGAGTGCATTTCAGAAATGGTTTCGTTAGGAGACATCTTAAAAGATTCATATTCAGAAATTAGCATGTAAATTTTAGACTTTTTTACTTCACTTGTTCCTTCATATGTGACTTGCAATTTGTCCCATATTTCTTTAGCAGAAACGCATGCAGATATTTTGTTATATTCAGAAATATCTAATGCACAATGTAGCATGCTTGTTGCTCTGCTATTGAGAGACATCGTTCTACAATCCTCGTCAGTAAACTCAGTTTTGAGTTTAGGCATTGTATGAAGAGTCTCTCCAATAACTATTTCTTTTGAGGGAATTTTAGGTCCCTCTTCTATAATTCTCCATAGATTGTAATCTTGTCCTTCGACGAAGATTTTCATTCTATTTTTCCAGTAGTTATAATTTGATCCATTGAACAATGGTGGTCTAGTATAAGAGTGTCCCTCAGAGTAGCTATTTGCTGCCATTGGATCAACTCTAGGAATTTAAGCCTTATAAAGAGAACGAGGCTCTGATACCAATTGTAGCTCGAGGTTTCAACCCAAGAGGGGGGGTGAATTGGGTTTTTAAAAACTTTTGCGGAATTTATACAAGTTTATAAAAACTGATAAGCAACAAATAATTAATACAAGTAGAAAGCTGTAAATAAAGAGTTTAAGGAAAGAGGATACAAACACAGTTATAGTGGTTCGGCAATATCGGATTCGTTCCGACCCTACGTCCACTCTCTTCAAGGAACTCCTTGAAGTAATCCACTAAGAAAACTTAGTCGCACAACTTAGCCGGGTGTTGCACAAACCGTACACAAGCAATTTACAGGAATTGCTTAAACCGAAAAATCCCCTTCCTTTCGGAAGTTTCCCCTTCCTCTCGGAAGTAATCCCTTTACAAAGATGGTGTAAAGTAAAAGGTAGAGAGATAACAAATGAAAGCTTATTACAACAGAAATGTCTCTCTTTCAAAGTAAAGCTTGAAGAAATGGCTCAATAAGATTATCTCAAAGCTTTTTGTGTTTCAAGAGTATAAAAACTTGATTATATGAGATCAACTCTTTTTGAATATTTGCTTCTTGTTTTCGAATGCTTTGCTGAATGGGTTTATATAGCAATCAATTAATATGGCCGTTTTGGACTTTAATTTGAAAAAGATTTACTTTAAAACGTCCAGATTTGGAGTCTAACGGTCATGTTTTTGAACTACCAGTCGACTGGGTCGAGATACCAGTCGACTGGGTTCACTTGAAAAATATACGTTTTCAGACCTTCTGGGTATCCAGTCGACTGGTATATATCATCCAGTCGACTGGGGACTTTCTGTCCATTTTACCAGTCGACTGGGTTGATTCATCCAGTCGACTGGGAAATTACTGGTCAAAGTACCAGTCGACTGGGTTGTTTGATCCAGTCGACTGGATTCCTTCTGACCTTTATACCAGTCAACTGGTATATGTACCCAGTCGACTGGGTTGTCTTCCAACCCAGTTTTTCTTCTGTTTTTCATTAAAAACATTTTAAAATTAATGGTTTTAGAAAAACCATTTGTGTTTGAGCCATTGAACAAGCTAATACAATGTATGAGTGAGACTTACATTGGTTCTAAACCTTAAGACCTATACTAGATCTTCAGTCTTCACTTGATACTTGATTTGGTTCGAGTTTTTGCACTTTGATCCTTGGTTGAATGTGTTTGATCCTTAACACAACTTAGTTTAAACATGTTAGTTAAATAACAGTTGTGTTTTGCCATCATTAAAATACGGGCGAGGGTCAACAATTAGGTCAGATAAATTGTTTATCCACAAATTCTTAAAACGGTATGTTCAACTCTCTCAATTCAGTTGACGTCATTCTGTAGGGTGCTATTAAACATATGTGATGATCCTGGTATTACACCAATAGAAAATTTAATCTCCCTACTTGGAGGCAACCTAGACAACTCATCAAGAAATTATATTAGAATAATCTTTCATCATTAAGATTTATTCTAACTTCCTATTTTCCTTTCTAGGATCCATTATGTATGCTAAATACTCCTCAAAACCTTTCTTCAATCATCTCCTAGTGGTCAGAGAAATAATAAGATAGTTAGAAAGTATCTCACATCTATATCTTGAACACTACCTTCTTACTAGTACAATCAACCCAAGCGTAATACTTCAACAACCAATTCATTCTCAAAATTAAATGAAATTATATCATATTCCAAGATAATAACTCAGCTTCAGCTTCTCTATCACTGATACGAATCACACAACCCTTATAAAAATTTATGATTATCACTCTATCTCTAGTGAGGACTTCAATAAAAATATTTTGCATCCAAGGACTAATACATACTTCAATAGACTTAATATGACTACTGGATGCAAAAGAATGCTTTGTATCAAGATCATCCAACATTGACATGTCCACATTTTTTTTTCTATATATAAAACACCTCAAATTAGAACAATTATGAAATAGATATCTTATTTGAATATATCTATGACAAACTTTTGTCTCTCAATCATACATCAGATTACCACTTCCCTTTAATGGCATACTTAATTCCTCTGCCATGACTCCTAGTTCCCATAACCTGTCTCCCAAATCTAAGGATTCCACTAATAGCATTCTGAGCTACAGAAGCAACAGATTTTACTTGCTTCTGACTTTGTACTTTAGTTCCTTGTAACAAGGAACGCCTCCTCTAGGTGGTCTCCCACCCTGGACACTCCTACTGGTGCCACCTTTAGGTTCCTCAAATCTAGACTTCTTCCACCAATTCCTCCTACCTTTAATTGCCATCACATCCTTCTTAATCTGAAGTGTTATATTCACTAATCTGAACTAATTTATATGCCTCATGTAAGATAGTTTTGATCAAACCTTAAAACATAGTTCATTTATGAACCTCTTACAGTTCTTCTCCTCTAGGTCTACCATTTCTGGTACAACCATTGACCAGACCATAAATCTGCTATCATACTAAGCCACAGTCAACTCATCTACCCCAAATAAATAAATCTCTATTTTGTTGGGCTCTAAAGGTCTAAGGAAAGTATTTATCAAAGAAAACCTCCTTAAACCTATTCCAGGTTAAGGGTTTATCAATATCTGTACTTACCTTGGGAAAAATATCATTTCATCATTCTAGGGCCTCTCTTTCTAACTTGAACATAGCAAAGATGACCCTCTGCCTGTCAGTCATTGGTAAAATATCAAATAAATCTCTCTACATGTTTCTTCCAAAACTTAGGCTTAAAAGAATTTATAAATCTTTTAAACAACATTGCATTCAACTTAACAATCTCCCTGCATAAACTCACTTTCCCCCCTTTTTAAATGTTCATCATTACTGGATTAACAACCTCAAACACTGCCCTAGTCTGTTCATCAAGTCTATGCTATAGGTTATCAACTCTATCATCTATTACATTCATTTTCTCATGACCATGTGCAAGACCTTATCTTAGTTATCTCTTTCAACTTCAGATTTTCTCATACCTTTACTAATATCAATTATATTACTATTTTTAATCATACTATCAGCACGTTCCCTTCTAAGAATCACAGATTCAGACTCAATCTCCACTTGTAAAAAATATTGGGGCTTACCACGCCCTCTCCAATCAACAACTTTAACTCTAGCTTTAAAGCATCCATGTGTCATCCTCAGACTATTCATTAAAATATTATTTATTTTAATCTTTCACTTTCTTACTTTTTATGCAGTTTACAGAATCATAAAACCTAATGCTCTGATACCAAAATTGTAACGACCCATATCCGGTTGGCCACCCCCGAAACAGTGTCATCACAGTTTGAGAATCTTAGTACGACACATATATGCAACAACAGAATATAAATAACACCAAAAGAAATTTTACATCAATCTGATCGTTAAATATTCTATACAACGTAAAATACATGAATATTTACAAATACATTTTTCATTTCATTTATTTTCTCATTAGTCTGAGGATGTTGACATGCACGTGGCTTACAGAAAATGATTTCTTCTGAACTTTAACTCACTAACTATTTGTCAAACCTGATACCTGAAAATCATTGTACAATGAGAAGTGAGCTTCACAAGCTTAGTGAATTAAATTTGCTAAAAGTACTCATTTGTATAAATAGTTTTTTAATATTTCAATCAATTTATATCTCTTACACTTGATACTAGCACTCTACTATCTCTACACATGTCATCATATCCATTCTCTATCAATCTCTTTCTCTTATTTATTGGATCACCTTAAGACCATCAATTATCTCATAATTACCTCGTAATGAGGTTCACATCATAAAATCTACCATCTAGATTGTTATTATCACCATACTGTCTCTCTATGAGACTCATCCATCTATAATTATATTCACAATAATACACCACACCTCAGCATTTCAAAAATTTTATCACCATAACTATCTCTTTCAATGTGACTCAACCATCATTGATTATATTCTCAATAATACACCACACCTCAGCATTTCAAAAATCTTATCACCATAACTGTCTTTTTCTGTGAGACTCAACCATCTATAATTACATTCACAATTTATACATCACACATCAATATTTCAATAATACAAGCAATAATTAAAACAGATGCAATGAAATGAATGTATATGATGGGAATGCCTTCCCACCTGTCGACAGGTTGTTATTATCTTAGATCGGCCCCATCCCTGTTCTTTTCTTTGCAACTTGTCTCGGTTGCCACAAAATTTTCTCAGCATATACCGGCTGGCACGGTGTCCCTTTTATTTTCAACACATACTGTTTGTCACTGTTTTTCAATTAGACCAGCTGCTTTTCCGGTTTTTTTCTTTTTATTTAATGCATATACATATGAACAATGATGTGAAATATGCATATAAATAAAAATATAAAAATCACATGAAATCAAAACATTTAAATTGACTATCCTGATTTTTCTCAAATTATATAAAAATTCTACTAAAATCCATTCATCCCAAATCACATCAAATCATCCATTAAAGTTTGTCCAGATCCACTAAATTTCATCCATAATCATATCAATTCATCCACCAAAGCTTGCCAATATCCATTAAAATTCATCTCCTCATAATTCGTATTAAAACATCAACATAACTCGTCAAAACTTTCACTTATCGCTTTTATTATTAAATCAACTTATTATTCCCAAAAATATTATTTTTATCATAATAATTTTCTATATGTCCAAAATTTATATCATAATTATCAACCAAATATTTATCTATCACCATATCATAAGCTAATAATTTATTTTGATATTATTTCCAGATATTTGATTTTTATTTGGACTATTTAAAGTAAATCCAACTCACCACGTAGCTCTTAAAGCTACCCGTGGATCACCTCCTTGCCTTTCCCGTTTATCTAAAAAATTCTCTCGATTGTAGATCGTCAACACCTGACATCATATTTATATAAATTTTCTAATTTATTTTTCAATTCAATATAAACCACACACTTTGAAAATTCTCACTTTTGAATTTAGAAAACTCTATAAATGTCAGAAATTCAAAAATAAACATTATAATATTACATTCTCCTTTTCTGATAGCTATTCATGATTCTCTATAAAATTCTGCAGAAAGCCCCTTCAAAATTTTGCTCTTTTAGTATTTCGTTTAGTCCCCAAGTGTTTTAAGAAAATAAACGAGAAGTTGAAAGAAACTGAACGAAATCGTTCAGCCTTCATATGCTTATATATATTTTTCATTGCTTTAGCAGTCCCCCTTCTCTTGCATTCTCGAGCTCTCAGAATTTCTCCACGTTTTGAAGACGTGGAAGGAGTGCAGAGTTTCATTTGAAACTCTATTTCTCCTGCTGCCACGAATTTGCTATGTGGGAGACATGCAGCCTCCCACAATTCACTTGCACATGCTGCCCTATTTCTTTGGCTTTACTTTTTTTTAATAATTTTTTCTTTCTTTTTGACTTTTCCTTTCTTTTGGATGTTCAGGTCCAAAGTTTTCTTTTTTATTTCTTTTCTTTTAATGACGTCCACGTCCTGATTTTTTTTTCAAAAGAATTATTTTATTCAATACTTCATCTTTCGCATAACTATATTATTTAAACTTCATGTCGTATTTATTAAATTACTTCTTTGCTCTTACTTTACGAATATAGGTATTACAGTAGTCAACACCAAAATCTGAGATTAAAAGGTCTTTAATCAGGTTGTAATGACACGCCACAAGGTGAGGGCTAAGAAAAAACTGGATAAGGAAAATTAAAGCAAACTAGGAAATACTTGGTGGAAAGAACAATAAAAGAGATAGCCACATGATTCAAACAATAACTCTTTCTCGACTATATGCTCATACTGGTGACATTAATGTTGCTGTAATTAATGAAGCAATACTAAGTACACCTTTAATAAAATTTGAAGTGATCTGCATTCCACTTATTGAGTTTTCTCTATTTTATGCTTCCTTCCATAATGGATAAATCACCTCTGGGCAAAAGACAAACCCAGAAATAATACTTTTTTTTTCCAGCCTCCCACCTTTTTCATTCAACCACCTCGGTTCTTGTAGTCTTTTTAAAGTTTCAACCACTTCAGCCCCTTTTTTTTCACACACTTTGATCAAACAGAGCATAATTTCCTTTGAACTAACTTTATTTTTAAATGTAGATTTCCACCAAAGTATTTTCTCAAACTGTAAAAGGTAAATTCATGGTTTTTTAGGTTTAGAACAGGAATGGTTAATGTAGTTAAAAGAATAAATAAAGGCTTATGTAAAATATGGCTCAAGGGGGTTGACAATGGAAATACACCATGCAATGATGGCATGATAACAAGGATGGTTAGGAAAGCTTTTTGGTTATGAAAAAAAAATGGCTAGATCATTTCTCTAATATTTGGTATCAACTAAGATTTTGCCTCAAGGATCCATCAACGGATTCTAGAGTAAAGCAAGTTAATTCTACTCATTCTCTTCATCAGTAAAATGGAAGAAAAAAAAATGACAATGTGCACAATTATGTTCAAGGCCAAAGATTTAAATCAAAGTACTCTGCAAAACTCAGCTTGACATAAAAGAAATTTTCAAAAAAAATTCACAGTCCTATCCTCGATCACAAATTTTAGAGTACTAGAGAATTCAATCATACTCAAATGTATGCTTAGTAAGAAAATTCAAAAACTCAAGACTTATAAAATCACAAGTAAAATAAAATAACCAGCAATCAAGAAGACAAGATGACTATAGGAGTTTACACCCCTAAACTTAAACTAAGCAATGTCTTCATTGTAATTCAAAAGTGAGAAAGATTGAAGAAATGAAAGGAACTTCCCTGGTTTCATGGTGAATCAGTCGTAGTTTGTAATTTCTAGCTTTTTATTCTTGCTAAATAAACCTACATCAAAATCCAAATTATTCAACATAAAAATAAAATAATAAAAGAAAGTTTTATGGGTTGCCTCCCATAAGCGCATGTTTTAAAGTCTACAGCCAGACTTTTCAATCTTCATCAATTAGGGTCTCCAAGAGGAATAAGTGCACAGTTCCTCTCCACTTGTTCCCTATAATAGTGCTTCAATCTCTAACCGTTAACTCTGAATATTTTCCCTGTCTTATCCTTCAAGTCTATAGCTCCAAAAGAGGAAACACTGTCAATTGTATAAGGGCCTGTCCATCTTGAATTTAACTTGCCCGGGAAGAGTTTGAGTTGTGAATTGAAGAGTAAAACTTGCCGTCCTGGTGCAAACTCATGCCTAAGAATCTGTTTGTCATGCCACTTCTTTATCCATTCTTTTTAGATCTTCGCATTTTCATAAGCATCATTCTGAAACTCATCCATCTCATTCAATTGTAAGATTCGCTTTTCTCCTGTTGCATTTAAATCAAAATTAAACTTCTTTACAGCCCAATAAGCTCTATGCTCCAACTCAACATGACGGTGACACACCTTTCGAAACACTAATTGATAAGGAGACATCCTAATAGGTGTTTTAAAAGCTATATGGTATGCCCATAAAGCATCATCAAGCTTCTTTGCCCAATCCTTCCTATTAGTGTTGACAGTCTTCTCAATGATGTTCTTGATTTCTTGGTTTGAAATTTCAGCTTGGTCATTAGTTTGAGGATGGTAGCCAAGTGCTATCTTGTGCTTCTCACCATATTTAGAAAGAAGGTTGTCAAACAACTTTCACTAATAATAGCTCGTGGAGTGCCAAATCTTGTGAATATATTCTTATGTAGAAATTTGACCACTACCTTTGGTTCGTTTGTTGTTGCAGCAATTGCTTCCACCCATTTTGACATATAATCCACTGGTAACAAGATATAAATAAAGCCAAAAGAAGGAGGAAAATGACCCATAAAATCGATTCCCCAAACATCAAATAACTCAACCTCTATGATATTTTTCAATGGTAGCTCTTGACACCTTGAAATATTTCCTATACGTTGGCACTGATCACAAGTCTTCACCAAAGTATAACTATCATGAAAAATAGAAGGCC